>CM048842.1:54494430-55694430 GCA_026545765.1 Plantago major | reverse complement strand
GAACCTTGGGATTCTGAGCCACCGCCGAACTGGAGAGCTTCTTTGCGCGAATTCTCCTGCGAATCGACTTGACGTCGCTCACGCTCCTCTTCAGCCAGTCTTCTGGCTATTCCAGGACATTGAGGGGGCTCACCTTCATAATCCAGGACGATCGGATCACGCCAAGTTCCCCTGCCCGGATAGATGGGCGGATGCATGTTTCCGCACGCACAATTCACCCAGTGACCGTACGCATCATCGCTCGATTCCGACATTACCAAGACTGGAGAGAATGAGGGAAAGTACAACAGTGAAAAAGGGAGAATTACCACACCCTTAATTATAGTGGCAATAAGTCTGTCAGATTTTGACATCTGTCAATCATCCGACGACTAAGAAGATGAAAAGACGTAGTCCTAATGACTATTCCACTGTTTCACCTTCCTCCTTCTAGAAGAATCTCGCATCCCAAGGGACGAACCGTCCGGGTATCGAAAAGATGATGGTCTGATTTCTACATTAGATAACATCTCCAGCGATCCGTGCACTTAAGAGATGGGTAATTTATAATAACTCAGCTTGTGAACGACAGATAAAGAAAGGAACGAAGAAGAGGGCAAGTAAACGCTCGGAAGCATAAGAAGTTCATATCATCGGATAAAATACGGAATGTTGTCATGAATTTGAAAAGATAATCCGAGTTATCAAAAGATGCAAATACAACGGGAAAAGCCAGTAAATACAGAATTTCTAACGGGGCATACCCCGGACTTCTCTTCAGGCCCGATCAAGCTTGGACCAAACCTCGCCGGGCCGATTGGTGGCTTCCGCAGCAAGAGCTTGAGCGTGGGCGAACAAGTCGAAATCAGCAGGAAGATCGAGAACGCGGACGGGAAGGGCAAACCACTTTTGCAAGAAAGCTCGATAATCATCAAAGGGTACAAGACCCACTTTCAGAAGAGCTTCCGGGACGAACCTCGGGAGGAAAGGCCCGCCATTCTGGATCTCAATCTCACCTTCATTGGTGACCAGTTCCACGAACTCACACGCTGCCAACTGCTCGTCCGAGACGCTATCAACGGGCACTTCAACACCATTCGCATCCGCAGAAGGGATTAATCCCTCCGCCTTCCAGTCAAAGTCTGGTGGAAGCAATCCCTTGGACTGCAGCTGTCCGATCGCGGACACAAACCCTTCCAGCCGGGCGGCATCCGACTTGTCCGCCGTCAGAAACTTGAAAGAAGCAGAATTCAAGAAGTCACGGCCAGCGTAAAGACGGACATATCGGAGGCCTTCAACCAGGAAATTCTTAAAATCCAGGAAAGCCCGCATTGCCTTGTCGATGAACCTCTCCTGGTGGTCGAGCTCCGCCTTGATCTTCTCCCAGCTGGTCTTCAACTTATGGACCCTCACCTCTTCCTCCTTCAACCTCATCTCCGGCTGCTTCACTTTCTCCGCCTCATCCGCGGATGTGGCCACAGCCTTGTGAAGGTCCTCTTCGATGGTGGCCCGTTCACTAGCCTTCCACTGCATGGCCTTGATGAAGCACCCAAGCTGGGGAAACATCCGAAGTAGATACAAGTTATGTTTGTGTCACATTAAGAACAGAGTAAGAAAATTAAGGACAGATTATTTACCCGTTGATATAGAGCATCCAACCCTCCGACACGCTCCATTTCTGGGAGTCCGCAAGCACGCTCGTACTCCTTGTCCAGAGCGGATTGGTCTACAGGAAGGACAATGGACAAGCTACGCCTCTTATTGCGGCGGAGCTTCCGAGCTTGCCGCCCTCTTTCGTCCCGAGACAATGGCGTCCCGCATAAAGACGTCTCGGGGTGGAGCTTGAGTGTTGGCAGTGGCACTCCGCGTGGCAGGAGCCTTACCCTTATCAGGCACCGCCAAGGCCTGGGAATCTTCACCGGCCTTGCTCCGCCTTTCCTCCTCGGCGGCAAACGCAGCAGCGTTTTTCGGATCTGACATGGGCAGACCCGCGGAAGTATTGATTATCCTGGTCCTCTGACCAGCTGCGACTTCAAGGGCCTGTTGTTCCCTCTGCAACCTCTTCTTCTCTCCGAGAGTTGACATGATGTAGTCAAACCAGTGAGCTGCACAGTAAACCAAGGGCGTTAGAAACAAACGAGCTAAAGAAGAATTATCGGAATTGCGGACACTTGTGAACAGAATAAGGTATTATGAAAAGAGGGGAGAATGTCTAAGTCTCCAGTCGGCGAGTCCTTACTGAAGTCCGTCTTCCCTCCCACTTCTACCTCACCGGTTAGTCCGCAAAGGTAGGGAAGTGGCTGGCAGATCAATCCGTGAAACGGGTAAGTAGGCGGGTCATACTTCTTGTGGATGGCCGCCACCCACGGAGCCACATTCTTTGGAAGAGGGCGCCAGTCCGGGATGCTCTCCCTCAGAAACTTTGTGGGCAGCCCCCACTGTTCTCGCTGCCTCTCGGACTCTCCTGGTCTCAGAGCCATGCGTACAAAAACGTACTTGTCCCACCACTTTGACCCCAATGACGAGATGGAGTCCGAGATAAAGTTGTAGGGCTTCCTATTCATGAAAGTGTAGAATAGTGGATTCCCCGGACTGAACGAGACATGGAATAGCTGCCTAAAATTCTCGAAGTTTACAGGCTGCCCTTTCTTCTTGCAAAAGACTGCAAAGCAAATAAGGTTACCCAGGGACTTGGGGATAACCTGACTCGGACCTATACCAATATGGTTCAGGATGTTTTTCAGCTCTGTGGCAATGGGAATTTTCCATCCGCAGGAGAAGGCTACCTCATGCACGCACATATACCCGGCGGGCGGATTGTAAAAGGCGTGACCAGGCTCAGGAATCATGATTTCGACAGAATCAGGGATCTCCCACTTCCGCCTCCACTCGGGGATGTCCTCCGCTTTAACCTTGGACGGACACGTAGGAAGCAGCCCGTCCGCGTTTAATTCTCCAAACCGATCCACTATGGTAACAGCGGACGCGGAAACTTTACTCGGGCAGCTTTCGCACCACGACCCTCGATTATTTGAAGATTGGACTGAACGGGCGCAGCGGGATGTAATGCGATCCGCCGACTGGATCGTCTAGGGGGATGAGTGACAGGAGATCCTTCTTCTTCCTCCTCCTCGCCCTCACCCTCCTCTTCCTCGCCATCTTCTTCGTCCTCCAGGACACCTTCGGGTCTTCCGGACGTACTTGGTTTGGACGGACCTGCTTCTACCTGAACACGGTCCTCCACTCCGTCCTCGAACATCTCCACGTCATCAGCCTCATGCTCGGTGTCGCCTGCCCGTTCGAGTTGAAGCGCGTTCGGATCTATAGGCCTTCCCACACCGCCTATAGTCCGAGATTGGACCGACGTTCTCGCCTCATCAATACCGCCTTCGATCACTAGCCCGTCTGTCGCGGGGTTGTCTGTCTCGTGGGTTCCGTGCCTAGCGTCGGAATCTCTGGAAGAAGGGACGTCCACAAGAAAGTCTCCTACGGACATGCTCAGATCCACGGACTCATCGCCCAAACCTACTCCATCCTGGTAATCCCGTACCACGCGAACGTTTTGACTATCGCTCCCGGACATCCTAGGGCAGAAGGAAACGGATCAGAAATGATGATTGTTATTGTCCGAGAGTTCATTTATATGTCTTATTAAGTCCAGAGGTCCGCGAAAAAGTCTAAACCCTAAGACTTTCTACACACAGAAGGACAGGGACCCCGAGACACCGGCACATGCAGCTATGCCATTGGCACCATAATCTGCCCCTTATGGCACGATGACAAAAGAAGAAACTTTATGGCAAAATACGACAACCCACACTGATTTACAAGTAATGTGCATGGTTAAGACAATTCGGTCCGACGGACTTATCAAATGGGAGTACAAGACATCAACGAAGAAAATTGGCATATTATGAGCATGCAGCAGAAACACATCAATTATTGTCTAAACCAAAGGTATCGCAAAAGTCAATTATTGAAGACAGGTGCAATTATGGAAGCAGCAAGGGAAGATACACTAGACATGCAATAGGTGTATAGCGAATACAGGCAATTTAAATTGCTTAAAGATTGCTCTGAGGCCAAAGAAGGATACTTACTTGATAAAGATCCAAACAGAGAACTTCCACGGATAATCGATCTGGGGTAATGCACCGAGGTTACAGATCTCAGCTGGATGGCCCGAAAGTCTTACAAGTCCCAGTCGCTCGGATCGACCTTGCGTTGTTTGAATTGCTTAAAGATTGCTCTGAGTTTCGAGATCGCTAAAAGTGTGAAAATGACTGATGGCCTGACTATTTATAAGGGCATTTTGGGGTAACCAAGAGTCACGTCTCTTGGATTTGAATCCCAACCGTTGACCCTCTCCAATCCAAGGGTTGTACCGCTTCACGAATGGATGACTGCCAGAACGTCGCATTTAATGCCGGACAGACGCGTCACATCAATCAGACTGGGCGCCCCAACCGTTGATGTCGCCCTGATCCAACGGTCGCGTCTCTTTACTCGAGATCTTTCTCCCGTGGGCCGAACGGACGACCTATTGGGCCTCTTGGGCTTTTGAAGAGGACAAATTCAACAATCGGCCAGCGGCTTCCACATTGCGTCGAGATCCTAACCGTACTTGGACTCATACATCTCGGATACAAATACCTTTTCCTCTACAGTCCCAGTTATGCGATAACTTGGACTGTAGACGGAAAAGGGGGGGGGGGGGGGAAAGAGATATATTGAATCCTTGAGGACACGGGTCACGACAAAAAGGATTTTATCCCTTTTTCTCAATTAACGATTCGGACACGTTCCACAGACACGACTAATCCCTCATAGTTACCAACCATCTTCTACTAAGATACTTGGTAACTGGGGGGACATATGTTGATACGGAAATATGTCCAATCCATTAAGGGCGCCATAGAGCGTGTCCTAAAGCGCATCACGGCTTAACTAGCCAATTCAGTACTGGTCCGACCTCACATGGTCCGCCTAAAGTGAATCGACCAGTACGCCGAAGTCACTACCTCCCCACAGCTAGTCCGAGCTAGCTAAGGAAAGGACTTGTAAACCTGACCAGGTCAGTACAGAGATGCCTAAAGGACCGTACGAGAGGACCTCGGACGCCACCATTACTCTAAGACCAGACGTGTATAACAGAACTACTGAGATACTTCCGTGGGACTCTTGGCTCGGACATCCAGAGTCACCCGAGGGCAGATCAACCAAGCAGACAGGTCTGTCCGAGGGGCTAACACGGACCCAACAGGCGGAACAGTACTCACAGAGGGGAAAGGTCCAAACTACCCTCCCAGGCCCACTTATCGGTATTGGATCACTGTCCACTAATGGGCCTGGGCCAAAGGTAGCATTGGTGTCCAAATCTGGATCGTACACTTGGCATCATCTCGTGAGCTACCTCATGAGTATGAGATAACTATAAATACAGCTCAAGGTTCAAGACCTAGAGGTAAGTAACAAGTAAGAAGCAATACTTAAACAATAACCTCCCTCATAATTATTACATTGAGAGCTTCCGACTCTCTCTTGAGTAAAGTCTCTTACCGGATTGACACAGGCAATCCGGGCATCCAGTTCTAACCCCCCCCCACTTAGTTGTTTCAGGTGACCTGTTTCGGATGAGCAATCCATCGGACCTTCAAGTCGGAGGCGGGGTACAGACCGTGTTGCTTGTAGTAGTTTAGTTAGTTAGTGTTTGAGGTTTATCCCTCAGCAGTTATCTCGAAAACTAGATGTCCCAAAAATACATTTTTAATTCGAGGTTCGATCAACCGAAATAGTTCAATATGTGCGTAGAATAGGTTTTATACAAAAAACTGTTAGGAATATCTGTTAGTATTTTGATCACTCATCACATGTTCTTATCTGTGCCAAAAAGGTGATTAAGTACTCTTGGTTCACTTGAACATTGTAAAAGAGGAAATCACTGAGTATGATTAGTCTAGTAAATCTTGTAATAGGATTATAGGTTTCTGAGTGTAATTTTTATTTCAAGAAGACCATGAAGATCAATCCTAGCAATGGAGCTTTTCTGAAGATTAGAAGACTGAAGATTGCACAAGATTTATGAAGACACAAAGGTTTAGTCTAACTCAGAAAGACTATGTCCTTAATCCTTCTTAAGTATATTAACTTACTTTCGAAATATGATTCTGGACATATGATATCATGAGTATGGAGCATGCAAGCCATCAGAAAGGCTCATGTATCCGTTGAGACTAAAGGACAATGAACAGTACTATGCATTAAATGCATCGGCGTAAATCTTTGCAAAAGCAAGTCCTCTCTGAAATAAGAGATAGTGACTTCTGAGTACATAGTTCAAGATATAAACGGATATAATTTGATAGAGAGCACAACGGATACAATTCAAATGCCTCTCAAATTTATCTATATATATCACACACTTAGATGCTTGAAGAATATACCTTAGAACGCTCAATCTTGCAAACTTACCATCAAGCAAAGTATTCTCTCAAGCACTCTACTATCCTTTCTGAAAGCTTTCTGTTGCTTGAAGAATCACTAGTAGTTCTAAGTTGTCATGAACCTTAACAAGAGATTGTTATTCGTGAAAGAGTTGAACTATCAGATACCCTTTCTGAAGCTCATTCTCCAGAACGGACACCAATTACTTGGGTCAAAGAAGCGGTCGCCATCCACTGAACAAGTGTATTAAGTAGTCTCGTTCTGTTTGGCTCTCTGTAAACATAACTGAAAAGTTATACAAGAATCCTTTCTGACAAAACCTTATAACCAACACTATCAAGGCGTGGAGTAGAGGAAGTACTTGATTTGGGAAATCAGGGAATAACTCCAAGGTTATCTGAGTAGAGGAAGTACTTAGCTCTAGGAGCTGGGGAATAACTCAGGGGGAACATTTGGTTGGGAACCATTTGTTTAGGAATCTTAGAATAGGATTATTGTAAGGTGAACTCAATTATCTGTTCTAGTGAATTCTAGGTCTCAGAAAGACCGAAGTGGATTAGTTGGAGGATTACGCCACCTCCAGATACCACTATACTTGCTGTGTCATTTACCTTTCTGTATTTACATTTCAGCAAAGCACACACACATACTTATTGTTTCTGCACTTACCTATCTTAAAGTCTTCCGCGCTCTGAATTTAAGTATCAGAAACCCCCAGGTTTCTGAGAAACTGTGTTTATCGACAAAAGTTTTAAAAGACTATTCACCCCCCCTCTAGTCTTTTACTTTGCCGTTATCTGGACCAACAAGTGGTATCAGAGCAGGAGGTTCACAAGCCTTCTGCACTGAACCTAGATCCCCAGATAGGTGAAGAAACTTTGTCCCTCTCTGAGGACTATATAATTTGTGTGTTAAGTGTGCAGGTATGTCTCTGAGTGATGCGCCCATTCTGAAACCAGAAAACTACGAGAAATGGAAGAACAACATGATGCTCCATCTGGAGGCCATTAGTGATGAGATGATTTATGTCATCAATGAAGGGCCTATCAAAATCAGACAACTTAAACAAGTCACTAAGGTGTCTGATGGAAGAAAAGCCTCAGACAAGGAAGATGGAAGCGAGGATATGGCTGCTAGTGATAGTGGTCATGTTGCTCGTGGAAGCATTATATATGAAGACAAGCCAAGAGAGCTCTGGACATCTGAAGATGCCAAGAGACACAGATTGGATGGTCAAGCTCGTAATATAATGATCAGATCGACACCTGAGCACATACAGTGTAAACTGTGGGGTGCTAAAACGGCGAAAGTTTCCTGGCAATTGATTGAAGAAATCTGTGCTGGAACTGAGAAAACCAAAGAAATCAAGTTCGAAGTTCTTAAATTGAAGTTCCAAAACTTCAAACAAGGTCCCACTGAAACTCTGGAAGAACTTGATTTCAGATTTACTACTCTTATGAGTGATATGGTTGCACTTGGTGAAAGCAATAGATACTCCCAGTCAGAAAAGATTAAGACTATTATCAGAAGTCTCAATCACAACTGGGAACACACTAAGTTCTTTTACTCCAGTAGAGCTCTTTTCTCATCTTGCTACTGTAGACTATGAGACAACTCAGAGAGAACAAACAGCTGAAAAGTTGCAAAGTGTTGCTCTAGTTTCTCAAGGTTCTTCTGAAAAGAAGGATACCAAAGATGCATCTGAAGAAAATGCTCTTGCAGTAAAACACATGAATAAATTTGTGAGTCAAGAGATTGAGAGAAGAAAAGCTAAAGAAAAGCTGAAAAAGCATCTTGGCCCAAACTATCATCAGTACAAGAACATACAAATGAACAACTCTCTGAACACTCCCATTCAGAAAGGTGTTAATACTGAAGCTGCAGAAATAGGAAATGACATCTGTTTCTATTGTCAAAAGCCTGGTCACTTCAAGAGAGATTGCCCTGCTTTAAACAAGCACAAGACAGGTGACAAGAAGGACAGAAGAAATTTTAAATGAAATCAAAGGGCCTTACTGACTGAAGAAAGGAAGAAGATTCAAATTCAACTTGATGCTCTAGACATTGAGACAGATTCTGAAGATGGAGATTTAGATGACTCATACCTACCATCACCAGAATTGTGTGGAATCACTCATGATGTAATCGACTTCGGTCTTCAGAAGAATGAAATGTGTGAAGTTGCTGAGATTGCTGGTCCAGACATCTCCAACATTGAAATGTGTCTTATGGCTGATGAGGTAACTAACAATTCACAATTTCTGTACTATGAGAGTGATGATGGAATTGAGGATCTGGAGTTGGTCAAGAGTGAATTGGATCGTTATGAGAAAGAATTTTTGGAAGCACAATCCAAAACCAGAATTCTAGAGGAAAGCAAAGAAATTTTTGAAAAAGAGGTTTCTGAGCTAACCAAAGTATCTAAGAACAAGAACGCTGAAATAGCCTTTCTGAAAGCTCAGATATCTGAGAATGAAAATTCTCACAAACTAGCCTTGGATGAACTTAATAAGAAAATGATGAAGCTGCTTTCTAAGAATGAAGAACTCAGAAAGAAAGAGCTATCCTTCCAATCTTATGCAAAAGCTAGTGACACTCTCACTGAGGTTCAATCCTATCTGAGAGATCCCTCTGAGAAAGGTGGACTTGGACTTGATGAACAATCGAGTAATTCATCTCCTCTGAAGAAGAATGATGAAAGGTTGACCTTTGTAAAAAGTCAACAGAATGGTTCTTCAACCACCTATAGCATTGGTCAGAAAGCTAGGGTAGTTGACAATGGAAAAGGAGTAACTTAGTCTTTGAAAGAACAACAAGTTCACAAGAAACATGTGGATAAGGTTTCTGAAAAGAAACACAACCCTCAGACATGCAACCATCGACATTGCTATATTACTAGGAAGGGAAGAATTGCTGGAATAGGCAAATTCTCAACTGTACCATTTTATGAAAATAAAAATGGTGCTGAAACTAGTAAGGCTTCTGAAGAGTGCATTCAGAAAGCCAAAGGTGTTCGAAATGGCATTGGCTATCGTGCTATTGGAAAAGTTCTTCTACAACAATATAAGGAAGGACAAGAACAATGGCGCAAGGCTGATATTGCACGTAGCAATAGACAGAAGTGGAAGAAATCTCAAGCCAACGAAAAACTGAATGCCGAGCTAGAAGGAACTGGCACGAAAGGCTAAGTTTGAAAAGCAACCCGAACCGTGGTCCGAAAGCACCAAAAGGAACACCTAGAAACACCCCAAGAAGGAAGATTGAGATCAAAATTACTGATTTTATTGCATCTCCTTTTGATCAAGTTAGACAAAAACAAACTCCCAAGAAATTCACTACAATGTGGATTCCTACTGGAAGAATGTTTAGTCTAAATGGTTCTATCTCTGAAGCAAGAACCTAACTCCATTTCTGTTTTGTGCGAGCGCCTCTTGGACTAAGGCTCAATGGCTATTTGATAGTGGATGCGAGAAAGCACATGACAAGAGACAAAGCAAATCCGTCAACTACAAAGCTTGCAACAATGGACCGGACATCGATTCTTTGGAGGAGAATTAAATCCTCTTTGGGATTTGGCAACGTCAAATTAGGATCATTAACAATCACTGACGTATTACATGTTAAGGGTTTGAAATATAATCTATTTAGCATGAGCCAGTTTGCAGACAAGGGATTTACTGTGAAATTCAAAGCAAAGTATTGCAAACTTATAAACAATGAGTCAAAGCAGACAGTCTTGGTTGCTCGGCGGAAAGGAAGTCTTTATGTTGCCGATTGGGCATCTGCCACAACTGAAGAATGTCTCATGGTGAGTCAATCAGGTCACACAGAAGAGCACTGGTCATGGCACAAAAGAATGAGTCACTTGAATTTCAAAACTCTGAACAAACTTGCCAAGAAAGAGTTAGTGGTTGGCCTTCCCAAAACATCTTCCAGAAAGGATGGTATCTGTTCTGCCTGTCAGATGAGGAAACAATCCAAAATCTCTTTCAAGTCCAAAACCAGACACTCTAGTGTTAGACCACTGCAACTATTACACATGGATCTTTTTGTTAGGAAATTTGTTAGATATTTTGTTAGAAATATCTGTTTAGATTTTGATCAGCAACATGATGACTTATCTTAGTCTCAGAAAGGTGATTAGTACTCTTGGTTCACTTGAACATTGTAAAAGAGGAAACCCACTAAGTATGATAGTCTAGCTAATCTTGTATAGGATGTTAGGTCTCAAAATGTAATTTTTATTTTATGAAGAGAAGACCAAGAAGAAGACATCCAAGCAGAACAAGTTCAACGACATTGAAGATTTGAAGCGCACAAGATTCTTTAGCAGTTTCTGAGATACCTTGGCCAGATATCTTGAAGACACGAATAGTTTTAAACAAACTGTGTCACAAGAGATATCTGAGAAATAAAAGGTCTATCTGAAAACAAGGAAAGTGTCCACAGATATCTATTCTCAGATACCTTGAGCTTTAACCACATTTCTGAAAAAGAAATATATATATTGCAAACAAAGTTGTTTCAATAAAAGTGGTATCTGAAGATAAAGATAAGAACGTGCAAAGAATCAAAGAAATCTGATCAAGTTCGTCTCTGATACAAAGCATAGTTCCGTTGGCACTACAGGACAAAAGTATAGTACAATGCATTAAATGCACGGACAGAGATGTCTGAACAAAAGCAACGGTAGCTTATGAAGAAGAAGACAAACCTGCTACAGTACTATACACAGATATCAATAGTTTGAATTTGATTTAAGCCTAAAGGATACTATTCAAACGACACTCAAATTCATCTATAAATATCAACACTTAGACAGCTTGAGAAGATACACAACCTGAAGAACTTACACTGAACAAATATCTCGCTATCTCAAGCAAATTACTTAACCTCAAAGCATTCTGTTGCGACCAAAGCTCTTGATCTTGAGTAATACTAAAGTTCTAAGTGTCCTGATCCTAAACAAGCATAGCTATATGTGAAAGAGTTGAATCAAAAGATCAAGTATCTGAGATTCATTCTCTTGAACATTTATCTAAGACTTGGGTCAGAAAAAAGAACAAGATACCATACATTGAAAAGTGTATTAAGTATACTTGATTCACAGAGCTATCTGATTAACTGAAAAGTTATTAAAGAAGCCCATCTGACAACTCAAACCAAAACCAACACCATCACTGGCGTGGAGTACAGGAAGTACTTAGTTTGAGAAACTAAGGAATAGCTCTAAGGTTATTGAGAACATGAAGTACTTAGCTTGGGAAGCTAGGGAATAGCTCAAAAAGGTTTCTGAGTACAGGAAGTACTTGGCTGTGAAAGCCGGGGAACAACTCAGGGGGAACATTTGGTTGGGAACCATTTGTTTAAAGGAATCTTAGAGTAGGATTTTTGTAAGGTGACCTCAATTATCTATTCTAGTGAATTCTAGGTCTTTGGAAGACCGAAGTGGATTAGTTGGAGGATTACGCCACCTCCAGATACCACTATACTTGCTGTGTTATTTACTTTTCTGTACTTACATTTCAAAGACAACACACACACTTTAACTGCTTTGCACTTATCTATCTTAAGTCTTCCATGATGCGAATCTAAGTATCAGATATCTACACAGATATCTGAGAAATAATTTTTATCGACAAAAGTTTTAAAAGACTATTCACCCCCCTCTAGTCTTTTACTTTGCCGTTATCTGGACCAACAAGTGGTATCAGAGCAGGAGGTTCACAAGCCTTCTGCACTGAACCTAGATCCCCAGATAGGTGAAGGAACTTTGTCCATTTTCGAGGACTATTTAATTTGTGTGTTAAGTGTGCAGGAATGTCTCTGAGTGATGCACCCGTTCTCAAACCAGAGAACTACGAGAAATGGAAAAATAACATGATGCTCCACCTTGAAGCCATAAGTGACGAAATGATCGAAGTGATAAAGAATGGCCCAATAGTCATTCAACAACTTAAACAAGTCATGGAGGTTTCTAATGGTAGAGACAGAGATCAAAGCGAAGGATCTTCACAAACTGATGCGTCAACAAGTGGGAGATCTACTAGTCAAGTTATTTACGAACCAAAGCCCAATGAACTCTGGACATCGGAAGATGCCAAGAGAAAACGTCTGGATGGTCAAGCTCGTAATATCATCATCAGATCGACACCTAAGCACATACAGTGTAAACTGTGGGGTGCTAAAACGGCGAAAGTTGCCTGGCAACTGATGAAGAAATTTGTGCCGGAACTGAGAAAACCAAAGAAAACAAGTTCGAAGTTCTCAAGTTGAAATTTCAAAATTTCAAACAAGGACCCACTGAAACTCTGGAAGAACTTGATTTCAGATTTACCACTCTCATGAGTGATATGGGAAAGCAACAGATACTCCCAGTCAGAAAAGATTAAGACTATTGTCAGAAGTCTTAACCACAACTGGGAGCATACTAAATTCTTTTATTTTAACCAAGGAATGCCAAATATCACTCCAGTGGAACTCTTCTCAAATCTTGCTACGGTTGATTATGAGACAACACAAAGAGAACAAACAACTAAAAAGTTGCAGAATATTGCTCTAGTTGCTCAAGGAACTTCTGAAAAGAAGAAAAGCAAGGAAGGGACTGAGGATGCCAAATGAGCAAATATGTCACTCGAGAAATTGAGAGAAGAAAAGCCAAAGAGAAGCTGAAAAAGCATCTAGGCTCAAACTATCACCAGTACAAAAATATGCAAAGCTCGCTGAACAAGCCAGCTCAGAAAGCATCATGTACTGAGAAAGTAGAAACTGGAAACGATATCTGTTTCTATTGTCAGGAACCTGGTCACTTCAAGAAGGATTGTCCTGCCTTCAACAAACTAAGGACAGGTGACAAGAAAGATAGAAGAATCTTCAGAAGAAGCCAGAAAGCTTTATTAACGAAGAAAGAAAGAAAATCCAAACTCAACTGGATGCTCTAGACGTTGAGATAGATTCTGAAGATGACAATTCAGATGACTCAACCTTACCATCACCAGAATTATGTGGAGTTACTCATGATATAATCGACTTCGGCCTCAAGAAGAATGAAATGTGTGGAGTTCTTTGAAATTGTGGTCGGACATCTCCAACATAGAAATCTGTCTTATGGCTGATGAGGTAACACATACTTCTTGTTATACTTATGAAAGTGATGAAGAAGAAATAAAAGATCTAGAAAATCTCAGGAAAGAACTTGACATCTATGAAATAGAATTTCTAATGATCCGAGCTAGAGCCGAAAATCTTGAAGAAGAAAAGAATTCTCTTGCAAAGGAAAAATTCTCAATTAGTTAAGATATCTGAGAAAAAGGATGCTGAAAATGCATTTCTCAAAGCTCAGATATCTGAGACTGAAAAGTCACATAAAGCGATAAATTTGAATTACGAAAGAAATATGAAGATCTTCTTTCTGAGAACAAGAACTCGAAAAGAAAGAATTATCTTTTCAATCTTATGCCAAAGCTAGTGACACTCTTACTGAAGTATAATCTTACTTAAGAGATCCTTCAGAAAAGAAAGGACTTGGGCTGAATACAGATGAGTTGTTCTATCACTCTGAATAAAAGTGAGGAAAGAAGAACATTTGTAAGTACTCGAGAAGATGGTTCCCATGCAATATATAGTATCGGTCAAGAAGGCGAAGATTGTTGACAAAGGAAAGCGATTCTGACTAAACCTTTGTGGGAAAAACAAGTCAAAACAAAAGCTGTTGGGCACGTCGAAAAGAAACACAACACCGAAAAGTGTAAACACCACAAGGCTATGTCTCTCAAAAGGGTAGAATTGCAGAGCGCAAATTCTCCCATGTCACTTTTCTCGATGAAATTGACCAACCAGAGACTAGCAAAGTCTTGAGAAAAGATCTCAGATAGCTTCAAGTGCTCGAAACGGTATTGGCTATAAAGGCATCGGGAAACAACTTGCTCATGAATACAAACAGGAGCAAGAACGATGGCTAAAGGCTAGAATTGCTCAAAGCAATTATCAGAAGTGGAAGTTAAATCAAGCCACTGAAAATCTGAATGCCAGGGCTAGAAGAAATCTGGCAAGGAAAGCTAAGTTTGCTGAAAAGCAAACTCAGAAACCTGACAGGTATCTGAAAGCACCAAATGGAGCACCTAGGAACACACCAAGGAAGAAAATAATTCTTAATAATGATAATCATTCAATTAGAATTCTTCCTTATGTTCTTATCAGACAAAAGAATGTTCCAAGGAAATTCATTCAAAAATGGATTCCTACTGGAAGATTGTTTAGTCCTGATGGTTCCAACTGTAAATTGAGAACCTAATCTCCTGTTCCCTGTTGTGTGTAGAATGCTTCCTGGACTAAAGCACAATGGCTATTTGATAGTGGATGCGGAAAGCACATGACAGGAGACAAAGCAAATCGATTACAAAGCTTGCAACATAGGACCAGATATCGATTTCTTTGGAGGAGAATTAAATCCCTCTCTGGGATTTGGCAACGTCAAATTGGGAACATTAACAATCACTGACGTATTACATGTTAAGGATTTGAAATATAATCTATTTAGCATGAGCCAGTTTGCAGACAAAGGTTTTACTGTAAAATTCAAAGCAAAATACTGCAAACTAATTGACAATGAGTTAAAGCAGACAGTCTTGGTTGCTCGGCGGAAAGGCAGTATTTATGTTGCCGATTGGGCATCTGCCACAACTGAAGAATGTCTCATGGTGAGTCAATCTGATCACACTGAAGAGCACTGGTTATGGCACAAAAGAATGAGTCACTTGAACTTCAAAACTCTGAACAAACTTGCCAAGAAAGACTTAGTGGTTGGCCTTCCCAAAACATCTTTCGGAAAGGATGGTATCTGTTCTGCATGTCAGATCGGGAAACAATCCAAAATCTCTTTCAAGTCCAAAACTAGACACTCTAGTGTTAGACCATTGCAACTACTACATATGGATCTTTTTGAATCATCTGTAACTAGTTATGCAGGAAAGAAATATGGTCTGGTTGTTGTAGATGACTTCTCAAGATTCTCTTGGGTTGTCTTTCTGAAACACAAATCTGATGCCAGGGTGGAGATACCAAACTTGCTGAAAAAGCTTGAAGTCATGAAAAATGACAAGGTATCTGCAATCGTATGCACCATGGTCGAAGTTTGTCAACCAAGACATAAAGGAGTTTTGACTGCAAAGGTATACAACACCAACTTTCCTCTGTAAGAACACCTCAACAAAATGGTGTTGCGTAAAGGAAAACAGAACCCTTAAAGAAGCCAAAGGACAATGCTAGGACAATCGAAATAAGTGAAGTTTATTGGGTTGAAGTCAAACACACTGCTACACTCGTAATGTATGTTTGATAAACAAACAACATGACAAGACCCCTTATGAAATCTTGGTTGGTAGACCCCCTGATATCAAACATCTGAGAGTATTTGGTTGTAAATGTTTTGTTCTAAACAATGGAAAAGATTATCTGAGAACTTTTCAACCAAAGGCAGATGAAGGTGTATTTCTTGGTTATTCCATGAATAGCAAAGCCTACAGAATTTACAACAAAAGAACAAAGAAAATTGAAGAATCAGTTCATGTTGTATTCTATGAAGGAAGTAAGAAAACACCTCCTAATGATGAACTCTCAGAAAGGTTCAAAGAACTAATGTTGAGGGATTCTGAAGAAGAATCCTCAGAAAGGAGAAACATCATTATGGAAAGTGAGGATGACTCTGACGTAGAAAAGCTTGATATGCCTAGTAACAACAAGATGACTCACAAACATGATGAAGAATTTCCTATGAAACTTCCAGAAATGGAAACTGAAGATATTCATCATGAAGCTATCTCTGGAAATAATCTCTTTGAAAGACATGTTCCAGATAGCTCAAACACTGAACAAGTGTCAGACATTAATTGCCCTTCTGAGGAGCAAAATGTCTTAGATACTGAAAAAGTATCAAATCAAAATCCCAGTGATTCACATTCAAATCATTTGGATATTGATCCTACTAACACTAAAGCTATGATGAGATGGATCAAGGATCATCCTGCAAAAGATGTGATTGGACCAATTAATCAAGGTGTTAGGACTAGGAGAGCAATAGCTGAAAATGCTAATTCTCTCTTTGGATGTTTCATCTCAAATATTGAACCTAAAAATATAGAAGAAGCATTAGGAGACCAAGATCGGATCTACGCAATGCAAGAAGAGTTGGATCAATTTGAGAGAAACAAAGTCCGAAACTAGTTCCATTTGTGGAAGGAATATCGTGATTGGAACTAAATGGGTTTTCGAAACAAAATGAATGAATCTGTGAAATAACCGTAAACAAAGCAAGATTGGTTGCTAAGGATTTACCTGCATCAAGGCTTAGATTTTGATGAGTCATATGCACCAGTTGCCAGATTGGATGCAATAAGACTCTTTCTAGCCTTTGCAGCTCATAAAGATTTTAAAGTTTATCAGATGGATGTCAAAAGTGCATTCTTGAATGGTGAACTTGCAGAAGAAGTTTATGTTGAGCAACCACCTGGCTTTGAAGTTTCCTCAGAAAGTAGAATGGTCTATAAACTACAGAAAGCTCTGTATAGACTGAAACAGGATCCAAGAGCATGGTATGACACTTTGGCCAAATACCTTATGGAAAGTGGTTTCAAGAAAGGTGAAGTTGATAAAACTTTATTTACCTTAAATCATGATGGGAAACTACTCTTAGTTCAAGTATATGTTGATGACATCATATTTGGATCTAAGGACAAGCAACTTTGTAATGACTTTGCAAATCTCATGAAAAGTAAGTTTGAGATGAGCATGATGGGAGAAATGAATTATTTTCTAGGATTGCAAGTCAAGCAACTCAATGATGGAATATTCATTAGTCAAACAAAGTATGCAAAAGATATGCTCACAAAATCTTAAGCCTTCTGAAAAGAATGCTAAGATACCTATGAGCATTGGAACCAAAATGACCTATACTGAATCAGATAAGAGTGTTGAAGAACATAAGTATAGGAAATTGATAGGTTCACTACTTTACCTCACTTCAAGTAGACCTGATATTCAATACGCCGTTGGAGTTTGTGCTAGATTTCAGACAAATCCGATGTAAACACATTACAACATTGCTCTGAAAATATTAAGGTATGTAAAAGGTACAGTAGATGTAGGATTGTGGTATCCTAAAGAAAGTGGATTGAGTTTAGCTGGGTACTCAGACGCTGATTATGCTGGATCAATGCTTGATAGGAAAAGCACCGTGAACTTGTCGCCGGGTACTAGACTTATCTCGTGGTTTAGCAAGAAGCAAAACTCAATTGCAACTTCTACCACGTAGGCTGAATATATTGTGCCGGTTGTTGTGCAACACAAATTCGTGGATACAACAACAACTTAAAGACTATGGACTCGATGAAAATAAAACTCCCATTTTAGTGACAACACAAGTGCTATTGCGATTACGAATCCTAAATTTCATGCGTAACAAGGCATATTGATGTTAGACATCACTTCATCGAGACCATGTTGAAAAAGGCAATATAGAGATACTCAAGATTGTACTGCATCAAGACCAACTTGCGATATCTTCACTAAGCCACTACAAGAAAGTAGATTCTTAGCCTTAAGACATAGTCTTGGACTAATGGAACTACCAATGAACCTGAAAAGTTCGGTATCCGCAGGCATCCGGAGAAGAGAAAGAGAAATCGAACAGGTATCCGAAGTCAAAAAGGCTAAAGAGCAAAAAGGCGACTTAAGATCTACGAGACGGAACTCGGATATCTGAATAACTCTATAAGCAGAACACAAAGAGAATAGTACAACTATCTGCGATCAACTACTCTCTTGAAATTCGCATTATTTCTATCTTGATGAAAACTTGGAAAAATCCTAAGTATAAGATGATTCAGATGCAAGTGTTCTTGGTCATACAAAACGTGATTCGGATAGCGATAGCCAAAATTCATTAAATGGGCACAATTACACTTGTTGATTGTGATCATTCTTTGAAAAGCAATGGTGACCCTTGATGAAATTAAGCGTTTGATCTATCGGTGGAAATTAATTCACGATAAATAGTGGATCGTAAAAATTGACAAAGCCCACTTTGCATTTAATGCCGAACTAGCTTTTGCTCACGCTTGCAAATCACAGAATCGTACACAAAATCAATTTGTATGTATTTATGCATTGAGATTCTATTGCTATATATATAGGATTTTGGCAAAAGAAATCACTTTCGCCTAATCCAAAATTTCGACTTGCACAAAAATAGCAAAACCTTCTCTTGATTCTCTGCAAACCTTCTACAATCTCTGCAAATCAAGATTAAGTTTTTCTGCAAAGAATTACTAAATCAAATCTCTTTCAAACACCAATCCAAATTCCCTACACTATATAAAGAGATGGCCCCAAAGAATTCTTCCACACAGAAATCTCAATCCTCCACTGGTACTGCTGAAAAGCAAGCACCAGAGTTGGTTATTGTGAACAACCGACTGGTAGGAGATTTTAATCCTGACCATTGGACTTCAAATCACAGAATGATTTGGGGTGGTGCCATGGTTGAGGAATACCTCACGGCTGCAATAGAGAACCAAGCCGACAAAAAGCTGATTCTTGACATGCTTGAAAAGGCACAAATCAAGGGTTTTCTATCTGCTCGCCCAAGTGGAATTTCATCATCACTCGATGTGTTGGAATTCTACAACAACTCCAGGATAATTTCCTGTGTTTCTGAAGGCACTACAATAGTGTCTGTTAAAACCTCAGTCCAAGGAAAGGAAATCCTTCTGGACTTAACAACTTTCTGTAAGTTGTTTGAGTTTCAAATTCATGGAAAGGATTTTGAAATAAACACCAAGGATGATGATCTCCTTGAAGGTGTTAAACAATTGTACAGTGACGTGTGTGATCTTGAAAAATCAGATACACCCACTGAGTTCAAGCTTGCTGACATCCGAACCAGACATCTGATGGTTCACTGGGATGTATTGGCTTGCATTCTTCACAGATGCTTTGATGGTCTACAAGGAGGTGCTGACCAGATAATCCAAGAACGATGGATCATGATGTCCTTGCTGAATCAACAAGACAAAAGGCTGGAAAACCCTTTTAACTGGGGAAAGTACGCCTTCATGAAGTTCGTGAAGAAGATTCAAGGCTTCGAGCCTAAGATCGCCAAAGGACTAGCTGAGCCAAAGGCCACGATGAGCTATGGTGCGAAGATATGCTACTTCTGGAAAAGCTTGGCATTGAGCTCGGAGGCATTTGAAATAGCCAACAGTAACCTACTCTACAAATATGAGTATACAAACTTGATGAAAAAGGTTACTGGGTCTCAGAAAGGTTCTAAGAAGCGAAAGTCTGAAAAGGTATCTGAAGAAAAGGTTGCGACCAAGAAGCCCAGAACTTCAAGAAAGAAGTCTGCTGGCAAATCAGAAGACACACCCATTGAGGTTGTCGATTCTCAGATATCTGCAGGCCTTGCCGATGAACTGATAAAGGCAGATCAACTCATCAATGCTGCAAAAGAGTCATCAACTACTGAACAAGTAGACTCAGCAAGAGAAAGTGCTTTCAGAAATGTGAAGACTATTACAGAAAGCCTTGCTGATGAACTCATAAATGCTGCCAAAAGTGGTGAAAAACACCAAGCCCTATCTGCAGAAACCACAGGAATTATGGACCAATCAGTTCCTAATGCTGATGAGAGCTCTGACGATGAAGATGATGAACTAGTCATCTCTCAAGTCCTAGAAAGAACAAAGAGGGCTAAGGATTCTTTATGTGATGGCGGTGATAAGGTTTCAAGAAGAACCTACACCTCAAAGTTCTTGAACAAGCACCTATAGCAAAGGTTGTTGGTGTAAACACATCATCAGGGAACGTTTCTTACGCACAACTTCAAAAAGCCCTGATGAGTGGTAATTTAGTGCTGGCAGATGCTGATGGAAATGCCACATCTAAAAATCTGGAAGAACACTCTACTGACAGATCCTCTGCTTCCAGACAACCACAACAACCACAAACACAACAACCACATCAGCCACAAGTGGTTGATGAAATGGTAAATGAACTCCATTTCGACTTACCAGCAATGCAGTATGCTGAAGAAAATCCTGCAAAAGAGCAGGTTCCCCAACTCAATGAGAGGGATCAAACTGAGACATCTACTCAGAATGATCAACCAGGGGAGGCAACTGAGTTGCACACTCAGGAAAGGTGTGAAGTATCTAAAACTTCAAACAAAGAAGCTGTACTGGAACAAGAAGACCAAAGTATATTAGGGTCACAAGTTCCAGAGACCAATCAGCCTGACAATGCTCAGGTAGCTGAATGGTTTAACTCCTACCTTGTGAAAAATTTTATGCTTGTATATCTTGTTACTTATATAAAAATTCTTTGTTACAGGCTGAGTTAGAAACACAGAAACAAGAGGAAGCTGGAAAGCTTGCCTCAGAAACTGAGAAGGAGGTTACCCCAAACTCACCTCTTAAGAAATCTGAGCCTGTAACACAGGTGATAATTGATTCTTAAGATAACACTTTTCAGTCATTTGTCTATGTGCTTAATCATTTAAAGTAAATGTTTCTAACAGGCTCCAACTGAGAAAGAGGAAGATAAGGCAGAAATGCCAGAGACGAACCCAGAGACTGACAAGGTTTCTGAAGAACACATCATTGAGCCTTCTAACATGAAGGTACATGAAAAATCAGTGATAAGTATTCTTCATGATGGGTTATCTTAAACTTCTTCTAAAATATTCAATACTTTCTACTTACAGGCTCATTCAGAAGTAGAAATGCAAAGGGAAAAAGTTGCGACATCCCCTGCATCAATGGAAATTGATGACCCAAGGCAACATCACATGAAAGAATACGACCCGAGAAAGTTTAAGAAAAATGAGCTTCCTATTGAGGAAGTAAGTCCAAAACTCAGAACTCATTAAAGCATTTTTGCACAGATTCTTTCAAATAATTTCCTAAGTATTGTATTAATCTTAATTCTCAGGTTCAAGAAAGAAAGGTTGATGAGGACCAGACTTCCAAGTCTCCACCTCACAACAAGATATCTGAGACACCAATTGTCTCAGTAGCACAAGTCTCTGAGCCTGAAGTACTTATTCAGGTAACTCAGAAACTAAACTACACTTCTACTCAGATATCCACAAAAGTTTTGAAGCTCACTCAAAACTCTTTCTTTCAGGCTCAAACGAGTGCAAAGCAGGCTCCCAATGATGAGAAAAGGGACCTACTTCCCTTCTTCAAAGCTCAAACCCTGCCAAAGCATATTCAATGCTTCAAGAAATGGCAAAGGTTAAGGTGCTCTGATCTCTTTGAAATATTGAGAATCACAGATCAACCAACCAGACGAGCACGAGCTCTTGACTTGGAGACGTATATCCATGCAATGTTCCCTACCGAACAATACACAGTTGCGACTCTATTGCATAAGGATTTCTCCAAAGAAGTGGCGCACAGTTTGATACAAGCATTTGAACAGGCAGATGGTCAGACAAGATTACAGATGGCATTCAAGCCGCTTGTCCCGCATCGCAATTTATACCTTCTGAACAAGAAGAGGTTAATGGGCAGAAGATCACTATTCCTGAAGTGATCAATCTTATATCTGAAGATGATGAGGAGGAAGAGATAAACGAAAACGACTTCGATGAACCTCCCACTGACCATCACCAAAAGGATGACACTGACAAAAAGGATGATGATGATGCCCCTGCACCAGGGACCGGAGGAATTTCACAAAGAAATCATGCCTCAACTGCTGAAAAGAAAACTGAGAGGAAAGCACAGAAATCTCCGTCTCCATCTCCTCAAAAGTCAACTCATCCATCTTCCCAACAAAAGGTTATTACTGAACAAGTAGTTGAGAATTCTGAGGAAATCGCTCAGAAATTGTTGAATACTCAATCCAGAACTGCTCAACTAGGACAACTATTGGAAGAAGAACAACAGCTCCATCTTCAACTGGAAGACCAGATAGCTAAATCCAGAGACAAGCTTGACCAACTACAAGATCAATATCTGCAAGAGATGATAGCTTACTCTGAGGTTAAAGAGCTACAGGATGCTGTAAATGCCATCACCAAAGAACTCGACATCAAGAAGTATACGAAATTAAGCATGATGCTAAGGCTACATCATCTTCAAAAGAAGTACCATCCTCCTCCCAAAAAGGAAGAAACCAATCTACGAGATGGTTCTTTGGACTCGACACAATCGATGAGAATGTCCAAGAGGATGAAGATCACTGGGCTGATTACTCAGATGATTAAGAAGACAAGACTTTGGCAGAGCACCGCAATGAACATCTAGCGGTTTCACACTTGAAAAGGAAACTGATTACTCCTGAAACTTTCAGCAAACTGCCAAATGTCCACTCCCATGAATACATGAACAGATGCAATCTTGGCTCATCCGAAAAGGAGATGTCTTCACAGAACAAGGAAGTAATTGCCTCGTCCCTCTCGAATGAAAAAGTTCCGAGCTCATCACTCGAGAGAACAACTAGCATAGTCATTGCTCGAAATATCTGGAATGATAAGGGACGATGATCGTCTTTAGTGAAAAAGCTTTCAAGAGGCAAGTTACACCTTTGGAAGCAGATGCCATCCTAGGCCCATTGGCAGAGCTCACTGATAAGGACAATGGACTTATCAAGCAAAATAAGGAGCTCAAAGCCGAACTTCAGAAGTTGGTCACTGCCTACAATTATTTGCAAGGGCATTTTAACTCTCTCTCAGATTCTTTTATGAGACTGAGTCAGCCAACAATGACTAAGGGGGAAAGAGTGTACAAATCTGGACCTCAAAGTCAGGGGGAATGGGAAGGAGAAGAAAACAAGAAGAAATCTGGAGCTGGTACGGCTCAGAGAGGAAGAAGAAACATGAAAACTTCCCAGCCACCACTCAGAATCAATGAACCCTCCTCAAGCCAAGCTGCTTTGCAAATAGTAGCTGCTTCGTAAACCCTCAAGGAACTACAATGATAACAAGGGCCATGGCACAGAAACCTCCAAGGAGTACCAAGGCTCCAAGGAGAAGACAGGTTAAAGGGATTGATGAATCTTCTGAAGGAAGAGAAGAAGGCCAAATCAAGTCCCTGGGCAATGAAGAAGGCTGTAAAACTCTCACAAGATTTAATCTTGATGATGATGAGGAAACTGATGAAGATGAAGCTCCTCTTCACAGAAAAAGGAAAATTGAAAGCCTAATCGAGCCTATAGTCAAAGCCCTAGCGCTAAAACACCCTCTGAAATACCAAGTCTATCCGGTGGTTCTTCAAGCAACAACCCCAAAGAGAATTCAAGATGAGAAGGAACAATCGAGAGTCGAGCAAAGACAAAGTCAACTTCCACTCGGGCGAAGAAGCCAAAATAGAGTATGTGAAGAATGACAATGATTCCTCATCTCTGGTGCATCAATCGGAAAAATGGCTATTGGATTACGGAACTTAAGCATCTACCTTGGTAAATTCAAGATTTCGAACCAATCCATAAACAACTTATGGCATGGAGAAAAGATAAGCCAACCTTGATCAACACCAATCACATTAAAACCAGTTGGATTTTGAAGTTGTCAAGAAGGCGAAGCCATGAGAAAGGACCTCTCTGATGAATGTCCATATGGAAAGCTAGATGATGTGCACAGAATTCTGAATATCACAGGAACAGGCACAAGAGCAAGACTCGCTGTGGAACCCTATGAGTCGTTCTATCTAACTGAAGATCAATACAAGGGTGACATCAGATATCTGAGGATTATCTACGAATACTTCAAGCTTTCAGATATCAGAATAGAGCATGCCTGGAAGTGGGAAAAGTATCTGTGGGTCAAACATTTTGTCAAGAAAAATCCTACCAAAACCTACAAAGAGGTCTGTGGATTTGCCAGAGACACTGAGATGCTCGTCAGAACACTTCTCTATGATTATTTTGATGACATCAAAAGGTTTGGAGACAGGAAATTTGCAGACTGATCCATAGAACTACTGTTGAAGACTTGAAGAGTTGAATTCTTGAAGACTAGTCTATTAGGATGTTTACTTGGAGCTTGGCTACTCCTGTTGTCCTAATTTACTATTTTTTTGTTGTATTTTTGCTGACTGAGCTAAACTTGTTTTATGTATTGAAGTTATCTGTAATCCTTCTTTGTAACTTATCTGAAGAACTTACTCTCAGATAGTATTCTATAAAAGATAACTTGTCAGCAAAGATCACACCTTGTGATTTGGTTTATGTTTACTTTCTGCACTTAATTGAATGAATTGAAAAATCTTAAGAAATGATTAGGTGTTGGATTGTTCACTCATCCAGATTTGTAATAGGTCAGATAGTCATCGTTGACTGATCAAAAAGGGGGAAATTTGTTAGGAAATTTGTTAGATATTTTGTTAGAAATATCTATTTAGATTTTGATCAGCAACATGATGACTTATCTTAGTCTCAGAAAGGTAATTAGTACTCTTGGTTCACTTGAACATTGTAAAAGAGGAAACCCACTAAGTATGATAGTCTAGCTAATCTTGTATAGGATGTTAGGTCTCAAAATGTAATTTTTATTTTATGAAGAGAAGACCAAGAAGAAGACATCCAAGCAGAACAAGTTCAACGACATTGAAGATTTGAAGACTGCACAAGATTACTGAAACAGTTTTACAGATACCTTGGCCAGATATCTTGAAGACACGAATAGTTTTAAACAAATTGTGTCACAAGAGATATCTGAGAAATAAAAGGTCTATCTGAAAACAAGGAAAGTGTCCACAGATATCTATTCTCAGATACCTTGAGCTTTAACCACATTTCTGAAAAAGAAATATATATATTGCAAACAAAGTTGTTTCAATAAAAGTGGTATCTGAAGATAAAGATAAGAACGTGCAAAGAATCAGAGAAATCTGATCAAGGTTGTCTCTGATACAAAGCATAGTTCCGTTGGCACTACAGGACAAAAGTATAGTACAATGCATTAAATGCACGGACAAAGATGTCTGAACAAAAGCAACGGTAGCTTCTGAAGAAGAAGACAAACCTGCTACAGTACTATACACAGATATCGATAGTTTGAATTTGATTTAAGCCTAACGGATACTATTCAAACGGCACTCAAATTCATCTATAAATATCAACACTTAGACAGCTTGAGAAGATACACAACCTGAAGAACTTACACTGAACAAATATCTCGCAATCTCAAGCAAATTACTTATCCTCAAAGCTTTCTGTTGCGACCAAAGCTCTTGATCTTGAGTAATACTAAAGTTCTAAGTGTCCTGATCCTAAACAAGCACAACTATCTGTGAAAGAGTTGAATCAAAAGATCAAGTATCTGAGATTCATTCTCTTGAACATTTATCTAAGACTTGGGTCAGTAAAAAGAACAAGATACCATACATTGAAAAGTGTATTAAGTATACTTTATTCACAGAGCTATCTGATTAACTGAAAAGTTATTAAAGAAGCTCATCTGACAACTCAAACCAAAACCAAAATAGTTCAATATGTGCGTAGAATAGGTTTTATACCACAAACCATATAATGTGAATAAAATTTGACACAAACTAACTCTATCGAGTGTTTCACAAAAAATCGTGTACTAACCCTTTGAGTTTTATTGAAGACAAGAAGTCTCGGAAATACATTTTTAAATTGAGGTTCGATCAACCAAAATAGTTCAATATGTGCGTAGAATAGTTTTTATACCACAAACCATGTCATGTGAATAAAATTTGACACAAACTAACCCCATGGAGTGTTTTCACAAAAAACCGTGTACTAACCCCTTTGGGTTATCTCGAAAACTACATGTCTCAAAAATACGTTTTTAAATCGAGGTTCGATCAACCAAAATAGTTCAATATGTGCGTAGAATAGGTTTTATACCACAAACCATATAATGTGAATAAAATTTGACACAAACTAACTCTATCGAGTGTTTCACAAAAAATCGTGTACTAACCCCTTTGGGTTATCTCGAAAACTAGATGTCCCAAAAATACGTTTTTAATTCGAGATTCGATCAACCAAAATAGTTCAATATGTGCGTAGAATATGTTTTATACTACAAACCATATAATTTGAATAAAATTGGACACAAACTAACTCTATCGAGTGTTTTGTTGATACGGAAATATGTCCAATCCGTCATAAAGGACCTAGGAACGAATCCTAAGGCGTCCTAAGTCATCCAATGGATCCGAGACACTTTAGTCCGAGCCAATGGTCCGATCCGGGCTGACCATCCATGGTCCGACCCACCGTAAAGGAAAGGAACAAAGGATCTGGGGCCTACTAAATCCGACCGAAGAACCTTGGGCCCGACCCACCTTGGTCCGAGCCTCTCTGGGAAAGGAGACACAGTGCTTAGTCAGTACCCTCTCCGACCCAAGGCCTCCGATACGGACGACCACTCGGATCCGGCATGGCAGATCTCACATGTAACCAAGCAGCCAGGCACCAGAGAGTAGGGTGTCCGAACCTAGAGTTCCGAATCGGAAGAGATGGGCAAACTTAGGAGAACTTCCTCATCTGACTACCCAGTACGGTCCGGATCAGGCATCCGGACCAACCTCTCCGAACCTGGGACCTCGGCAGACCTTGTCACATCCTCAAAAACTCATCCAATAATGACTAAACTACCCCTAAAGCCCAAAGTGGCATGGGCTAAGGATCATTATTGGGCTATGGGCCTAAGACAAGCCTTGGTGGCTCAATCGTAGCCTTACACTTGGCGCAATCCTAGCAAGGCCTTCCATTTTGATGATAGCCTATAAATAAGGCACACATCCCCACAAGAACAAGTAAGTCACATCACGACCCCAATCCCGAACTTATTACAGAGTTGATCTTCAGTCACTCTCGAGTAAAGTCTCATCCCGGTTTGACACTTAGCAAACCGGGCACTAACCCCCCCCCCCACTCAAGTGTGCAGGTCCTTACCGAAGTAGTTGGTCGCTGGTTCTTACGCATTGGTCCTTACCTAGCAAGGAGCTTCTTACCTTGGCACCCATTAGTGGAGTTGAATAAAATCTAAGTAGTTGGGGAGTTACACCCTCAACATTTTGGCGCCGTCTGTGGGAAACTTTACAAAAAGTCCCGTTCTCTTCAGTAATGGCAAGAACAAGAAGGTCCACAAGAACCAACGCCACTGCCATTGGTACGCCTGCTCCAAGACAAAGGGGAAGACCTCTCACTAGAAGAGGTGGGGTAGCAAGAGTTTCAACAAGAGAAGTAATAGATGATCCAAGTGATGGCCATACCGCTAGTCTTTCTTCTGGCGAGGAAAGAGCCACTAATCCACCAGTAGGGATCCAGACACTTGAGGACGGCGAAGGTGTTCCTCCGAGAACACATGGTCCTCCTCCAGGAAGAAACTTTACCCTCCCGAATGGGCAGATCATTCGTCCTAGTGAGTTCGGGATGAATGAGAATCAGTTTGGCCTCTTACTCACCACTATTCAAGGATGCTTTGGATCAAACAACCTCCAGCCTCCTCAGCCCACTCCACCTTTGGCAATCCCAAGACAAGCTGAACCCGCTCAATCAAGAAATGAGCACCGTCCCATCCAACAACGACTGGGGGAACAAGCTCAACCGGAAGATCTAAGGAACCTTCTTAACAGGAGGGCCGCTGCTTCTCATGGACAACGAGGGAGAAGTCCAGAAGTGCCACGAGTAGACGAAGTGGGAACCAGTCGGCGAGGAGCTCAACAACAAGCGCCAAGAGATCAAATGGCGGAAAGCATCCCGATAGTTCCAATCGGTGATCTTCCTCCAGATGTAGCTATCAACCCAGGCGGTGAAAGACCGACGGTGGCGGATCTACCTCCAACAGAAGGCCTTGGAAACACAAATTGCCACCTTGAGCAAGATGGTCAAAGCACATGAGAAGGTGGTAGTTAAAACTCCCAACCCTCTGTTCGATGAGATCAGAAGAGAAAGAAAGCGCCCAGACTGTGTTATCCCAAACCTTGAGCATTACTATGGAGATACTTGCCCTGTAGGGCATCTTACTAGATCTGAAAGTAAGATGGAAAGCAATGGACTCAACAACATGAAAGCTCTCAACTTTTCCACCACACTCTTTGGAGAAGCAATGGATTGGTGGACCTCATTACCTAATGGTTCCATCGGATCTTATCGGACGTTGCCTCCTTTTCTTGAAAAGGTTTGAGAAAGCAAAGAAAGGAAGAGGTCATTGAGCACTGGCGGGCATAATCCGGAAAGAGCACGAGGACCTTAGAACCTTCCTTGACCGCTTAACGCTGAAGCTGACAGGTAGAGCCTCATAGCATCAAAGAGCGGGTCCGACACCTATATGCTAACACTTATAATGATGAGCTTAGAAGGAATCTTTCCAACGAAGAAATCACCACTGAAAAGTACCTGGAAGATATCTGCGAAGGAATCTTGTATGGAGAAGAGTACCGAAGAAATGTCCCGATAAGAGCAGGGATAAAGAAGGGGAAAGAACAAGTACGACAGGAACTTCCTCCTCGTCAAGGGAAGTTCGAGGAAAAAAGAGATCTCAGGGACAGGAAAGAATTCCGTAGAGAAAGAACTCCACCTAGGAGATACGCCGAGTATACTCGCCTCAACAGACCAAGATCCGACATCTTGGCTTCTATTGTTGAGAAGGACTTAGATATACAATGGCCTAAACCGGTCAGGAGCAGCAAGAAGAGTAAATTTTCTAAAGACTACTATAGGTTCCACAAGCAGAAAGGTCACCCGACTGAGGATTGCATCCAGTTGAAGACAGAAATCGAAAGACTAGTGAGAAGTGGGAAGTTGAAAGAACCAACAGGTGAAGAAGAACCCTCCAGGCATAGAAAGAATGAGCAGAGAAGAGAGGAGCGCGATTTCGAACCTCCGACAGGATCTATACCACCACCTCCAGAGGAAATCCCACCTCGGCATGCCCAAAGATACCAAGGGTACCGCGAAGATACAGAAATGGAGAACTTCCCTTACAGTGGAGTTATCAACGCCATTGCAGGAGGACCAACAGGGGGAGACAGCAGAAATGCAAGGGAAAGGACCAATGACACTTGAGAAACAACGATGAGCTTACGGTCCACCGAAAGGCACAAATGCAATTACCTTTTTGATAGCGAGATCCCCCCACCAACGTCTGGCGGAGGAGATCTCAAGGACCCTGATGTCCCTTTGGTTGTTTCTCTAGTGATTGCCACTTACAAGGTCAACAAGGTACTAATCGACACAGGAAGCTCCTCCAATGTCATATCCAAAAGGACCGTGGAGCAAATGCACCTGGGGCAAATACAATATGGACGAGTATACACTTCATTGGTAGGTTTTGGAGGGTCTGTAGTACGCCCCATTGGAAGTATACCACTACAAGTCTCTATGGGCACCTTTCCGACAAGAGTGACCAAGACTATCCTCTTCGTGGTAGTAGATAGCACCTTCGACTATAACGTGATCTTGGGCCGCCCGGGACTTAACCAATTCAGAGCAATTGCTTCTCCCTTACACAACAGGGTAAAGTTTCCAACCCGAGCGGCGTGGGGAAGAAATGGGCAACGTTAGAAGCACAGGAGTGCTACATCATGTCAACCGGAGGGCCACAAGACTGTCCTTTCGGTCACTAAGGGCCCTCATAGCCATTCTTCCATTACTCTAACGCCACCAAAGGAAGAAATCGGTATTGGGTCGCTCAGAGAAAAGTTCCCCAAGACAGCTAGAATAGAATCTCATGAAGCCTTGAAAGAGGTCCAACTGGTCGAAGGAAATTCGGAAAAAACAACTCGGATTGGAACGGAGATGAGTACGGAAGTAGAGCTGAAGCTCATCGCTTGCCTTCGTGACAATCGCGACATCTTTGCTTGGAGCACAGATGATCTCAAGGGGATAGACCCAAGGATCGCAGTTCACCGTCTGAACATGGATCCGACGGTCAAGCACATCCGGCAAAAGAGGAAAGACTTTGGACCAGTTGAGGATGCTATCATAGCAGGGGAGGTTGACAAGTTGATGAAAGCAGGTCATATCGAAGAAGTCAGATACTCCGATTGGGTCTGTAACGTGGTCCTCGTCGAAAAAGCTCCCGGAAAGTGGAGAATGTGCAATGACTTCACTAGACTCAACAAATTTTGTCCAAAGGATCCTTATCTATTGCCACGCATAGACCAGCTGGTTGATTCCACTGCAGGATGTGCGCTTCTAAGCTTCATGGACGCATATCAAGGCTTCTACCAAATTAGGATGGCTCAAGAAGACATCAAGAAAACGACATTCTTTGTGGCCGGAGGGGTCTATTGCTTCAAGGTCATGCCCTTTGGCCTCAAGAATGCAGGAGGTACTTACCAACGGCTGGTAAATAAGATGTTCAAGGAAGAATTGGGAAAAACCATGGAAGTCTATGTGGATGACATGCTTGTGAAAAGCAAGACTGAAGAGGAACACGTCGAACACCTTAACAATTGTTTTTCTATTCTCCGGAAATACGGAATGAAGCTGAACCCTGAAAAGTGCACTTTCGGGGTGAAAGGAGGAAAATTCCTTGGTTACATGGTTACAGAAAGAGGCATCAGTGCTAACCCGGAGAAAATAAAGGCAATCATAGATCTACCACAGCCCAAGACTGTCAATGAAGTTCAGAAGCTTCTAGGAAAGGTGATGGCATTGAGCCATTTTATCTCAAAATCCGCCGAGAAGAACCTACCCTTCTTTAAGATCTTACGAAAAGGAAATAAGTTCGAGTGGACAAAGGAGTGTGAAGAGGCCCTGGAAAACTTGAAAAAGTATCTCCTCTCGCCGCCCCTTTTGTCTAAACCCATGGAGGCTGAAACTCTTTACCTCTATTTGGCCACCACTGATGAAGCAATGAGTTCTGTACTGGTACGGATACAAGACAACGAACATTTACCAATTTACTATTTGAGCAAAGCCCTTGCAGGCTCTGAGGCCAGATATGTCAAGGTTGAAAAGCTCGCCTTCGCACTGGTTTACACTGCACGGCGACTGAAGCCTTACTTCAAGTTGCATCGGATTGTGGTCCTTACAAATGAGCCACTCAAACATGTCTTGAACAAACCGGATCAGTCAGGACGCCTGTCCAAATGGGCTATTGAGCTAAGTGAATATGATATTGGGTATCAAGCCCCATCTGCCAAGAAAGCGTAAGTTCTGGCCGACTTCCTGGTAGACTATCCAGAGAAAGCAGAAGAAGAGAACGAAAACTCCCAGGAAAAGGCTAGTCATGTGGTGATAGCCCAAATCAAGGAATCAAGTGGAGAGAAAGAAGGAGAAGAGACACAAAGAGGTAGCATCCAGCTTATGACTAAGTATCACCAACCTATGGATGATTCACTGAGAGTAAGGCACATGTTTCTCTTAGACGAAGAACTCAATACCTCGACAACTGCATCTTCCGACAAGAAGCAGGAGGTTGAGAAAGCACTCACTCCCACTTCGGGAGGTAAGGAAAGAAACAAAGAATGTTGGACATTACAAGTGGACGGATCATCAACCGGACGGTTGGGAGGAATAGGAATTTTCCTTGAAAGTCCTGAAGGAGCCAAGCTAGAGTACGCCATCACCCTCAATTTTAAGGTGACGAACAACGAGGCCGAATATGAAGCACTTATCATCGGCCTAAGAATGGCGAAAGCCCTTCAGGTAAAAAGGATCAAAGCCTACACAGACTCGCAGCTCGTACAATCTCAGTTCTTCGGGTCCTTTACCACCAAAGGACCTAACATGATCAAATACTTGGAGCTCCTCAAGAAAGAGGTTGAGCACTTTGAAGAATTTACTCTTGACCAATTTCACAGAGAATGGAACGAAAAAGCCGACGCCCTCTCCAAGTACGCCTCAGCCTTACCTAATGACCCGCGCGGAATCCTCTCTGGAAAACCCCAATGGACAGATGCTTCTCTTGAGCACAGAAAGAAACTGGATGACTGATATATTCCGTTACCTCAAGGATGGTACTTTACCTGTGGATCCTAGAGAGGCCAGGAAGATTCAATGTCGAGCTAATAAATACTTTATTCTGGAAGAAGATCTTTACAAAAGATCCTACAGCGGAACTCACATGAGGTGCCTAGATCCTCAAGAAGCGAGAACTGTGATGGAAGAAATCCACGCCGGACGTTGTGGAAGTCATTCTGGAGGAAGAACTTTGGCACAAAAGATTATAAGACAAGGATACTATTGGCCAACTGTTGACATAGATGCTGCCAACATCGCCTGCGCCTGTGAAGACTGCCAATACTATGCCAACATACCACACCGCCCGACCAACCCTATGATTCCGTCAAGCATAGCATGCCCATTTGATCAATGGGGCATAGACATAGTTGGTCCCTTTCCGCGAGGAACACATCAAAAGAAGTTATTGATAGTGGCAGTGGAATACTTCACTAAGTGGGTCGAAGCTGAAGCAGTGTTAACCATCATAGAAAGCAGGGTTCGGACATTCATCTGGAAGAACATCATCTGCCGGTTTGGACTCCCACGAGTGCTAGTTTCAGACAATGGAGCACAATATTAAGGTCAAGATCAAGGTGGCTTCAGTCCTTCAAAATAGAACAACGCTTTACTTCCATTGGCCACCCCCAAGCCAATGGTCAGGTGGAAGCCACCAACAAGACCATAGTTAAAAATTTGGAGAAAAGGTTGAGAACTTCCCAAGACAGTTGGGCGGATGATCTCGACGCGGTCCTTTGGGCGCATCGAACGACAGCCCGGACTGCCACACAAGAAACACCTTTCTCCCTGGTCTATGGATCCGAGGCGGTCATCCCTTCGGAGACGGTGGTGGCAACCCAGAGAATCCAGCAATACAACCCAGTTGATAATGAGATCGCAAGGATCTATGACCTTGAGCTCCTTGAAGACAAGCGCGATAAGGCATTGGCCAACATCCTTCGGTACCAAGCCATGACCGCTCGAGCCTACAATAAACGTGTCTTTCCCAAGGACATACAAGTTGGAGACTTAGTCCTCAGAAGAGCCGATATACTAAGTCATGTGGGGAAACTTAAGCCCAAGTGGGAAGGACCGTACAAAGTTACTGGGGCAAGAGTTAATGGAAGCTTTGAACTAGAAGATGAGCAAGGGCGGGCCTTGAAATGCCAAGAATCTCCAAAAGTTTTACACTTAGAGAAGGAGTGTGGCAACGACTGTCACCTTCCTTTATCCTGTCGATCTGTTTTTTGTGTTTTTTGAAAAGGCCTCGAAGCCCTCAAGTTGTAATTCGATTTGCGTCAAATCAATACAACTGTGATTTCATAAACATTGTTAATAATCATGTCCTTCGAATCTCATGATTCGAACAGGCCATGAAGATATTTAACTACTCGATCCGAAACTAGATCATACACTGATCCGGATCGGATTAACACAATCAAACAGTGTCCGACCTTGACAAAGGCAAATACGCTTTTATTAAAACAGGAGTACAGAATTACAAAGTCAGGGTCCGAAGAGCCCTAATCGAGCTTACAAAAACAAGCTCCTATTCTATCTCTTTTCTACTTCTACAGCGAAGCTTCTTAATTAACCCTGGTCTACCGAACCAAACCCCGTCCGAGCACTATTAACTTTATCTGTGGGCGCTCCGAAGGAAGAAGGAATTCCACCATCCCAACTTTGATTGCTTACTGACAAAGATTTCGAAGCCCCCTTCGGACGATCTAAAGACAAACAAAGAATGGACGAGATAACTGAGGCCATTCAATGCTTCCAGAAAGGATACTCCATCACTTCTAAACGAAAGAGAGCTCCGAAGCAAGCAAGAAGCACTATAACAATCCGGATCACCTCTTACCAAATACTATAAATACATCCCAGATTCAGAGTATTTGGAAGGCGACCAACCCGGATAGTCGGATTAACCCAAGTCACTCCGGAGGCTCCCGTTGGTCCAAGTCCCAACAAGACCGGCATAGTCAGGACTCCGTCCCAGAATTGCAAGTCGCTCCCTCGAGCCTTCAATTACGAACGCAATACCAACAAAGCCGAGCTGCTCGGACAAAAGACCTTAGGTGTAAGACAAACGAGTTACCAGAAAGGTTACTTCCGGAAGTCCCCAATGATCCGACTCCAATCAAGCTCAGCACTGTCGGGGACTCCTTTACAGAATTGCAAGTAGCTCCCTCGAGCCTTCAATCCTGGAAACAAAGTCACCAACAGAACCGAACTGCTCGGATACGTATCTTCAAGGACGAGCTAAAAGACCTACTAAAAGGGATACATCTCCCTCAATCCGAGAAACGAACAACTAGACACAGCAGGATTGGTAGAAAGCCTTCCAACATCTCGGGCGGTTTTTTACGACCGAACCACGAAATACTGGAAGGGATTCTACCAAACCAATTATGCCGACTTGTCGCCCCCCCGGGCACATACACAGAGCGGAATGCCTCGGATGCATTGAGGTTCAAAAACAACTATTTGAAGATCCCCAAACCATCCAGCTAATCTACCTCTCCGGGGCTAAAGTCGTGGATATAGACCACAGCCCCGGAGAAAGAAGATTAGCCTGACGATCAGAGGAATTGATTGGCAAAGATTCAGGCCTCACTCGGCACGGACCGTATCCTCGAAGATCCGAGGCTGGCTTTCCGAGCAATTTAATTTCCAAAACTCTCACCGTGAACCAACCCGGGTAGACTTCCGAAGCATCGGAGAAACCCTTGGGACAAGAACACACGCAAGAGTGATGGTATAAACATGCTCACCAGCCGCTCGGACTCGAGCTCCGGACCTTTGGTTACTATAAAAGGGAGAGATGTCCTAATGAAAAGCCGTACAAAGCAGGGGTATATATAGAAAGAGAGGACCAATTAGAAGCGGACACATGTCCCATATTCACCGGAAATGGGCTTGGGCCGAACATGGGCCTGGCTCTTCGGCTTCCATTGGCCCAACCCAATAATCCATCCATAAGGTCGGGCACATTGACTAAGTTACTCACTCAAACGTATCAAGCTCGGGGCTGACATAACAACATCCGAAGCAACTGTGATTAAGTATAGTCACACCACTGCTTAATGATGATCATCTTTTCACTATCTCACAAGTCTGTATGACTTGGGATAACACACCAAGTCAACATCCGAATCATCACTACTTATCACGATACAAGGAAATTCTCTTTCTCGCAAGCCTTGTCACTCTAAGACGTGGCTCCGAACCATTCGTGATCCGGTTTATTTCTATTAAAGATTCCGATTCGGATGGGCACAATGGTTGATCGTCCCCCAAGACCCGCAAAGGAGAATTTGCATCAGGTAAATTAACGTTCTGGCGGTATGAATCTCAAGGGTCCGATCCCATTATCCGAGTTTACGAGAGTTGATGAGTTACTAAGCAAATACGAAACTAAACGCGCAAGAATGTAAACAGCAACATTAGTATTTCAGTGACAAAAATAGTTCCGAGCCACCAAGGGGCCCGAACCAACAACATTCATCAAGACAAGTATATGTTTATACAACAAAAGATGACGAGCAAAAAGGACAACATTGCTTTTAGGCCCGAAGGCACCCTACTACAAAAACCCGGCATACCCGTCTTTATCCTTGCCTTTCGGACGAACTAGGCTGAGACCGAGAGGGGCCCCCCGTATCCTTCTCCGGAGGCGTTTGACCTTGCTGTTGGGCTGCCTGGGCTAACCTCCGTTCTCTCCGAGCCTCAACCTCTTTCAGGAAGGTCGGACATTGCTGCATCAAGTCTAGGTCGTGATCAAAGCCATGAACAGGCCCAGGCAGAGTCAGCCAGTCTCGGTTGTGTTCCAAGTGATCCTCCAAAGGAACGAAAACACTGGACATAAGCACCCGAGGGACGAAGGGTGGGAGATACGGACCTCCATGGTTGTACTTCTTGCCCTCAGGCTAAATGTGAGACCAGCTCCACAAATTCACACTTAAGCAGGTCTTCGTCCAAGACACCCTCCGGAGCAAAGTCCGATCCATCTCCATTCTTAAAGGCGGACACTCCCTCAGCCTCCAAGTCGCAGTCATGCGGTATCCAACCCTTCCTCCGGCACTGGTCCACAGCTGCATCAAACCCATCTTGACGGGCCTCATCATACTTCGACTCGAACAAAAACTTGCAGGAGTCCGAAGCAAGGAAATCTTAGGGCCTTGTCCGACCCCGGAAGTTCCTTGACATCATATCTTTGAAAGTCCGAGACACCCGAACTCGTCAAACTATCTTGGTGCACTTTCAAGTCAGTCTCCAAAGATCGAATGGCACTTTTCATCTTGGCCGTCTCCGACTCGGCCTCCTGTTTAGCAGCTGTGGCCTTCTTTAGGCGCTCCAAAGTGCTGTTCAACCGGGACGTTTCAATCGCCGGCGACCTCATGGCCAAATCCTCTTCCAGGGTAGCCCTCCGAGCAGCCACCAAGGAGCATGCTTCCACGGCAGCAGCAAGCTAAAAATGACATATATCACAAACGTTTAGATATCTCCGAGTCGCAGGAAGATAACAAAATAACCAAAACACTTACTTACCTTGCGTTGAGCGGCAACCAACTCTGAAATCCGCTCCAACTCAAGGCGACAACCGGTAGAACAACCGACATCGAATCCGGCTCGGCGCCTCGCTCATCTTCCCTTGCCTTTTTAGCGGGAGGATTCGACCTTGGAGGGCACTTTTTGCGGCTCGATCATTGGCGGGATCTCGGGACACGGATCTTGGAGGCTTCCTCGAGCCTTTAGATCCGACCACCTTACTTGTCCGGAGTAGGGATAGTTTGGGCCTCTTCGCCCTTGACTCTCGAGATTCCTCCACTCGGAACACGACATTTCTTGGCTCTTCCATCGGAGTACGGTGGAAGTCTTGATAATTGGTCCGGAACCCTCGACTCCTTAATTCTTGCGACATTTTGTTGACGCTTCAACTCCCGCATGGTTGACATCGTATACTCGAACCAAAAGCTACACATCCGAATGATGAGAGTTAAAACCACTAGCTACATCCGAATGACAAAAGCTACACTTGCGAATAAATAGACAAGCTACAGACCAAATCGGGCAACCACCCAGTTAAAGAATGATCACTTACTCAGTCCTCCATATCGCATAAAAGCTGGGCTCGGACAAACCGGCAATGCGGAAGAGGTGACATATCGACCCTCGGAAGAAGTACTTTCGGCTCTTGACTCGATGGAGCGCTTGCATCCACAAAGGATGTTCTGCGGTGGCTTCAATCTGGCGACTTGCCTCGGAACTTTTTCTCAAAATGCCACGTGGGCCTCTCCTCTTGGATTGGCGGGTTTCAATCGGCCACAAAAATATACCTCTTAAACCATTGGATTCCCACCGAGGACAGGGGGTCAACAAAAAACGTGTACGCCTGGCGACATACGAATGTATAGAACCATGCGTTCCTATTACTTACACTTATGTTGAATAATTTATGAAAATTATCGAATGTGACCGGGATGCCTTTATATTTACATAAGACCCCGAAGCACATCAGATTTCCGAGGGAGTTGGGGATGATCTGGTGCGGACTCAACCCTATACTGTTCAAAATCTCCAGAAACTCGGACGATACGGGTAGCCACCACCCGCAATGGAGACTTATCTCATGGACACACATGTATCCCGGAGGCGGATTGTAGAACGCGTGAGATTCATCTGGGATGAGAATCTCCACACACTCCGGGATCTCATATCTCCTCCGGAGCTCATCCACTTTCTCAGCTCGGATGGTTGAGGCACAAGTAGGCAAAGTACCGTCTTCATTCAACTCGCCCTCCGGATCGGGGTGAGTGACCGTGTCTTTAGACCGAGGGAACTTTACTTGGAATACGTCCTCACCCTTCCTTAGCCTCTCCGGACGCTCTTCCTCAGCTATCTGCCGACTCGGCCCTTCTTGCCCAGCAGATTCCACACGGAGCATATGAGCGGATAGCTCTACACTTTCTTCCGCCTTGAACGTAATCTTGGGCCCGCACACCTTCTTACCTCATCTTCCTCGGATGAGGACGCCTTCTCTGACGATCTGAAGAGGCACATGATTGCTTGCACGATCCTCCTCACCCTCTTCGAAGATGCCCAAATTGGGAGGTGCTTCCGAGGTATCATGAACTTCCTCGATGATCGGCGCCTGCGGATCCGGAACGAACGGGACTCGATTAGGATTACTCCTAAAATTATAACCAAGGTTGCGAATTAAAGATCGGATCTCTACCGGAAGTTCGGATTCTTGGCCAGCCCGAGCCGGGCGACGAGTTCCTATAACTCGCGAACTTGTTTCTTGAGCCGCTACAATAACCTGCACATGGGACACTCGCAGGTAATCCCGACGCCTCGGAGGACCAGGATCCGGAACAACTAACCGAAGTAAGGAACTTACCTCGGGCTCTTCCCGGCTCGGATGGGGCGCTTGTTCCACCTCCATTACTTCGTCGTCATCTACGATCTCAATTTCCTCGGAGCTATCGGTTAAAGATATCGCTTCGGAGTCATATCCCTCAGCCTCGGATCGATTTTGGCTATCACTCTCGGACATCCTAGGGAAAGGAGAAAGCAATTTCGTAAGCTTTAAGATGGCAGTCCGAGAGGTCGTTTATGTATATTAAAGTGGTCAGTTTATAGCCAACACTACTGGCTTTCCCAGGCGAAGTTAGTTCGGAGTCAGTACGATGCTGATTCGGCGTTAGTCAACATTGAGAACGTATGGAGTATTAGAACTATAATACACATCATAAGCATGCATCCGAACCAATGGAAGATGAAAGACAACACAGAGAATTTAATCATAAGACGAGACAAGTGAACTTACTTGGACTCGGATGGTTGGATAGAAATGTCTGGATTTTGTACGAGATTACACGTTTCGAACCTCTTGATTGCTCGCTTCGGATCGTTGGACGTCGCTTCGGATATACTTAGAATGCGAAAATTCTCTCTAACGGTGAGAAATGAAGCACAACCCCTCTATTTATAGAGGTCATATTTGGAACACCAATCGTCACGATTTTGAGATTAAATCTCAATCGAAGATCAAGGTTTATCCAACGGCATACTACATTTATACCAAGTGAAATGACGAATTGGTACAACAAATTTATCTCGCGGATAGACGAATACAACAACTCCTCCACTTTCGGGCGGAAGACAACACGAGAGCCCCGGACGATTCTCTCATCGGACCCCTCGGGGTTTTTCATGCGAACATAACTTGTCCAGACGAGGAACCTCTTCCACTCGGACGATATTCCTTCGGATCATCTCTTAACAACAGAGTTCGGTCCGAATGGGACACGCACCTACGGTCCAACCCGTAGCTTATCAAAGGTACACTACCGATGTTCGGAGCCTAAACTTGGTCTCGCTTACAAATACACCTTTTTTTTTCTTTTTCAAACTTTGTTGCACTTCGGACCCTGTCCCTCGGACGGCATCAACGTTGAAAAAAGAAAAAAAAAGGGGGGGGGGAGAGACTAAGTCAATGGCCACCACAATCTGGATTACACCTTTTTCAACAAGATCGAAACGGATTGGGTGAAGAACGGATTTTTCCTCAAAACGACTTCCCAAACCAATAGTTCCACAACTATCTTCTACTAAGATACTTGGAAACTAGGGGGACATATGTTGATACGGAAATATGTCCAATCCGTCATAAAGGGCCTAGGAACGAATCCTAAGGCGTCCTAAGTCATCCAATGGATCCGAGACACTTTAGTCCGAGCCAATGGTCCGATCCGGGCTGACCATCCATGGTCCGACCCACCCTAAAGGAAAGGAACAAAGGATCTGGGGCCTACTAAATCCGACCCAAGAACCTTGGGCCCGACGCACCTTGGTCCGAGCCTCTCTGGGAAAGGAGACACAGTGCTTAGTCAGTACCCTCTTCGACCCAAGGCCTCCGATACGGACGACCACTCGGATCCGGCATGGCAGATCTCACAAGTAACCAAGCAGCCAGGCACCAGAGAGTAGGGTGTCCGAACCTAGAGTTCCGAATCGGAAGAGATGGGTAGACTTAGGAGAACTTCCTCATCTGACTACCCAGTACGGTCCAGATCAGGCATCCGGACCAACCTCTCCGAACCTGGGACCTCGGCAGACCTTGTCACATCCTAAAAAACTCATCCAATAATGATTAAAATACCCCTAAAGCCCAAAGTGGCATGTGCTAAGCATCATTATTGGGCTATGGGCCTAAGACAAGCCTTGGTGGCTCAATCGTAGCCTTACACTTGGCGCAATCCTAGCAAGGCCTTCCATTTTGATGATAGCCTATAAACAAGGCACACATCCCCACAAGAACAAGTAAGTGACATCACGACCCCAATCCCGAACTTATTACAGAGTTGATCTTCAGTCACTCTCGAGTAAAGTCTCATCCCGGTTTGACACTTAGCAAACTGGGCACTAACCCCCCCCCCCCCCACTCAAGTGTGCAGGTCCTTACCGAAGTAGTTGGTCGCTGGTTCTTACGCATTGGTCCTTACCTAGCAAGGAGCTTCTTACCTTAGCACCCATTAGTGGAGTTAAATAAAATCTAAGTAGTTGGGGAGTTACACCCTCAACAGTATGGCACTTTGGCCAAATACCTTCTGGAAAGTGGTTTCAAGAAAGGTGAAGTTGATAAAACTTTGTTTACTTTAAATCATGATGGGAAACTACTCTTAGTTCAAGTATATGTTGATGACATCATATTTGGATCTAAGGACAAGCAACTTTGTTATGACTTTGCAAATCTCATGAAAAGTAAATTTGAGATGAGCATGATGGGAGAATTGAACTATTTCCTAGGATTGCAAGTCAAGCAACTCAATGATGGAATATTCATTAGTCAGACAAAGTATGCAAAAGACATGCTCACAAAGTTCAATCTTAAGCCTTCTGAAAAGAATGCTAAGATACCTATGAGCATAGGAACCAAGATGACCTATACTGAATCAGATAAGAGTGTTGATGAACAAAAGTATAGGAAATTGATAGGTTCACTACTTTACCTTACTGCAAGCAGACCTGATATTCAATATGCAGTTGGAGTGTGTGCTAGATTTCAAACAAATCCAATGCAATCACACTACAACACTGCTATGAAAGTATTAAAATATGTGAAAGGTACAATAGATGTAGGGTTGTGGTATCCTAAAGAAAGTGGATTGAGTTTGGCTGGTTACTCAGATGCTGATTATGCTGGATCAATGCTTGATAGGAAAAGTACCTCAGGAACTTGTCAGTTTACGGAACTAGACTTATCTCATGGTTTAGCAAGAAACAAAACTCAATTGCAACTTCTACCACGTAGGTGAATATATTCTTTGGTTGTTGTGCAACACAAATTATGTGGATTCAACAACAACTCAGAGACTATGGACTCAATGAAGAGAAAACTCCCATTTTCTGTGATAACACAAGTGCTATTGCAATCACACAGAACCCCAAGTTCCATGCCAGAACAAAGCACATTGATGTTAGACACCACTTCATCAGAGACCATGTTGAGAAAGGCAATATAGAGATACTGAAGATTGGCACAGAAGACCAACTTGCAGATATCTTCACTAAGCCCTTACAAGAAAGCCGGTTCTTGACTTTGAGACACAATCTTGGATTAATGGAGTTGCCTAAGGACTAAGAAATTGTGCTGAATCTCTAAAGTCTGAATAAGTGAGTAGGCCTCTGAGAACAGGTTCTCTAAAAGCCAAGTTGATAAGAAGTGATGCAAAGGTTTCTGAGTAGCAACACTCAGAAAGTCAAAACATTTCTGGAACGGGTATCCAGAAAGGCAAAGGTTGGTACACACTTAATAAGTAAATAAGACTAGAACTTACTTACTGAGAGTGGGTCAAATACATTCAAACAACTGAAGCTTCTGACACTTGAATTCAGAAAGCTACTTAGTCATAAAGAGAAATGGACACATAAAGCCCAATAAGGTATAAGTTCTGAAAGTCAAATATGTGCAATGTCTTGTATTTTTACCATTTTGATGATAAACAATATATATAGATAAGGACTTGACACTCAGAATGATAAGCTCAAATGATTAAGTGTTCCTACTCTTTACTAAGTGACACAATGAATGTAGCATATTAAAAATCCATCAAGTTGGCACATTACCATTTGTTGATTGATATCATTACAAGATATTCAATACAAGCCCTTGATGAATAAATGTTTGATCTCAACGATTGAGATTAAAACAAAGCAAGTAATGTCTGTTGATAAGTGCAGACATGGCCCACTACGCATTTAATGAAGTACAAAGGACGTACCACGCCTATGCAGATACAAAGACACGCATTCATATTCAGCTATATGTATGTTATATCTATGTACATTTTGTCTGCTATATATATAGGATTTGGGCAAAAGACAAACACTTTTACCAATTCCGAAATTTCAAACTTGCATCAAAACAACAAAATCTCTCAAGATTTCTGCAAAACCCCCTCTGCAAACTCAACTTCTTGTGCTTAGTCTTCTGAAAAGACAGAATAATCTCGATTATTTGTGCAAAATTCATCTGAAAAAAAACACTCACTCAAAAACTCTATATAAGAGATGGCACCCAAGAAGATGACCACCAAGAACCCTAAGGCCGTATCATCTGCCCCTGCTGAAAAGCAAAGAGGAAAGGAACTTAAGGTGTTGAATAAACGCCTTCTAGGAAAGTTTACCCCATCAGACTGGAACCCTAACCACAAAATGAATTGGGGAGCTTTTCTAGTGAAGAGATATGTACCAGCAGTTATACATTCAAAACCAGAAAGGAAACTGATATTGGGGATGCTGAAGAATTCCCATATCTACAAGCTTCTATCTGCTACACCCAGTGGACTATCCACACTGGATGTACTGGAGTTCTATAACAACTCCAAAATCTTCACAAAAGTTGTGAATGATGAGGAATAAAAATACATGCAGACTGAAGTCCAAGGACAAGAAATTGTTCTAGACTGCAAGACTTTCTGTAAGATATTCCGATTGAAAAATCGAGGAACATTTGAAGACATCAACATCAAGGACGCTTCCATGATTCAAGGCGTCAAAGAGCTATTTGAAGTAATCCAGTTAGAAAATGGAAAAGGTTGCCCAGGAGACTTTGTTCTGAAGGCCATCAGAACTAGTCATCTCCAGAAACACTGGAGTACTTTAGCTCTTATTCTGGTCCGTTGCTTTGATGGCAACAAAGGTGGAGTAGACCAGATAAGTATGGAGAGATGGATGATTATGCATCTTCTGAACAAGAAGAATGAAGGGCAGGAAACCCACTTCAATTGGGGGAAGTACGCCTTCAACAAATTCCTTGGACATATTGAGGAATTTGAGCCCAAAATCATCAATGGCCTTGCTGAGCCAAAGGTCAATATGCACTTTGGTCTCAGAATCTGTTACATTCTGGAAACAATGGGAATCACTCTCAGAGAGAGGCAGGAAATCGATCCAACTCCCTTTTGCACACGCTTTTGAAGAAAAGGAGAAACTTCTTCTTGAACGCACTTTCGAAAAGGCAGAAGAAGAAGAAACTGCACAACAAGGTGAGGAGGTTTTTGAGAAAGTTCAAGCTAAACCTCCAGTTGCCAAGAGAAAGAGGACTCATAGCAAAAGAGCCTCCAAGCCCCTAAGCATACAAGAGGCGCAACCTTCTGGAGACAAGGTCTCAGAAGATGTTGGACGCTCAGAAAGGCAACTCCAGAATGCCCCAATAGTCCTGAACCAGAATGCTCCAGAACTCTCTAGAGATGATAGAAATATCATAGATGGGTCTGCACTAACACAGAATAGTGATTCTGAGGATAATGAAGTACTTGCAAAAGTACTTAAAAGATTCAAGTATGAGACCCATGGAGGAGCATCAAGCTCAGCTCTTCAGAAAGACAAGAGCCCCTCTGCCCAGCAGGAAGAAGAAGGCCTGGGTGAGGAAGATAGAATCTTTGGAAGATCGACATTACTTCCACATTCACAATGCCAAGACTTAATATTGATGAAAACCACATTCTTGAGCAGGTTCCTCAACCTTCGAGAAAACTCAACTCTCGAGAAGGGATCAAGCGAGATGGAGACTCGAATGATACCTGAGGAGAACAACAATGAGCAGAGAGACTGTGGAATCACCACAAGTCCAAGAGATTAATAATCACCGACTCTATTCAGTAACAAAGATAGTTGTATCTAACATGTCAACATAAATGCATGTTAACTTGTTACTCATAAGTCAGATTTATTCTACAGCCAACTTGAGACACACTTTCGGGAAGAAAACATCCACCTTGAATCAAGAAGAGGTTCCTCAACCTCGTAACATCAAGAAGAGCTTGTCCACGGTAGTAAAGTTATCTGAACAAGAAATAACTAAAATGCTCTTATCTTATGTTCTAATATTCTTAATGTCTCTTTTAGGCTCAATCGAGGAAGTAGTGGTGGTGGAACCAACACCCAAAACTAGAGATTCCGTGTGAAAAGCTTTACGAGGAAGTATTCTTGAGCCTTCACGAGAAGGTAAGCTATCAGTAATAGTCTCCTTCAAGAATGCTCAGGAAAACCCACTACTGAAATCTCTTATGTTTGTTCTTACAGGCTCAGTCAGAAGAACAACTGGATGGAGAAACAGTTGTGTTATCTCCTCCAAAGGAAACTAAAACTGCTGAACAAGCAGTATCTGCAGAAAAGGTTCCAGAAACCCCCAAGGTATCTGAGGAACATGCTACTGAGCTTCCTCACTTGGAAGTAAGTGAAGTCTCAGAAAGCATTTTTCCACTTATCTTTTCTGTTAATAGTTTCTAAACATATTTGATTTTAATTCTCAGGTTCTAGCAGAAAGAAAAGTTGATAAGGATCAGACTTCTCCTCACAACAAGGTATCTGAGGCCTATGTGCCCAAGAAAGCAGAAGTACAGGATAATGAGCCTAGTGTTTCTACACAGGTATGCTCAGAAAGCCTTCTTTCGCTTACAGATACTAACTCAAGTAGTTTGAGCAAAACTAACTTGAACACTTTCTTTCAGGCTCAAACTCTAGTGCCAGTTGATTTACTCAAGGCCTTCCAGAAGCACACCTTAAAGAAACATATCAAGTGCTTCAGACAATGGCAGAAACTCAGAAAGGCTGACCTTTCTGAATTAGCCAGAGTAATCGACGTCCCAGAGAAGAAAGCAATCGCCTTAAATCTGGAAGATTATATCCATGCATTGTTCCCAACAGAGTCCTACTCATTTGCCACTCTGATGCATGAAGACTTCATTCATGAAGTAGCACAAAGACTTATAGCAGATTTCAAGTCTGCGGATGCTCAAACCAAGAGCGATGGTTACCCATCCCGCTTGCCCAAAGAAGCTCACAACCTACCCAATCGAACAAGAAGAAGTTAATGGGAGGATGATTACATTCCCAAATGTGATCAACCCGTTTCGTGTTTGACGAGGAGATGGACGAAAATGATTATCAAGAACCTCCTTCCGAGCATCCAAACCAAGAAGCAAAGAAAAAGGATGATGATGATGATGACCAGAATGATGATCTCCAACCTGGATAACGTGGGATTCAGAAAGCCAACAAAGGAAGTGAAGCACAGGCTAATCCTTCCAATGCTCAGAAAGCCCCATCATCATCACCTCCCAAGTCTCATCAAGATACCCAAAAGGCTGAACACAATGATGCCTTAGAAGAAATTTCAGCCGCTGAGTTTGGAATTGAACAACTCAGAAAGGTATTGGAAGAAGAGAAGAGAATCAACATTGAGACTCAAGCTCTTGTTGATGAAAAGGAAGCCAAAATCAAGAAGCTTGAAGAAGCTAATGCCAAAGAATTGGCACTCCTAGATGAGCAAAGAAATTTGAAAAATGCCATTGTTGTCACAGCTGCTGAGATAGATGCCATGGATGACAATGATGATGAAGAGCATGATGCTGAGACTGCATCAGAAAGACCTTCTACATCTTCTCGTATACAAGACACTTGATGGAAAGCAGAAGAAGATTGTAAATCTGCAAACAATCCAAGAAAAGGATTATGATAGTGATGCTGAAACCCACAACTTGATTACTGAAGCAGAAGATGAGAGACTTGTCACTCAGCACAAAAGAGCCCTACTTGCTCCTCATATATTCTCTGCACCAAGTAGTTCAAGAAGTGACGAGCACCGTGCAAGGAACAGTGTCTTTTTAGAACTCAGAAAGACACTAGTTGTCCAAGACACAGAAGTGCTACAATCCGTCCCAGAAGAGATGAAGCCATTAGCTGCTGCTTTACTCAACAGAGCAACCAGCATAGCTCTCTCTCAGAAAGACCTAGGGTTGGTCAGGGATGAGGATTGTAACAATGCTAATGCAGCATTGAATGAAGCCAATCATGCTGTCCTGCAAGCCAACGCCATCCTAAGGCTGCTTGAAGAACTCAACACAAAGGAGCAGGAACTGGTTAGACAGAACAAAGAGCTGAAGAAGGAACTTCAAGAATTGGTCAGGGTGCACAACAATCTCCAGAAAAACTTTGAAACTCTCTTTGAAGCTTATGCTATCATGAGTCAGTCATTCATGACTAAGGGGGAAGAAGAGATGCCTCAGAAAGGCAGAGGAAGAAACAGAAAACAATCAAATCCTCCCTCCTCAAGTTAACTTGTCATTAAGGACACCACTGGAGACACCCTTGCTGAAGAAGTTGTTCCAGATCAACCAGCCAGAAGGCTGAGAAGTATGGTAACTAGGGGAACCAAGTCCCTTAGAATCTCAGAAGAGAAGAAGACTTCTGAAGAAGAAGAAAAGGAAGAAGGAGAAGTAAGAGGTCAAGAAAGCTGCAAGTCTCCAATTTTGGACTTCAATGATGATGAGGATGATTCTGATGAACATCCACTTCACAAGAAAAGAAGACAAGCAACTACTTCACAACCTCCTCTGGCAGCAAAGCCCTTAGCAGCCAGAACTCCTTCTGGAAATACCAAGTCTATACAAGGAACATCCACCAGCACAGCCCCAAGGCAGGAAGAAAGGGTTAGAGGATCTCCTGACAGAAGGCCACCAAACAGAAAAGCAAGAAGGGATTTCCAGTTTGGCAGAATTAACATGAAACACATCAAGAAAGGCCAACTGATGCCCACATTGAGTATATGAAGACCAGTAATGAAAAATCTTCATATAGGTGCATTCTGAACAAGAGAGGGTATTGGATTCTGGAACTGCAACATCTACTTGTCAATGATAAGTTTCCAACTCCCATCCTCAACCAAATCCTGAAATGGAGAGAAGGAAAGCCAGAATTGCTAAAATCTGAGCACCTTCATCCCTGGCTAAACTTTGAAGTAGAAAAGAGGAATGAAGCCAGAAAGATGGATCTTTCTTTTGCCTGTCCTTACCCAAAACCTGATGATGTACACAAGGTAAGAAAACTGGATGGTAGCTACAGCAGGAAGAACAAACTAGGTGTTTCAACCTATGAGTCATTCTATATGACATTGGATGAATACCTAGATGATATACATTATCTGGAAGAAATATACAAGTATTTCAACCTGTCTCAGCTGCAAGTAGACCATGTCTGGGTCTGGGGAAAGTACTTCTGGGTCAAACATTTTATGCGGAAGAATCACAAGCTTGGCAAGAGTTACCATGAAATATGTGACTTATCCAGAAAGACAGAGCTCTCTGTCAGAAGGATTCTTTATGACTATGTCCAAGAATGCAGAAAAGTGGATGATCATGTCAACTGATCCAGAAAGGGTGCTGAAAAACTTGAGGTATTTGAACCCAAGTTGCATTTCTGAAGACTTGAAGACTAGTAACATTAGAATACTCTCTTGGAGCTTGGATTCTCCTTTGTTCTAATTTACTTAGTATGTTTTGTTACTTTTTGTAATCTTGCTGATTGCTTCTAAAATTCTCTATTTGTAAAAGTTGCATCTCTTTCTGTAAACTGTACCTATCTGAAGATCATACTCTCACAAACTTTTTAATATATGACAACTTATCAGCAAAGATCACTTCTTGTGATTTGGTTGATGTTTACTTTCTGCACTTAATTCAACTAAAATTGAATATCATTTGAAATGATTAAGTGGTGGATTGTTTTCTCTTCCAGGATTACAAAGGGGGAAATTTGTTAGGAATATCTGTTAGTATTTTGATCACTCATCACATGTTCTTATCTGAGCCAGAAAGGTGATTAAGTACTCTTGGTTCACTTGAACATTGTAAAAGAGGAAATCACTGAGTATGATTAGTCTAGTAAATCTTGTAATAGGATTATAGGTCTCCGAGTGTAATTTTTATTTCAAGAAGACCATGAAGATCAATCCTAGCAATGGAGCTTTTCTGAAGATTAGAAGACTGAAGATTGCACAAGATTTATGAAGACACAAAGGTTTAGTCTAACTCAGAAAGACTATGTCCTTAATCCTCCTTAAGTATATTAACTTACTTTCGAAATATGATTCTGGACATATGATATCATGAGTATGGAGCATGCAAGCCATCAGAAAGGCTCATGTATCCGTTGAGACTAAAGGACAATGAACAGTACTATGCATTAAATGCATCGGCAGAAATACTGCAAAAAGCAAGTCCTCTCTGAAACAAGAGATAGTGACTTCTGAGTACATAGTTCAAGATATAAACGGATATAATTTGATAGAGAGCACAACAGATACAATTCAAATGCCTCTCAAATTTATCTATATATATCACACACTTAGATGCTTGAAGAATATACCTTAGAACGCTCAATCTTGCAAACTTACCATCAAGCAAAGTATTCTCTCAAGCACTCTACTATCCTTTCTGAAAGCTTTCTGTTGCTTGAAGAATCACTAGTAGTTCTAAGTTGTCCTGAACCTTAAAAAGAGATTGTTATTCGTGAAAGAGTTGAACTATCAGATACCCTTTCTAAAGCTCATTCTCCAGAACGGACACCAATTACTTAGGTCAGTAAAGAGCAGACTGCCATCCACTGAACAAGTGTATTAAGTAGTCTCGTTCTATTTAGCTCTCTGTAAACATAACTGAAAAGTTATACAAGAAGCCTTTCTGACAAAACCTTATAACCAACTCCATCAAGGCGTGGAGTAGAGGAAGTACTTGATTTTGGAAATCAGGGAATAACTCCAAGGTTATCTGAGTAGAGGAAATACTTAGCTCTAGGAGCTGGGGAATAACTCAGGGGGAACATTTGGTTGGGAACCATTTGTTTAGGAATCTTAGATTAGGCTTATTGTAAGGTGAACTCAATTATCTGTTCTAGTGAATTCTAGGTCTCAGAAGACCGAAGTGGATTAGTTGGAGGATTACACCACCTCCAGATACCACTATACTTGCTTTGTAATTTACCTTTCTGTAATTACATTTCAGCAAAGCACACACACACATATTATTGTTTATGCACTTACCTATCTTAAAGTCTTCCGCGCTCTGAATTTAAGTATCAGAAACCCCCAGGTTTCTGAGAAACTGTGTTTATCGACAAAAGTTTTAAAAGACTATTCACCCCCCCCCCCCTTAGTCTTTTACTTTGCCGTTATCTGGACCAACAAAAACCATATCATGTGAATAAGATTTGAAACAAACTAACTCTATTGAGTGTTTCACAAAAAATCGTGTACTACCCCCTTTGAGTTTTATTGAAGACAAGAGGTCTCGGAAATACATTTTTAAATCGAGGTTCGATCAACCAAAATAGTTCAATATGTGCGTAGAATAGGTTTTATACCACGAACCATATCATGTGAATAAAATGTGACACAAACTAACTCGATCGAGTGTTTAAAAAAAAATCGTGTACTACCCACCCGTTTGAGTTTTATTGAAGACAAGAGGTCTCGGAAATACGTTTTAAAATTGAAGTTCGATCAACCAAAATAGGTCAATATGTGCGTAGAATAGTTTATATACTACAAACCACGTCATGTGAGTAAAATTTGACACAAACTAACCCCAGGGAGTGTTTTCACAAAAAACCGTGTAATAACCCCTTTGGGTTATCTCGAAAACTAGATGTCCCAAAAATATGTTTTTAATTCAAGGTTCGATCAACCAAAATAGTTCAATTTGTGCGTAGAATAGGTTTTATACCACAAACCATATCATGTGAATAAAATTTGGCACAACCTAACTCTATCGAGTCTTTCACAAAAAATCGTGTAGTACCCCCTTTGAGTGTTATTGAAGACAAGAGGTTTTGGAAATACGTTTTAAAATTGTGGTTCGATCAACCAAAATAGGTCAATATGTGCGTAGGATAGGTTTTTTACCACAAAACATGTCATGTGAATAAAATTTGACACAAACTAACCCAATGGAGTGTTTTCACAAAAAACCGAGTACTAACCCCTTTGGGTTTTATCGAAAACTAAATCTCTCAAAAATACGTTTTTAAATCAAGGTTCGATCAACCAAAATAGTTCAATATGTGCGTAGAATATGTTTTATACCACAAACCATATCATGTGAATAAAATTTGACACAAACTAACCCCATGAAGTGTTTTCACAAAAACCGTGTACTAACCTCTTTTTGTTTTCTCGAAAAATAGATGTCCCAAAAATACATTTTTAATTCGAGGTTAGATCACCCAAAATAGTTCAATATATGCGTAGTATTGGTTTTATACCACAAACCATAGCATGTGAATAAATTTGACACAAACTAACTACATCGAGTGTTTCACAAAAAATCGTGTACTACCTCCTTTGAGTTTTATAGAAGACAAGAGGTCTCGGAAATACATTTTTAAATCGAGGTTCGATCAACCAAAATAGTTCAATATGTGCGTAGAATAGTTTTTATACCACAAACCATGTCATGTGTATAAAATTTGACACAAACTAACCCATGAAGTGTTTTCACAAAAAACCGTGTACTAACCCCTTTGGGTTTTCTCGAAAACTTGATGTCCCAAAAATACGTTTATAATTCGAGGTTCGATCAACCAAAATAGTCCAATATGTGCGTATAATAGGTTATATACCACAAACCATATCATGTGAATAAAATTTGACATAAACTAACCCATCGAGTGTTTCGCAAAAAAATCATGTCCTATACCCACTTTGAGTTTTATTTAAGACTAGAGGTCTTGGAAATACGGTTTTAAATCGAGATTCGATCAACCAAAATAGTTCAATATGTGCGTAGAATAGTTTTTGTTCCACAAACCATGCCATGTGAATAAAATTTGACACAAACTAACCCGATGGAGTGTTTTCACAAAAAACCGTGTACTAACCTCTTTGTGTTTTCTCGAAAACTTAATGTCCCAAAAATACGTTTATAATTCGAGGTTCGATCAACCAAAATAGTTCAATATGTGCGTAGAATAGGTTTTATACCACGAACCATATCATGTGAATAAAATTTGACACAAACTAACTCTATCGAGTGTTTCACAAAAAATCGTGTACTACCCCCATTGAATTTTATTGAAGACAAGAGCTCTCGGAAATGCGTTTTAAAATTGAGGTTCGATCAACCAAAATAGGTCAATATGTGCATAGAATAGTTTTTATACCACAAACCATGTCATGTGAATAAAATTTGACACAAACTAACCCCATGGAGTGTTTTCACAAAAAACGTGTACTGACCTCTTTGTGTTTTCTCGAAAACTAGATGTCCCAAAAATATATTTTTAATTCGAGGTTCGATCAACCAAAATAGTTCAATATGTGCGTAGAATTGGTTTTATACCACGAACTATATTATGTGAATAAAATTTGACACAAACTAACTATATCGAGTGTTTCACAAAAAATCGTGTACTACCTCCTTTGAGTTTTATAGAAGACAAGAGGTCTCGGAAATACATTTTTAAATCGAGGTTCGATCAACCAAAATAGTTCAATATGTGTGTAGAATAGTGTTTATACCACTAACCATGTCATGTGAATAAAATTTGACGCAAACTAACCCCATGAAGTGTTTTCACAAAAAACCGTGTACTAACAACCCCTTTGGGTTTTCTCGAAAACTTGATGTCCCAAAAATACGTTTATAATTCGAGGTTCGATTAATCAAAATAGTCCAATATGTGCGTATAATAGGTTATATACCACAAACCATATCATATGAATAAAATTTGACATAAACTAACCCATCGAGTGTTTCGCAAAAAAATTCGTGTCCTATACCCACTTTGAGTTTTATTTAAGACTAGAGGTTCTCGGAAATACGTTTTTAAATCGAGGTTCGATCAACCAAAATAGTTCAGTATGTGTGTAGAATAGTTTTTATACCACAAACCATGTTATGTGTATAAAATTTGACACAAACTAAACCCATGAAGTGTTTTCACAAAAAACCGTGTACTAACCCCTTTGTGTTTTCTCGAAAACTTGATGTCCCAAAAATACGTTTATAATTCGAGGTTCAATCAACCAAAATAGTCCAATATGTGCGTATAATAGGTTATATACCACAAACCATATCATGTGAATAAAATTTGACATAAACTAACCCATCGAGTGTTTCGCAAAAAAAATCATGTCCTATACCCTCTTTGAATTTTATTTAAGACTAGAGGTCTCAGAAATACATTTTTAAATCGAGGTTCGATCAACCAAAATAGTTCAATATGTGCGTAGAATAGTTTTTATACCACAAACCATGTCATGTAAATAAAATTTGACACAAACAAACCACATGGTGTGTTTTCACAAAAAAAACCGTGTACTAACCCCTTTGGGTTATCTCGAAAACTAGATGTCCCAAAAATACGTTTTTAATTCGAGGTTCGATCAACCAAAATAGTTCAATATGTGCGTAGAATAGGTTTTGTACCACAAACCATATCCTGTGAATAAAATTTGATACAAACTAACTCTATCGAGTGTTTCACAAAAAATCGTGTACTACCCCTTTGAGTTTTATTGAAGACAAGAGGTCTCGGAAATACGTTTTAAAATTGAGGTTCGATCAACCAAAATAGGTCAATATGTGCGTAGAATAGTTTTTTTGCCACAAACCTTGTCATGTGAATAAAATTTGACACAAACTAACCGCATGTAGTGTTTTCACAAAAACCGTGTACTAACCTCTTTGGATTTTCTCGAAAACTTGATGTCCCAAAAATACATTTTTAATTCGAGGTTAGAGCAACCAAAATAGTTCAATTTGTGCGTAGAATAGGTTTTATACCACAAACCATAGCATGTGAATAAAATTTGACACAAAGTAACTATATCGAGTGTTTCACAAAAAATCGTGTACTACCTCCTTTGAGTTTTATTGAAGACAAGAGGTCTCGGAAATACATTTTTAAATCGAGCTTCGATCAACGAAAATAGTTCAATATGTGCGTAGAATAGTGTTTATACCACAAACCAATTCATGTGAATAAAATTTGACACAAACTAACCCCATGAAGTGTTTTCACAAAAAATCGTGTACTAACAACCCCTTTGGGTTTTCTCGAAAACTTGATGTCCCAAAAAATACGTGTATAATTCGAGGTTCGATCAAACAAAATAGTCCAATATGTGCGTATAATAGGTTATATACCATAAACCATATTATGTGAATAAAATTTGACATAAACTAACCATCGAGTGTTTCACAAAAAAATTCGTGTCCAATACCCACTTTGAGTTTTATTTAAGACTAGAGGTCTCGGAAATACGTTTTTAAATCAAGGTTCGATCAACCAAAATAGTTCAATATGTGTATAGAATAGTTATACCACAAACCATGTCATGTGAATAAAATTTGACACAAACTAGCCCCATGGAGAGTTTTCACAAAAAACCGTGTACTAGCCCCTTTGTGTTTTCTCGAACACTTGATGTCCCAAAAATACATTTATAAATCGAGGTTCGATCAACCAAAATAGTTCAATATGTGCGAGAATAGGTTTTATACCACGGACTGTATCATGTGAATAAAATTTGACACAAACTAACTCTATCGAGTGTTTCACAAAAAATTGTGTACTACCCACTTTGGGTTATCTCTAAAACTAGATGTCCCAAAAATACATTTTTAATTCGTGGTTCAATCAACCAAAATAGTTCAATATGTGCGTAGAATAGGTTTTATACCACAAACCATTTCATGTGAATAAAAGTTGACACAAACTAACTCTATCGAGTGTTTCACAAAAAATCGTGTACTACCTCCTTTGAGTTTTATTGAAGACAAGAGATCTTGGAAATACATTTTTAAATCTAGGTTCGATCAACCAAAATAGTTCAATATGTGCGTAGAATAGTTTTTATACCACAAACCATGTCATGTGTATAAAATTTGACACAAACTAACCCATGAAGTGTTTTCACAAAAAACCGTGTACTAACCCCTTTGGGTTTTCTCGAAAACTTGATGTCCCAAAAATACGTTTATAATTCGAGGTTCGATCAACCAAAATAGTCCAATATGTGCGTATAATAGGTTATATACCACAAACCATATCATGTGAATAAAATTTGACATAAACTAACCCATCGAGTGTTTCGCAAAAAAATCATGTCCTATACCCACTTTGAGTTTTATTTAAGACTAGAGGTCTTGGAAATACGGTTTTAAATCGAGGTTCGACCAACCCAAATAGTTTAATATGTGCGTAGAATAGTTTTTGTTCCACAAACCATGTCATGTGAATAAAATTTGACACAAACTAACCCGATGGAGTGTTTTCACAAAAAACCGTGTACTAACCCCTTTGTGTTTTCTCGAAAACTTGATGTCCCAAAAATACGTTTATAATTCGAGGTTCGATCAACCAAAATAGTTCAATATGTGCGTAGAATAGGTTTTATACCACGAACCATATCATGTGAATAAAATTTGACACAAACTAACTCTATCGAGTGTTTCACAAAAAATCGTGTACTACCCCCATTGAATTTTATTGAAGACAAGAGCACTCGGAATACGTTTTAAAATTGAGGTTCGATCAACCAAAATAGGTCAATATGTGCATAGAATAGTTTTTATACCACAAACCATGTTATGTGAATAAAATTTGTCACAAACTAACCCCATGGAGTGTTTTCACAAAAAACGTGTACTGACCTCTTTGTCTTTTCTCGAAAACTAGATGACCCAAAAATACATTTTTAATTCGAGGTTCGATCAACCAAAATAGTTCAATATGTGCGTAGAATTGGTTTTATACCACGAAATATATTATGTGAATAAAATTTGACACAAACTAACTATATCGAGTGTTTCACAAAAAATCGTGTACTACCTCCTTTGAGTTTTTTTGAAGACAAGAGGTCTCGGAAATACATTTTTAAATCGAGGTTCGATCAACCAAAATAGTTCAATATGTGTGTAGATTAGTGTTTATACCACTAACCATGTCATGTGAATAAAATTTGACGCAAACAAACCCCATGAAGTGTTTTCACAAAACACCGTGTACAAACAACCCCTTTGGGTTTTCTCGAAAACTTGATGTCCCAAAAATACGTTTATAATTCGAGGTTCGATCAATCAAAATAGTCCAATATGTGCGTATAATAGGTTATATACCACAAACCATATCATGTGAATAAAATTTGACATAAACTAACCCATCGAGTGTTTCGCAAAAAAATTCGTGTCCTATACCCACTTTGAGTTTTATTTAAGACTAGATGTCTCGGAAATACGTTTTTAAATCGAGGTTCGATCAACCAAAATAGTTCAGTATGTGTGTAGAATAGTTTTTATACCACAAACCATGTTATTGAATAAAATTTGACACAAACTAACCCCATGGAGTGTTTTCACAAAAAACCGTGTACTAACCCCTTTGTGTTTTCTCGAAAACTCGATGTCCCAAAAATACGTTTATAATTCGAGGTTCGATCAACCAAAATAGTCCAATATGTGCGTATAATAGGTTATATACCACAAACCATATCATGTGAATAAAATTTGACATAAACTAACCCATCGAGTGTTTCGCAAAAAAAAATCGTGTCCTATACCCACTTTGAGTTTTATTTAAGACAAGAGGTCTCGAAAATACATTTTTAAATCGAGGTTCGATCAACCAAAATAGTTCAATATGTGCGTAGAATAGTTTTTATACCACAAACCATGTCATGTAAATAAAATTTGACACAAACTAACCCCATGGAGTGTTTTCACAAAAAACCGTGTACTAACCCCTTTGGGTTATCTCGAAAACTAGATGTCCCAAAAATACGTTTTTAATTCGAGGTTCGATCAACCAAAATAGTTCAATATGTGCGTAGAATAGGTTTTGTACCACAAACCATATCATGTGAATAAAATTTGATACAAACTAACTCTATTGAGTGTTTCACAAAAAATCGTGTACTACCCCTTTGAGTTTTATTGAAGACAAGAGGTCTCGGAAATACGTTTTAAAATTGAGGTTCGATCAACCAAAATAGGTCAATATGTGTGTAGAATAGTTTTTTTTGCCACAAACCATGTCATGTGAATAAAATTTGACACAAACTAACCGCATGGAGTGTTTTCACAAAAACCGTGTACTAACCTCTTTGGGTTTTCTCGAAAACTAGATGTCCCAAAAATACATTTTTAATTCGAGGTTAGAGCAACCAAAATAGTTCAATGTGTGCGTAGAATAGGTTTTATACCACAAACCATAGCATGTGAATAAAATTTGACACAAAGTAACTATATCGAGTGTTTCACAAAAAATCGTGTACTACCTCCTTTGAGTTTTATTGAAGACAAGAGGTCTCGGAAATACATTTTTAAATCGAGCTTCGATCAACGAAAATAGTTCAATATGTGCGTAGAATAGTGTTTATACCACAAACCAATTCATGTGAATAAAATTTGACACAAACTAACCCCATGAAGTGTTTTCACAAAAAATCGTGTACTAACAACCCCTTTGGGTTTTCTCGAAAGCTTGATGTCCCAAAAATACGTGTATAATTCGAGGTTCGATCAAACAAAATAGTCCAATATGTGCGTATAATAGGTTATATACCATAAACCATATTATGTGAATAAAATTTGACATAAACTAACCATCGAGTGTTTCGCAAAAAAATTCGTGTCCTATACCCACTTTGAGTTTTATTTAAGACTAGAGGACTCGGAAATACGTTTTTAAATCAAGGTTCGATCAACCAAAATAGTTCAATATGTGCATAGAATAGTTTTTATACCACAAACCATGTCATGTGAATAAAATTTGACACAAACTAGCCCCTTGGAGTGTTTTCACAAAAAACCGTGTACTAACCCCTTTGTGTTTTCTAGAAAACTTGGTGTCCCAAAAATACGTTTATAATTCGAGGTTCGATCAACCAAAATAGTTCAATATGTGCGAGAATAGGTTTTATACCACGGACTGTATCATGTGAATAAAATTTGACGCAAACTAACTCTATCGAGTGTTTCACAAAAAATCGTGTACTACCCCCTTTGAGTTTTATTGAAGACAAGAGATCTTGGAAACACATTTTTAAATCAAGGTTCGATCAACCAAAATAGTTCAATATGTGCATAGAATAGGTTTTATACCACGAACCATATCATGTGAATAAAATTTGACACAAACTAACTCTATCGAGTGTTTCACAAAAAATCATGTACTACCCCCTTTGAGTTTTATTGAAGACAAGAGGTCTCGGAAATACGTTTTAAAATTGAGGTTCGATCAACCAAAATAGGTCAATATGTGCACCATGTCATGTGAATAAAATTTGACACAAACTAACCCCATGGAGTGTTTTCAAAAAAAAAACCGTGTACTAACCCCTTTGGGTTATCTCTAAAACTAGATGTCCCAAAAATACGTTTTTAATTCGTGGTTCAATCAACCAAAATAGTTCAATATGTGCGTAGAATAGGTTTTATACCACAAACCATTTCATGTGAATAAAAGTTGACACAAACTAACTCTATCGAGTGTTTCACGAAAAATCGTGTACTACCTCTTTTGAGTTTTATTGAAGACAAGAGATCTTGGAAATACATTTTTAAATCGAGGTTCGATCAACCAAAATAGTTCAATATGTGCGTAGAATAGTTTTTATACCACAAACCATGTCATGTGTATAAAATTTGACACAAACTAACCCATGAAGTGTTTTCACAAAAAACCGTGTACTAACCCCTTTGGGTTTTCTCGAAAACTTGATGTCCCAAAAATACGTTTATAATTCGAGGTTCGATCAACCAAAATAGTCCAATATGTGCGTATAATAGGTTATATACTACAAACCATATCATGTGAATAAAATTTGACATAAACTAACCCATCGAGTGTTTCGCAAAAAAATCATGTCCTATACCCACATTGAGTTTTATTTAAGACTAGAGGTCTCGGAAATACGTTTTTAAATCGAGGTTCGATCAACCAAAATAGTTCAGTATATGTGTAGAATAGTTTTTATACCACAAACCATGTCATGTAAATAAAATTTGACACAAACTAACCCCATGGAGTGTTTTCACAAAAAACGTGTACTGACCTCTTTGTGTTTTCTCGAAAACTAGATGTCCCAAAAATACATTTTTAATTCGAGGTTCGATCAATCAAAATAGTTCAATATGTGCGTAGAATTGGTTATATACCACGAAATATATTATGTGAATAAAATTTGACACAAACTAACTATATCGAGTGTTTCACAAAAAATCGTGTACTACCTCCTTTGAGTTTTTTTGAAGACAAGAGGTCTCGGAAATACATTTTTAAATCGAGGTTCGATCAACCAAAATAGTTCAATATGTGTGTAGAATAGTGTTTATACCACTAACCATGTCATGTGAATAAAATTTGACACAAACTAACTCTATCGAGTGTTTCACAAAAAATCATGTACTACCCCCTTTGAGTTTTATTGAAGACAAGAGGTCTCGGAAATACGTTTTAAAATTGAGGTTCGATCAACCAAAATAGGTCAATATGTGCGTAGAATAGTTTTTATACCACAGACCATGTCATGTGAATAAAATTTCACACAAACTAACCCCATGGAATGTTTTCAAAAAAAACCGTGTACTAACCCCTTTGGGTTATGTCTAAAACTAGATGTCCCAAAAATACGTTTTTAATTCGTGGTTCGATCAACCAAAATAGTTCAATATGTGCGTAGAATAAGTTTTATACCCCAAACCATTTCATGTGAATAAAAGTTGACACAAACTAACTCTATCGAGTGTTTCACAAAAAATCGTGTACTACCTCCTTTGAGTTTTATTGAAGACAAGAGATCTTGGAAATACATTTTTAAATCGAGGTTCGATCAACCAAAATAGTTCAATATGTGCATAGAATAGGTTTTATACCACGTGTTAGGAATATCTGTTAGTATTTTGATCACTCATCACATGTTCTTATCTTAGCCAGAAAGGTGATTAAGCACTCTTGATTCACTTGAACATTGTAAAAGAGGAAATCACTGAGTATGATTAGTCCAGTAAATCTTGTATTAGGATTATAGGTCTCTGAGTGTAAATTTTATTTCAAGAAGACCATGAAGATCAATTCTAGCAATGGAGCTTTTCTGAAGATTAGAAGTCTGAAGATTGCACAAGGTTTATGAAGACACAAAGGTTTAGTCTAACTCAGAAAGACTATGTCCTTAATCCTTTCAAGTGTATTAACTTACTTTTGAAATATGACTCTGGACATATGACATCATGAGTATGGAGCATGCTAGCCATCAGAAAGGCTCTTGTATCCGTTGAAGACTACAAGACAAGAAATAGTACAAGTGCATTAATTGCATCGACAGAAAAGCCGCTGTAGCACAGTCCTCTCTGAGATATGAGACAAGGACTTCCGAGTACTCATTTCAAGATAAATATGGACTGAATTTGAATTGTGTCTAACGGATATCATTCCAACGACTCTCAAATTTATCTATATATATCACACACTTAGATGCTTGAACCACATACCTTAGAACACTCTATCTTGCAAACTTACCATCAAGCAAAGTATTCTCTCAAGCACTCTACTACCCTTTCTGAAAGCTTTCTGTTGCTTGAAGAATCACTAGTAGTTCTAAGTTGTCCTGAACCTTAACAAGAGATTGTTATTCGTGAAAGAGTTGAACTATCAGATACCCTTTCTGAAGCTCATTCTCCAGAACGGACATCAATTACTTGGTTCAGTAAAGAGCAGATTGCCATCCACTGAACAAGTGTATTAAGTAGTCTTGTTCTATTAGGCTCTCTGAAAACATAACTGAAAAGTTATATGTGAAGCCTCTCTGACAAACCTTATAACCAACACCAACAAGGCGCGGAGTAGAGGAAGTACTTGATTTGGGAAATCAGGGAATAACTCCAAGGTTATCTGAGTAGAGGAAGTACTTAGCTCTAGGAGCTGGGGAATAACTTAGGGGGAACAGTTGGTTGGGAACCATTTGTTTAAGAATCTTAGAATAGGATTATTGTAAGGTGAACTCAATTATCTGTTCTAGTGAATTCTAGGTCTCAGAAAGACCGAAGTGGATTAGTTGGAGGATTACGCCACCTCCAGATACCACTATACTTGTTGTGTCATTTACCTTTCTGTATTTACATTTCAGCAAAGCACCCACACATACTTATTGTTTCTGCACTTACCTATCTTAAAGTCTTCCGCGCTCTGAATTTAAGTATCAGAAATCCCCAGGTTTCTGAGAAACTGTGTTTATCGACAAAAGTTTTAAAAGACTATTCACCCCCCCTCTAGTCTTTTACTTTGCCGTTATCTGGACCAACAAGTGGTATCAGAGCGGGAGGTTTACAAGCCTTCTGCACTGAACCTAGATCCCTAGATAGTTGAAGGAACTTTGTCCCTTTCTGAGGACTATATAATTTGTGTGTTATGTGTGCAGGTATGTCTCTGAGTGATGCACCTATTCTGAAGCCAGAAAACTACGAGAAATGGAAGAACAACATGATGCTCCATCTAGAGGCCATTAGTGATGAGATGATCTATGTCATCAATGAAGGGCCTATCAAAATCAGACAACTCAGACAAGTTACTGAGGTGTCTGATGGAAGAAAAGCCTCAAATAAGGAAGATGGAAGTGAGGATGCGGCTTCTAGTGATAGTGGTCGTGTTGCTCATGGAAGCATTGTGTATGAAGACAAGCCAAGAGATCTCTGGACATCTGAAGATGCCAAGAGACACAGATTGGATGGTCAAGCTCGTAATATAATCATCAGATCGACACCTGAGCACATACAGTGTAAACTGTGCGGGGTGCTAAAATGGCGAAAATTGCCTGGCAATTGATTGAAGAAATCTGTGCCGGAACTGAGAAAACCAAGGAAAACAAGTTCGAAGTTCTTAAATTGAAGTTCCAAAACTTCAAACAAGGTCCCACTGAAACTCTGGAAGAACTTGATTTCAGGTTTACCACTCTTATGAGTGATATGGCTGCACTTGGTGAAAGCAATAGATACTGCCAGTTAGAAAAGATTAAGACCATTGTCAGAAGTCTCAATCACAACTGGGAACACACTAAGTTCTTTTATTTCAACCATCTTGGCCCAAACTATCAGTAGTACAAGAACATACAGATGAACCACTCTCTGAACACCCCCATTCAGAAAGGTGTTAGTACTGAAGCTGCAGAAATAGGAAATGATATCTGCTTCTACTGTCAAAAGCCTGGTCACTTCAAAAGAGATTGTCCTGCTTTAAACAAACTTAAGACAGGTGATAAGAAGGACAGAAGAAATTTCAAGAGAAATCAAAGGGCCTTACTGACTGAAGAAAGGAAGAAGATTAAAATTCAACCCGATGCTCTAGACATTGAGACAGATTCTGAAGATGGAGATTCAGATGACTCAAACCTACCATCACCAGAATTGTGTGGAATCACCCACGATGTAATCGACTTCGGCCTTAAGAAGAATGAAATGTGTGGAGTTGCTGAGATTGCTGGTCCAGACATCTCCAACATTGAAATGTGTCTTATGGCTGATGAGGTAACTAACAATTAACAATTTCTGTACTATGAGAGTGATGATGGAATTGAGGATCTGGAGTTGGTCAAAAGTGAATTGGATCGTCATAAGAAAGAATTTCTGGAAGCACAATCCAAAACCAGAATTCTAGAAGAGAGCAAAGAAACTCTTAAAAAAGAGGTTTCTGAGCTAACCAGAATATCTGAGAACAAGAACGCTGAAATAGCCTTTCTGAAAACTCAGATATCTGAGAATGAAAATTCTCACAAACTAGCCCTGGATGAACTTAATAAGAAAATGATGAAGCTGCTTTCTAAAAATGAAGAACTCAGAAAGAAAGAGCTATCCTTCCAATCTTATGCAAAGGCTAGTGACACTCTCACTGAGGTTCAATCCTACCTGAGAGATCCCTCTGAGAAAGGTGGACTTGGACTTGATGAACAATCGAGTAATTCATCTCCTCTGAAGAAGAGTGATGAAAGGTTGACCTTTGTAAAAAGTCAACAGAATGGTTCTTCAACCACTATAGAATTGGTCAGAAAGCTAGGGTAGTTGACAAAGGAAAAGGAGTAGCAACCCAGCCTTTGAAAGAACAACAAGTTCACAAGAAATATGTGGATAAGGTTTCTGAAAAGAAACATAATCCTCAGACATGCAACCATCCACTTTGCTATATTACTAGGAAGGGAAGAAAGAATTGCTGGAATAAGTAAATTCTCTACTGTACCATTTTATGAAAGTAAAGATGGTGCAGAAACTAGTAAGGCTTCTGAAGAGCGCATTCAAAAAGCCAAAGGTGTTCGAAATGGCATTGGCTATCGTGCTATTGGAAAAGTTCTTCTGCAACAATATAAGGAAGGACAAGAACAATGGCGCAAGGCTGACATTGCACGTAGCAATAGACAGAAGTGGAAGAAATCTCAAGCCACTGAAAAACTGAATGCCAGAGCTAGAAGGAACCTGGTCAGAAAGGCTAAGCTTGCTGAAAAGCAACCCCAGAAACCCAGGATCCAGAAAGCACCAAGGGGAACACCTAGAAACGCCCCAAGAAGGAAAATTGAGATCAAAATTACTGATTTCATTGCATCTCCTTCTGATCAAGTTAGACAAAAATAAACTTCCAAGAAATTCACCTAGTCTAAGTGGTTCTATCCCTGAAGCAAGAACCTAACTCCTGTTTCCTGTTTTGTGCAGAACGCCTCTTGGACTAAGGCTCAATGGCTATTTGATAGTGGATGCGGAAAGCACATGACAGGAGACAAAGCAAATCTGGTCAACTACAAAGCTTGCAACATTGGACCAGACATCAGATTTCTGGAGGAGAATTAAATCCCTCTCTGGGATATGGCAACGTCAAATTGGGATCATTAACAATCACTGACGTATTACATGTTAAGGGTTTGAAATATAATCGATTTAGCATGAGCCAGTTTGCAGACAAGGATTCACTGTGAAATTCAAAGCAAAGTATTGCAAACTTATTGACAATGAGTCAAAGGCATACCTTGGTTGCTTTCGGGAAAGGCAGTCTTTATGTTGCCGATTGGGCATCTGCCACAACTGAAGAATGTCTCATGGTGAGTCAATCAGGTCACACAGAAGAGCAAGAGCACTGGTTATGGCACAAAAGAATGAGTCACTTGAATTTCAAAACTCTGAACAAACTTGCCAAGAAAGAGTTAGTGGTTGTTCGTCCCAAAACATCTTTCAGAAAGGATGGTATATGTTCTGCCTGTCAGATGGGGAAACAATATAAGATCTCTTTCAAGTCCAAAATCAGACACTCTAGTGTTAGACCACTGCAACTATTACACATGGATCTTTTTGAATCATCTGTAACTAGTTATGCAGGAAAGAAGTATGGTCTGGTTGTTGTACATGACTTCTCAAGATTCACTTGGGTTGTCTTTCTGAAGCACAAATCTGATGCTAAGGTGGAGATACCAAACTTGCTGAATAAGCTTGAAGTCATGAAAAATGACAAGGTATCAGCAATCAGAACAGACCATGGTACTGAGTTTGTCAACCAGTACATAAAGGAGTTTTGTACTAGCAAAGGTATACAACACCAACTTTCCTCTGTGAGAACACCACAACAAAATGGTGTTGCAGAAAGGAAAAATAGAACCCTTAAAGAAGCAGCAAGGACAATGCTAGCCGACACTGAAATAAGTGAAGTTTATTGGGTTGAAGCTGTAAACGCAGCATGCTACACTCAGAACAGATGTTTGATAAACAAACACCATGACAAGACCCCATATGAACTCTTGGTTGGAAGACCCCCTAATATCAAACATCTGAAAGTATTTAGTTATAGATGTTTTGTTCTTAACAATGGAAAAGAGTATCTAAGAACATTTCAACCAAAGGCAGATGAAGGTGTGTTTCTTGGTTATTCTATGAATAGCAAAGCATACAGAGTTTACAACAAAAGAACAAAGAAGATTGAAGAATCAGTTCATGTTGTATTCTATGAAGGAAACAAGAAAACACCTCTTGCTGATGAACTCTCAGAAAGGTTCAAGGAACTAATGATAAAGGATTCTGAAGAAGAACCCTCAGAAAGGAAAAACATCATTGTGGAAAGAGAGGATGACTCTGACGAAGAAAAGCATGAAATGCCTAGTAACAACCAGATGATTCTCAGACATGATGAAGAATTTCCTATGAGAATTCCAGAAATGGAAACTGAAGATGTTCATCAAAGAGCTAACTCTGGAAATGACCTCTCTGACAGGCATGTCCCAGAAAGCTCTCACACTGAGCAAGTGTCAGACATTCACCACCCTTCTGAGGTGCAAAATGTCACAGATACTGAAGAAGTATCAAGTCATAATCATAGTGATTCACATTCAGATCACATAGATGTTGACCCTACTAGCCCTAAACCCATGATAAGATGGATCAAGGATCATCCTGCAAAAGACGTGATTGGACCAATCAATCAAGGTGTTAGGACTAGGAGAGCAATAGCTGAGAATGCTAACTCTCTCTTTGGATGTTTAATCTCAAACATTAAACCTAAAACTATAGAAGAAGCATTAAGAGACCAAGACTGGATCTCTGCAATGCAAGAAGAGTTGGATCAGTTTGAAAGAAACAAAGTCTGGAAACTAGTTCCATTTGTAGAAGGAATATATGTGATTGGAACTAAGTGGGTTTTCAGAAACAAGATGAATGAATCTGGTGAAATAACCAGAAACAAAGCAAGGTTGGTTGCCAAGGGATTCACCCAGACTGAAGGCTTAGATTTTGATGAGTCATATGCACCAGTTGCCAGATTGGATGCAATAAGACTCTTTCTGGCCTTTGCAGCTCATAAAGACTTTAAAGTTTATTAGATGGATGTCAAGAGTGCATTCTTGAATGGTGAACTTGTTGAGGAAGTCTATGTTGAACAACCACCTGGCTTTGAAGTTTTCTCAGAAAGTAGAATGGGCTATAAGCTACAGAAAGCTCTATATGGACTGAAACAGGCTCCAAGAGCATGGTATGACACTTTGGCCAAATACCTTTTGGAAAGTGGTTTCAAGAAAGGTGAAGTTGATAAAACTTATTTACTTTAAATCATGATGGGAAACTACTCTTAGTTTAAGTATATGTGGATGACATCATATTTGGATCTAAGGACAAGCAACTTTGTGATAACTTTGCAAATCTCATGAAAAGTAAGTTTGAGATGAGCATGATGGGAGAATTGAATTATTTCCTAGGATTGCAAGTCAAGCAACTCAATGATGGAATATTCATTAGTCAGACAAAGTATGCAAAAGACATGCTCACAAAGTTCAATCTTAAGCCTTCTGAAAAGATTGCTAAGATACCTATGAGCATAGAACCAAGATGACCTATACTGAATCAGATAAGAGTGTTGATGAACACAAGTATAGGAAGTTGATAGGTTCACTACTTTACCTTACTACAAGCAGACCTGATATTCAATATGCAGTTGGAGTGTGTGCTAGGTTTCAAACAAATCCAATGCAATCACACTACAACATTGCTATGAAAATATTAAGGTATGTGAAAGGTACAGTAGATGTAGGTTTGCGGTATCCTAAAGAAAGTGGATTGAGTTTGGCTGGTTACTCAGATGCTAATTATGCTGGATCAATGCTTGATAGGAAAAGTACCTCAGGAACTTGTCAGTTTCTGGGAACTAGACTTATCTCATGGTTTAGCAAGAAACAAAACTCAATTGCAACTTCTACCACGTGTTTAATATATTGTCAAGTTGTTGTGCAACACAAATTCTGTGGATTCAACAACAACTCAGAGACTATGGACTCAATGAAGAGAAAACTCCCATTTTCTGTGATAACACAAGTGCTATTGCAATAACACAGAACCCCAAGTTCCATGCCAGAACAAAGCACATTGATGTTAGACACCACTTCATCAGAGACCATGTTGAGAAAGGTCACATAGAGATACTCAAGATTGGCACAGAAGACCAACTTGCAGATATCTTCACCAAGCCCCTACAAGAAAGCCGGTTCTTGACTTTAAGACACAATCTTGGATTAATGGAGATGCCTAAGGACTGAGAAATGTCCTGAATCTCTAAACTCTGAGTAAGTGAGGTAGAAAAGAAGTAGGCCTCTGAGAACAGGTTCTCAGAAAGCCAAGTTGATAATATATGATGCAAAGGTTTCTGAGTAGCAACACTCAGAAAGGCAAAACATTTCTGGAACGGGTATCCAGAAAGGCAAAGGTTGGTGCACACTTAATAAATAAAACTAGAACTTACTTACTAAGAGTGGGTCAAATACATTGAAACAACTGAAGCTTCTGACACTTGAATTCAGAAAGCTATTTAGTCATAAAGAGAAAAGACACACAAAGCCCGAAAAGTATAAGTTTTGAAAGTCAAACATGTCCAATGTCTTGTATTTTTGCCATTTTTATGATAAACAATATAAAGATAAGGACTTAACACTCAGAATGATAAGTTCAAACGATTGAAGTGTTCTTACTCTTTGATAAGTGACATAATGAATGTAACTTGTTAAAAATCCATCAAGTCGGCACAATACCATTTGTTGATTGATATCATTACAAGATATTCAATATAAGCCCTTGATGAATAAACGCTTGACTTCAACGGTTGAGATTAAAACAAAAGCAAGTAATGTCTGTTGAGAAATGCAGACATGGCCCACTATGCATTTAATGAAGTACAAAGGACGTACCACGCCTATGCAGATACAAAGACACGCATTCATATTCAGTTATATGTATGTTGTATCTATGTACATGTTGTCTGCTATATATATAGGATTTGGGCAAAAGACAAACACTTTTACCAATTCCAATTTCAAACTTGCATCAAAACAGCAAAATCTCTCAAGATTTCTGCAAAACCCCTCTGCAAACTCAACTTCTTGTGTTTAGTCTCCTGAAAAGAAAGACTAATCTCAATTAATTGTGCAAAATCCCTCTGAAAACACTTACTCAAGACTCTATATAAGAGATGGCACCCAAGAAGATGACCACCAAGAACCCTAAGGCCATATCATCTGCTCCTGCTGAAAAGCAAGGAGGAAAGGAACTTAAGGTGTTGAATAAACGCCTCCTGGGAAAGTTCACCCCATCGGACTAGAACCCTAACCACAAAATGAATTGGGGAGCTTTTCTAGCGAAGAAGTATGTACCAGCAGTTGTACCTTCAAAACCAGAAAGGAAATTGATATTGGGATGCTGAAGAATTTCCATATCTACAAGCTTTTATCTGCTGCACCCAGTGGACTATCCACATTGGATGTACTGGAGTTCTACAACAACTCCAAAATCTTCACAAAGGTTGTGAATGATGAAGAAGAGAAATACTTGCAGACTGAAGTCCAAGGACAAGAAATTGTTCTAGACTGCAAGACTTTCTGCAAGATATTCCGATTGAAAAATCGAGGAACAATTGAAGACATCAACATCAAGGATGCTTCCATGATTCAAGGCGTCAAAGAGCTATTTGAAGCAATCCAGTTAGAAAATGCAAAGGGTTGCCCATGAGAATTTGTTCTGAAAGCCATCAGAACTAGTCATCTCCAGAAACACTGGAGCACTTTAGCTCTCATTCTGGTCCGTTGCTTTGATGGCAACAAAGGTGGAGTGGACCAGATAAGCATGGAGAGATGGATGATGATGTATTTTCTGAACAAGAAGCATGAAGGGGAGGAAACCCACTTCAATTGGGAGAAGTACGCCTTCAACAAATTCCTTGGGCATGTTGAAGAATTTGAGCCCAAGATCATCAATGGCCTTGCTGAGCCAAAGGACAATATGCACTTTGGTCTCAGAATCTGTTATATTCTGGAAACAATGGGAATTACTCTCAGAGAGAAGCAGGAAATCCCCGTCACCAACTCCCTTTTCAGACACGCCTTCGAAGAAAATGAGAGACTTGTTGCTGAGAAAGCACTCAGAAAGGCAGAAGAAGAATAAGCTGCCCAACAAGGTGATGAGGTTTCTGAGCCAGCTCCAGCTCAACCTCAAAGTGCCAAAAGAAAAAGGACTGAACACAAAAGAGTACCTAAGTCCCAACACAAAGAAATAGAGGCACAACCTTCTGGAGACAGGATCTCAGAAGATGTTGGGCCTTGAAAAGCGATTCGAAAGCCCAGAATGAGCAGCCCCAGAACTATCAAGAGATGACCGCAACATTATAGATGGGTCAGCTCCCAATCTGGACAGTGACTCTGAAGAAGATGAACAAATCCTAGAGGCACTCAAGAGGTCCAAGATAGAAACACATGGAGGAGCATCAAGCTCAGCTCTTCAGAAAGATAAGAGCCCCCTCTGCCCAGTAGGAAGAAGAAGGCCTGGGTAAGGAAGATAGAATGATGGAAGATACTGACATTGCTTCCACATTCACTATGCCAGCACAAAAGGTTGCTGAAGAAAACCCTGTTCTTGAACAGGTTCCTCAACCTTCTGAGAGAGCTCAACTCTCAGAAAGGGATCAAACTGAGATGGAAACTCAGAATGATACTACAGAGGAGGACAACAATGAGCACAGAGAGACTGTGGAATCACCACAAGTCCAAGAGATCAATGATCAGCCTGACTCTATTCAGGTAACAAAAGTAGTTTGTATCTAACTTGTCAACATTAAAATGTTAACTTGTTACTCATAAGCTTCATTTGTTACAGGCCAACATGGAGATACAATTTCAGGGGGAAGTTAATTTGTCCAACCCCCTGAATGAAGAAGAGGTTCCTCCAACCTCAGAACAACAAGAAGAGCCTGTCCTACAGGTAGTTAAGTTATCTCTGAATAAGAAATAACTTACTAAAAATATTCATATCTTGTGTTCTAAATTCTTTTTGTCTCTTATTTAGGCTCCAACTGAGGAAGTAGTGGTGGTGGAACCAACACCCCAAAACCAAGAGATTCCAGAGGCTGAAAAGCTCTCTGAGGAAGTATTTACTGAGCCTTCTGCTGAGAAGGTAAGTAATCAGTAATAATCTTCTTCAAGAATACTCTATAAAATCCACTACTAAATATCTTATGTTTGTTCTTACAGGCTCAGTCAGAAGAACAATTGGATGAAGAAACCCTTGTGGTATCTCTTCCAAAGGAAACTAAAACTGCTGAACAAGCAGTATCTACAGAAAAGGTGCCAGAAACCCCCAAGGTTTCTGAGGAACATGCTGCTGAGCTTCCTTACTTGGAAGTAAGTGAAATCTCAGAAAGCACTTTTCCACCTATCTTTTCTGTTAACAGTTTCTAAACATATTTGATTTTAATTCTCAGGTTCAAGCAGAAAGAAAGGTTGATGAGGATCAGACTTCTCCTCATAACAAGGTATCTGAGGCCTCTGTGCCCAATCAAGCAGAAGTCCAAGCAGATGAGCCTAGTGTTTCTACACAGGTATGCTCAGAAAGCTTACTTTTGCACACAGATACTAACACAAGTGGTTTGAACAAAACTAACTTGAACACTTTCTTTCAGGCCCAAAGTCTAGTGCCAGTTGATTTACTCAAGGCTTTCCAGAAGCACACTTTAAAGAAACATCTCAAGTGCTTCAGACAATGGCAGAAACTCAGAAAGATTGACCTTTCTAAATTAGCCAGAGTAATCGACGTTCCAGAAAAGAGAGCAATCCCCTTCAATCTAGAGGACTACATCCATGCATTGTTTCCAATAGAGTCCTACTCATTTGCCACTCTGATGCATGAAGACTTCATTCATGAAGTACCACAAAGACTTATAGAAGACTTCAAGTCTGCGGATGCTCAAACCCAAGAGCAGATGGTTACCCATCCTGCCTTGCCCAGCAAGCTCACTACTTATCCAGCTGAACAAGAAGAAGTTAATGGGAGGATGATTACATTTCCAAATGTGATCAACCTGGTTTCTGAAGATGAGGAAGAGATGGACGAAAATGACTATCAAGAACCTCCCTCTGAGCATCCAAACCAAGAAGCAAAGAACAAGAGTGATGATGATGATGATGACCAGAATGATGATCCTCAACTAGGACAAGGTGGGATTCAGAAAGCTAGCAAAGGAAGTGGAGAAAAGGCTACTCCTTCAAATGCTCAAAAAGCCCCATCATCATCACCTCCCAAGTCTCATCAAGATACCCAACAGGCTGAGCACAATGATGCCATAGAAGAAATTTCAGCCGCTGAGTTTAGGATTGAACAACTCAGAAAGATGTTGGAAGAAGAGAAGAGCATCAACATTGAGTGTCAAGCTCTTGTTGATGAAAAGGAAGCCAAGATTCAGAAGCTCAAAGAAGCTAATGCCAAGGAATTGGCACTCCTAGATGAACAACGAAATCTGAAGGATGCCATTGTTGTCATAGCTGCTGAGATAGATGCCATGGATGACAATGATGATGAAGAAGCACAAGATGCTGAGGCTGCATCCAAAAGACCTTCTACATCTTCTCAGAAGGCCAGCACACTTGATGGAAAACAGAAGAAGCTTGTCAATCTGCAAACAATCCAAGAAAAGGATTATGAGAGTGATGTTGAAGAAGACCACAACTTGATTACTGCAGAAGAAGATGAGAGACTTATTACTCAGCAAAAGAGAGCCCTACTTGCTCCTCATATCTTCTCTGCACCAGGTAATTCAAGAAGTGAAGAGCACCGTGCAAGGAACAGTATCTTTTTGGAACTCAGAAAGACACTAGTTGCCCGAGACACAGAAGTGCTAAAATCCATCCCAGAAGAGATGAAGCCATTGGCTGCTGCTTTACTCAACAGAGCAACCAGAATAGCTCTCTCTCAGAAAGACCTAGGGTTGGTCAGGGATGAGGATTGTAACAATGCTAATGCAGCATTGAATGAAGCCAGCCATGCTGTCCTGCAAGCCACCGCCATTCTAAGGCCGCTTGAAGAGCTCAACAGAAAGGAGAAGGAACTGGTTAGGCAGAACACAGAGCTGAAGAAGGAACTTCAAGAATTAGTCAGGGTGCACAACAACCTCCAGAAAAACTTTGAATCTCTCTCTGAAGCTTATGCTATCATGGGTCAGTCATTCATGACTAAGGGGGAAGAAGAGATGCCTTAGAAAGGCAGAGGAAGAAAAAGAAAACAATCAATTCCTCCCTCCTCAAGTCAACTAGTCATCAAGGACACTGGAGATACCCCTGTTGAAGAAGTTGTTCCAGATCAACCAGCCAGAAGGCTGAGGAGTATGATAACTAGGAGAGCCAAGTCCCTTAGAATCTCAGAAGAGAAGAAAACTTCTGAAGAAGAAGAGAAAGAAGAAGGAGAGGTGAAAGGCCAAGAAAGTTGCAAACCTCCAATTTTGAACTTCAATGATGATGAGGATGAATCTGATACAGATGAACATCCACTTCACAAGAAAAGGAGACAAGCAACTACTTCACAACCTCCTCTGGCAGCAAGGCGTTTGGCAGCCAGAACTCCTTCTGGAAATACCAAGTCAATACAAGGAACATCCACCAACACAGCCCCAAGGCAGGAAGAAAGGGTTAGAGGATCTCCTGACAGAAGGCCACCTAACAGAAAGGCAAGAAGGGATTTCCAGTTTGGCAGAGTAAACAGAGAAACTCATCAAGAAAGGCCAACTAATGCCCACATTGAGTATGTGAAGACCAGTAATGAAGAGTCTTCATATAGGTGCATTCTGAACAAGAGAGGGTATTGGATTCTGGTACTACAACATCTACTTGTCAATGATAAGTTTCCAACTCCCATCCTCAACTAGATCCGGAAATGGAGAGAAGGCAAGCCAGAATTGCTAAAATCTGAGCACCTTCATGCCTGGCTAAACTTTGAAGTAGAAAAGAGGAATGAAGCCAGAAAGATGGACCTTTCTTTTGCCTGTCCTTACCCAAAGCCTGATGATGTACACAAGGTAAGAAAACTGGATGGTAGCTACAACAGGAAGAACAAACTAGGTGTTTCAACCTATGAGTCATTCTATATGACATTGGATGAATACCTAGATGATATACACTATCTGGAAGAAATATAAAAGTATTTCAACCTATCTCAACTGCAAGTAGACCATGCCTGGGTCTGGGGAAAGTACTTCTGGGTCAAACATTTTCTGCGGAAGAATCACAAGCTTGGCAAGAGTTACCATGAAATATGTGACTTATCTAGAAAGACAGAACTCTCTGTCAGAAGGATTCTTTATGACTATGTCCAAGAATGCAGAAAAGTGGATGATCATGCCAACTGATCCAGAAAGGATGCTGAAGAACTTGAGGTATCTGAACCGAAGTTGCATTTTTGAAGACTTGAAGACTAGTAACATTAGAATACTCTCTTGGAGCTGGGAAACTCCTTTGTTCTAATTTACTTAGTATGTTTTGTTACTTTTTTTAATCTTGCTGATTGTCTCTGAATTTCTCTATCTGTAAAAGTTGCATCTTATTCTGTAAACTGTACCTATCTGAAGATCATACTCTCAGATACATTCTAATAGATGACAACTTATCAGCAAAGATCACTTCTTGTGATTTGGTTGATGTTTACTTTCTGCACATTAATTCAACTAAAATTGAATATCATTTGAAATGATTAAGTGGTGGATTGTTTTCTCTTCCAGGATTACAATTTTGTTATAGGACTTAAAAGATAGTCATGGATGACTGATAAAAAAGGGGGAAATTTGTTAGGAATATCTGTTAGTATTTTGATCATTCATCACATGTTCTTATCTTAGCCAGAAAGGTGATTAAGCACTCTTGGTTCACTTGAACATTGTAAAAGAGGAAATCACTGAGTATGATTAGTCTAGTAAATCTTGTATTAGGATTATAGGTCTCTGAGTGTAAATTTTATTTCAAGAAGACCATGAAGATCAATCCTAGCAATGGAGCTTTTCTGATGATTAGAAGACTGAAGATTGCACAAGGTTTATGAAGACACAAAGGTTTAGTCTAACTCAGAAAGACTATGTCCTTAATCCTTTCAAGTGTATTAATTTACTTTTGAAATATGACTCTGGACATATGCCATCATGATTATGGAGCATGCTAGCCATCAGAATGGCTCTTGTATCCGTTGAAGACTACAGGACAAGAAATAGTACAAGTGCATTAATTGCATCGCGTAAATGTCACAGAGTACGATCCTCTCTGAGATATGAGACAAGGACTTCTGAATACTCATTTCAAGATAAATATGGACTGAATTTGAATTGTGTCTAACGGATATCATTCCAACGACTCTCAAATTTATCTATATATATCACACACTTAGATGCTTGAACCACATACCTTAGAACGCTCTATCTTGCAAACTTACCATCAAGCAAAGTATTCTCCCAAGCACTCTACTACCCTTTCTGAAAGCTTTCTGTTGCTTGAAGAATCACTAGTAGTTCTAAGTTGTCCTGAACCTTAACAAGAGATTGTTATTCGTGAAAGAGTTGAACTATCAGATACCCTTTCTGAAGCTCATTCTCCAGAACGGGCATCAATTACTTGGTTCAGTAAAGAGCAGACTGCCATCCACTGAACAAGTGTATTAAGTAGTCTTGTTCCATTAGGCTCTCTGAAAACATAACTGAAAAGTTATATGTGAAACCTCTCTGATAAACCTTATAACCAACACCAACAAGGCGCGGAGTAGAGGAAGTACTTGATTTGGGAAATCAGGGAATAACTCCAAGGTTATCTGAGTAGAGGAAGTACTTAGCTCTAGGAGCTGGGGAATAACTTAGGGGGAACAATTGGTTGTGAACCATTTGTTTAAGAATCTTAGAATAGGATTATTGTAAGGTGAACTCAATTATCTGTTCTAGTGAATTCTAGGTCTTAGAAAGACCGAAGTGGATTAGTTGGAGGATTACGCCACCTCCAGATACCACTATACTTGCTGTGTCATTTACCTTTCTGTATTTACATTTCAGCAAAGCACACACACATATTTATTGTTTCTGCACTTAACTATCTTAAAGTCTTCCGCGCTCTGAATTTAAGTATCAGAAATCCCCAAGTTTCTGAGAAACTGTGTTTATCGACAAAAGTTTTAAAAGACTATTCACCCCCCCCCCCCCTCTAGTCTTTTACTTTGCCGTTATCTGGACCAACACCTCGAACCATATCATGTGAATAAAATTTGACACAAACTAACTCTATCGAGTGTTTCACAAAAAATCATGTACTACCCCCTTTGAGTTTTATTGAAGACAAGAGGTCTCGGAAATACGTTTTAAAATTGATGTTCGATCAACAAAAATAGGTCAATATGTGCGTAGAATAGTTTTTATACCACAAAATATGTCATGTGAATAAAATTTGACACAAACTAACCCCCTGGAGTATTTTCACAAAAAACCGTGTACTAACCCCTTTGGGTTATTTCAAAAACTAGATGTCCCAAAAATACGTGTTTAATTCGAGGTTCGATCAACCAAAATAGTTCAATATGTGCGTAGAATTGGTTTTATACCACAAACCATATCATGTGAATAAACTTTGGCACAAACTATCACTATCGAGTGTTTCACAAAAAATCGTGTATTACCCCCTTTGGGTTTTATTGAAGACAAGATGCCTCGGAAATACGTTTTAAAATTGTGGTTCGATCAACCAAAATAGGTCAATATGTGCGTAGAATTTTTTTTTACCACAAAACATGTCATGTGAATAAAATTTGACACAAACTAACCCAATGGATTGCTTTCACAAAAAACCGTGTACTAACCCCTTTGGGTTATTTCAAAAACTAGATGTCCCAAAAATACGTTTTTAATTCGAGGTTCGATCAACCAAAATAGTTAAATATGTGCGTAGAATAGGTATTATACCACAAACCATATCATGTGAATAAAATTTGACACAAACTAACTCTATCGAGTATTTCACAAAAAATCGTGTAGTACCCCCTTTGAGTTTTATTGAAGACAAGAGATATTGGAAATACATTTTTAAATCGAGGTTCGATCAACCAAAATAGTTCAATATGTGCGTAGAATAGGTTTTATACCACGAACCATATCATGTGAATGAAATTTGACACAAACTAACTCTATCGAGTGTTTCACAAAAAATCATGTACTACCCCCTTTGAGTTTTATTGAAGACAAGAGGTCTCGGAAATACGTTTTAAAATTGATGTTCGATCTACCAAAATAGGTCAATATGTGCGTAGAATAGTTTTTATACCACAACCATGTCATGTGAATAAAATTTGACACAAACTAACCCCTGGAGTGTTTTCACAAAAAACCGTGTACTAACCCCCTTTGGGTAATCTAAAAAACTAGATGTCCCAAAAATACGTGTTTAATTCGAGGTTCGATCAACCAAAATAGTTCAATATGTGCGTAGAATAGGTTTTATACCACGAACCATATCATGTGAATGAAATTTGACACAAACTAACTCTATCGAGTGTTTCACAAAAAATCATGTACTACCCCCTTTGAGTTTTATTGAAGAGAAGAGGTCTCGGAAATACGTTTTAAAATTGATGTTCGATCTACCAAAATAGGTCAATATGTGCGTAGAATAGTTTTTATACCACAACCATGTCATGTGAATAAAATTTGACACAAACTAACCCCTGAGTGTTTTCACAAAAAACCGTGTACTAACCCCCTTTGGGTAATCTAAAAAACTAGATGTCCCAAAAATACGTGTTTAATTCGAGGTTCGATCAACCAAAATTGTTCAATATGTGCGTAGAATTGGTTTTATACCACAAACCATATCATGTGAATAAAATTTGGCACAAACTAACTCTATCGAGTGTTTCACAAAAAATCGTGTATTACCTCCTTTGAGTTTTATTGAAGACAAGATGTCTCGGAAATACGTTTGGAAATTGTGGTTCGATCAACCAAAATAGGTCAATATGTGCGTAGAATTGTTTTTTTACCACAAAACATGTTATGTGAATAAAATTTGACACAAACTAACCCCATGGATTGTTTTCACAAAAAACCGTGTACTAACCCCTTTGGGTTATCTCGAAAACTAGATGTCCCAAAAATACATTTTTAATTCGAGGTTCGATCAACCAAAATAGTTTTATTGAAGACAAGAGGTCTCGGAAATACATTTTTACATCGAGGTTCGATTAATCAAAATAGTTCAATATGTGCGTAGAATTGGTTTTATACCACGAACCATATCATGTGAATAAAATTTGACACAAACTAACTCTATCGAGTGTTTCACAAAAAATTGTGTACTACCCCATTTGAGTTTTATTGAAGACAAGAGGTCTCAGAAATACGTTTTAAAATTGAGGTTCGATGAACCAAAATAGGTCAATATGTGCGTAGAATAGTTTTTATACGACAAACCATTTCATGTGAATAAAATTTGACACAAACTAACCCCATGGAGTGTTTTCACAAAAAACCGTGTACTAACCCCTTTGGGTTATCTTGAAAACTAGATTGCGCAAAAATACGTTTTTAATTCGAGTTTAGATCAACCAAAATAGTTCAATATGTGCGTAGAATAGGTTTTATACCACAAACCATATCATGTGAATAAAATTTGGCACAAACTAACTCTATCGAGTGTTTCACAAAAAATCGTGTAGTACCCCTTTTGAGTTTAATTGAAGACAAGAGGTCTCGGAAATACATTTTAAAATTGTGGTTCGATTAACCAAAATAGGTCAATATGTGCATAGAATAGTTTTTTACCACAAAACATGTCATGTGGATAACATTTGACACAAACTAATCCAATGGAGTATTTTCACAAAAAACCGTGTACTAACCCCTTTGGGTTATCTAAAAAACTAGATGTCGCAAGAATACATTTTTAATTCGAGGTTCGATCAACCAAAATAGTTCAATATGTGTGTAGAATAAGTTTAATACCACAAACCATATCATTTGAATAGAATTTGACACACACTAACTCTAGCGAGTGTTTCACAAAAAATAGTGTACTACCCCTTTGAGTTTTATTGAAGACAAGAGGTCTCGGAAATACGTTTTAAAATTGAGGTTTGATCAACCAAAATAGGTCAATATGTGCGTAGAATAGTTTTTATACCACAAACCATGTCATGTAAATAAAATTTGACACAAACTAACCTCCTGGAGTGTTTTCACAAAAAACCGTGTACTAACTAACCCCTTTGGGTTATCTCAAAAGCTAGATGTCCCAAAAATACATTTTTAATTCGAGGTTCGATCAACCAAAATTGTTCCATATGTGTGTAGAATTGGTTTTATACCACAAACCATATCATGTGAATAAAATTTGACAGAAACTAACTCTATCGAGTGTTTCACAATAAATCGTGTATTACCTCTTTGAGTTTTATTGAAGAAAAGAGGTCTCGTAAATACGTTTTAAAATTGAGGTTCGATCAACCATAATAGATCAATATGTGCGTAGTATAGTATTTTTTACCACAAAACATTTCATGTGAATAAAATTTGACACAAACTAACCCCTTGCAGTGTTTTCACAAAAAACTGTGTACTAACCCCTTTGGGTTTTTCTCGAAAACTAGATGTCCCAAAAATACGTTTTGAATACGAGGTTCGATCAACCTAAATAGTTCAATATGTGTGTAGAATAGGTTTTATACCACAAACCATATCATGTGAATAAAATTTGACACAAACTAACTCTGTCGAGTGTTTCACAAAAAATCGTGTACTACCTACCCACTTTGAGTTTTATTGAAGACAAGAGGTCTCGGAAATACATTTTAAAATTGAGGTTCGATCAACCAAAATAGGTCAATATGTGCAAAGAATAGTTTTTTTGCCACAAACCATGTCATGTGAATAAAATTTGACACAAACTAACCCCATGAAGTGTTTTCACAAAAAACTGTGTACTAATCCTTTGAGTTTTCTCGAAAACTAGATGTCCCAAAAATACTTTTTTAATTCGAGGTTCGATCAACCAAAAATGTTCATTATGTGCGTTGAATAGGTTTTATACCACAAAGCATATCATGTGAATAAAATTTGAACAAACTAACTCTATCGAGTGGTTCACAAAAAATCCTGTATTACCCCCTTTGAGTTTTATTGTAGACAACAGATCTTGGAAATACATTTTTAAATCGAGGTTCGATCAACCAAAATAGTTCAATATGTGCGTAGAATAGGTTTTATGCCACGAACCATATCATGTGAATAAAATTTGACAAAAACTAACTCTATCGGGTGTTTCACAAAAAATCATGTACTACCCCATTTGAGTTTTATTGAAGACAAGAAGTCTCGGAAATACGTTTTAAAATTGATGTTCGATCAACCAAAATAGGTCAATATGTGCGTAGAATAGTTTTTATACCACAAACCTTGTCATGTGAATAAAATTTGACACCAACTAACCCCATGGAATGTTTTCACAAAAAACCATGTACTAACCCCTTTGGGTTATCTCAAAAAGTAGATGTCGCAAAAATACATTTTTAATTCGAGGTTCGATCATCCAAAATAGTTCAATATGTGCGTAGAATAGGTTTTATACCACAAACCATATCACGTGAATAAAATTTGACACAAATAACACTATCGAGTGTTTCACAAAAAATAGTGTACTACCCGCTCTGAGTTTTATTGAAGACAAGAGGTCTCGGAAATACGTTTTAAAATTGAGGTTCGATCAACCAAAATAGGTCAATATGTTCGTAGAATAGTTTTTATACCACAAACCATGTCATGTGAATAAAATTTGACACAAACTAACCCCATGGAGTGTTTTTCACAAAAAACAGCGTACTAATCCTTTGAGTTTTTTTGAAGACAAGAGGTCGCAGAAATACGTTTTAAAATTGACGTTCGATCAACCAAAATAGGTCAATATGTGCGTAGAATAGTTTTTATATAACAAACCATGTCCTGTGAATAAAATTTGACACAAACTAACCCCCTGGAGTGTGTTTTCACAAAAAATCGTGTACTAAGCCCTTAGGGTTATCTCAAAAACTAGATGTCCCAAAAATACGTGTTTAATTCGAGGTTCGATCAACCAAAATAGTCCAATATGTGCGTAGAATTAGTTTTATACCACAAACCATATCATGTGAATAAAATTTGGCACAAACTAACTCTATTGAGTGTTTCACAAAAAATAGTGTACTACCCCCTTTGAGTTTTATTGAAGACAATAGGTCTCGGAAATACGTTTTAAAATTGTGGTTCGATCAACCAAAATAGGTCAATATGTGCGTAGAATAGTTTTTATACCACAAACCATGTCATGTGAATAAAATTTGACACAAACTAACCCCCTGGAGTGTTTTCACAAAAAACCGTGTACTAACCCCATAGGGTTATCTCAAAAACTAGATGTCCCAAAAATACGTGTTTAATTCGAGGTTCGATCAACCAAAATAGTTCAATATGTGCGTAGAATTAGTTTTATACCACAAACCATATCATGTGAATAAAATTTGGCACAAACTAACTCTATTGAGTGTTTCACAAAAAATCGTGTACTACCCCCTTTGAGTTTTATTGAAGACAAGAGGTCTCGGAAATACGTTTTAAAATTGATGTTCGATCAACTAAAATAGGTCAATATGTGCGTTGAATAGGTTTTATACCACAAACCATATCATGTGAATAAAATTTGAAACAAACTAACTCTATCGAGTGTTTCAGAAAGAATAGTGTACTACCCCCTTTGAGTTTTATTGAAGATAAGAGGTCTCGGAAATACGTTTTAAAATTGAGGTTCGATCAACCAAAATAGGTCAATATGTGCGTAGAATAGTTTTTATACCACAAACCATGTCATGTGAATAAAATTTGACACAAACTAACCCCATTGAGTGTTTTCACAAAAAACAGTGTACTAACCCTTTGAGTTTTATTGAAAACAATAGGTCTCAGAAATACGTTTTAAAATTGATGTTCGATCAACCAAAATAGGTCAATATGTGCGTAGAATAGTTTTTATAGCACAAACCATGTCATGTGAATAAAATTTGACAAAAACTAACCCCTGGAGTGTTTTCACAAAAAACCGTGTACTAACCCCATAGGGTTATCTCAAAAACTAGATGTCCCAAAAATACGTGTTTAATTCGAGGTTCGATCAACCAAAATAGTCCAATATGTGCGTAGAATTAGTTTTATACCACAAACCATATCATGTGAATAAAATTTGGCACAAACTAACTCTATTGAGTGTTTCACAAAAAATCGTGTACTACCCCCTTTGAGTTTTATTGAAGACAAGAGGTGTCGGAAATACGTTTTAAAATTGAGGTTCGATCAACCAAAATAGGTCAATATGTGCGTAGAATAGTTTTTATACCACAAACCAAGTCATGTGAATAAAATTTGACACAAACTAACCCCATGGAGTGTTTTCACAAAAAACAGTGTACTAACCCATTGAGTTTTATTGAAGACAAGAGGTCTCAGAAATACGTTTTAAAATTGATGCTCGATCAACCAAAATAGGTCAATATGTGCGTAGAATAGTTTTTATACCACAAACCATGTCATGTGAATAAAATTTGACACAAACTAACCCCCTGGAGTGTTTTCACAAAAAACCGTGTACTAACCCCATAGGGTTATCTCAAAAACTAGATGTCCCAAAAATACGTGTTTAATTCGAGGTTCGATCAACCAAAATAGTTCAATATGTGCGTAGAATTATCTTTATACCACAAACCATATCATGTGAATAAAATTTGGCACAAACTAACTCTATCGAGTGTTTCACAAAAAATCGTGTACTACCCCCTTTGAGTTTTATTGAAGACAAGAGGTCTCGGAAATACGTTGTCAAATTGATGTTCGATCAACCAAAATAGGTCAATATGTGCGTTGAATAGTTTTTATACCACAAACCATGTCATGTGAATAAAATTTGACACAAACTAACCCCGTGGAGTGTTTTCACAAAAAACCGTGTAGTAACCCCTTTGGGTTATCTCGAAAACTAGATTTCGCAAAAATACGTTTTTAATTTGAGTTTTGATCAACCAAAATAGTTCAATATATGCGTAGAATAGGTTTTATACCACAAACCATATCATGTGAATAAAATTTGACACAAACGAACTCTATCGAGTGTTTCACAAAAAATAGTGTACTACCCCTTTGAGTTTTATTGAAGACAAGAGGTCTCAGAAATACGTTTTAAAATTGATGCTCGATCAACCAAAATAGGTCAATATGTGCGTAGAATAGTTTTTATAACACAAACCATGTCATGTGAATAAAATTTGACACAAACTAACCCCCTGCAGTGTTTTCACAAAAAACCGTGTACTAACCCCATAGGGTTATCTCAAAAACTAGATGTCCCAAAAATACGTGTTTAATTCGAGGTTCGATCAACCAAAATAGGTCAATATGTGCGTAGAATAGTTTTCTTTACCACAAAACATGTCATGTGAATAAAATTTGACACAAAGTAACCCAATGGAGTGTTTTCACAAAAAACCGTGTACTAACCCCTTTGGGTTATCTCAAAAAGTAGATGTCGCAAAAATACGTTTTTAATTCGAGGTTCGATCATCCAAAAAAGTTCAATATGTGCGTAGAATAGGTATTATACCACAAACCATATCATGTGAATAAAATTTGACACAAACGAACTCTATCGAGTGTTTCACAAAAAATAGTGTACTACCCCTTTGAGTTTTATTGAAGACAAGAGGTCTCGGAAAATACGTTTTAAAATTGAGGTTCGATCAACCAAAATAGGTCAATATGTGCGTAGAATAGTTTTTATACCACAAACCAAGTCATGTGAATAAAATTTGACACAAACTAACCCCATGGAGTGTTTTCACAAAAAACAGTGTACTGACCCTTTGAGTTTTATTGAAGACAAGAGGTCTCAGAAATACGTTTTAAAATTGATGTTCGATCAACCAAAATAGGTCAATATGTGCGTAGAATAGTTTTTATACCACAAACCATGTCATGTGAATAAAATTTGACACAAACTAACCCCCCTGGAGTGTTTTCACAAAAAACCGTGTACTAACCCCATAGGGTTATCTCAAAAACTAGATGTCCCAAAAATACGTGTTTAATTCGAGGTTCGATCAACCAAAATAGTTCAATATGTGCGTAGAATTAGTTTTATACCACAAACCATATCATGTGAATAAAATTTGGCACAAACTAACTCTATTGAGTGTTTCACAAAAAATCGTGTACTACTCCCTTTGAGTTTTATTGAAGACAAGAGGTCTCGGAAATACGTTTTAAAATTGATGTTCGATCAACCAAAATAGGTCAATATGTGCGTTGAATAGTTTTTATACCACAAACCATGTCATGTGAATAAAATTTGACACAAACTAACCCCGTGGAGTGTTTTCACAAAAAACCGTGTACTAACTCCTTAGGGTTATCTCGAAAACTAGATTTCGCAAAAATACGTTTTTAATTTGAGTTTTGATCAACCAAAATAGTTCAATATATGCGTAGAATAGGTTTTATACCACAAACCATATCATGTGAATAAAATTTGGCACAACCTAACACTATCGAGTGTTTCATAAAAAATCGTGTAGTACTCTTTTGAGTTTTATTGAAGACAAGAGGTCTCGGAAATACGTTCTAAAATTATGGTTAGATCCACCAAAATAGGTCAATATGTGCGTAGAATAGTTTTCTTTACCACAAAACATTTCATGTGAATAAAATTTGACACAAAGTAACCCAATGGAGTGTTTTCACAAAAAACCGTGTACTAACCCCTTTGGGTTATCTCAAAAAGTAGATGTCGCAAAAATACGTTTTTAATTCGAGGTTCGATCATCCAAAAAAGTTCAATATGTGCGTAGAATAGGTTTTATACCACAAACCATATCATGTGAATAAAATTTGATACAAACGAACTCTATCGAGTGTTTCACAAAAAATAGTGTACTACCCCTTTGAGTTTTATTGAAGACAAGAGGTCTCGGAAAATACGTTTTAAAATTGAGGTTCGATCAACCAAAATAGGTCAATATGTGCGTAGAATAGTTTTTATACCACAAACCAAGTCATGTGAATAAAATTTGACACAAACTAACCCCATGGAGTGTTTTCACAAAAAACAGTGTACTAACCCTTTGAGTTTTATTGAAGACAAGAGGTCTCAGAAATACGTTTTAAAATTGATGTTCGATCAACCAAAATAGGTCAATATGTGCGTAGAATAGTTTTTGTACCACAAACCATGTCATGTGAATAAAATTTGACACAAACTAACCCCCTGGAATGTTTTCACAAAAAACCGTGTACTAACCCCATAGGGTTATCTCAAAAACTAGATGTCCCAAAAATACGTGTTTAATTCGAGGTTCGATCAACCAAAATAGTTCAATATGTGCGTAGAATTAGTTTTATACCACAAACCATATCATGTGAATAAAATTTGGCACAAACTAACTCTATTGAGTGTTTCACAAAAAATCGTGTACTACCCCCTTTGAGTTTTATTGAAGACAAGAGGTCTCGGAAATACGTTTTAAAATTGATGTTCGATCAACCAAAATAGGTCAATATGTGCGTTGAATAGTTTTTATACCACAAACCATGTCATGTGAATAAAATTTGACACAAACTAACCCATGGAGTGTTTTCACAAAAAACCGTATACTATAACCCCTTTGGGTTATCTCGAAAACTAGATTTCACAAAAATACGTTTTTAATTTGAGTTTTGATCAACCAAAATAGTTCAATATATGCGTAGAATAGGTTTTATACCACAAACCATATCATGTGAATAAAATTTGGCACAAACTAACTCTATCGAGTGTTTCACAAAAAATCGTGTAGTATCCTTTTGAGTTTTATTGAAGACAACAGGTCTCGGAAATACGTTTTAAAATTGTGGTTCGATCAACCAAAATAGTTCAGTATGTGCGTAGAATAGTTTTCTTTACCACAAAACATGTCATGTGAATAAAATTTGACACAAAGTAACCCAATGGAGTGTTTTCACAAAAAACCGTGTACTAACCCCTTTGGGTTATCTCAAAAAGTAGATGTCGCAAAAATACGTTTTTAATTCGAGGTTCGATCATCCAAAAAAGTTCAATATGTGCGTAGAATAGGTATTATACCACAAACCATATCATGTGAATAAAATTTGACACAAACGAACTCTATCGAGTGTTTCACAAAAAATAGTGTACTACCCCTTTGAGTTTTATTGAAGACAAGAGGTCTCGGAAAATACGTTTTAAAATTGAGGTTCGATCAACCAAAATAGGTCAATATGTGCGTAGAATAGTTTTTATACCACAAACCAAGTCATGTGAATAAAATTTGACACAAACTAACCCCATGGAGTGTTTTCACAAAAAACAGTGTACTGACCCTTTGAGTTTTATTGAAGACAAGAGGTCTCAGAAATACGTTTTAAAATTGATGTTCGATCAACCAAAATAGGTCAATATAATAGTAGAATAGTTTTTATACCACAAACCATGTCATGTGAATAAAATTTGACACAAACTAACCCCCCTGGAGTGTTTTCACAAAAAACCGTGTACTAACCCCATAGGGTTATCTCAAAAACTAGATGTCCCAAAAATACGTGTTTAATTCGAGGTTCGATCAACCAAAATAGTTCAATATGTGCGTAGAATTAGTTTTATACCACAAACCATATCATGTGAATAAAATTTGGCACAAACTAACTCTATTGAGTGTTTCACAAAAAATCGTGTACTACTCCCTTTGAGTTTTATTGAAGACAAGAGGTCTCGGAAATACGTTTTAAAATTGATGTTCGATCAACCAAAATAGGTCAATATGTGCGTTGAATAGTTTTTATACCACAAACCATGTCATGTGAATAAAATTTGACACAAACTAACCCCGTGGAGTGTTTTCACAAAAAACCGTGTACTAACTCCTTAGGGTTATCTCGAAAACTAGATTTCGCAAAAATACGTTTTTAATTTGAGTTTTGATCAACCAAAATAGTTCAATATATGCGTAGAATAGGTTTTATACCACAAACCATATCATGTGAATAAAATTTGGCACAACCTAACACTATCGAGTGTTTCATAAAAAATCGTGTAGTACTCTTTTGAGTTTTATTGAAGACAAGAGGTCTCGGAAATACGTTCTAAAATTATGGTTAGATCCACCAAAATAGGTCAATATGTGCGTAGAATAGTTTTCTTTACCACAAAACATTTCATGTGAATAAAATTTGACACAAAGTAACCCAATGGAGTGTTTTCACAAAAAACCGTGTACTAACCCCTTTGGGTTATCTCAAAAAGTAGATGTCGCAAAAATACGTTTTTAATTCGAGGTTCGATCATCCAAAAAGTTCAATATAAAGTAGAATAGGTTTTATACCACAAACCATATCATGTGAATAAAATTTGATACAAACGAACTCTATCGAGTGTTTCACAAAAAATAGTGTACTACCCCTTTGAGTTTTATTGAAGACAAGAGGTCTCGGAAAATACGTTTTAAAATTGAGGTTCGATCAACCAAAATAGGTCAATATGTGCGTAGAATAGTTTTTATACCACAAACCAAGTCATGTGAATAAAATTTGACACAAACTAACCCCATGGAGTGTTTTCACAAAAAACAGTGTACTAACCCTTTGAGTTTTATTGAAGACAAGAGGTCTCAGAAATACGTTTTAAAATTGATGTTCGATCAACCAAAATAGGTCAATATGTGCGTAGAATAGTTTTTGTACCACAAACCATGTCATGTGAATAAAATTTGACACAAACTAACCCCCTGGAATGTTTTCACAAAAAACCGTGTACTAACCCCATAGGGTTATCTCAAAAACTAGATGTCCCAAAAATACGTGTTTAATTCGAGGTTCGATCAACCAAAATAGTTCAATATGTGCGTAGAATTAGTTTTATACCACAAACCATATCATGTGAATAAAATTTGGCACAAACTAACTCTATTGAGTGTTTCACAAAAAATCGTGTACTACCCCCTTTGAGTTTTATTGAAGACAAGAGGTCTCGGAAATACGTTTTAAAATTGATGTTCGATCAACCAAAATAGGTCAATATGTGCGTTGAATAGTTTTTATACCACAAACCATGTCATGTGAATAAAATTTGACACAAACTAACCCATGGAGTGTTTTCACAAAAAACCGTATACTATAACCCCTTTGGGTTATCTCGAAAACTAGATTTCACAAAAATACGTTTTTAATTTGAGTTTTGATCAACCAAAATAGTTCAATATATGCGTAGAATAGGTTTTATACCACAAACCATATCATGTGAATAAAATTTGGCACAAACTAACTCTATCGAGTGTTTCACAAAAAATCGTGTAGTATCCTTTTGAGTTTTATTGAAGACAACAGGTCTCGGAAATACGTTTTAAAATTGTGGTTCGATCAACCAAAATAGTTCAGTATGTGCGTAGAATAGTTTTCTTTACCACAAAACATGTCATGTGAATAAAATTTGACACAAAGTAACCCAATGGAGTGTTTTCACAAAAAACCGTGTACTAACCCCTTTGGGTTATCTCAAAAAGTAGATGTCGCAAATATACGTTTTTAATTCGAGGTTCGATCATCCAAAAAAGTTCAATATGTGCGTAGAATAGGTTTTATACCATAAACCATATCATGTGCATAAAATTTGACACAAAGAAACTCTATCGAGTGTTTCGCAAAAAATAGTGTATTACTCCTTTGAGTTTTATTGAAGACAAGAGGTCTCGGAAATACGTTTTAAAATTGAGGTTCAATCAACCAAAATAGGTCAATATGTGCGTAGAATAGTTTTTATACCACAAACCAGGTCATGTGAATAAAATTTGACACAAACTAACCCCATGGAGTGTTTTCACAAAAAACAGTGTACTAACCCTTTGAGTTTTATTGAAGACAAGAGGTCTCAGAAATACGTTTTAAAATTGATGTTCGATCAACCAAAATAGGTCAATATGTGCGTAGAATAGTTTTTATACCACAAACCATGTCATGTGAATAAAATTTGACACAAACTAACCTCCTGGAGTGTTTTCACAAAAAACCGTGTACTAACCCCATAGGGTTATCTCAAAAACTAGATGTCCCAAAAATACGTGTTTAATTCGAGGTTCGATCAACCAAAATAGTTCAATATGTGCGTAGAATTAGCTTTATAACACAAACCATATCATGTGAATAAAATTTGTCACAAACTAACTCTATCGAGTGTTTCACAAAAAATCGTGTACTACCCCTTTGAGTTTTATTGAAGACAAGAGGTCTCGGAAATACGTTTTAAAATTGATGTTCGATCAACCAAAATAGGTCAATATGTGCGTTGAATAGTTTTTATACCACAAACCATGTCATGTGAATAAAATTTGACACAAACTAACCCCATGGAGTGTTTTCACAAAAAACCGTGTACTAACCCCTTTGGGTTATCTCGAAAACTAGATTTCGCAAAAATACGTTTTTAATTTGTGTTTTGATCAACCAAAATAGTTCAATATATGCGTAGAATAGGTTTTATACCACAAACCATATCATGTGAATAAAATTTGGCACAAACTAACTCTATCGAGTGTTTCACAAAAAATCGTGTAGTACCCTTTTGAGTTTTATTGAAGACAAGAGGTCTCGGAAATACGTTTTAAAATTGTGGTTCGATCAACCAAAATAGGTCAATATGTGCGTAGAATAGTTTTCTTTACCACAAAACATGTCATGTGAATAAAATTTGACACAAAGTAACCCAATGGAGTGTTTTCACAAAAAACCGTGTACTAACCCCTTTGGTTTATCTCAAAAAGTAGATGTCGCAAAAATACGTTTTTAATTCGAGGTTCGATCATCCAAAAAAGTTCAATATGTGCGTAGAATAGGTTTTATACCACAAACCATATCATGTGAATAAAATTTGACACCAACGAACTCTATCGAGTGTTTCACAAAAAATAGTGTACTACCCCCTTTGAGTTTTATGGAAGACAAGAAGGTCTCGGAAATACGTTTTAAAATTGAGGTTCGATCAACCAAAATAGGTCAATATGTGCGTAGAATAGTTTTTATACCACAAACCAAGTCATGTGAATAAAATTTGACACAAACTAACCCCATGGAGTGTTTTCACAAAAAACAGTGTACTAACCCTTTGAGTTTTATTGAAGACAAGAGGTCTCAGAAATACGTTTTAAAATTGTGGTCAGATCAACCAAAATAGGTCAATATGTGCGTAGAATTGTTTTCTTTACCACAAAACATGTCATGTGAATTAAATTTAACACAAACTAACCCTTTGGAGTATTTTCACAAAAAACCGTGTACTAACCCCTTTGGGTTATCTCAATAACTAGATGTCCCAAAAATACGTGTTTAATTCCAGTTTCGATCAACCAAAATAGTTCAATATGTGCATAGAATTGGTTTTATACCACAAACCATAACATGTGAATAAAATTTGGCACAAACTAACTCTATCGAGTGTTACATAAAAAATCGTGTATTACCCCCTTTGAGTTTTATTGAAGACAAGATCTCTCGGAAATACGTTTTAAAATTGTGGTCAGATCAACCAAAATAGGTCAGTATGTGCGTAGAATTGTTTTTTTACCATAAAACATGTAATGTGAATAACATTCGACACAAACTAGCCCAATGGAGTGTTTTCACAAAAAACCGTGTACCTCTTTGGGTTTTCTCGAAAACTAGATATCTCAGAAATACGTTTTTAAATCGAGGTTCGATCAACAAAAATAGTTCAATATGTGCATAGAATAGGTTTTATACCACAAACCATATCATGTGAATAAAATTTGACACAAACTAACTCTATCGAGTGTTTCACAAAAAATCGAGTACTACCTCCTTTGAGTTTTATTGAAGACAAGTGGTCTCGGAAATACGTTTTAAAATTGAGGTTCGATCAACCAAAATAGGTCAATATGTGCGTAGAATAGTTTTTATACCACAAACCATGTCATGTGAATAAAATTTGACACAAACTAACCCCATGGAGTGTTTTCACAAAAAACTAAGTACTAACCCCTTTGGGTTTTCGCGAAAACTAGATGTCCCAAAAATACGTTTTTAATTCAAGGTTCGATCAACCAAAACAGTTCAATATGTGCGTAGAATAGGTTTTATACCACGAACCATATCATGTGAATAAAATTTGACACAAACTAACTCTATCAAGTGTTTCACAAAATATCGTGTACTACCCCCTTTGAGTTTTATTGAAGACAAGAGGTCTCGGAAATACATTTTTACATTGAGGTTCGATCAATCAAAATAGTTCAATATGTGCGTAGAATTGGTTTTATACCACGAACCATATCATGTGAATAAAATTTGACACAAACTAACTGTATGGAGTGTTTCACAAAAAATCGTGTACTGCCCACCCCCTTGGAGTTTTATTGAAGACAAGATGTCTCGGAAATACGTTTTAAAATTGATGTTCGATCAACCAAAATAGGTCAATATGTGCGTAGAATAGTTTTTATACCACAAACCAAGTCATGTGAATAAAATTTGACACAAACTAACACCATGGAGTGTTTTCACAAAAAACAGTGTACTAACCCTTTGAGTTTTATTGAAGACAAGAGGTCTCAGAAATACGTTTTAAAATTGATGTTCGATCAACCAAAATAGGTCAATATGTGCGTAGAATAGTTTTTATACCACAAACCATGTCATGTGAATAAAATTTGACACAAACTAACTCAATCGAGTGTTTCACAAAAAATCGAGTACTACCTCCTTTGAGTTTTATTGAAGACAAGTGGTCTCGGAAATACGTTTTAAAATTCAGGTTCGATCAACCAAAATAGGTCAATATGTGCGTAGAATAGTTTTTATACCACAAACCATGTCATGTGAATAAAATTTGACACAAACTAACCCCATGGAGTGTTTTCACAAAAAACTATGTACTAACCCCTTTGGGTTTTCGCGAAAACTAGATGTCCCAAAAATATGTTTTTAATTCGAGGTTCGATCAACCAAAACAGTTCAATATGTGCGTAGAATAGGTTTTATACCACGAACCATATCATGTGAATAAAATTTGACACAAACTAACTCTATCAAGTGTTTCACAAAATATCGTGTACTACCCCCCTTTGAGTTTTATTGAAGACAAGAGGTCTCGGAAATACGTTTTAAAATTGAGGTTCGATCAACCAAAATAAGTCAATATGTGCGTAGAATAGTTTTTATACCACAAACCAAGTCATGTGAATAAAATTTGACACAAACTAACCCCATGGAGTGTTTTCACAAAAAACAGTGTACTAACCCTTTGAGTTTTATTGAAGACAAGAGGTCTCAGAAATACGTTTTAAAATTGATGTTCGATGAACCAAAATAGGTCAATATGTGCGTAGAATAGTTTTTATACCACGAACCATGTCATGTGAATAAAATTTGACACAAACTAACCCTTTGGAGTTTTTTCACAAAAAACCGTGTACTAACCCCTTTGGGTTATCTCAATAACTAGATGTCCCAAAAATACGTGTTTAATTCTAGTTTCGATCAACCAAAATAGTTCAATATGTGCGTAGAATAGGTTTTATACCACAAACCATATCATGTGAATAAAATTTGGCACAAACTAACTCTATCGAGTGTTACACAAAAAATCGTGTATTACCCTCTTTGAGTTTTATTGAAGAAAAGATGTCTCGGAAATACGTTTTAAAATTGTGGTCAGATCAACCAAAATAGGTCAATATGTGCGTAGAATTGTTTTTTTACCACAAAACATGTCATGTGAATAAAATTCGACACAAACTAACCCAATGGAGTGTTTTCACAAAAAACCGTGTACGTCTTTGGGTTTTCTCGAAAACTAGATATCTCAGAAATACGTTTTTAAATCGAGGTTCGATCAACAAAAATAGTTCAATATGTGCATAGAATAGGTTTTATACCACAAACCATATCATGTGAATAAAATTTGACACAAACTAACTCTATCGAGTGTTTCACAAAAACTCGAGTACTACCTCCTTTAAGTTTTATTGAAGACAAGTGGTCTCGGAAATACGTTTTAAAATTGAGGTTCGATCAACCAAAATAGGTCAATATGTGCGTAGAATAGATTTTATACCACAAACCATGTCATGTGAATAAAATTTGACACAAACTAACCCCATGGAGTGTTTTCACAAAAAACTATGTACTAACCCCTTTGGGTTTTCGCGAAAACTAGATGTCCCAAAAATATGTTTTTAATTCGAGGTTCGATCAACCAAAACAGTTCAATATGTGCGTAGAATAGGTTTTATACCACGAACCATATCATGTGAATAAAATTTGACACAAACTAACTCTATCAAGTGTTTCACAAAATATCGTGTACTACCCCCTTTGAGTTTTATTGAAGACAAGAGGTCTTGGAAATACATTTTTACATTGAGGTTCGATCAATCAAGATAGTTCAATATTGCGTAGAATTGGTTTTATACCACAAACCATATCATGTGAATAAAATTTGACACAAACTAACTCTATCGAGTGTTTCACAAAAAATAGTGTACTACCCCCTTTGAGTTTTATTGAAGACAAGAGGTCTCGGAAATACGTTTTAAAATTGAGGTTCGATCAACCAAAATAGGTCAATATGTGCGTAGAATAGTTTTTATACCACAAACCATGTAATGTGAATAAAATTTGACACAAACTAACCCCATGGAGTGTTTTCAAAAAGCGATTACTAACCTTTGAGTTTTATTGAAGACAAGAGGTCTCAGAAATACGTTTTAAAATTGATGTTCGATCAACCAAAATAGGTCAATATGTGCGTAGAATTGTTTTTATACCACAAACCATGTCATGTGAATAAAATTTGACACAAACTAACCCCCTGGAGTGTTTTCACAAAAAACCGTGTACTAACCCCATAGGTGTTGACACAGAAATGTGTCCAATCCGTTAAGGGCGCCATGGAGCGTGTCCTAAAGTGCATCACGGCTTAACTAGCCAATTCAGTACTGGTCCGACCTCACATGGTCCGACCAAAATGAATCGACCAGTACGCTGAAGTCACTACATCTCCACAGCTAGTCCGAGCTAGCTAAGGAAAGGACTTCCAAACCTGACCATGACAGCACAGAGATGCCTAACGGACTGTACGAGAGAATCTCGGACGCCACCATTACATTAAGACCAAACGTATATAACAGAACCATTGAGATACTTCCGTGAGACTCTTGGCTCGGACATCCAGAGCTACCCAAGGGCAGATCAACCAAGCAGACAGATCTGTCCGAGGGACTAACACGGACCCAACAGGCGAAACAGTACTCTCGGAGGGAAAAGGTCCAAACTACCCTCCCAAGCCCACTTTGCGGTATTGGACTACTGTTCACTATTGGGCTATGGGCCAAAGGGAGCATTAGTGTCCAAACCTGAATCGTACACTTGGCATCATCTTATGAACCTCTTCATAAGTACATGATAACTATAAATATAGCAAAAGGTCTAAGACCTTAAGGTAAGCAACATCAAAGCAACTATCCCTAAGTCTCCTGGGACATAATACCTTTCCCATTACTATTGCATTGAGAGCTATCATCTCTCCTTTGAGTAAAGCCTCCTTCCGGATTGACTTTGGCAATCCGGGTAACCCATTCTAACCCCCCCCCCCCCCCCACTTAGTCCTTTCAGGTGCTCTTGCTCGAACAAGCCTTCTCTCGGACTTCAAGTCGGAGGTGGATCTTAGACTAGGTTACTTGCAGTAGTAGTGTTGGTGTTCGAGGTTTACCCCTCAACATTTTGGCGCCGTCTGTGGGAATCTTTAAAAAAAGATCTGTGTTTGTGTTGTGCTGATGGCTAGAATGAGACGAACAGCCCGGACTAGTGCTGCAGGCGTGGGAACACCACCACCACGCCCACGAGGACGTCTGCCCACCCGGGGACGAAGGGCCGCAGTGGCTGGAAGGAACGCTGGAAGGAGATATCCGAGTGACGGGCGGACCGCCAGCCCATCCTCGGATGAGGAAAGAGACGCCCCGCTTAGAGGAGGCCAAACCGTCCCTGTGAATATTGTGCCTACGGACCATGGAGAAGGGGTAGCACGAGCTTCTCCGACAGAAGCTCAAGGCCCTACCACAGGTCAACAGTTTACGATGCCCGATGGTCGCGTTGTCCGCACAAGCGACCTCGGACTAAGCGAAACTCAGTTTGATAGGTTGCTCACGATTATCCAAGGATGCCTAGGGTCTAACAATGCCCATCCTCAGCAAGCCACTCCGCCAGTGGTTACTCCAGTTCAAGCGGAGCCCGCCTTGTCAAGAAACAGACAGCGTCCGATCCAACAGAGGTTGGGAGATCAGCCGCACCATGAGGATTTGCGAAATCTTCTGGACCGACGGGCCTCTGCTTCGCAAGTTCGGGGCGAAGGAAGCCCGAATGGGAGGAGAGAGTACCAAGAAGTAGGTAACAAACAGCCAGGAGGTCCGCGACAAGCTCCCATGAGGAACAGGGATCAGGTAGCGGAAACCATTCCATTTGTCCGGCTAGACGAACTCCCCGCGGATGTCGCAGTCCATCCACGGACAGGAGAGGTCATGACAGCTGATGAAATTTACGCCCAACAAAAAGCTTTGGAAACCCAAATCCTGAACCTCGGACGTCTGTTAAAAGACCACGAGCAGATCACTACAAGTGCACCAAACCCTCTGTGTGATGATATCATGAGGGAAAAGGAGAGAAATAGAAACTCGGACCAAGTGCTTCCGAACTTGGAATACTGCTATGGGGATACTTGTCCCGTGGGTCACCTGACAAGGTACAACAGCAAGATGGATTCCAAGGGGCTGAGTGACAATACTAAAGCCCTTACGTTCTCATCCACCCTCTTCGGCACGGCTATGGATTGGTACACCACTTTGCCAAACAAGTCAATAAGGTCATCTGGATCATCTTCAAAATTCTTATACGATTCGGAAAATCAAAAGAAGAAAAGCGTCTTGTGAGCACTGGCTGAAGTCATCCAAAGGGATCGGGAAGATCTTGAACTTTCCTAGATCGCCAATCTGAAGTACTCGAGTTGAGCCCATAGTATTAAAGAACGGGTCCATCACCATGCGCTAATACTTACAACTCCGAGTACGGAGGAAGCTCTCTAGTCGGGAAGTGAGGAGCGAAAAGCACTTGGATGACATCTGAGGAGGTGATGTACGAGAGGAATACCGGAACGTACCGATCCGGCGGGATCGAAGAAGGGAAAGGAACCGCAAAAACAAGAGCAACGCCAGGGGAAGTTTGACCCGAAGAAAGATCACAGAGACAAAGGCATTTACAGGGAGAGGAGTCCGCCCAGGAGATTCGCGGACTACACGCGCCTCAATAAGCCGAGATCCGACATCTTGGCCACTATTGTTGAGAAAAAGTTAGACGTCCAATGGCCAAAGCCATCCCACAATCGGAGAAACAGAAATGCGAAGGGATACTGCAAATTTCACAAGAGCAGAGGCCATGAGACTGACGACTGTATCCAGTTAAAAACAGATTGTCGAACACCTGGTGAGAGAAGGCAAGTTGAAGGAGCACATATATGTGGACGAGCCCTCCAGGCACGAAAGAACGGAGCGGAGGAGGGAGGATAACGCTGCTGACCCACCACCTCGCCCACTATCTTTGCCACCTCCGCCAGTAGGTTATCCGCCACACAGGGGAGGACATCCGTACGGGTACGGCAACAAGACGGAAATGGAGAACCCTCCGTACAGCGGAGTGATCAACACTAACGCAGGCGGACCCTCTGGAGGTGATAGCAGGAATGTAAGGGAGCGGACCGCCCAAAACCTTCGGAACAATGACAGGGCGTACGGTGCCCCCACGATCCAAGGAACAAATGCAATATCTTTCGACTATAGCGAAATTCCCCCTCCTACGGCAGGAGGCGAGGAGATTGACGACCCGGACGTTCCTCTTGTAGTTTCGTTGACCATCGCGACTTATCGAGTGAACAAAATTCTGGTGGATACTGGGAGTTCTTCGAATATCATCTCAAAGATGACACTAGATCAGATGGAGTTGGGAAGAATCCGCTACTACATAGTTCACACCTCTATACTAGGGTTTGGAGGAGGAACTATTCGACCACTAGGAAGTGTTACGTTGCACGTTTCACTCGGAACCTTCCCGGCCAGGGTAACACAGTCGGTCCGATTTGTCGTGGTTGATCGGACCTTCGACTATAACGCCATCTTTGGGCGCGCTGGACTCAATCAATTCCGGGCTATTTCATCCACCTTACACAACAGAATGAAATTTCCTACCCCCTTTGGAGTAGGAGAAGAGGTAGGAAATATCCGAGAAGCTTGGGAGTGTTACATTATGTCCACGAGAAGGGCATCTGCCCCCGTTTTGGCAGTCACGGTGACCTCCGATCCGAGAGTTGTTCTCCCGCCCAAACAGGGGAATCTGCAGATAGGGGTAGGAAGCCCGAAGGAGATGTTCCCTAGAACTGCACGGATCGAGCCTCACGAAACTCTCAAGGAAATCGAGATTGTTGTTGGAAGCCCGGATAAGAAGACTAGAATCGGAACAGAGATGAGCACAGAAGTGGAGATGAAACTTATTGCTTGTCTCCGAGACAACAGGGACGTATTTGCTTGGAGTACTGATGATTTGAAGGGAATAGATCCGAGAATCACTGTTCAACGTCTGAACATGGATCCCTCGATCAAATATATCCGACAGAAGAGGAAAGACTTTGGCCCAGTCAAGGACGCAATCATATCTACGGAAGTGGACCGGCTCTTGAAAGCCGGGCACATTGAAGAAGTTAGGTACTCGGACTGGGTCTGTAACGTGGTACTCGTCGAGAAGGCCCCTGGAAAGTGGAGGATGTGCAACGACTTCACAAGGCTCAACAAGTTTTTCCCAAAGGATCCTTATCCCCTACCTCGCATAGAACAGTTGGTAGATTCTACCGCGGGATGTGCGCTCCTAAGCTTCATGGATGCATATCAGGGCTTCTATCAAATCCGGATGGCCAAGGACGACATCAAGAAAACAGCCTTCTTCGCGGCAGGAGGAGTATACTGTTTCAAGGTGATGCCATTCGGGTTGAAGAACGCGGGAGCTACATACCAGCGGTTGGTGAATAAAATGTTCAAGGAGGAGTTGGGCAAGACTATTGAAGTCTATGTAGATGATATGCTTGTTAAAAGTAAGACTGAGGAAGTGCATATTGAGCATCTCAACAATTGCTTTTCCATTCTTCGGAAGAATGGTATGAAGTTGAACCCCGAAAAGTGTACGTTCGGGGTGAAAGGAGGAAAGTTTCTGGGATACATGGTCACAGAAAGAGAGATAAGTGCAAACCCCGAGAAGATCAAGGTAATCCTAGATTTGCCCCATCCGAAGAACCTCAACGAGGTACAACAGCTTATTGGGCGTCTAATGTCCTTAAGTCGTTTCATTTCCCGATCAGCGGAGAAGAATCTTCCGTTCTTCAAAATCCTCCGGAAAGGAAAGAACTTTGTGTGGACCGCGGAATGTTCTGAGGCTTTCGAGAAACTGAAAGAGTACCTCCATTCCCCTCCACTACTCTCCAAGCCCGTCGAAGGAGAACCGCTCTACCTCTACCTAGCAATCACGGAAGAGGCAATGAGCTCCGTATTAGTATGGATTCAGGCTAACGAGCATTTGCCGATTTACTATCTTAGCAAAGCCCTTGCTGGGGCGGAGACAAGGTACGTTAAGATCGAGAAACTCGCATACGCCTTGGTTTATACCGCCAGACGGTTAAAACCTTATTTTAAGTCTCACAAAATAGTGGTACTAACTGCGGAACCTTTGAAACAGGTCCTAGGAAAGCCCGACCAATCAGGACAACTCTCTAAGTGGGCGATCGAGCTAAGTGAATACGACATTTGCTACCAGGCTCCGTCAGCCAAAAAGGCTCAAGTCCTCGCCGACTTCTTAGCGGATTATCCAGAGAAGGATTCAGAGAAATTCCCTGACAAGCAGGTGCTCGAGTGCTTAATCACCAAGCATATTGTCCGAAAGCCAGTTCCGCCAAAGTTCAACCCGAAAAACCTCGAGGAAGCCCAGTTCATCAATCGGCCCTTTCCTTTATCGGATGGGGAAACTCGGGTCAACCAAATGTTTCTACTTGGTGATGTTCCCAGAAACCCCAGTGCGGACAACATCAGAACGGAAATCACGGGAGGGGATGAACCAGGAGCGGAACCTCAGCAGCTCGCAGGAGATCTCCAAACCAAAAAACATCCTTTCGATATCTGGACATTGGAAGTGGATGGTTCTTCCACTGGAAGAGTGGGAGGAATTGGACTATGCGATTTCCTTGGATTTCAAAGTTACCAATAATGAGGCTGAGTATGAGGCACTTTTAGTGGGGCTGCGTCTAGCCAAGTCACTCCAATCCCGGAAGGTCAAAGCTTACACGGACTCACAGCTCGTCGAGGCCCACTTTTCAGGAAGTTTTGCCACAAAAGGTCCCTCGATGATCAAGTATCTTGAGCTACTCAAGAATGAGGCCAGCCACTTCGAGGAATTCACCTTGGAAAAGTTTGACAGAGCTTGGAACGAAAGAGCTGATGCCTTGGCAAAATACGCATCTGCTACAGCGGCTTTGGACACAAGGAGAGTAATTCTACTCACCATTACTGACTCATCCGTCATGAATCCCAGTTCGGGGGTCATGATACTTGACACAGGAAGAAACTGGATGACTGACATTTTTAACTATCTCAAGGACGAATCTTTGCCAGTCGATCCGAAAGAATCAAGGAGTGTGCAATGCCGAGCAAATAGATATTTTATAATGGGTGATGATTTGTACAAGAGATCTTTTTCCGGGACTCACTTGAGATGCTTGAACCCACAAGAAGCACAGACCGTGCTGGAAGAGATACACAACGGAAGTTGTGGGAGTCATTCCGGGGGGAGGACTCTCGCCCAGAAAATCATATGACAAGGCTACTATTGGCCTACCATCGGTAGATTCCGCCGACCACGCCCGGAGATGTCAGGATTGCCAATATTACGCAAACATCCCACATCGCCCGACGAACCCTATGATTCCGGCAATCATAGTGTGTCCGTTCGATCAGTGGGGTATCGATATTGTCGGACCATTTGCGAGGGGTACCCAACAGAAAAAATTTCTCATTGTGGCGGTAGAATATTTTACCAAATGGGTAGAAGCGGAGGCAGTAGCGACCATCACGGAAAGTCGAGTGCGGACCTTCATTTGGAAGAAGATCATTTGCCGCTTCGGCCTACCAAGAGTCCTAGTCTCGGATAATGGTGCCCAGTTCTCAGGACATAGGCTCAAGGAATGGCTGACGTCCTTCAAAATCGAACAACGTTTCACATCCTTCGGATACCCACAAGCCAATGGTCAGGCTGAATCCACAAACAAGACAATAGTCAAAATCCTGGAGAAGCGTTTGAGAACTTCGCAAGAAAAGTAGACGACACGGAAGGCGTCTTGTATGGGCATCGCCTGTTGCATGGACTGCGACCAAAGAAACTCCATTCTCCTTGGTATATGGTTCAGAGGCAGTCATACCATCCGAGATTGCTGTAGAGACTTTGAGAATCCGAGAGTTCGAAGACAAAGCAAACCAAGAAGCTCGGATATTCGACTTGGACATGCTTGAACAAAAAAGGTCTGAGGCACTGGCGAATATCCTTAGGTATCAGGCAACTGCTGCCCGAACCTATAACAGGAACATTCGTGCGGCTAACTTGCAAGTCGGGGACCTGGTGCTTCGACGAGCCGACATTTTGAACAATATCGGGAAACTCAAGCCCAAGTGGGAAGGACCCTACAAGATTGTCGGGGCAAGGGTGAATGGGAGTTATGAATTAGAAGATGAGAACGGACATCCCCTCAAGCGTCCGTGGAATGCTACAAACCTTTAGAAGTTCTATGCGTAAAGATAACTGCGCGGATCTCCATCATGTCGATTGATCATCTCAATTTCAACTACTTGTTACACGGAACTCCGTCAGTTCTGTTTCTTTTTGGTCCTTTTGCCTTTGGCCATAGAGCCCGCAAGTTGTAATTGAATTTCCGGCAAATCAATACAACCTCTATCTTTCGATTTGTGATTTTTTGATTTACGCATCTGAGATTTACCGTTCGTTTAACAACAACGAAAGCAAGAGATTTCATTCATACAAAGACGGATTATACATAATCTTGTCTGTACAATTTACGATCCCGGATCGATTATCCGGACTTACGGACGCAATACGAAAAATGCAGAAAAACGTCTCGGAATCGTCATCTCCGGCAAAGATCGTTCCCCGGAAAAACTTCTTCCGTGTCAAGCGGCAATGCAGTTTCGCGGAGGCCGAACTCGATCTACACCGCAAGAGAATAGTTAAACGTGCTGGAACCCTTCAGGATACCACCAAAACATGGCAATGCAAGTCCTTTGTCCGGGGAAAACAAAGTGCAGACAAGAAGAGATTTCCGCCTCACCGGCTTTAGAGACTCAAACTCTCTTGAAATCCGGAAACCATTTGCAATATAAGAGAGATTTGAACCACTAAAGTGGGGTTTGAAGAAAGCAAAGGAGATGGATGGATATACATTTAAACCGAGATCTATGCCTTTTGGTGACTGATCTTCAACAATTTTCCCCTATAGACCCACGCCACTCTCAAACTTAGGATGAACGCCGACTTGAGAGTGGACGGGAGTCAAGAGGGGGAAACTATTCAAGAGATCGTCCTCTTGCTATTGAGTAGATTTGGAAATTGGAAGTTGGATTTGGACAACCAAGGCCAAGAGGGATCCGCAGTATTTATAGAAGTGACGAACCAATAGGCGTCCGACACGTCAGAATTTCGACGTCGACAATGGGCTTAAACTATTCATTTGGGTCGAACAGTGTTGGGCCAGACAGGTTTATCCAATCAAGCCTAAACAAGCCCATCAACTACGTCCGAGTTTCTTAGTCATTTTACAAAAATATGTGCGTCAGTATCATCCGACGAGGTCTGCACAAGAAACAGATGGAGATCCCATCCAAGGAAAAATAGTTCGAATTTTATAAACAAAATTATCCGAACATTTACATAACAGAAGTACAATCTGGAAAGATCCAAGGATAAGTACATGCATCCACGGGGCATACCCCGCCTTGTTCCTTCACCAGACTCCGGAAGTCGAGCCTTGGGACTCCGAGCCTCCACCTCGGCCCTGACGAGCTTCTTTGCTTCTACGGATCCTCCTACGGATCAGCTTCAGCGTCCGCTCCCTCTCTTCCTCGGTTCGCCTCCTAGCTATTCCCGGACATAGAGGTTGATCGCCTTCAAAATCAAGGAGGATCGGGTCATCTGCGATCCCCGTACCCGGGTAAATTGGTGGATGCATGTGCCCACAAGCACAATTTACCCAGTGCTGATATTCCTCGTCTTCAGATTCAGACATCCTGGAGAACTCCGGCTTTTGTGGATGGCTGGAATCAGTGAAACAAAACACAAAGCGAAAAAGGGGACAGTAGTGAAAAAGGGAAGAATTACCACGCCCTTATTTATAGTTGCGACGGGTCCTCAAGATCGCGCCACGTGTCGATAATCCGACGACAGGGGAGATGAAAAGACGAAGTCATAATGACTATTTCACTGTTTCACCTTCCTCCTTCTAGAAGAATTAGACATCCCAAGGGGCGAACAGTCCGAGTATCGGAAAGATGATGGTCTGATTTCTACATCGGATGCCATCTACAGCGGTTCGTGCTCTTAAGAGATGGGTAATTTATAATAACTCAGCTTATGAACAACAGATAAAAAGGAAGGAAGAAGAGAGCAAGTAATAGTTCGGAAGCATAGGAGGTTCAACTCCTCGGATGAAATACGAAACATTGTTATAGTATGGAATGACATTCCGAGTTATCAAAAGATGCAACTCCAACAGAAAGATTCAGCAAATACAGAATTTCAACGGGGCATACCCCGGACTTCTCACTGAGGCCCAGCTTGGCTCGGACCAGCTTCACCAGTTTGAGGTGGATCGACAGGGGGCATGTTGGAGGTAGCTTGTGCAACAAGGGATTCAACAACATTGAACAAGTTGAAATCAGCGGGAAGGCCAACGACCCGGCAAGGCAGGGAGAACCACTTCTTTAGGAAAGCCCGGTAATTGTTGAAAGGTACAAAGCATACCTTTCAGAGAGAATCCGGGACCCATCTCGGGAGGAAGGGCCCGCCATTTCGGATCTCGATCTCACCTTCCTCGATGGCGAGTTACGCAAACTTCGCCTGGCTATTCATCCGAGACATCATCTCTGGGACTTCCACGCCATTAGCATCCATGAAGGATTAACCCTTCCGTCTTCGATTAAAGTCCGGTGGAAGTAGTCCCTTGGCTGCGGTTGTCGATAGCGGACACGAACCCATCCAGGCGGGAAGCATCGGATTTGTCCGCCGTCAAGAACTTGAAGGAGTCGGACTCCATGAAGTCACGACCAGCTTGAAGACGGGCATATTGGAGGCCTCCGAGAAGTATATCCTTGGAATCCAGAAAAGCCTTCATCGACTTGTCGACAAAGTTCTCCTGCCAGTCGAGGTCCGCCTTGATTTCTTCGGTGGCCTTGACTTATGGAACTTCACTTCTTGCTCTTTCGGCCGCATCTCCAATTGCTTCGCCTTCTCCGCCTCATCCATGAAGTGGCCTGACCTTGTGGAGGTCCTCCTCAATGGTAGCGCGTTCAGCGACCTTCCATTACATGGCCTGACAAGCAGTGAGTTAGAAGTCCGTAGAATATAAGTTGCACTTTTATCATACTAAGAACAAACCAAGGAGAGCATCCAAAGATTACTTACCCGTTGGTATAGCCCGACCCTCGACCCGCTCAACCTCGGGGAGTCCATAAGCATTTCGTACTCCTTGTCAAGAGCGACTTAGTCAGCAGGAAGAAGCTGCGGACAATTCTTGTCTCTTTTACGGGAGGAGCCTCAAAGTTGCTCCTCTCTTGCGTCCGAGGTAATGGCATCCCGCATCAACACCTCCGTTGTGGTGCGGCAGCTGAAGCACAGGACTTCGAAGCGGTGGCGCTCCGAGTGACGGGGGCTTTACCCTTGTCGGGCACCGCCAAGGCCTGAGAATCCTCTCCAGCCTTGTTCCGCCTTTCTTCCTCCGCGGCAAAAACTGCGGCATTCTTCGGATCTGGCATGGGAAGACCCACGGAAGTGTTGATGATTTTGGTCCTTTGACCAGCGGCGACCTCCAGGGCTTGCTGCTCTCTCTGCAACTTCTTCTTCTCGCGGAGTGTCGACATGATATAGTCGAACCAATAAGCTACACAATAAACCAGAGGCGTTAGATACAGACGGGTTAAAGAAGAATTATCAGAATTGCGGAAATACGTAATCAAAATAGAGTATATTGAAGAAGAAAGAACGCCAAGTTTCAAATCAACGAATCCTTACTAAAGTCCGTCTTCCCTCCTACATCTACTGCACCTGTTAGTTCGCACAGGTAGGGAAGTGGCTGACAGATTAATCCGTGAAACGGATAAGTAGGTGGGTCATGCTTTTTGTGGATTGCCGCCACCCACGGAGCCACATTCTTCGGAAGGGGACGCCAATCCGGGATGCTCTCTCTAAGGAATTTTGTGGGCAGCCCCCATTGTTCCCTCTGTCTCTCGGACATCCCTGGCTTCAAAGCCATCCGTACAAAAATGTACCTATCCCACCACTTCGATCCCAGCGACGAAATGGAGTCCGAGATAAAATTGTAAGGTTTCCTATTCATGAAAGTATAGAATAGTGGATTCCCCGGACTGAACGAGACGTGGAAGAGCTGCCTGAAGTTCTCAAAATTTACCGGCTGCCCTTTCTTCTTACAAACAACTACAAAGCAAATAAGGTTACCCAGGGACTTGGGGATAACCTGACTCGGACCTATACCAATATGGTTCAGAATGTTTTTCAGTTCTGTGGCAATGGGGATCTTCCATCCGCAGGAGAAGGCCACCTCATGCACTTTATATATCCAGCGGGAGGGTTATAGAATGCATGCCCGGGTTCAGGGATCATTATTTCTACGGCGTCAGGGATCTCCCATTTTCGCCTCCATTCCGGAATCTCCTCAGGTTTGACCCTCGATGGACAGGTAGGAAGAAGCCCGTCCGCGTTTAGCTCTCCGAACTCGTCTGCTATCACTACTGCGGATGCGGGATGAGGAAATTTGATCCTTGCCGCCTTGGCACCACGACCTTCAATTAATGGAAGACTGGATTGATCGGGCGCAGCAGGGTGTAGTGCAATCCGCCGACTGGATCGTCTAGGGGGACGAGCGACAGGAGATCCTTCTCCTTCTTCTTCCTTGTCCTCATCTTCCTCTTCCTCACCATCTTCTTCCTCCTCGATGACACCTTCGGGTCTCCCGGATGAGCCTGGGTTGGACAGACCTGTTTCCGCTACAACACGGTCCTCCACCCCAGCCTCGAACATCTCGACTTCATCAGCCTCCCGACCGCTGTCGCCTTCCCGCTCCGCACGCAGTTCGCTCGGATCCCAGGATGTCCCGATGCCACCTATGGTCCGAGATTGGACTAACGACCTAGTCCTAGCAAGGTCACCCCGGTCCGGCAGCTTCTGTGTCGCACCACGAACTCCGTGCCCAGCATCAGAATCTCTGGACGACCCAAGCTCCACAACTACAAAATCTCTCGCGGACAAGGTCAGATTCGCGGACCCGGTCCCTAAATCTACTGCGTCATTGTAACGTGGGGCCTCATGCTGGTTCTGACTATCGCTCCCAAACATCCTAGGTCAGAAGGAAACAAGTCAGGAATGATGGTGTTGATTGTCCGAGAGTTCGTTTAGGTAATTTCTTAAGTCAAAGAAAGCCTACGGATTTCTACTTAACGCGCCGTTGGCACTATCACCTACCTTACCCGGCCTGTGCAAGGGCAAATTCTGTGATTGTGTGCGATTGGCACCAACACATTACCAAATAAGCATGCATAATCAAATTTTGGTTACGATCGGCATACATGAGATGCATCAACAAGAATCTGCAATAAATTGGCATGCGACGGTCGGAGGAAATTGTTTCAACTAAGGCGTTGCTAAAAAGCCTATCACCTTAATATCGGCAGAACAAACTCGACAATTTCATATCCGAGCAAGGCAAAAACATATGAGCACGAAATAAGCATATCGTGAAAAGAAGACAACTCAGCAAAAATGAAGACGTACGTACTTGATAAAGTTGATTTGATAAGTTTGAATGGACGACTAAGCCTTGCTGCTTCTCCGAGGGTACGGATTTGAAGAAGAAACTTTCAAATTTTGCGACTCTTGCTTGCTCGGATGTGTCTTCAAACGCTCGGATTGCTTTGTGATTGCTCTAAATTTCAAGATTGCTAAAAGTGTGAAAGTGACTGATGGGCTGACTATTTATAAGGGCAATTTGGGGATAGCCAAGAGTCACATCGCGTGGATTTGAATCCCCGTTGGTCCTCTCAATCGAGGTTGTGCCGCTTGGCGAGTAGATGGTCGATCGATGCGCATTTAATGCTTGTGAACGCGTCACATCAATCGGATTTGGGAACTGACCGTTGATGTCGTCACGATCAACAGTCCGTCCCTTGACTCGGGATCTTTCTCCGTGGGCGAGCGGACAACCTATTGGACCTCTTGGCTTACGGAGGACGATTCAACAATCGACCGATGGACAACTTAGGAGAACTCGTGATCTAACGTACTACTTTTAAATATCTAGGATACAAATACCTTTTCCTCTCGGTCCGGCTATGTGATAACTCGGTTGTAGGCGGAAGAGAGAAGAGATATATTGAATCCTTGAGGACACGGACGGCGGATCCCGAGCAAAAGGATTTTCTTCCTTTTCTTTTAACTAACGATTCGGACCGCTCCAGACCACGGTGATCCCTCCCTCATAGTTACCAACTATCTTCTACTAAGATACATAGGCGGGGACATATGTTAATCTGATGTGTCCAATTCGTTAAAAGCGCCATAGGCGTGTCCTAAAAGCGCATCACGGCTTAACTAGCCAATTCGATCTTGGTCCGACCTCACATGGTCGACCAAAGTGAATCAACGATCTGTTGAAGTCACTACATCTCCACGGCTAGTCCGAGCTAGCTAAGGAAAGGACTTCAAACACGACCATGACGATGAGAGATGCCTAACGGACCGTCTGTGACGGAATCTCGGCATACCATTACATTAAGATCAAACGTATATAGCAGAACCACTGAGATACTTCCGTGAGACTCTTGGCTCGGACATCATCTTAGACTTTTGGATGCAGGAAGAGTCTCGCAAAATCTGATACATCGTTGGTCTTAAATAATGGTGCGTCAGGTTACAAGTCCTTTCTCAGCTTCGAACTGATTGAAAAGATGAAAAGTGATGCGATCAGGTTATGGGATAGCTGAGGTGAAGAAAATATTGTGTCAGGCTGATTTAGAATCTGGAAGGCTGTCCGTTGGGCGATTGATTGTCTCTTCATATGCCCAGAGGCCCGATGGGTTATACATTGAATCAGGCTGAGATCAAATTGACACTGCAATCTCGAAACTTCGAGCAATCAGCAGGCAATTCAAACAACGCAAGGTCGATCCGAGCAACTAGGACTTGTAAGACTTTTGAGCAACTAGATCTGTAACCTCGGTGCATTACCCAAGTTCGATCATCCGTGGAACTTCCCTGTTTGGATATTTAGCAAGTAAGTACTCTTCTTTGGCCTTGTTTAAGTTGCCTGTATTCGCTATACGCCTATTGCATGTCTAGTGTAGCTCCTTTTGCTGCTTCCGTAATTGTGCCTGTCTTCAGTAATTGACTCTTGCGATACCTTTGGTTTAGACGATAATTGATGTGTTTCTGCTGCGTGCTCATAATATGCCAATTTTCTTCGTTGATGTCTTGTACTCTCATTTGATAAGTCCCGTCTGACACAACCTGTCTTGACCATGCATGTTTACTTGTAAATCAGTGAGGGTTGTGGTATGTGGCCATGAATTTTTTCTTTTGTCATCGTGCCATGAGGGGCAGATCGCGGTGCCATTGGCACAGCTGCGTGTGCCGGTGTCTTGGGGTCCCTGTCCTTCTGTGTATAGAAAATCTTAGGGTTTAAACTTTTTCGCGGACCTCTGGACTTAATAAGACATATAAATGAACTCTTGGACAATAACAATCATCGTTTCTGATCGGTTTCCTTCTGCCCTAGGATGTCCGGGAGCGATAGTCAAAACGTTCGCGAGGTGCGGGATTACCAGGATGGAGTAGGTTTGGGCGATGAGTCCGTGGATGTGAGCGTGTCCGTAGGAGACTATCTTGTGGATGTCCTTTCTTCCAAAGATTCCGGCCTAAACGGAACTCATAAACGATTAATCCTCAAGCAGACGGGGCCGATGGTCGGCGATGTTGATGAGGCGAGAACGTTGGTCCAATCTCGGACTATAGGCGGTGTGGGAGGGCCCATAGATCCGAATGCGCTTCGACTTGAACGGGCAGGCGACAGCGGGCATGAGGCTGATGACGTGGAGATGTTCGAGGCCGGAGTGGAGGACCGTGTTCTGGTAGAAGCAGGCCCGTCCAAGCCAAGCACGTCCGGAAGACCCGAAGGTGTCCTCGAGGACGAAGAAGATGGTGAGGAAAATGAGGAAGAAGAAGAAGGATCTCCTGTCACTCGTCCCTCTAGACGATCCAGTCGGCGGATTGCATTACATCCCGCGGCGCCCGTTCAGTCCAATCTTCAAGTAATCGAGGGCCGTGGTGCAAAAGCCGCCCGAGTAAAGTTCCCGCGTCCTGCGTCCGCTATTACCATAGTGGATCAATTTGGAGAATTAAACGCGGACGGGCTTCTTCCTACGTGTCCATCCAGGGTTAGGGCGGAGGACATCCCAGAGTGGAGGCGGAAGTGGGAGATCCCAGATTCCGTAGAAATCATGATTCCCGAGCCCGGTCACGCCTTTTACAATCCGCCCGCCGGATATATGTGCGTGCACGAGGTGGCCTTCTCCTGCGGATGGAAGATCCCCATTGCTACAGAGCTGAAAAACATCCTGAACCATATTGGTATAGGTCCGAGACAGGTTATCCCCAAGTCCCTGGGTAACCTTATTTGCTTTGTAGTTTTTTGTAAGAAGAAAGGACAGCCTGTGAACTTTGAGAATTTTAGGCAGCTATTCCATGTCTCGTTCAGTCCGGGGAATCCACTATTCTACACTTTCATGAATAGGAAACCTTACAACTTTATCTCGGACTCCATCTCGTCGTTGGGGTCGAAGTGGTGGGACAAAGTCGTCTTCGTTACATGGCTCTGAAACCGGGAGAGTCCGAGGCGGCGAAAACGATGGGGCTGCCCACAAAGTTTCTGAGGGAGAGCATCCCCGACTGGCGCCCTCTTCCAAAGAATGTGGCTCCGTGGGTGGCGGCCATCCACAAAAAATACGACCCACCTACTTATCCGTTTCACGGATTGATCTGCCAGCCACTTCCCTACCTTTGCAGACTAACCGGTGAAGTAGAAGTGGGAGGGAAGACGGACTTGATGAGATTAGATTGGAGACTTGGCATTTTTCTTCTTCATTATACTCTATTTTGATTACAAGTTTCCATGATTCGATAATTCTTCTTTAACCCTTTGTTCTAACGCCCTTGGTTTATTATGCACTCCTTGGTTTGACTACATCATGTCGACTCTCGGAGAGAAGAAGAGGTTGCAGAGGGAACAACAAGCTTTGGAGGTCGCGGCTGGGCAAAGGACCAAGATCATTAACACTTCCGCGGGTCTGCCCATGTTGGATCCGAAAAATGCTGCTGTGTTCGCCGCCGAAGAGGAAAGGCGGAGCAAGGCTGGTGAAGACTCCCAGGCCTTGGCGGTACCTGATAAGGGTAAGGCTCACTTTCTGTGAGCGCCACTGCCAACACTCGAGCTCCACCCCGAGATGTGCTTATGCGGGACGCCATCGTCTCGGGACAAAAGAGGGCGGCAAGCTCGGAGGCTCCTGCTGCTGCGAAGAGGCAGCAGTTGTCCGCTGTCCTTCCTGTGGACCAAGCTGCTCTAGACAAGGAGTACGAGCGTGCTTGCGGACTCCCAGAAATGGAGCGAGTCGGAGGGTTGGATGCTCTATACCAGCGGGTAAATAATCTGTCCTTAGTTTACTCGTTTTGTTCTTAATGTGATGCAAATATAATTTGTATCTACTCGGGTGTTTCCCCAGCTTGGGTGTTTCATCAAAGCCATGCAGTGGAACGCCAGTGAACGGGCCACCATCGAAGAGGACCTTCACAAGGCTTTGGCCACATCCGCGGATGAGGCGGAAAAAGTGAAGCAGTTGGAGATGCGGCTGAAGGAGGAAGAGGTGAGCTTCCACAAGCTGAAGACCAGTTGGGAGAAAGTTAAGGCGGAACTCGATCACCAGGAGAGATTCATCGATAAGGCGATGCAGGCTTTCCTGGATTTTAAGAACTTCCTGGTCGGTGGCCTCCAATATGTCCGTCTTTACGCTGGCCGTGACTTCTTGCGGTCTGCTTCTTTCAAGTTCCTGACGTCGGACAAGTCGGATGCCACCCGACTGGATGGGTTTGTGTCCGCGATCGGACAGCTGCAGTCCAAGGGACTTCTTCCGCCAAATTTTGACTGGAAGGCAGAGGGATTAATCCCTTCTGCGGATGCGAACGGTGTCGAAGTGCCCGTCGATAGTGTCTCGGACGAGCAGTTGGCTGCATGTGAGTTTGTGGAACTGGTCACCGAGGAAGGCGAGATTGAGATCCAGAACGGCGGGCCTTTCCTTCCGAGGTTCGTCCCGAAAGCTCTTCTGAAAGTGGGCCTTGTACCCTTTAACGATTATCGAGCTTTCCTGCAGAAATGGTTCGCCCTACCTGCCCGCGTTCTCGATCTTCCCGCTGATTTCGACTTGTTTTCCCACGCTCAAGCTCTTGCTGCGGAAGCCACCAATCGGCCTGAAGCTGTTCCAAGCCAGACTGGGGCCGAATGAGAAGTCCGGGGTATGCCCCGTTAGAAATTCTATATTTGCTAACTTTTTCTGTTGTATTTGCATCTTTTGATAACTCGGAACATCCTTTCACATTATGACAATATTCCGTATTTTATCCGAGGAGATGAACCTCCTATGCTTCCGAACGTTTACTTGCTCTCTTCTTCATTCCTTTCTTTATCCGTCGTTTATAAGGTGAGTTATTATAAATTACCCATCTCTTAAGAGCACGGACCGCTGGGGATGGTATCTGATGTAGAAATCAGACCATCATCTCTCCGATACCCGGACGGTTCGTCCCTTGGGATGCGAGATTTTTCTAGAAGGAGGAAGGTGAAACAGTGAAATAGTCATTATGACTACGTCTTTTCATCTTCTTAGTCGTCGAATGATTGACAGATGTCGAGATCTGAAAGACTCATTGCCACTATAAATAAGGGTGTGGTAATTCTCCTTTTTCACTGTTGTACCTTCCCTCATTCTTTCTTGTCTTGATAATGTCGGAATCGAGCGATGATGAGTATGGTCACTGGGTGAACTGTGCCTGCGGGAACATGCATCCGCCCATCTATCCGGGTAGAGGCACCGAAAAAGACCCTATTGTCTTGGATTTGAGGCGATCCCCTCGATGTCGAGGATAGCTAGGAGAGGTGAGGAGGAGAGGAGGCGACGAGGCTGATCCGAATGAGGATACGTGTGCAGCAGCGAGCTCGTCAGGTCCAAGGTGAAGGCTCGGAATCCCAGGCTCGACTTAGGGTGCAGTGAGGGAGCAAGGCGGGGTATGCCCCGTGAATGCATGTACTGCTCTTCAGGCCTTTTCATATTGTCTTTCTATTATGTAAATGTTCGGATAATTTTGTTTATAGAATTCGAACTATTTTTCCTTGGATGGAATCTCCGTCTTTTCCTTCTTGCAGACCTCGTCGGATGATACTGGCACATATATTTTTTGTAAAAATTGGCTAAGAAACTCGGACGTAGTTGATGGGCTTGATTGTGTAAACCCGTCTGGCCCAACACTGTTCAACCCAAATGAATAGTTTAAGCCCATTGTTGGCGTCGATGTTCTGACGTGTCGGACGCCCATTGGTTTGCCACTTCTATAAATACTGCGGATCCCTTTTGGCCTTAGTCGTGCAAATCCAACTTCCACTTTCCAAATCTACTCAATAGCAAAAAGACGGTTTCTTGAATAGTTTCCCCCTCTTGACTCCCGTCCACTCTCAAATCGGCATTTATCCTGAGTTTGAGAGTGGAGTGGGTCTAGAGGGGAAAATCGTTGAAGATCAGTCACCGAAAAGCATAGATCTCAGCTTGAATGTAAATCTGCTCGTCTCCTCTATTTTCTTCCATCCCCACTTTAATGGCTCAAATCTCTCTTAAGTTGGAAACGATTTCCGAATTTTAAGAGAGTTTGAGTCCTTCGATGCGGAAATCTCTTCTGTCGCACTTTGTTTTCCTGGATCTGAGGACTTGCATTCCGTGTTTCGGTGGTATCCTGAAGGATTCCGGTATGCTTAACCGTTTTCTTGTGTGCAGGTAGATTGAGTTCCTGGTCTCCACGGAAACCAGATCTTTGCGCTTTGACACGGAGGAAGCTTTTTCTACGGGGGACGATCTTTGCTGGGAGATAACGTATCTCCAGAGACATTTTCTGCCTTTTTCTTGTAGTGTTCGGATATCGATCCGTGGTTGCAAATTGTACAGACAATATTAAGTGTAATTCATCTATGTATGAACGAAATCTCTTGCTTTCTTTGTAGCTAATCGAACATTAGAAATCGAAAGATAGAGGTTGTATTGATTTGATGGAAATTCAATTACAACTTGGGGGGCGCTATGGCCAATGAAAAAAAGAAACAAAACTGACGGAGTTCTGTGTAGCAGATGGTTGATATTGAAATGATCAATCGAAATGATGGAGTTCCGCGCAATGTTCTTCAAGCATAGAACTTTTGGAGGTTTCTAGCATTCCACGGACGCCTGAGGAGATGTCCGTTCTCATCTTCTAATACATAACTGCCATTTACTTTGGCCCCAACAATCTTGTAGGGTCCTTCCCACTTGGGCTTGAGTTTTCCAACATTGCTCAAGATGTCGGCCCGTCGGAGCACTAAGTCCCCGACTTGCAAGTTTGCCGCATGCACGTTCCTGTTGTAGGCTCGGTGGGTTGCTGATACCTAAGGATGTTCGCCGGTCTGTAGACCTTTTACATTCAAACATGTCCAGCTCGAATATCCGAGCTTCTCGGTTTGCCTTGTCTTCAAACTCTTGGATTCTCAAAGTTTCTACAGCAATCTCGGATGGTATGATTGCCTCTGAACCATACACCAAGGAGAAAGGAGTTTCTTTGGTCGCAGTCCGTGCAGTGGTGCGATGCGCCCAAAGCACGCCTCCTAGCTTTCTTGCGAAGTTCTCAATCGCTTCTCGAGGATCTTGACTATTGTTTTATTTGTGGACTCAGCCTGTCCATTGGCTTGCGGGTATCCAATAGATGTAAATCGTTGCTCGATTTTGAAGGGCCTTGACCATTCCTTGATCTATGTCACGAGAAGCTGGGCACCATGGTCCGAGACGAGAATCACAGCAAGCCAAAGCGACAGATGATATTCTTCCAGATAAAGGTCCGCACTCGACTCTCTGTAATGGTCGCAACAGCCTCGGCTTCTACCCATTTGGTAAAGTACTCCACAGCTACAATGAGAAACTTCTTCTGCTGGGTACCCCTCGGAAATGGTCCGACAATGTCGATACCCCACTGATCGAACGGACACGCTATGATTGACGGAATCATAGGGTTAAATCGGCGATGTGGGATGTTTGCGTAATATTGGCAATCCTGACATCTCCGGGCGTGGTCAGCGGAATCTTTACCGATGGTGGGCCAATAATAGCCTTGTCGTATGATTTTCTGGGCAAGGGTCCTCCCCCCGGAATGACTCCCACAGCTTCCGTTGTGTATCTCTTCAAGCACGATCTGTGCTTCTTGTGGGTTCAAGCATCTCAGGTGGGTCCCGGAAAAAGATCTTTTGTACAGATCATCACCCATTATAAAATATCTGTTTGCTCGGCACTGCACGCTCCTTGATTCTTTCGGATCGGCCGACAAAGATCCGTCCTTGAGATAATTAAAAATGCCGGTCATCCAGTTTCTCCCCATGTCAAGTATCATGACCGCCGAACTGGAACTCATGACGGATGAGTCAGTGATGGCGAGTAGAATTACTCTCCTTGTGTCCAAAGCCGCTGTAGCAGATGCGTATTTTGCCAAGGCATCAGCTCTTTCGTTCCAAACTCTGTCAAACTTTTCCAGGGTGAATTCCTCGAAGTGGCTGGCCTCATTCTTGAGTAGCTCAAGATACTTGATCATCGAAGGACCTTTTATGGCAAAATTTCCTGAAAATTGGGCTTCGACAAGTTGTGAGTCCGTGTAAGCTTTGACCTTCCGGGCTTGGAGAGACTTGGCCAGTCGCAGCCCCATCAAGAGTGCTTCATACTCTGCCTCATTATTTGTAACTTTGAAATCCAAGGAAATCGCATAGTCGAGTTCCGCGCCCTGCGGGCTTTTAAGGTAGATTCCAATTCCTCCCACTCTTCCAGTGGAAGAACCATCGACTTCCAATGTCCAAATATCGGAGGGATGTTTTTTGATTTGGAGATCTCCTTCGAGCTGCTGAGGCTCCGCCCTTGGTTCATTCCCTCTAGTGATTTTCGTTCTGATGCTGTCCGAGCCGGGGTCTCTGGGATCATCAGCAAGTAGAAACATTTGGTTGACCCGAGTTTCTCCCTCTGAGCAAGGGAGGGGTCGATTGATGAACTGGGCTTCCTCAAGGTTTTCCGGGTTGAACCTTGGAGGGGCTGGATTTCGGACTATATGCTGGGTTATTAAGCACTCGAACACTGGCTTGTCAGGGACTTTCTCTGAATCTTTCTCTGGGTAATCCGCCAAGAAGTCAGCGAGGACCTGAGCCTTTTTGGCTGACGGAGCCTGGTAGCAAATGTCGTATTCGCTGAGCTCGATCGCCCACTTAGAGAGTCGTCCGGATTGGTCGGGCTTTCCTAGGACCTGTTTCAAAGGTTCCATAGTTAGTACCACTATTTTGTGAGATTTAAAGTAAGGTTTTAACCGTCTGGCGGTATAAACTAAAGCGTATGCGAGTTTCTCGATCTTCGCGTATCTTGTCTCCGCCCCAGCAAGGGCTTTGCTAAGATAGTAGATCGGCAAATGCTCGTTAGCTTGAATCCGTATTAGGACGGAACTCATTGCCTCTTCCGTAATTGCTAGGTAGAGGTAGAGTGGTTCTCCTTCGACGGGCTTGGAGAGCAGTGGAGGGGAATGGAGGTATTCTTTCAATTTTTCGAAAGCCTCAGAACATTCCGCGATCCACACAAAGTTCTCTCCTTTCCGGAGGGTTTTGAAGAACGGAAGATTTTTCTCGGCTGACCGGGAAATAAAACGACTTAAGGACATGAGACTTCCTATGAGCCGCTGTACCTCATTGAGGGTTTTCGGGTGTGGCAGATCTAGGATCGCCTTAATTTTCTCGGGATTGGCACTGATTCCCCTTTTCGTGACCATGTATCCGAGGAATTTTCCTCCCTTCACTCCGAAAGTGCATTTTTCCGGATTCAGTTTCATCCCATACTTCCGCAGGATGGAAAAGCAATTGTTGAGATGCTCAATATGCTCTTCCTCAGTCTTACTTTTAACGAGCATGTCGTCCACATAGAATTCCATCGTCTTTTCGATCTCATCTTTGAACATTTGGTTTACCAGTCGCTGGTAGGTGGCTCCCGCGTTCTTCAGTCCGAATGGCATCACCTTGAAGCAGTATACTCCTCCTGCCGCGAAGAAGGCCGTTTTCTTAACGTCCTCCCTGGCCATCCGAATTTGATAGAAGCCTTGGTATGCGTCCATGAAGCTCAGTAGCGCACATCTGGAGGTAGAGTCAACCAGTTGATCTATCCGTGGCAATGGATACGGATCCTTTGGACAAAACTTATTCAACCTTGTGAAGTCATTACACATTCGCCACTTGCCTGGTGATTTTTCGACCAGAACGACATTGCAAACCCAGTCAGAGTAGCGGACTTCCTCGATGTGTCCTGCCTTTAGGAGTCGATCGACTTCGGCGGATATGATGGCATCCTTGATGGGGCCAAAGTCTTTCCTTTTCTGTCGGATGTATTTGACCGAAGGGTCCATGTTCAGACGGTGAACTGTAACCCGTGGGTCGATCCCCTTCAGGTCGTCGGTACTCCAGGCGAACACATCGCTGTTTTCTCGGAGGCAAGCGACGAGCTTCATTTCTACTTCCGCATTCATTTCGGTCCCGATCCTTGTTTTCTTCTCGGGATCGCCAGCAATAATTTCGATCTCTTTAAGGGTCTCATGGGGCTCGATTCTTGTTGTTCTAGGAAATTTTTCCTTCTGGCTTCCTATGCCGACCTGTGAGTCCTCCTTTCTGGGTGGAAGGACAGTAGGCGCGTCGGGAGTCACTGTGACTGTTAGCACGGGCGCAGACGCCCTTCTTGTGGACATGATATAACATTCCCAAGCTTCCCTGACATTTCCGAGCTCTTGTCCGACTCCGAAGGCCGTTGGGAACTTCATCCTGTTGTGGAGAATAGATGAAACAGCTCGGAACTGGTTGAGACACAGGCGTCAAAGATGGCCTTCAGAATCGAAAGCTTGTTCGACCACCACAAAGCGGACCTCTTGTGTCACCCTTGCCGGAAAGGTACCGAGAGAAACATGTAACATGATACTTCCGAGGGGTCGTACAAATCCTCCTCCGAATCCTAATATGGAGGTGTGCACTCTGCCATATCGGACTCTACCTAATGCCATCTGATCCCGTGTCCTCTTAAAGATGATGTTCGAGGAGCTTCCGGTGTCCACCAAGATCTTATTCACTCGGTAGGTTGCAATGGTTAAGGAGACCACCAGTGGGACATTTGGGTTTTCGATGTCTTCTCCCCCTGCCGTAGGAGGAGGAATTTCACTGTCATCGAATGATATGGCGTTAGTGCCTGGAATCGCCGGACTAGCATATGCTCGGTCGTTGTTTCGGAGGTTTTGCGCGGTGCGCTCCCTTGCGTTCCTGCTATCTCCCCCCGTTGGTCCTCCCGCAATAGTGTTGATCACCCCGCTGTATGGGGCATTTTCCATTTCGATATCGTCAGTGTATCGGTAGGAACGCTGGTCCAGATGGGGCGGATAGTTGGTAGGCGGAGGTGGCAAAGGCAGTGAGTGGGGCGGTGGTTCCGTCATCCTCTCCTCTCTCCTTTGCTCTGTTCTATCTTGTCGTACAGGTTCGTCCTTATAGATATGCTCCTTCAATTTTCCATCCCTTATCAGGTGTTCCACTTCTGTTTTCAGCTGAATGCAGTCGTCCGTTTCGTGTCCGCGACACTTGTGAAACTTGCAATAGCCTTTTGCGTTTTTGCTCTTACGGCCGCCGTGAGGGGGCTTCGGCCATTGGACGTCCAGCTTCTTCTCAACAATAGTTGCCAAGATGTCGGATCTTGGTCTGTTGAGCCGGGTATAATCCGCATATCGTCTTGGCGGACTTCTCTCCCTGTGAAAACCTCTGTCTCTTTGCTCCCTTCTTGAATCGAACTTTGCCGGGCGTTGGTCTTGTTTTACCGGATCCTTCGCTTTCTTGGAGCTGGCCCTTACTGGAACATTCCTTCTGTAATCTTCCCCATACATCACCTCCTCACAGATGTCTTCTAAGTACTTTTCGCTTCTTACTTCTTGACTTGAGAGTTTTCTTCGGAGTTCCGAGTTGAGAGTATTGGCATACAGGTGTCGGACCCGTTCTTTAATACTGTGTGGCTCAACCCGAAGAACCTCCGTGTGAAATCGATCTAAGAAAGTCCTTAGATCCTCGTGCTCTCCCTGTATAACGCCTGCTAGATGCTCCACGGTGCGTTTTCTCCTCTTGGACTTGCCAAATCGAGCCAAGAATTTAGAAGACAGATCCGCGTACGACTGTATCGATTTATTCGGCAAAGAGGTGTACCAATCCATGGCAGTCCCGAAGAGAGTGGACGAGAAGGTGAGGGCTTTAGTGTTGTCACTCATCCCTTTGGAATCCATCTTGCTGTTGAAGCGTGTCAGGTGACCCACGGGACAAGCGTCCCCATAGTAGTATTCCAAGTTTGGAATCACTTTGTCCGAATTCCTGTTTCTCTCCTTCTCTCTCATGATACTGTCACATAGGGGATTTGGCGCGCTGGTAGTTATCTGCTCGTGATCTTTTACGAGACGTCCGAGGCTTTGAATCTGAGCTTCCAGAGCCTTTTGCTGGGCATAGATCTCGTCTGCCGTCATGATTTCCCATGTCCTCGGATGCATGGCCACATCCGCGGTAAGTTCGTTCACGCGGGCTCTTGGAATTGTTTCCGCCACTTGATCCTTGTCCCTCGGAGGCACTGGGAGTGGAACTTCTGGGTGTCTATTGTTCGCGTCCTAGCGCTCTCTCCTTATTTGATGGCTTCCTTCCCCTCGGATCTGTGAGGCTGAGGCCCGCCTGTCCAATAGATCTCGCAAATCCACCTGGGGTTGCTGATCTCCTAATCTCTGCTGGATTGGACGTTGTCCGTTCATAGACAATGCTGGCTCTGCCTGAGGAGGTGTAACCACTGGCGGAGTGGCTTGTTGTGGAGGAGCATTGTTGGATCCCAGGCACCCTTGGATGATCGTTAGCAGCCTGTCAAACTGCACCTCGCTCAATCCAAGGTCGTTAGTGCGGACAATGCGTCCATCAGGCATCGTGAACTGTTGGGGTGCGGGTGGGCCTTGAGCTCCTGTCGGAGAAGCTCGGGCCGCATCTTCTTCCGAGGAAGGACTGGCAGTGCGTCCCTCACTTGGATATCTTCCTCTTACCATCGCAGCCCTGCGTCCCCGGGTGGACGGGCGTCCCCGCGGGCGCGGTGGTGGAGTTCTTACTTCTGTAGTACCAACTCTCGCTGTTCGTCTAGTTCTTGCCATGGGTTTACTCGAAACACAGATGCTTTTTGTAAGATTCTTACAGACGGCGCCAAAATGTTGAGGGGTGAAACCTCTCACACTAACTAACTAAACTATACAAGTAACCCAGTCTGCAGCCCGCCTCCTACTTGAAGTCCGAAGGAATACTTGTCCGAACTAGGGCACCTGAAATGACTAGGGGGGGGGGGGGGGGTTAGAACTGGATGCCCGGATTGCCTATGTCAATCCGGTAAGAGACTTTACTCAAGAGAGAGTTAGGAGCTCTCAATGTAATAGTTATGAGGAAGGTTATTATGCTCAAGAACACTTATCGAGTTGTCACTTACCTCTAGGTCTTGAACCTTGAGCTGTATTTATAGTTATCATATACTCGTGAGGTAGCTCATAAGATGATGCCAAGTGTACGATCCAGATTTGGACACCAATGCTACCTTTGGCCCATGGCCCATTAGTGAACAGTAGTCCAATACCGATAAGTGGGCCTGGGAGGGTAGTTTGGACCTTTTCCCTCTGAGAGTACTGTTCCGCCTGTTGGGTCCGTGTTAGTCCCTCGGACAGACCTGTCTGCTTGGTTGATCTGCCCTTGGGTGACTCTGGATGCCCGAGCCAAGAGTCTCACGGAAGTATCTCAGCGGTTCTGTTACATACGTTTGGTCTTAGAGTAATGGTGGCGTCCGAGGTTATCTCGTACGGTCCGTTAGGCATCTCTGTACTGACACGGTCAGGTTTACAAGTCCTTTCCTTAGCCAGCTCGGACTAGCTGTGGGGATGTAGTGACTTCGGCGTACTGGTCGATTCACTTTGGGCGGACCATGTGAGGTCGGACCAGTACTGAATTGGCTAGTTAAGCCGTGATGCGCTTTAGGACACGCTCTATGGCGCCCTTAACGGATTGGACATATTTCCGTATCAACACTAACCCCTTTGGGTTATCTCGAAAACTAGATTTTGCAAAAATACGTTTTTAATTCGAGTTTGGATCAACCAAAATAGTTCAATATATGCGTAGAATAGGTTTTATACAACAAACCATATCATGTGAATAAAATTTGGCACAAACTAACTCTATCGAGTGTTTCACAAAAAATCGTGTAGTACCCTTTTGAGTTTTATTGAAGACAAGAGGTCTCGGAAATACGTTTTAAAATTGAGGTTCGATCAACCAAAATAGGTCAATATGTGCGTAGAATAGTTTTTATACCACAAACCATGTCATGTGAATAAAATTTGACACAAACTAACCCCATGGAGTGTTTTTCACAAAAAACAGTGTACTAACCCTATGAATTTTATTGAAGACAAGAGGTCTCGGAAATACGTTTTAAAATTGAGGTTCGATCAACCAAAATAGGTCAATATGTGCGTAGAATAGTTTTTATACCACAAACCATGTCATGTGAATAAAATTTGACACAAACTAACCCCATGGAGTGTTTTCACAAAAAACATTGTACTAACCCTTTGAGTTTTATTGAAGACAAGAGGTCTCAGAAATAAGTTTTAAAATTGATGTTCGATCAACCAAAATAGGTCAATATGTGCGTAGAATAGTTTTTATACCACAAACCATGTCATGTGAATAAAATTTGACACAAACTAACCCTTTGGAGTATTTTCACAAAAAACCGTGTACTAACCCCTTTGGGTTATCTCAATAACTAGATGTCCCAAAAATACGTGTTTAATTCGAGTTTCGATCAACCAAAATATTTCAATATGTGTGTAAAATAGGTTTTATACCACAAACCATATCATGTGAATAAAATTTGGCACAAACTAACTCTATCGAGTGTTACACAAAAAATCGTGTATTACCCCCTTTGAGTTTTATTGAAGACAAGATGTCTCGGAAATACATTTTTACATTGAGGTTCGATCAATCAAAATAGTTCAATATGTGCGTAGAATTGGTTTTATACCACGAACCATATCATGTGAATAAAATTTGACACAAACTAACTATATCGAGTGTTTCACAAAAAATCGTGTACTACCCACCCCCTTTGTGTTTTATTGAAGACAAGAGGTCTCGGAAATACATTTTTACATCGAGGTTCGATCAATCAAAATAGTTCAATATGTGCGTAGAATAGGTTTTATACCACAAACCATGTCATGTGAATAAAATTTGACACAAACTAACCCCATGGAGTGTTTTCACAAAAAACATTGTACTAACTCTATTGAGCTTTATTGAAGACAAGATGTCTCGGAAATACGTTTTAAAATTGTGGTTAGATCAACCAAAATAGGTCAATATGTGCGTAGAATTGTTTTTTTACCACAAAACATGTCATGTGAATAAAATTCGACACAAACTAACCCAATGGAGTGTTTTCACAAAAAACCGTGTACCTCTTTGGGTTTTCTCGAAAACTAGATGTCTCAGAAATACGTTTTTAAATCGAGGTTCGATCAACAAAAATAGTTCAATATGTGCATAGAATAGGTTTTATACCACAAACCATATCATGTGAATAAAATTTGACACAAACTAACTCTATCGAGTGTTTCACAAAAAATCGAGTACTACCTCCTTTGAGTTTTATTGAAGACAAGTGGTCTCGGAAATACGTTTTAAAATTGAGGTTCGATCAACCAAAATAGTTCAATATGTGCGTAGGATAGTTTTTATACCACAAACCATGTCATGTGAATAAAATTTGACACAAACCAACCCAGGCAGTGTTTTCACAAAAAACTGTGTACTAACCCCTTTGGGTTTTCGCGAAAACTAGATGTCCCAAAAATACGTTTTTAATTCGAGGTTCGATCAACCAAAACAGTTCAATATGTGCATAGAATAGGTTTTATACCACGAACCATATCATGTGAATAAAATTTGACACAAACTAACTCTATCAAGTGTTTCACAAAATATCGTGTACTACCCCCTTTGAGTTTTATTGAAGACAAGAGGTCTCGGAAATACATTTTTACATTGAGGTTCGATCAACCAAAATAGTTCAATATGTGCGTAGTATTGGTTTTATACCACAAACCATATCATGTGAATAAAATTTGACACAAACTAACGTTATCGAGTGTTTCACAAAAAATCGTGTACTACCCACCCCCTTTGTGTTTTATTGAAGACAAGAGGTCTCGGAAATACATTTTTACATCGAGGTTCGATCAATCAAAATAGTTCAATATGTGCGTAGAATAGGTTTTATACCACAAACCATATCATGTGAATACAATTTGACACAAACTAACTCTATCGAGTGTTTCACAAAAAATCGTGTACTACCCCCTTTGAGTTTTATTGAAGACAAGAGATCTCATAAATACGTTTTAAAATTGATGTTCGATCAACCAAAATAGGTCAATTTGTGCGTAGAATAGTTTTTATACCACAAACCATGTCATGTGAATAAAATTTGACACAAACTAACCACATGGAGTGTTTTCACAAAAAACCGTGTACTAACCCCTTTGGGTTATCTCGAAAACTAGAATACGTTTTTAATTCGAGTTTTGATCAACCAAAATAGTTCAATATATGCGTAGAATAGGTTTTATACCACAAACCATATCATGTGAATAAAATTTGGCACAAACTAACTCTATCGAGTGTTTCACAAAAAATCGTGTAGTACCCTTTTGAGTTTTATTGAAGACAAGGGGTCTCGGAAATACGTTTTAAAATTGTGGTTCGATCAACCAAAATAGGTCAAATGTGCGTAGAATAGTTTTCTTTACCACAAAACATGTCATGTGAATAAAATTTGACACAAAGTAACCCAATGGAGTGTTTTCACAAAAAACCAAGTACTAACCCCTTTGGGTTATCTCAAAAAGTAGATTGCGCAAAAATACATTTTTAATTCGAGGTTCGATCAACCAAAATAGTTCAATATATGCGTAGAATAGGTTTTATACCACAAACCATATCATGTGAATAAAATTTGGCACAAACTAACTCTATCGAGTGTTTCACAAAAAATCGTGTGGTACCCTTTTGAGTTTTATTGAAGACAAGAGATCTCGGAAATACGTTTTAAAATTGTGGTTCGATCAACCAAAATAGATCAATATGTGCGTAGAATAGTTTTCTTTACCACAAAACATGTCATGTCAATAAAATTTGACACAAAGTAACCCAATGGAGTGTTTTCACAAAAAACCGTGTACTAACCCCATTTGGGTTATCTCAAAAAGTAGGTGTCGCAAAAATACGTTTTTAATTCGAGGTTCATCATCCAAAATAGTTCAATATGTGCGTAGAATAGGTTTTATACCACAAACCATATCATGTGAATAAAATTTGACACAAACTAACTCTATCGAGTGTTTCACAAAAAATCGTGTACTACCCCCTTTGAGTTTTATTGAAGACAAGAGATATCAGAAATACGTTTTAAAATTGATGTTCGATCAACCAAAATAGGTCAATATGTGCGTAGAATAGTTTTTATACCACAAACCATGTCATGTGAATAAAATTTGACACAAACTAACCCCATGGAGTGTTTTCACAAAAAACCGTGTTCTAACCCCTTTGGGTTATCTCGAAAACTAGATTTCGCAAAAATACGTTTTTAATTCGAGTTTCGATCAACCAAAATAGTTCAATATATGCGTAGAATAGGTTATGTACCACAAACCATATCATGTGAATAAAATTTGGCACAAACTAACTCTATCGAGTGTTTCACAAAAAATCGTGTAGTACCCTTTTGAGTTTTATTGAAGACAAGGGGTCTCGGAAATACGTTTTAAAATTTATGTTCGATCAACCAAAATAGGTCAATATGTGCGTAGAATAGTTTTTATACCACAAACCATGTCATGTGAATAAAATTTGACACAAACTAACCCCATGGAGTGTTTTCACAAAAAACCGTGTTCTAACCCCTTTGGGTTATCTCGAAAACTAGATTTCGCAAAAATACATTTTTAATTCGAGTTTCGATCAACCAAAATAGTTCAATATATGCGTAGAATAGGTTTTGTACCACAAACCATATCATGTGAATAAAATTTGGCACAAACTAACTCTATCGAGTGTTTCACAAAAAATCGTGTAGTACCCTTTTGAGTTTTATTGAAGACAAGGGGTCTCGGAAATACGTTTTAAAATTTATGTTCGATCAACCAAAATAGGTCAATATGTGCGTAGAATAGTTTTTATACCACAAACCATGTCATGTGAATAAAATTTGACACAAACTAACCCCCTGGAGTGTTTTCACAAAAAACCGTGTACTAACCCCATAGGGTTATCTCAAAAACTAGATGTTCCAAAAATACGTGTTTAATTCGAGGTTCAATCAACCAAAATAGTTCAATATGTATAGTATTTTTTACCACAAACCATATCATGTGAATAAAATTTGACACAAACTAACTCTATCGAGTGTTTCACAAAAAATAGTGTACTACCCCCTTTAAGTTTTATTGAAGACAAGAGGTCTCGGAAATACGTTTTAAAATTGTGGTTCGATCAACCAAAATAGGTCAATATGTGCGTAGAATAGTTATTATACCACAAACCATGTCATGTGAATAAAATTTGACACATACTAACCCCTGGAGTGTTTTCACAAAAAACCGTGTACTAACCCTTTGAGTTTTATTGAAGACAAGAGGTCGCAGAAATACGTTTTAAAATTGATGTTCGATCAATCAAAATAGGTCAATTTGTGCGTAGAATAGTTTTTATACCACAAACCATGTCATGTGAATAAAATTTGACACAAACTAACCCCATGGAGTGTTTTCACAAAAAACAGTGTACTAACCCTTTGAGTTTTATTGAAGACAAGAGGTCGCAGAAATACGTTTTAAAATTGATGTTTGATCAACCAAAATAGGTCAATATGTGCGTAGAATAGTTTTTATACCACAAACCATGTCATGTGAATAAAATTTGACACAAACTAACCCCATGGAGTGTTTTCACAAAAAACAGTGTACTAACCCTTTGAGTTTTATTGAAGACAAGAGGTCTCAGAAATACGTTTTAAAATGGATGTTCGATCAACCAAAATAGGTCAATATGTGCGTAGAATAGTTATTATACCACAAACCATGCCATGTGAATAAAATTTGACACAAACTAACCCCCTGGAGTGTTTTCACAAAAAACCGTGTACTAACCCTATAGGGTTATCTCAAAAACTAGGTGTCCCAAAAATACGTGTTTAATTCGAGGTTCAATCAACCAAAATAGTTCAATATGTGCGTAGTATTGGTTTTATACCACAAACCATATCATGTGAATAAAATTTGGCACAAACTAACTCTGTCGAGTGTTTCACAAAAAATCGTGTACTACCCCCCTTTGAGTTTTATTGAAGACAAGAGGTCTCGGAAATACGTTTTAAAATTGATGTTCGATCAACCAAAATAGGTCAATATGTGCGTAGAATAGTTTTTATACCACAAACCATATCATGTGAATAAAATTTGACACAAACTAACTCTATCGAGTGTTTCACAAAAAATCGTGTACTACCCCCTTTGAGTTTTATTGAAGACAAGAGATATCATAAATACGTTTTAAAATTGATGTTTGATCAACCAAAATAGGTCAATATGTGCGTAGAATAGTTTTTATACCACAAACCATGTCATGTGAATAAAATTTGACACAAACTAACCCCATGGAGTGTTTTCACAAAAAACAGTGTACTAACCCTTTGAGTTTTATTGAAGACAAGAGGTCTCAGAAATACGTTTTAAAATTGATGTTCGATCAACCAAAATAGGTCAATATGTGCGTAGAATAGTTATTATACCACAAACCATGTCATGTGAATAAAATTTGACACAAACTAACCCCTGGAGTGTTTTCACAAAGAACCGTGTACTAACCCCATAGGGTTATCTCAAAAACTAGATGTCCCAAAAATACGTGTTTAATTCGAGGTTCAATCAACCAAAATAGTTCAATATGTGCGTAGTATTGGTTTTATACCACAAACCATATCATGTGAATAAAATTTGGCACAAACCAACTCTATCGAGTGTTTCACAAAAAATCGTGTACTACCCCCTTTGAGTTTTATTGAAGACAAGAGGTCTCAGAAATACGTTTTAAAATTGATGTTCGATCAACCAATATAGGTCAATATGTGCGTAGAATAGTTTTTATACCACGAACCATGTCATGTGAATAAAATTTGACACAAACTAACCCCATGGAGTGTTTTCACAAAAAACCGTGTTCTAACCCCTTTGGGTTATCTCGAAAACTAGATTTCGCAAAAATACGTTTTTAATTCGAGTTTCGATCAACCAAAATAGTTCAATATATGCGTGGAATAGGTTTTGTACCACAAACCATATCATGTGAATAAAATTTGGCACAAACTAACTCTATCGAGTGTTTCACAAAAAATCGTGTAGTACCCTTTTGAGTTTTATTGAAGATAAGGGGTCTCGGAAATACGTTTTAAAATTGTGGTTCGATCAACCAAAATAGGTCAAATGTGCGTAGAATAGTTTTCTTTACCACAAAACATGTCATGTGAATAAAATTTGACACAAAGTAACCCAATGGAGTGTTTTCACAAAAAACCGAGTACTAACCCCTTTGGGTTATCTCAAAAAGTAGATTGCGCAAAAATACATTTTTAATTCGAGGTTCGATCAACCAAAATAGTTCAATATATGCGTAGAATAGGTTTTATACCACAAACCATATCATGTGAATAAAATTTGGCACAAACTAACTCTATCGAGTGTTTCACAAAAAATCGTGTGGTACCCTTTTGAGTTTTATTGAAGACAAGAGATCTCGGAAATACGTTTTAAAATTGTGGTTCGATCAACCAAAATAGGTCAATATGTGCGTAGAATAGTTTTCTTTACCACAAAACATGTCATGTCAATAAAATTTGACACAAAGTAACCCAATGGAGTGTTTTCACAAAAAACCGTGTACTAACCCCATTTGGGTTATCTCAAAAAGTAGGTGTCGCAAAAATACGTTTTTAATTCGAGGTTCATCATCCAAAATAGTTCAATATAAAGTAGAATAGGTTTTATACCACAAACCATATCATGTGAATAAAATTTGACACAAACTAACTCTATCGAGTGTTTCACAAAAAATCGTGTACTACCCCCTTTGAGTTTTATTGAAGACAAGAGATATCAGAAATACGTTTTAAAATTGATGTTCGATCAACCAAAATAGGTCAATATGTGCGTAGAATAGTTTTTATACCACAAACCATGTCATGTGAATAAAATTTGACACAAACTAACCCCATGGAGTGTTTTCACAAAAAACCGTGTTCTAACCCCTTTGGGTTATCTCGAAAACTAGATTTCGCAAAAATACGTTTTTAATTCGAGTTTCGATCAACCAAAATAGTTCAATATATGCGTAGAATAGGTTATGTACCACAAACCATATCATGTGAATAAAATTTGGCACAAACTAACTCTATCGAGTGTTTCACAAAAAATCGTGTAGTACCCTTTTGAGTTTTATTGAAGACAAGGGGTCTCGGAAATACGTTTTAAAATTTATGTTCGATCAACCAAAATAGGTCAATATGTGCGTAGAATAGTTTTTATACCACAAACCATGTCATGTGAATAAAATTTGACACAAACTAACCCCATGGAGTGTTTTCACAAAAAACCGTGTTCTAACCCCTTTGGGTTATCTCGAAAACTAGATTTCGCAAAAATACATTTTTAATTCGAGTTTCGATCAACCAAAATAGTTCAATATATGCGTAGAATAGGTTTTGTACCACAAACCATATCATGTGAATAAAATTTGGCACAAACTAACTCTATCGAGTGTTTCACAAAAAATCGTGTAGTACCCTTTTGAGTTTTATTGAAGACAAGGGGTCTCGGAAATACGTTTTAAAATTTATGTTCGATCAACCAAAATAGGTCAATATGTGCGTAGAATAGTTTTTATACCACAAACCATGTCATGTGAATAAAATTTGACACAAACTAACCCCCTGGAGTGTTTTCACAAAAAACCGTGTACTAACCCCATAGGGTTATCTCAAAAACTAGATGTTCCAAAAATACGTGTTTAATTCGAGGTTCAATCAACCAAAATAGTTCAATATGTGCGTAGTATTGGTTTTTTACCACAAACCATATCATGTGAATAAAATTTGACACAAACTAACTCTATCGAGTGTTTCACAAAAAATAGTGTACTACCCCCTTTAAGTTTTATTGAAGACAAGAGGTCTCGGAAATACGTTTTAAAATTGTGGTTCGATCAACCAAAATAGGTCAATATGTGCGTAGAATAGTTATTATACCACAAACCATGTCATGTGAATAAAATTTGACACATACTAACCCCTGGAGTGTTTTCACAAAAAACCGTGTACTAACCCTTTGAGTTTTATTGAAGACAAGAGGTCGCAGAAATACGTTTTAAAATTGATGTTCGATCAATCAAAATAGGTCAATTTGTGCGTAGAATAGTTTTTATACCACAAACCATGTCATGTGAATAAAATTTGACACAAACTAACCCCATGGAGTGTTTTCACAAAAAACAGTGTACTAACCCTTTGAGTTTTATTGAAGACAAGAGGTCGCAGAAATACGTTTTAAAATTGATGTTTGATCAACCAAAATAGGTCAATATGTGCGTAGAATAGTTTTTATACCACAAACCATGTCATGTGAATAAAATTTGACACAAACTAACCCCATGGAGTGTTTTCACAAAAAACAGTGTACTAACCCTTTGAGTTTTATTGAAGACAAGAGGTCTCAGAAATACGTTTTAAAATGGATGTTCGATCAACCAAAATAGGTCAATATGTGCGTAGAATAGTTATTATACCACAAACCATGTCATGTGAATAAAATTTGACACAAACTAACCCCCTGGAGTGTTTTCACAAAAAACCGTGTACTAACCCTATAGGGTTATCTCAAAAACTAGGTGTCCCAAAAATACGTGTTTAATTCGAGGTTCAATCAACCAAAATAGTTCAATATGTGCGTAGTATTGGTTTTATACCACAAACCATATCATGTGAATAAAATTTGGCACAAACTAACTCTGTCGAGTGTTTCACAAAAAATCGGGTTCTTCACCCTTTGAGTTTTATTGAAGACAAGAGGTCTCGGAAATACGTTTTAAAATTGATGTTCGATCAACCAAAATAGGTCAATATGTGCGTAGAATAGTTTTTATACCACAAACCATATCATGTGAATAAAATTTGACACAAACTAACTCTATCGAGTGTTTCACAAAAAATCGTGTACTACCCCCTTTGAGTTTTATTGAAGACAAGAGATATCATAAATACGTTTTAAAATTGATGTTTGATCAACCAAAATAGGTCAATATGTGCGTAGAATAGTTTTTATACCACGAACCATGTCATGTGAATAAAATTTGACACAAACTAACCCCATGGAGTGTTTTCACAAAAAACAGTGTACTAACCCTTTGAGTTTTATTGAAGACAAGAGGTCTCAGAAATACGTTTTAAAATTGATGTTCGATCAATCAAAATAGGTCAATATGTGCGTAGAATAGTTATTATACCACAAACCATGTCATGTGAATAAAATTTGACACAAACTAACCCCTGGAGTGTTTTCACAAAGAACCGTGTACTAACCCCATAGGGTTATCTCAAAAACTAGATGTCCCAAAAATACGTGTTTAATTCGAGGTTCAATCAACCAAAATAGTTCAATATGTGCGTAGTATTGGTTTTATACCACAAACCATATCATGTGAATAAAATTTGGCACAAACCAACTCTATCGAGTGTTTCACAAAAAATCGTGTACTACCCCCTTTGAGTTTTATTGAAGACAAGAGGTCTCAGAAATACGTTTTAAAATTGATGTTCGATCAACCAAAATAGGTCAATATGTGCGTAGAATAGTTTTTATACCACGAACCATGTCATGTGAATAAAATTTGACACAAACTAACCCCATGGAGTGTTTTCACAAAAAACCGTGTTCTAACCCCTTTGGGTTATCTCGAAAACTAGATTTCGCAAAAATACGTTTTTAATTCGAGTTTCGATCAACCAAAATAGTTCAATATATGCGTGGAATAGGTTTTGTACCACAAACCATATCATGTGAATAAAATTTGGCACAAACTAACTCTATCGAGTGTTTCACAAAAAATCGTGTAGTACCCTTTTGAGTTTTATTGAAGATAAGGGGTCTCGGAAATACGTTTTAAAATTTATGTTCGATCAACCAAAATAGGTCAATATGTGCGTAGAATAGTTTTTATACCACAAACCATGTCATGTGAATAAAATTTGACACAAACTAACCCCCTGGAGTGTTTTCACAAAAAACCGTGTACTAACCCCATAGGGTTATCTCAAAAACTAGATGTTCCAAAAATACGTGTTTAATTCGAGGTTCAATATGTGCGTAGTATTGGTTTTTCACCACAAACCATATCATGTGAATAAAATTTGACTCAAACTAACTCTATCGAGTGTTTCACAAAAAATAGTGTACTACCCCCTTTTAAGTTTTATTGAAGACAAGAGGTCTCGGAAATACGTTTTAAAATTGTGGTTCGATCAACCAAAATAGGTCAATATGTGCGTAGAATAGTTTTTATACCACAAACCATGTCATGTGAATAAAATTTGGCACAAACTAACCCAATGGAGTGTTTTCACAAAAAACAGTGTACTAACCCTTTGAGTTTTATTGAAGACCAGAGGTCTCAGAAATACGTTTTAAAATTGATGTTCGATCAACCAAAATAGGTCAATATGTGCGTAGAATAGTTTTTATACCACAAACCATGTCATGTGAATAAAATTTGACACAAACTAACCCCCTGGAGTGTTTTCACAAAAAACCGTCTACTAACCCCATAGATTTATCTCAAAAACTAGATGTCCCAAAAAACGTGTTTCATTCGAGGTTCGATCAACCATATTAGTTCAATACGTGCGTAGAATTGGTTTTATACCACAAACCATATCATGTGAATAAAATTTGGCACAAACTAACTCTATCGAGTGTTTCACAAAAAACATGTACTACACCTTTGAGTTTTATTGAAGACAAGAGATCTCAGATATACATGTTAAAATTGATGTTCGATCAACCAAAATAGGTCAATATGTGCGTAGAATAGTTTTTATACCACAAACCATGTTATGTGAATAAAATTTGACACAAACTAACCCCATGGAGTGTTTTCACAAAAAACCGTGTACTAACCCCTTTGGGTTATCTCGAAAACTAGATTTCGCAAAAATACGTTTTTAATTCGAGTTTCGATCAACAAAAATAGTTCAATATATGCGTAGAATAGGTTTTATACCACAAACCATATCATGTGAATAAAATTTGGCACAAACTAACTCTATCGAGTGTTTCACAAAAAATCGTGTAGTACCCTTTTGAGTTTTATTGAAGACAAGAGGTCTCGGAAATACGTTTTAAAATTGTGGTTCGGTCAACCAAAATAGGTCAATATGTGCGTAGAATAGTTTTCTTTACCACAAAACATGTCGTGTGAATAAAATTTGACACAAAGTAACCCAATGGAGTGTTTTCACAAAAAACCGTGTACTAACCCCTTTGGGTTATCTCAAAAAGTAGGTGTCACAAAAATACATTTTTAATTTGAGGTTCGATCATCCAAAAAAGTTCAATATGTGCGTAGAATAGGTTTTATACCACAAACCATATCATGTGAATAGAATTTGACACAAACTAATTCTATCGAGTGTTTCACAAAAAATAGTGTACTACCCCCTTTGAGTTTTATTGAAGAAAAGAGGTCTCGGAAATACATTTTAAAATTGAGGTTCGATCAACCAAAATAGGTCAATATGTGCGTAGAATAGTTTTTATACCACAAACCATGTCATGTGAATAAAATTTGACACAAACTAACCCCATGGAGTGTTTTCACAAAAAACAGTGTACTAACCCTTTGAGTTTTATTGAAGACAAGAGGTCTCAGAAATACGTTTTAAAATTGATGTTCGATCAACCAAAATAGGTGAATATGTGCGTAGAATAGTTTTTATACCACAAACCATGTCATGTGAATAAAATTTGACACAAACTAACCCCATGGAGTGTTTTCACAAAAAACAGTGTACTAACCCTTTGAGTTTTATTGAAGACAAGAGGTCTCAGAAATACGTTTTAAAATTGATGTTCGATCAACCAAAATAGGTCAATATGTGCGTAGAATAGTTATTATACCACAAACCATGTCATGTGAATAAAATTTGACACAAACTAACCTCCTGGAGTGTTTTCACAAAAAACCGTGTACTAACTCCATAGGGTTATCTCAAAAACTAGATGTCCCAAAAATACGTGTTTAATTCGAGGTTCAATCAACCAAAATAGTTCAATATGTGCGTTGTATTGGTTTTATACCACAAACCATATCATGTGAATAAAATTTGGCACAAACTAACTCTATCGAGTGTTTCACAAAAACTCGTGTACTACCCCCTTTGAGTTTTATTGAAGACAAGAGGTCTCGGAAATACGTTTTAAAATTGATGTTCGATCAACCAAAATAGGTCAATATGTGCGTAGAATAGTTTTTATACCACAAACCATGTCATGTGAATAAAATTTGACACAAACTAACCCCATGGAGTGTTTTCACAAAAAACAGTGTACTAACCCTTTGAGTTTTATTGAAGACAAGAGGTCTCAGAAATACGTTTTAAAATTGATGTTCGATCAACCAAAATAGGTCAATATGTGCGTAGAATAGTTTTTATACCAGAAACCATGTCATGTGAATAAAATTTGACACAAACTAACCCCATGGAGTGTTTTTACAAAAAACCGTGTTCTAATCCCTTTGGGTTATCTAGAAAACTAGATTTCGCAAAAATACGTTTTTAATTCGAGTTTCGATCAACCAAAATAGTTCAATATATGCGTAGAATAGGTTTTATACCACAAACCATATCATGTGAATAAAATTTGGCACAAACTAACTCTATCGAGTGTTTCACAAAAAATCGTGTAGTACCCTTTTGAGTTTTATTGAAGACAATGGGTCTCGGAAATACGTTTTAAAATTTATGTTCGATCAACCAAAATAGGTCAATATGTGCATAGAATAGTTTTTATACCACAGACCATGTCATGCGAATAAAATTTAACACAAACTAACCCCCTGGAGTGTTTTCACAAAAAACCGTGTACTAACCCCATAGGTTATCTCAAAAACTAGCTGTCCCAAAAATACGTGTTTAATTCGAGGTTCAATCAACCAAAATAGTTCAATATGTGCGTAGTATTGGTTTTTTACCACAAACCATATATGTGAATAAAATTTGACACAAACTAACTCTATCGAGTGTTTCACAAAAAATAGTGTACTACCCCCTTTAAGTTTTATTGAAGACAAGAGGTCTCGGAAATATGTTTTAAAATTGTGGTTCGATCAACCAAAATAGGTCAATATGTGCGTAGAATAGTTTTTATACCACAAACCATGTCATGTGAATAAAATTTGGCACAAACTAACCCCAAGGAGTGTTTTCACAAAAAACATTGTACTAACCCTTTGAGTTTTATTGAAGACCAGAGATCTCAGAAATACGTTTTAAAATTGATGTTCGATCAACCAAAATAGGTCAATATGTGCGTAGAATAGTTTTTATACCACAAACCATGTCATGTGAATAAAATTTGACACAAACTAAACCCCTGGAGTGTTTTCACAAAAAACCGTGTACTAACCCCATAGATTTATCTCAAAAACTAGATGTCCCAAAAAACGTGTTTCATTCGAGGTTCGATCAACCATATTAGTTCAATACGTGCGTAGAATTGGTTTTATACCACAAACCATATCATGTGAATAAAATTTGGCACAAACTAACTCTATCGAGTGTTGCACAAAAAATCATGTACTACCCCTTTGAGTTTTATTGAAGACAAGAGATCTCAGATATACATGTTAAAATTGATGTTCGATCAACCAAAATAGGTCAATATGTGCGTAGAATAGTTTTTATACCACAAACCATGTCATGTTAATAAAATTTGACACAAACTAACCCCATGGAGTGTTTTCACAAAAAACCGTGTACTAACCCCTTTGGGTTATCTAGAAAACTAGATTTCGCAAAAATACGTTTTTAATTCGAGTTTCGATCAACCAAAATAGTTCAATATATGCGTAGAATAGGTTTTATACCACAAACCATATCATGTGAATAAAATTTGGCACAAACTAACTCTATCGAGTGTTTCACAAAAAATCGTGTAGTACCCTTTTGAGTTTTATTGAAGACAAGAGGTCTCGGAAATACGTTTTAAAATTGTGGTTCGATCAACCAAAATAGGTCAATATGTGCGTAGAATAGTTTTCTTTACCACAAAACATGTCGTGTGAATAAAATTTGACACAAAGTAACCCAATGGAGTGTTTTCACAAAAAACCGTGTACTAACCCCTTTGAGTTATCTCAAAAAGTAGGTGTCACAAAAATACATTTTAAATTTGAGGTTCGATCATCCAAAAAAGTTCAATATGTGCGTAGAATAGGTTTTATACCACAAACCATATCATGTGAATAAAATTTGACACAAACTAATTCTATCGAGTGTTTCACAAAAAATAGTGTACTACCCCCTTTGAGTTTTATTGAAGACAAGAGGTCTCGGAAATACATTTTAAAATTGAGGTTCGATCAACCAAAATAGGTCAATATGTGCGTAGAATAGTTTTTATACCACAAACCATGTCATGTGAATAAAATTTGACACAAACTAACCCCCTGGAGTGTTTTCACAAAAAACCGTGTACTAACCCCATAGGGTTATCTCAAAAACTAGATGTCCCAAAAATACGTGTTTAATTCGAGGTTCAATCATCCAAAATAGTTCAATATGTGCGTAGTATTGGTTTTATACCACAAACCATATCATGTGAATAAAATTTGGCACAAACTAACTCTATCGAGTGTTTCACAAAAAATCGTGTACTACCCCCTTTGAGTTTTATTGAAGACAAGAGGTCTCGGAAATACGTTTTAAAATTGATGTTCGATCAACCAAAATAGGTCAATATGTGCGTAGAATAGTTTTTATACCACAAACCATGTCATGTGAATAAAATTTGACACAAACTAACCCCATGGAGTGTTTTCACAAAAAACAGTGTACTAACCCTTTGAGTTTTATTGAAGACAAGAGGTCTCAGAAATACGTTTTAAAATTGATGTTCGATCAACCAAAATAGGTCAATATGTGCGTAGAATAGTTTTTATACCAGAAACCATGTCATGTGAATAAAATTTGACACAAACTAACCCCATGGAGTGTTTTTACAAAAAACCGTGTTCTAACACCTTTGGGTTATCTAGAAAACTAGATTTCGCAAAAATACGTTTTTAATTCGAGTTTCGATCAACCAAATTAGTTCAATATATGCGTAGAATAGGTTTTATACCACAAACCATATCATGTGAATAAAATTTGGCACAAACTAACTCTATCGAGTGTTTCACAAAAAATCGTGTAGTACCCTTTTGAGTTTTATTGAAGACAAGGGGTCTCGGAAATACGTTTTAAAATTTATGTTCGATCAACCAAAATAGGTCAATATGTGCGTAGAATAGTTTTTATACCACAAACCATGTCATGCGAATAAAATTTAACACAAACTAACCCCCTGGAGTGTTTTCACAAAAAACCGTGTACTAACCCCATAGGTTATCTCAAAAACTAGCTGTCCCAAAAATACGTGTTTAATTCGAGGTTCAATCAACCAAAATAGTTCAATATGTGCGTAGTATTGGTTTTTTACCACAAACCATATCATGTGAATAAAATTTGACACAAACTAACTCTATCGAGTGTTTCACAAAAAATAGTGTACTACCCCCTTTAAGTTTTATTGAAGACAAGAGGTCTCGGAAATACGTTTTAAAATTGTGGTTCGATCAACCAAAATAGGTCAATATGTGCGTAGAATAGTTTTTATACCACAAACCATGTCATGTGAATAAAATTTGGCACACAAACTAACCCCATGGAGTGTTTTCACAAAAAACAGTGTACTAACCCTTTGAGTTTTATTGAAGACCAGAGGTCTCAGAAATACGTTTTAAAATTGATGTTCGATCAACCAAAATAGGTCAATATGTGCGTAGAATAGTTTTTATACCACAAACCATGTCATGTGAATAAAATTTGACACAAACTAACCCCCTGGAGTGTTTTCACAAAAAACCGTGTACTAACCCCATAGATTTATCTCAAAAACTAGATGTCCCAAAAAACGTGTTTCATTCGAGGTTCGATCAACCATATTAGTTCAATACGTGCGTAGAATTGGTTTTATACCAGAAACCATATCATGTGAATAAAATTTGACACAAACTAACTCTATCGAGTGTTTCACAAAAAATCATGTACTACCCCTTTGAGTTTTATTGAAGACAAGAGATCTCAGATATACATGTTAAAATTGATGTTCGATCAACCAAAATAGGTCAATATGTGCGTAGAATAGTTTTTATACCACAAACCATGTCATGTGAATAAAATTTGACACAAACTAACCCCATGGAGTGTTTTCACAAAAAACCGTGTACTAACCCCTTTGGTTATCTAGAAAACTAGATTTCGCAAAAATACGTTTTTAATTCGAGTTTCGATCAACCAAAATAGTTCAATATATGCGTAGAATAGGTTTTATACCACAAACCATATCATGTGAATAAAATTTGGCACAAACTAACTCTATCGAGTGTTGCACAAAAAATCGTGTAGTACCCTTTTGAGTTTTATTGAAGACAAGAGGTCTCGGAAATACGTTTTAAAATTGTGGTTCGATCAACCAAAATAGGTCAATATGTGCGTAGAATAGTTTTCTTTACCACAAAACATGTCGTGTGAATAAAATTTGACACAAAGTAACCCAATGGAGTGTTTTCACAAAAAACCGTGTACTAACCCCTTTGAGTTATCTCAAAAAGTAGGTGTCACAAAAATACATTTTTAATTTGAGGTTCGATCATCCAAAAAAGTTCAATATGTGCGTAGAATAGGTTTTATACCACAAACCATATCATGTGAATAAAATTTGACACAAACTAATTCTATCGAGTGTTTCACAAAAAATAGTGTACTACCCCCTTTGAGTTTTATTGAAGACAAGAGGTCTCGGAAATACATTTTAAAATTGAGGTTCGATCAACCAAAATAGGTCAATATGTGCGTAGAATAGTTTTTACACCACAAACCATGTCATGTGAATAAAATTTGACACAAAATAACCCCCTGGAGTGTTTTCACAAAAAACCGTGTACTAAACCCATAGGGTTATCTCAAAAACTAGATGTCCCAAAAATACGTGTTTAATTCGAGGTTCAATCAACCAAAATAGTTCAATATGTGCGTAGTATTGGTTTTATACCACAAACCATATCATGTGAATAAAATTTGGCACAAACTAACTCTATCGAGTGTTTCACAAAAAATCGTGTACTACCCCTTTTGAGTTTTATTGAAGACAAGAGGTCTCGGAAATACGTTTTAAAATTGATGTTCGATCAACCAAAATAGGTCAATATGTGCGTAGAATAGTTTTTATACCACAAACCATGTCATGTGAATAAAATTTGACAGAAACTAACCCCATGGAGTGTTTTCACAAAAAACAGTGTACTAACCCTTTGAGTTTTATTGAAGACAAGAGGTCTCAGAAATACGTTTTAAAATTGATGTTCGATCAACCAAAATAGGTCAATATGTGCGTAGAATAGTTTTTATACCACAAACCATGTCATGTGAATAAAATTTGACACAAACTAACCCCTTGGAGTGTTTTCACAAAAAACCGTGTACTAACCCCATAGATTTATCTCAAAAACTAGATGTCCCAAAAAACGTGTTTCATTCGAGGTTCGATCAACCATATTAGTTCAATACGTGCGTAGAATTCGTTTTATACCACAAACCATATCATGTGAATAAAATTTGGCACAAACTAACTCTATCGAGTGTTTCACAAAAAATCATGTACTACCCCTTTGAGTTTTATTGAAGACAAGAGATCTCAGATATACATGTTAAAATTGATGTTCGATCAACCAAAATAGGTCAATATGTGCGTAGAATAGTTTTTATACCACAAACCATGTCATGTGAATAAAATTTGACACAAACTAACCCCATGGAGTGTTTTCACAAAAAACCGTGTACTAACCCCTTTGGGTTATCTCGAAAACTAGATTTCGCAAAAATACGTTTTTAATTCGAGTTTCGATCAACCAAAATAGTTCAATATATGCGTAGAATAGGTTTTATACCAAAAACCATATCATGTGAATAAAATTTGGCACAAACTAACTCTATCGAGTGTTTCACAAAAAATCGTGTAGTACCCTTTTGAGTTTTATTGAAGACAAGAGGTCTCGGAAATACGTTTTAAAATTGTGGTTCGATCAACCAAAATAGGTCAATATGTGCGTAGAATAGTTTTCTTTACCACAAAACATGTCGTGTGAATAAAATTTGACACAAAGTAACCCAATGGAGGGTTTTCACAAAAAACCGTGTACTAACCCCTTTGGGTTATCCCAAAAAGTAGGTGTCACAAAAATACATTTTTAATTTGAGGTTCGATCATCCAAAAAAGTTCAATATGTGCGTAGAATAGGTTTTATACCACAAACCATATCATGTGAATAAAATTTGGCACAAACTAACTCTATCGAGTGTTTCACAAAAAATCATGTACTACCCCTTTGAGTTTTATTGAAGACAAGAGATCTCAGATATACATGTTAAAATTGATGTTCGATCAACCAAAATAGGTCAATATGTGCGTAGAATAGTTTTTATACCACAAACCATGTCATGTGAATAAAATTTGACACAAACTAACCCCATGGAGTGTTTTCACAAAAAACCGTGTTCTAACCCCTTTGGGTTATCTCGAAAACTAGATTTCGCAAAAATACGTTTTTAATTCGAGTTTCGATCAACCAAAATAGTTCAATATATGCGTAGAATAGGTTTTGTACCACAAACCATATCATGTGAATAAAATTTGGCACAAACTAACTCTATCGAGTGTTTCACAAAAAAATCGTGTAGTACCCTTTTGAGTTTTATTGAAGACAAGGGGTCTCGGAAATACGTTTTAAAATTTATGTTCGATCAACCAAAATAGGTCAATATGTGCGTAGAATAGTTTTTATACCACAAACCATGTCATGTGAATAAAATTTGACACAAACTAACCCCCTGGAGTGTTTTCACAAAAAACCGTGTACTAACCCCATAGGGTTATCTCAAAAACTAGATGTTCCAAAAATACGTGATTAATTCGAGGTTCAATCAACCAAAATAGTTCAATATGTGCGTAGTATTGGTTTTTTACCACAAACCATATCATGTGAATAAAATTTGACACAAACTAACTCTATCGAGTATTTCACAAAAAATAGTGTACTACCCCCTTTAAGTTTTATTGAAGACAAGAGGTCTCGGAAATACGTTTTAAAATTGTGGTTCGATCAACCAAAATAGGTCAATATGTGCGTAGAATAGTTTTTATACCACAAACCATGTCATGTGAATAAAATTTGGCACAAACTAACCCCATGGAGTGTTTTCACAAAAAACAGTGTACTAACCCTTTGAGTTTTATTGAAGACCAGAGGTCGCAGAAATACGTTTTAAAATTGATGTTCGATCAACCAAAATAGGTCAATATGTGCGTAGAATAGTTTTTATACCACAAACCATGTCATGTGAATAAAATTTGACACAAACTAACACCCTGGAGTGTTTTTACAAAAAACCGTGTACTAACCCCATAGATTTATCTCAAAAACTAGATGTCCCAAAAAACGTGATTCATTCGAGGTTCGATCAACCATATTAGTTCAATACGTGCGTAGAATTGGTTTTATACCACAAACCATATCATGTGAATAAAATTTGGCACAAACTAACTCTATCGAGTGTTTCACAAAAAATCATGTACTACCCCTTTGAGTTTTATTGAAGACAAGAGATCTCAGATATACATGTTAAAATTGATGTTCGATCAACCAAAATAGGTCAATATGTGCGTAGAATAGTTTTTATACCACAAACCATGTCATGTGAATAAAATTTGACACAAACTAACCCCATGGAGTGTTTTCACAAAAAATCGTGTACTAACCCCTTTGGGTTATCTCGAAAACTAGATTTCGCAAAAATACGTTTTTAATTCGAGTTTCGATCAACAAAAATAGTTCAATATATGCGTAGAATAGGTTTTATACCACAAACCATATCATGTGAATAAAATTTGGCACAAACTAACTCTATCGAGTGTTTCACAAAAAATCGTGTAGTACCCTTTTGAGTTTTATTGAAGACAAGAGGTCTCAGAAATACGTTTTAAAATTGTGGTTCGATCAACCAAAATAGGTCAATATGTGCGTAGAATAGTTTTCTTTACCACAAAACATGTCGTGTGAATAAAATTTGACACAAAGTAACTCAATGGAGTGTTTTCACAAAAAACCGTGTACTAACCCCTTTGGGTTATCTCAAAAAGTAGGTGTCACAAAAATACATTTTTAATTTGAGGTTCGATCATCCAAAAAAGTTCAATATAAAGTAGAATAGGTTTTATACCACAAACCATATCATGTGAATAAAATTTGACACAAACTAATTCTATCGAGTGTTTCACAAAAAATAGTGTACTACCCCCTTTGAGTTTTATTGAAGACAAGAGGTCTCGGAAATACGTTTTAAAATTGATGTTCGATCAACCAAAATAGGTGAATATGTGCGTAGAATAGTTTTTATACCACAAACCATGTCATGTGAATAAAATTTGACACAAACTAACCCCATGGAGTGTTTTCACAAAAAACAGTGTACTAACCCTTTGAGTTTTATTGAAGACAAGAGGTCTCAGAAATACGTTTTAAAATTGATGTTCGATCAACCAAAATAGGTCAATATGTGCATAGAATAGTTATTATACCACAAACCATGTCATGTGAATAAAATTTGACACAAACTAACCCCCTGGAGTGTTTTCACAAAAAACCGTGTACTAACCCCATAGGGTTATCTCAAAAACTAGATGTCCCAAAAATACGTGTTTAATTCGAGTTTCAATCAACCAAAATAGTTCAATATGTGCGTAGTATTGGTTTTATACCACAAACCATATCATGTGAATAAAATTTGGCACAAACTAACTCTATCGAGTGTTTCACAAAAAATCGTGTACTACCCTCTTTGAGTTTTATTGAAAACAAGAGGTCTCGGAAATACGTTTTAAAATTGATGTTCGATCAACCAAAATAGGTCAATATGTGCGTAGAATAGTTTTTATACCACAAACCATGTCATGTGAATAAAATTTGACACAAACTAACCCCATGGAGTGTTTTCACAAAAAACAGTGTACTAACCCTTTGAGTTTTATTGAAGACAAGAGGTCTCAGAAATACGTTTTAAAATTGATGTTCGATCAACCAAAATAGGTCAATATGTGCGTAGAATAGTTTTTATACCACAAACCATGTCATGTGAATAAAATTTGACACAAACTAACCCCCTGGAGTGTTTTCACAAAAAACCGTGTACTAACCCCATAGATTTATCTCAAAAACTAGATGTCCCAAAAAACGTGTTTCATTCGAGGTTCGATGAACCATATTAGTTCAATACGTGCGTAGAATTGGTTTTATACCACAAACCATATCATGTGAATAAAATTTGGCACAAACTAACTCTATCGAGTGTTTCACAAAAAATCATGTACTACCCCTTTGAGTTTTATTGAAGACAAGAGATCTCAGATATACATGTTAAAATTGATGTTCGATCAACCAAAATAGGTCAATATGTGCGTAGAATAGTTTTTATACCACAAACCATGTCATGTGAATAAAATTTGACACAAACTAACCCCATGGAGTGTTTTCACAAAAAACCGTGTACTAACCCCTTTGGGTTATCTCGAAAACTAGATTTCGCAAAAATACGTTTTTAATTCGAGTTTCGATCAACCAAAATAGTTCAATATATGCGTAGAATAGGTTTTATACCACAAACCATATCATGTGAATAAAATTTGGCACAAACTAACTCTATCGAGTGTTTCACAAAAAATCGTGTAGTACCCTTTTGAGTTTTGTTGAAGACAAGAGGTCTCGGAAATACGTTTTAAAATTGTGGTTCGATCAACCAAAATAGGTCAATATGTGCGTAGAATAGTTTTCTTTACCACAAAACATGTCGTGTGAATAAAATTTGACACAAAGTAACCCAATGGAGTGTTTTCACAAAAAACCGTGTACTAACCCCTTTGGGTTATCTCAAAAAGTAGGTGTCACAGAAATACATTTTTAATATGAGGTTCGATCATCCAAAAAAGTTCAATATGTGCGTAGAATAGGTTTTATACCACAAACCATATCATGTGAATAAAATTTGACACAAACTAATTCTATCGAGTGTTTCACAAAAAATAGTGTACTACCCCCTTTGAGTTTTATTGAAGACAAGAGGTCTCGGAAATACATTTTAAAATTGAGGTTCGATCAACCAAAATAGGTCAATATAAAGTAGAATAGTTTTTATACCACAAACCATGTCATGTGAATAAAATTTGACACAAACTAACCCCATGGAGTGTTTTCACAAAAAACAGTGTACTAACCCTTTGAGTTTTATTGAAGACAAGAGGTCTCAGAAATACGTTTTAAAATTGATGTTCGATCAACCAAAATAGGTGAATATGTGCGTAGAATAGTTTTTATACCACAAACCGTGTCATGTGAATAAAATTTGACACAAACTAACCCCATGGAGTGTTTTCACAAAAAGTGTACTAACCTTTCGAGTTTTATTGAAGACAAGAGGTCTCAGAAATACGTTTTAAAATTGATGTTCGATCAACCAAAATAGGTCAATATGTGCGTAGAATAGTTATTATACCACAAACCATGTCATGTGAATAAAATTTGACACAAACTAACCCCCTGTAGTGTTTTCACAAAAAACCGTGTACTAACCCCATAGGGTTATCTCAAAAACTAGATGTCCCAAAAATACGTGTTTAATTCGAGGTTCAATCAACCAAAATAGTTCAATATGTGCGTAGTATTGGTTTTATACCACAAACCATATCATGTGAATAAAATTTGGCACAAACTAACTCTATCGAGTGTTTCACAAAAAATCGTGTACTACCCCTTTGAGTTTTATTGAAGACAAGAGGTCTCGGAAATACGTTTTAAAATTGATGTTCGATCAACCAAAATAGGTCAATATGTGCGTAGAATAGTTTTTATACCACAAACCATGTCATGTGAATAAAATTTGACACAAACTAACCCCATGGAGTGTTTTCACAAAAAACAGTGTACTAACCCTTTGAGTTTTATTGAAGACAAGAGGTCTCAGAAATACGTTTTAAAATTGATGTTCGATCAACCAAAATAGGTCAATATCTGCGTAATATAGTTTTTATACCAGAAACCATGTCATGTGAATAAAATTTGACACAAACTAACCCCATGGAGTGTTTTCACAAAAAACAGTGTACTAACCCTTTGAGTTTTATTGAAGACAAGAGGTCTCAGAAATACGTTTTAAAATTGATGTTCGATCAACCAAAATAGGTCAATATGTGCGTAGAATAGTTATTATACCACAAACCATGTCATGTGAATAAAATTTGACACAAACTAACCCCCTGTAGTGTTTTCACAAAAAACCGTGTACTAACCCCATAGGGTTATCTCAAAAACTAGATGTCCCAAAAATACGTGTTTAATTCGAGGTTCAATCAACCAAAATAGTTCAATATGTGCGTAGTATTGGTTTTATACCACAAACCATATCATGTGAATAAAATTTGGCACAAACTAACTCTATCGAATGTTTCACAAAAAATCGTGTAGTACCCTTTTGAGTTTTATTGAAGACAAGAGGTCTCGGAAATACGTTTTAAAATTGTGGTTCGATCAACCAAAATAGGTCAATATGTGCGTAGAATAGTTTTCTTTACCACAAAACATGTCGTGTGAATAAAATTTGACACAAAGTAACTCAATGGAGTGTTTTCACAAAAAACCGTGTACTAACCCCTTTGGGTTATCTCAAAAAGTAGGTGTCACAAAAATACATTTTTAATTTGAGGTTCGATCATCCAAAAAAGTTCAATATGTGCGTAGAATAGGTTTTATACCACAAACCATATCATGTGAATAAAATTTGACACAAACTAATTCTATCGAGTGTTTCACAAAAAATAGTGTACTACCCCCTTTGAGTTTTATTGAAGACAAGAGGTCTCGGAAATACGTTTTAAAATTGATGTTCGATCAACCAAAATAGGTGAATATGTGCGTAGAATAGTTTTTATACCACAAACCATGTCATGTGAATAAAATTTGACACAAACTAACCCCATGGAGTGTTTTCACAAAAAACAGTGTACTAACCCTTTGAGTTTTATTGAAGACAAGAGGTCTCAGAAATACGTTTTAAAATTGATGTTCGATCAACCAAAATAGGTCAATATGTGCATAGAATAGTTATTATACCACAAACCATGTCATGTGAATAAAATTTGACACAAACTAACCCCCTGGAGTGTTTTCACAAAAAACCGTGTACTAACCCCATAGGGTTATCTCAAAAACTAGATGTCCCAAAAATACGTGTTTAATTCGAGTTTCAATCAACCAAAATAGTTCAATATGTGCGTAGTATTGGTTTTATACCACAAACCATATCATGTGAATAAAATTTGGCACAAACTAACTCTATCGAGTGTTTCACAAAAAATCGTGTACTACCCTCTTTGAGTTTTATTGAAAACAAGAGGTCTCGGAAATACGTTTTAAAATTGATGTTCGATCAACCAAAATAGGTCAATATGTGCGTAGAATAGTTTTTATACCACAAACCATGTCATGTGAATAAAATTTGACACAAACTAACCCCATGGAGTGTTTTCACAAAAAACAGTGTACTAACCCTTTGAGTTTTATTGAAGACAAGAGGTCTCAGAAATACGTTTTAAAATTGATGTTCGATCAACCAAAATAGGTCAATATGTGCGTAGAATAGTTTTTATACCACAAACCATGTCATGTGAATAAAATTTGACACAAACTAACCCCCTGGAGTGTTTTCACAAAAAACCGTGTACTAACCCCATAGATTTATCTCAAAAACTAGATGTCCCAAAAAACGTGTTTCATTCGAGGTTCGATGAACCATATTAGTTCAATACGTGCGTAGAATTGGTTTTATACCACAAACCATATCATGTGAATAAAATTTGGCACAAACTAACTCTATCGAGTGTTTCACAAAAAATCATGTACTACCCCTTTGAGTTTTATTGAAGACAAGAGATCTCAGATATACATGTTAAAATTGATGTTCGATCAACCAAAATAGGTCAATATGTGCGTAGAATAGTTTTTATACCACAAACCATGTCATGTGAATAAAATTTGACACAAACTAACCCCATGGAGTGTTTTCACAAAACTGTACTAACCCTTTGGTTATCTCTCAAAACTAGATTTCCAAAAATACGTTTTTAATTCGAGTTTCGATCAACCAAAATAGTTCAATATATGCGTAGAATAGGTTTTATACCACAAACCATATCATGTGAATAAAATTTGGCACAAACTAACTCTATCGAGTGTTTCACAAAAAATCGTGTAGTACCCTTTTGAGTTTTGTTGAAGACAAGAGGTCTCGGAAATACGTTTTAAAATTGTGGTTCGATCAACCAAAATAGGTCAATATGTGCGTAGAATAGTTTTCTTTACCACAAAACATGTCGTGTGAATAAAATTTGACACAAAGTAACCCAATGGAGTGTTTTCACAAAAAACCGTGTACTAACCCCTTTGGGTTATCTCAAAAAGTAGGTGTCACAGAAATACATTTTTAATATGAGGTTCGATCATCCAAAAAAGTTCAATATGTGCGTAGAATAGGTTTTATACCACAAACCATATCATGTGAATAAAATTTGACACAAACTAATTCTATCGAGTGTTTCACAAAAAATAGTGTACTACCCCCTTTGAGTTTTATTGAAGACAAGAGGTCTCGGAAATACATTTTAAAATTGAGGTTCGATCAACCAAAATAGGTCAATATGTGCGTAGAATAGTTTTTATACCACAAACCATGTCATGTGAATAAAATTTGACACAAACTAACCCCATGGAGTGTTTTCACAAAAAACAGTGTACTAACCCTTTGAGTTTTATTGAAGACAAGAGGTCTCAGAAATACGTTTTAAAATTGATGTTCGATCAACCAAAATAGGTGAATATGTGCGTAGAATAGTTTTTATACCACAAACCGTGTCATGTGAATAAAATTTGACACAAACTAACCCCATGGAGTGTTTTCACAAAAAACAGTGTACTAACCCTTTGAGTTTTATTGAAGACAAGAGGTCTCAGAAATACGTTTTAAAATTGATGTTCGATCAACCAAAATAGGTCAATATGTGCGTAGAATAGTTATTATACCACAAACCATGTCATGTGAATAAAATTTGACACAAACTAACCCCCTGTAGTGTTTTCACAAAAAACCGTGTACTAACCCCATAGGGTTATCTCAAAAACTAGATGTCCCAAAAATACGTGTTTAATTCGAGGTTCAATCAACCAAAATAGTTCAATATGTGCGTAGTATTGGTTTTATACCACAAACCATATCATGTGAATAAAATTTGGCACAAACTAACTCTATCGAGTGTTTCACAAAAAATCGTGTACTACCCCTTTGAGTTTTATTGAAGACAAGAGGTCTCGGAAATACGTTTTAAAATTGATGTTCGATCAACCAAAATAGGTCAATATGTGCGTAGAATAGTTTTTATACCACAAACCATGTCATGTGAATAAAATTTGACACAAACTAACCCCATGGAGTGTTTTCACAAAAAACAGTGTACTAACCCTTTGAGTTTTATTGAAGACAAGAGGTCTCAGAAATACGTTTTAAAATTGATGTTCGATCAACCAAAATAGGTCAATATCTGCGTAATATAGTTTTTATACCAGAAACCATGTCATGTGAATAAAATTTGACACAAACTAACCCCATGGAGTGTTTTTACAAAAAACCGTGTTCTAACCCCTTTGGGTTATCTAGAAAACTAGATTTCGCAAAAATACGTTTTTAATTCGAGTTTCGATCAACCAAAATAGTTCAATATATGCGTAGAATAGGTTTTATACCACAAACCATATCATGTGAATAAAATTTGGCACAAACTAACTCTATCGAGTGTTTCACAAAAAATCGTGTAGTACCCTTTTGAGTTTTATTGAAGACAAGGGGTCTCGGAAATACGTTTTAAAATTTATGTTCGATCAACCAAAATAGGTCAATATGTGGGTAGAATAGTTTTTATACCACAAACCATGTCATGCGAATAAAATTTAACACAAACTAACCCCCTGGAGTGTTTTCACAAAAAACCGTGTACTAACCCCATAGGTTATCTCAAAAACTAGTCATGTCCAAAAATACGTGTTTAATTCGAGGTTCAATCAACCAAAATAGTTCAATATGTGCGTAGTATTGGTTTTTTACCACAAACCATATCATGTGAATAAAATTTGACACAAACTAACTCTATCGAGTGTTTCACAAAAAATAGTGTACTACCCCCTTTAAGTTTTATTGAAGACAAGAGGTCTCGGAAATACGTTTTAAAATTGTGGTTCGATCAACCAAAATAGGTCAATATGTGCGTAGAATAGTTTTTATACCACAAACCATGTCATGTGAATAAAATTTGGCACAAACTAACCCCATTGAGTGTTTTCACAAAAAACAGTGTACTAACCCTTTGAGTTTTATTGAAGACAAGAGGTCTCAGAAATACGTTTTAAAATTGATGTTCGATCAACCAAAATAGGTCAATATGTGCGTAGAATAGTTTTTATACCACAAACCATGTCATGTGAATAAAATTTGACACAAACTAACCCCCTAGAGTGTTTTCACAAAAAACCGTGTACTAACCCCATAGGTTTATCTCAAAAACTAGATGTCCCAAAAAACGTGTTTGATTCGAGGTTCGATCTACCATATTAGTTCAATACGTGCGTAGCATTGGTTTTATACCACAAACCATATAATGTGAATAAAATTTGGCACAAACTAACTCTATCGAGTGTTTCACAAAAAATCATGTACTACCCCCTTTGAGTTTTATTGAAGACAAGAGATCTCAGATATACATGTTAAAATTGATGTTCGATCAACCAAAATAGGTCAATATGTGCGTAGAATAGTTTTTATACCACAAACCATGTCATGTGAATAAAATTTGACACAAACTAACCCCATGGAGTGTTTTCACAAAAAACCGTGTACTAACCCCTTTGGGTTATCTCGAAAACTAGATTTCGCAAAAATACGTTTTTAATTCGAGTTTCGATCAACCAAAATAGTTCAATATATGCGTAGAATAGGTTTTATACCACAAACCATATCATGTGAATAAAATTTGGCACAAACTAACTCTATCGAATGTTTCACAAAAAATCGTGTAGTACCCTTTTGAGTTTTATTGAAGACAAGAGGTCTCGGAAATACGTTTTAAAATTGTGGTTCGATCAACCAAAATAGGTCAATATGTGCGTAGAATAGTTTTCTTTACCACAAAACATGTCATGTGAATAAAATTTGACACAAAGTAACCCAATGGAGTGTTTTCACAAAAAACCGTGTACTAACCCCTTTGGGTTATCTCAAAAAGTAGGTGTCACAAAAATACATTTTTAATTCGAGGTTCGATCATCCAAAAAAGTTCAATATGTGCGTAGAATAGGTTTTATACCACAAACCATATCATGTGAATAAAATATGACACAAACTAACTCTATCGAGTGTTTCACAAAAAATAGTGTACTACCCCCTTTGAGTTTTATTGAAGACAAGAGGTCTCGGAAATACATTTTAAAATTGAGGTTCGATCAACCAAAATAGGTCAATATGTGCGTAGAATAGTTTTTATACCACAAACCATGTCATGTGAATAAAATTTGACACAAACTAACCCCATGGAGTGTTTTCACAAAAAACAGTGTACTAACCCTTTGAGTTTTGTTGAAGACAAGAGGTCTCAGAAATACGTTTTAAAATTGATGTTCGATCAACCAAAATAGGTCAATATGTGCGTAGAATAGTTTTTATACCACAAACCATGTCATGTGAATAAAATTTGAGACAAACTAACCCCCTGGAGTGTTTTCACAAAAAACCGTGTACTAACCCCATAGGGTTATCTCAAAAACTAGATGTACCAAAAATACGTGTTTAATTTGAGGTTCGATCAATCAAAATAGTTCAATACGTGCGTAGAATAGGTTTTATACCATAAACCATATCATGTGAATAAAATTTGGCACAAACTAACTCTATCGAGTGTTTCACAAAAAATCGTGTACTACCCCCTTTGAGTTTTATTGAAGACAAGAGGTCTTGGAAATACGTTTTAAAATTGATGTTCGATCAACCAAAATAGGTCAATATGTGCGTTGAATAGTTTTTATACCACAAACCATGTCATGTGAATAAAATTTGACACAAACTAACCCCATGGAGTGTTTTCACAAAAACCCGTGTACTAACCCCTTTGGGTTATCACGAAAACTAGATTTCGCAAAAATACATTTTGAATTCGAGTTTTGATCATCCAAAATAGTTCAATATATGCGTATAATAGGTTTTATACCACAAACCATATCATGTGAATAAAATTTGGCACAAACTAACTCTATCGAGTGTTTCACAAAAAATCGTGTACTATCCCCTTTGAGTTTTATTGAAGACAAGAGGTCTCGGAAATACGTTTTAAAATTGATGTTCGATCAACCAAAATAGGTCAATATGTGCGTAGAATAGTTTTTATACCACAAACCATGTCATGTGAATAAAATTTGACACAAACTAACCCCATGGAGTGTTTTCACAAAAAACAGTGTACTAACCCTTTGAGTTTTATTGAAGACAAGAGGTCTCAGAAATACGTTTTAAAATTGATGTTCGATCAACCAAAATAGGTCAATATGTGCGTAGAATAGTTTTTATACCAGAAACCATGTCATGTGAATAAAATTTGACACAAACTAACCCCATGGAGTGTTTTCACAAAAAACCGTGTTCTAACCCCTTTGAGTTTTATTGAAGACAAGAGATATCAGAAATACGTTTTAAAATTGATGTTCGATCAACCAAAATAGGTCAATATGTGCGTAGAATAGTTTTTATACCACAAACCATGTCATGTGAATAAAATTTGACACAAACTAACCCCATGGAGTGTTTTCACAAAAAACAGTGTACTAACCCTTTGAGTTTTATTGAAGACAAGAGGTCTCAGAAATACGTTTTAAAATTGATGTTCGATCAACCAAAATAGGTCAATATGTGCGTAGAATAGTTTTTATACCACAAACCATGTCATGTGAATAAAATTTGACACAAACTAACCCCATGGAGTGTTTTCACAAAAACCGTGTACTAACCCCATAGGGTTATCTCAAAAACTAGATGTCCCAAAAATACGTGTTTAATTCGAGGTTCGATCAACCAAAATAGTTCAATATGTGCGTAGAATAGGTTTTATACCACAAACCATATCATGTGAATAAAATTTGGCACAAACTAACTCTATCGAGTGTTTCACAAAAAATCGTGTAGTACCCTTTTGAGTTTTATTGAAGACAAGAGGTCTCGGAAATACGTTTTAAAATTGTGGTTCGATCAACCAAAATGTCAATATGTGCGTAGAATAGTTTTCTTTACCACAAAACATATCATGTGAATAAAATTTGACACAAACTAATCCCATGGAGTGTTTTCACAAAAAACAGTGTACTAACCGTTTGAGTTTTATTGAAGACAAGAGGTCTCAGAAATACGTTTTAAAATTGATGTTCGATCAACCAAAATAGGTCAATATGTGCGTAGAATAGTTATTATACCACAAACCATGTCATGTGAATAAAATTTGACACAAACTAACCCCCTGGAGTGTTTTCACAAAAACCGTGTACTAACCCCATAGGGTTATCTCAAAAACTAGAAGTCCCAAAAATACGTGTTTAATTCGAGGTTCGATCAACCAAAATAGTTCAATATGTGCGTAGAATTGGTTTTATACCACAAACCATATCATGTGAATGAAATTTGGCACAAACTAACTCTATCGAGTGTTTCACAAAAAATCGTGTACTCCCCCCTTTGAGTTTTATTGAAGACAAGAGGTCGCGGAAATACGTTTTAAAGTTGATGTTCGATCAACCAAAATAGGTCAATATGTGCGTAGAGTAGTTTTTATACCACAAACCATGTCATGTGAATAAAATTTGACACAAACTAACCCCATGGAGTGTTTTCACAAAAAAACCGTGTTCTAAACCCTTTGGGTTATCTCGAAAACTAGATTTCGCAAATACGCTTTTAAATTGATGTTCGATCAACCAAAATAGTTCAATATGCGTAGAATAGGTTTTATACCACAAACCATATCATGTGAATAAAATTTGGCACAAACTAACTCTATCGAGTGTTTTCACAAAAATCGTAGTAACCTTTGAGTTTTATGAAGACAAGAGGTCTCAAATACGCTTTAAAGTTGTTGTTCGATCAACCAAAATAGGTCAATTTGTGCGTAGATTAGTTTTTATACCACAAACCATTTCATGTGAATAAAATTTGACACAAACTAACCCCATGGAGTGTTTTCACAAAAAACAGTGTACTAACCGTTTGAGTTTTATTGAAGACAAGAGGTCTCGTAAATACGCTTTAAAATTGATGTTCGATCAACCAAAATAGGTCAATATGTGCGAGAATAGTTATTATACCACAAACCATGTCATGTGAATAAAATTTGACACAAACTAACCCCCAGAGTGTTTTAACAAAAACCGTGTACTACCCCCATAGAGTTATCTCTAACACAAGAGGTCCCTCAAATACGTGTTAAATTTGAGGTTCGATCAACCAAAATAGTTCAATATGTGCGTAGAATTGGTTTTATACCACAAACCATATCATGTGAATGAAATTTGGCACAAACTAACTCTATCGAGTGTTTCACAAAAAATCGTGTACTCCCCCCTTTGAGTTTTATTGAAGACAAGAGGTCTCAGAAATACGTTTTAAAATTGATGTTCGATCAACCAAAATAGGTCAATATGTGCGTAGAATAGTTATTATACCACAAACCATGTCATGTGAATAAAATTTGACACAAACTAACCCCCTGGAGTGTTTTCACAAAAACCGTGTACTAACCCCATAGGGTTATCTCAAAAACTAGATGTCCCAAAAATACGTGTTTAATTCGAGGTTCGATCAACCAAAATAGTTCAATATGTGCGTAGAATTGGTTTTATACCACAAACCATATCATGTGAATAAAATTTGACACAAACTAACTCTATCGAGTGTTTCACAAAAACTCGTGTACTACCCCTTTGAGTTTTATTGAAGACAAGAGATATCAGAAATACGTTTTAAAATTGATGTTCGATCAACCAAAATAGGTCAATATGTGCGTAGAATAGTTTTTACACCACAAACCATGTCATGTGAATAAAATTTGACACAAACTAACCCCATGGAGTGTTTTCACAAAAAACAGTGTACTAACCGTTTGAGTTTTATTGAAGACAAGAGGTCTCAGAAATACGTTTTAAAATTGATGTTCGATCAACCAAAATATGTCAATATGTGCGTAGAATAGTTATTATACCACAAACCATGTCATGTGAATAAAATTTGACACAAACTAACCCCCTGGAGTGTTTTCACAAAAACCGTGTACTAACCCCATAGGGTTATCTCAAAAACTAGATGTCCCAAAAATACGTGTTTAATTCGAGGTTCGATCAACCAAAATAGTTCAATATGTGCGTAGAATTGGTTTTATACCACAAACCATATCATGTGAATGAAATTTGGCACAAACTAACTCTATCGAGTGTTTCACAAAAAATCGTGTACTCCCCCTTTGAGTTTTATTGAAGACAAGAGGTCGCGGAAATACGTTTTAAAGTTGATGTTCGATCAACCAAAATAGGTCAATATGTGCGTAGAGTAGTTTTTATACCACAAACCATGTCATGTGAATAAAATTTGACACAAACTAACCTCCTGGAGTGTTTTCACAAAAAACTGTGTACTAACCCCATAGGGTTATCTCAAAAACTAGATGTCCAAAAATACGTGTTTAATTCGAGGTTTGATGAACCAAAATAGTTCAATATATGCGTAGAATTGGTTTTAAAACACAAACCATATCATGTGAATAAAATTTAGCACAAACTAACTCTATCGAGTGTTTCACAAAAAATCGTGTACTACCCCCTTTGAGTTTTATTGAAGACAAGAGGTCTCGGAAATACGTTTTAAAATTGAGGTTCGATCAACCAAAATAGGTCAATATGTGCGTAGAATAGTTTTTATACCACAAACCATGTCATGTGAATAAAACTTGACACAAACTAACCCCATGGAGTGTTTTCACAAAAAACAGTGTACTAACCGTTTGAGTTTTATTGAAGACAAGATGTCTCAGAAATACGTTTCAAAATTGATGTTCGATTAACCAAAATAGGTCAATATGTGCGTAGAATAGTTATTATAGCACAAACCATGTCATGTGAATAAAATTTGACACAAACTAACCCCTGGAGTGTTTTCACAAAAACCGTGTACTAACCCCGTAGGGTTATCTCAAAAACTAGATGTCCCAAAAATACGTGTTTAATTCGAGGTTGGATCAACCAAAATAGTTCAATATGTGCGTAGAATTGGTTTTATACCACAAACCATATCATGTGAATGAAATTTGGCACAAACTAACTCTATCGAGTGTTTCACAAAAAATCGTGTACTACCCCCTTTGAGTTTTATTGAAGACAAGAGGTCGCGGAAATACGTTTTAAAGTTGATGTTCGATCAACCAAAATAGGTCAATATGTGCGTAGAGTAGTTTTTATACCACAAACCATGTCATGTGAATAAAATTTGACACAAACTAACCTCCTGGAGTGTTTTCACAAAAAACCGTGTACTAACCCCATAGGGTTATCTCAAAAACTAGATGTCCAAAAATACGTGTTTAATTCGAGGTTCGATCAACCAAAATAGTTCAATATATGCGTAGAATTGGTTTTAAAACACAAACCATATCATGTGAATAAAATTTAGCACAAAGTAACTCTATCGAGTGTTTCACAAAAAATCGTGTACTACCCCCTTTGAGTTTTATTGAAGACAAGAGGTCTCGGAAATACGTTTTAAAATTGAGGTTCGATCAACCAAAATAGGTCAATATGTGCGTAGAATAGTTTTTACACCACAAACCATGTCATGTGAATAAAACTTGACACAAACTAACCCCATGGAGTGTTTTCACAAAAAACAGTGTACTAACCGTTTGAGTTTTATTGAAGACAAGAGGTCTCAGAAATACGTTTTAAAATTGATGTTCGATCAACCAAAATAGGTCAATATGTGCGTAGAATTGGTTTTATACCACAAACCATATCATGTGAATGAAATTTGGCACAAACTAACTCTATCGAGTGTTTCACAAAAAATCGTGTACTACCCCCTTTGAGTTTTATTGAAGACAAGAGGTCTCGGAAATACGTTTTAAAATTGATGTTCGATCAACCAAAATAGGTCAATATGTGTGTAGAATAGTTTTTATACCACAAACCATATCATGTGAATAAAATTTGACACAAACTAACTCTATCGAGTGTTTCACAAAAAATCGTGTACTACCCCCTTTGAGTTTTATTGAAGACAAAAGATCTCGGAAATACGTTTTAAAATTGATGTTCGATCAACCAAAATAGGTCAATATGTGCGTAGAATAGTTTTTATACCACAAACCATGTCATGTGAATAAAATTTGACACAAACCAACCCCATGGAGTGTTTTCACAAAAAACCGTGTACTAACCCTTTTGGGTTATCTCGAAAACTAGATTTCGCAAAAATACGTTTTTAATTCGAGTTTCGATCAACCAAAATAGTTCAATATATGCGTAGAATAGGTTTTATACCACAAACCATATCATGTGAATAAAATTTGGCACAAACTAACTCTATCGAGTGTTTCACGAAAAATCGTGTAGTACCCTTTTGAGTTTTATTGAAGACAAGAGGTCTCGGAAATACGTTTTAAAATTGTGGTTCGATCAACCAAAATAGGTCAATATGTGCGTAGAATAGTTTTCTTTACCACAAAACATGTCATGTGAATAAAATTTGACACAAAGTAACCCAATGTAGTGTTTTCACAAAAAACCGTGTACTAACCTCTTTGGGTTATCTCAAAAAGTAGGTGTCGCAAAAATACGTTTTTAATTCGAGGTTCGATCATCCAAAATAGTTCAATATGTGCGTAGAATAGGTTTTATACCACTAACCATATCATGTGAATAAAATTTGACACAAATTAACTCTATCGAGTGTTTCACAAAAAATAGTGTACTACCCCCCTTTGAGTTTTGTTGAAGACAAGAGGTCTCGGAAATACGTTTTAAAATTGAGGTTCGATCAACCAAAATAGGTCAATATGTGCGTAGAATAGTTTTTATACCACAAACCATGTCATGTGAATAAAATTTGACACAAACTAACCCCATTGAGTGTTTTCACAAAAAACAGTGTACTAACCCTTTGAGTTTTATTGAAGACAAGAGGTCTCAGAAATACGTTTTAAAATTGATGTTCGATCAACCAAAATAGGTCAATATGTGCGTAGAATAGTTTTTATACCACAAACCATGTCATGTTAATAAAATTTGACACAAACTAACCCCCTGTAGTGTTTTCACAAAAAACCGTGTACTAACCCCATAGGGTTATCTCAAAAACTAGATGTTCCAAAAATACGTGTTTAATTCGAGGTTCGATCAACCAAAATAGTTCAATATGTGCGTAGAATTGGTTTTATACCACAAACCATATCATGTGAATAAAATTTGACACAAACTAACTCTATCGTGTGTTTCACAAAAACTCGTGTACTACCCCTTTGAGTTTTATTGAAGACAAGAGATATCAGAAATACGTTTTAAAATTGATGTTCGATCAACCAAAATAGGTCAATATGTGCGTAGAATAGTTTTTACACCACAAACCATATCATGTGAATAAAATTTGACACAAACTAACCCCCTGTAGTGTTTTCACAAAAAACCGTGTACTAACCCCATAGGGTTATCTCAAAAACTAGATGTTCCAAAAATACGTGTTTAATTCGAGGTTCGATCAACCAAAATAGTTCAATATGTGCGTAGAATTGGTTTTATACCACAAACCATATCATGTGAATAAAATTTGACACAAACTAACTCTATCGTGTGTTTCACAAAAACTCGTGTACTACCCCTTTGAGTTTTATTGAAGACAAGAGATATCAGAAATACATTTTAAAATTGATGTTCGATCAACCAAAATAGGTCAATATGTGCGTAGAATAGTTTTTACACCACAAACCATATCATGTGAATAAAATTTGACACAAACTAACCCCATGGAGTGTTTTCACAAAAAACAGTGTACTAACCCTTTGAGTTTTATTGAAGACAAGAGGTCTCAGAAATACGTTTTAAAATTGATGTTCGATCAACCAAAATAGGTGAATATGTGCGTAGAATAATTTTTATACCACAAACCATGTCATGCGAATAAAATTTGACACAAACTAACCCCATGGAGTGTTTTCACAAAAAACAGTGTACTAACCCTTTGAGTTTTATTGAAGACAAGAGGTCTCAGAAATACGTTTTAAAATTGATGTTCGATCAACCAAAATAGGTCAATATGTGCGTAGAATAGTTTTTATACCACAAACCATGTCATGTGAATAAAATTTGACACAAACTAACCCCATGGAGTGTTTTCACAAAAAAACCGTGTTCTAAACCCTTTGGGTTATCTCGAAAACTAGATTTCGCAAAAATACGTTTTTAATTCGAGTTTCGATCAACCAAAATAGTTCAATATATGCGTAGAATAGGTTTTATACCACAAACCATATCATGTGAATAAAATTTGGCACAAACTAACTCTATCGAGTGTTTCACAAAAAATCGTGTAGTACCCTTTTGAGTTTTATTGAAGACAAGAGGTCTCGGAAATACGTTTTAAAATTGTGGTTCGATCAACCAAAATGTCAATATGTGCGTAGAATAGTTTTCTTTACCAGAAAACATATCATGTGAATAAAATTTGACACAAACTAACCCCATGGAGTGTTTTCACAAAAAACAGTGTACTAACCGTTTGAGTTTTATTGAAGACAAGAGGTCTCAGAAATACGTTTTAAAATTGATGTTCGATCAACCAAAATAGGTCAATATGTGCGTAGAATAGTTATTATACCACAAACCATGTCATGTGAATAAAATTTGACACAAACTAACCCCCTGGAGTGTTTTCACAAAAACCGTGTACTAACCCCATAGGGTTATCTCAAAAACTAGATGTCCAAAAATACGTGTTTAATTCTAGGTTCGATCAACCAAAATAGTTCAATATATGCGTAGAATTGGTTTTAAAACACAAACCATATCATGTGAATAAAATTTTGCACAAACTAACTCTATCGAGTGTTTCATAAAAAATCGTGTACTACCCCCTTTGAGTTTTATTGAAGACAAGAGGTCTCGGAAATACGTTTTAAAATTGAGGTTCGATCAACCAAAATAGGTCAATATGTGCGTAGAATAGTTTTTATACCACAAACCATGTCATGTGAATAAAATTTGACACAAACTAACCCCATGGAGTGTTTTCACAAAAAACAGTGTACTAACCGTTTGAGTTTTATTGAAGACAAGAGGTCTCAGAAATACGTTTTAAAATTGATGTTCGATTAACCAAAATAGGTCAATATGTGCGTAGAATAGTTATTATACCACAAACCATGTCATGTGAATAAAATTTGACACAAACTAACCCCCTGGAGTGTTTTCACAAAAACCGTGTACTAACCCCATAGGGTTATCTCAAAAACTAGATGTCCCAAAAATACGTGTTTAATTCGAGGTTCGATCAACCAAAATAGTTCAATATGTGCGTAGAATTGGTTTTATACCACAAACCATATCATGTGAATGAAATTTGGCACAAACTAACTCTATCGAGTTTCACAAAAAATCGTGTACTACCCCATTTGAGTTTTATTGAAGACAAGAGGTCGCGGAAATACGTTTTAAAGTTGATGTTCGATCAACCAAAATAGGTCAATATGTGCGTAGAGTAGTTTTTATACCACAAACCATGTCATGTGAATAAAATTTGACACAAACTAACCTCCTGGAGTGTTTTCACAAAAAACCGTGTACTAACCCCATAGGGTTATCTCAAAAACTAGATGTCCAAAAATACGTGTTTAATTCGAGGTTCGATCAACCAAAATAGTTCAATATATGCGTAGAATTGGTTTTAAAACACAAACCATATCATGTGAATGAAATTTGGCACAAACTAACTCTATCGAGTGTTTCACAAAAAATCGTGTACTACCCCCTTTGAGTTTTATTGAAGACAAGAGGTCTCGGAAATACGTTTTAAAATTGATGTTCGATCAACCAAAATAGGTCAATATGTGTGTAGAATAGTTTTTATACCACAAACCATGTCATGTGAATAAAATTTGACACAAACTAACCTCCTGGAGTGTTTTCACAAAAAACCGTGTACTAACCCCATAGGGTTATCTCAAAAACTAGATGTCCCAAAAATACGTGTTTAATTCGAGGTTCGATCAACCAAAATAGTTCAATATGTGCGTAGAATTGGTTTTATACCACAAACCATATCATGTGAATGAAATTTGGCACAAATTAACTCTATCGAGTGTTTCACAAAAAATCGTGTACTACCCCCTTTGAGTTTTATTGAAGACAAGAGGTCTCGGAAATACGTTTTAAAATTGATGTTCGATCAACCAAAATAGGTCAATATGTGTGTAGAATAGTTTTTATACCACAAACCATATCATGTGAATAAAATTTGACACAAACTAACTCTATCGAGTGTTTCACAAAAAATCGTGTACTACCCCCTTTGAGTTTTATTGAAGACAAAAGATCTCGGAAATACGTTTTAAAATTGATGTTCGATCAACCAAAATAGGTCAATATGTGCGTAGAATAGTTTTTATACCACAAACCATGTCATGTGAATAAAATTTGACACAAACCAACCCCATGGAGTGTTTTCACAAAAAACCGTGTACTAACCCTTTTGGGTTATCTCGAAAACTAGATTTCGCAAAAATACGTTTTTAATTCGAGTTTCGATCAACCAAAATAGTTCAATATATGCGTAGAATAGGTTTTATACCACAAACCATATCATGTGAATAAAATTTGGCACAAACTAACTCTATCGAGTGTTTCACGAAAAATCGTGTAGTACCCTTTTGAGTTTTATTGAAGACAAGAGGTCTCGGAAATACGTTTCAAAATTGTGGTTCGATCAACCAAAATAGGTCAATATGTGCGTAGAATAGTTTTCTTTACCACAAAACATGTTATGTGAATAAAATTTGACACAAAGTAACCCAATGTAGTGTTTTCACAAAAAACCGTGTACTAACCTCTTTGGGTTATCTCAAAAAGTAGGTGTCGCAAAAATACGTTTTTAATTCGAGGTTCGATCATCCAAAATAGTTCAATATGTGCGTAGAATAGGTTTTATACCACTAACCATATCATGTGAATAAAATTTGACACAAATTAACTCTATCGAGTGTTTCACAAAAAATAGTGTACTACCCCCCTTTGAGTTTTATTGAAGACAAGAGGTCTCGGAAATATGTTTTAAAATTGAGGTTCGATCAACCAAAATAGGTCAATATGTGCGTAGAATAGTTTTTATACCACAAACCATGTCATGTGAATAAAATTTGACACAAACTAACCCCATTGAGTGTTTTCACAAAAAACAGTGTACTAACCCTTTGAGTTTTATTGAAGACAAAAGGTCTCAGAAATACGTTTTAAAATTGATGTTCGATCAACCAAAATAGGTCAATATGTGCGTAGAATAGTTTTTATACCACAAACCATGTCATGTGAATAAAATTTGACACAAACTAACCCTTTGGAGTATTTTCACAAAAAACCGTGTACTAACCCCCTTTGGGTTATCTCAATAACTAGATGTCCCAAAAATACGTGTTTAATTCGATTTCGATCAACCAAAATAGTTCAATATGTGCGTAGAATAGGTTTTATACCACAAACCATATCATGTGAATAAAATTTGGCACAAACTAACTCTATCGAGTGTTTCACACAAAATCGTGTACTACCCCCTTTGAGTTTTATTGAAGACAAGAGGTCTCGGAAATACGTTTTAAAATTGACGTTCGATCAACCAAAATAGGTCAATATGTGCGTTGAATAGTTTTTATACCACAAACCAGGTCATGTGAATAAAATTTGACACAAACTAACCCCATGGAGTGTTTTCACAAAAAACCGTGTACTAACCCTTTGAGTTTTATTGAAGACAAGAGGTCTCGGAAATACGTTTTAAAATTGACGTTCGATCAACCAAAATAGGTCGATATGTGCGTAGAACAGTTTTTATACCACAAACCATGTCATGTGAATAAAATTTGACACAAACTAACCCCATGGAGTGTTTTCACAAAAAACAGTGTACTAACCCTTTGAGTTTTATTGAAGACAAGAGGTCTCGGAAATACGTTTTAAAATTGAGGTTCGATCAACCAAAATAGGTCAATATGTGTGTAGAATAGTTTTTATACCACAAACCATGTCATGTGAATAAAATTTGACACAAACTAACCCCATGGAGTGTTTTCACAAAAAACAGTGTACTAACCCCTTTGAGTTTTCTTGAAGACAAGAGGTCTCAGAAATACGTTTTAAAATTAATGTTCGATCAACCAAAATAGGTCAATATGTGCGTAGAATAGTTTTTATACCACAAACCATGTCATGTGAATAAAATTTGACACAAACTAACCCTTTGGAGTATTTTCACAAAAAACCGTGTACTAACCCCTTTGGGTTATCTCAATAACTAGATGTCCCAAAAATACGTGTTTAATTCGATTTCGATCAACCAAAATAGTTCAATATGTGCGTAGAATAGGTTTTATACCACAAACCATATCATGTGAATAAAATTTGGCACAAACTAACTCTATCGAGTGTTACACAAAAAATCGTGTATTACCCCTTTGAGTTTTATTGAAGACAAGATGTCTCGGAAATACGTTTTAAAATAGTGGTTAGATCAACCAAAATAGGTCAATATGTGCGTAGAATTTTTTTTTTTACCACAAAACATGTAATGTGAATAAAATTCGACACAAACTAACCCAATGGAGTGTTTTCACAAAAAACCGTGTACATCTTTGGGTTTTCTCGAAAACAAGATGTCTCAGAAATACATTTTTAAATCGAGGTTCGATCAACAAAAATAGTTCAATATGTGCATAGAATAGGTTTTATACCATAAACCATATCATGTGAATAAAATTTGACACAAACTAACTCTATCGAGTGTTTCACAAAAAATCGAGTACTACCTCATTTGAGTTTTATTGAAGACAAGTGGTCTCGCAAATACGTTTTAAAATTGAGGTTCGATCAACCAAAATAGGTCAATATAAAGTAGAATAGTTTTTATACCACAAACCATGTCATGTGAATAAAATTTGACACAAACTAACCCCACGGAGTGTTTTCACAAAAAACTGTGTACTAACCCCTTTGGGTTTTCGCGAAAACTAGATGTCCCAAAAATACGTTTTTAATTCGAGGTTCGATCAACCAAAACAGTTCCATATGTGCGTAGAATAGGTTTTATACCACGAACCATATCATGTGAATAAAATTTGACACAAACTAAGTCGATCAAGTATTTCACAAAATATCGTGTACTACCCCCTTTGAGTTTTATTGAAGACAAGAGGTCTCGGAAAAACATTTTTACATCGAGTTTCGATCAATCAAAATAGTTCAATATGTCCGTAGAATAGGTTTTATACCACAAACCATATCATGTGAATAAAATTTGACACAAACTAACTCTATCGAGTGTTTCACAAAAAATCGTCTACTCCCCCTTTGAGTTTTATTGAAGACAAGAGATCTCAGAAATACGTTTTAAAATTGATGTTAGAACAACCAAAATAGGTCTATATGTGCGTAGAATAGTTTTATACCACAAACCATGTCATGTGAATAAAATTTGACACAAACTAACCCATGGAGTGTTTTCACAAAAAACAGTGTACTAACTAACCCTTTGAGTTTTATTGAAGACAAGAGGTCTCAGAAATACGTTTTAAAATTGATGTTCGATCAACCAAAATAGGTCAATATGTGCGTAGAATAGTTTTTATACCACAAACCATGTCATGTGAATAAAATTTGACACAAACTAACCCCATGGAGTGTTTTCACAAAAAACCGTGTACTAACCCCTTTGGGTTATCTCGAAAACTAGATTTCGCAAAAATACGTTTTTAATTCGAGTTTCGATCAACCAAATTAGTTCAATATATGCGTAGAATTGGTTTTATACCACAAACCATATCATGTGAATAAAATTTGGCACAAACTAAATCTATCGAGTGTTTCACAAAAAGTCGGGTAGTACCCTTTTAAGTTTTATTGAAGACAAGAGGTCTCGGAAATACGTTTTAAAATTGTGGTTCGATCAACCAAAATAGGTCAATATGTGCGTAGAATAGTTTTTATACCACAAACCATGTCATGTGAATAAAATTTGACACAAACTAACCCAATTGTGTGTTTTCACAAAAACCGTACTAACTAACCCTTGGGTTATCTCTCAAAAGTAGGTGTCGCAAAAATACGTTTTTAATTCGAGGTTCGATCATCCAAAATAGTTCAATATGTGCGTAGAATAGGTTTTATACCACAAACCATATCATGTGAATAAAATTTGACACAAACTATTTCTATCGAGTGTTTCACAAAAAATAGTGAACTACCCCCTTTGAGTTTTATCAAGACAAGATGTCTCGTAAATACGTTTTAAAATTGAGGTTCGATCAACCAAAATAGATCAATGTGTGCGTAGAATATTTTTATACCAGAAACCATGTCATGTGAATAAAATTTGACACAAACTAACCCCATGGAGTGTTTTCAGAAAAAACCGTGTACTAACCCATTTGGGCTTTATTGAAGACAAGAGGTCTCGGAAATACATTTTTAAATTGAGGTTCGATCAACCAAAATAGATCAATATGTGCGTAGAATAGTTTTTATACCACGAACCATGTCATGTGAATAAAATTTGGCACAAACTAACTCTATCGAGTGTTACACAAAAATCGTATTACCCTTTGAGTTTTATTGAAGACAAGATGTCTCGGAAATACGTTTTAAAATAGTGGTTAGATCAACCAAAATAGGTCAATATGTGCGTAGAATTGTTTTTTTATCACAAAACATGTCATGTGAATAAAATTCGACACAAACTAACCCAATGGAGTGTTTTCACAAAAAACCGTGTACCTCTTTGGGTTTTCTCGAAAACTAGATGTCTCAGAAATACATTTTTAAATCGAGGTTCGATCAACAAAAATAGTTCAATATGTGCATAGAATAGGTTTTATACCAGAAACCATATCATGTGAATAAAATTTGACACAAACTAACTCTATCGAGTGTTTCACAAAAAATCGAGTACTACCTCATTTGAGTTTTATTGAAGACAAGTGGTCTCGGAAATACGTTTTAAAATTGAGGTTCGATCAACCAAAATAGGTCAATATGTGCGTAGAATAGTTTTTATACCACAAACCATGTCATGTGAATAAAATTTGACACAAACTAACCCCACGGAGTGTTTTCACAAAAAACTGTGTACTAACCCCTTTGGGTTTTCGCGAAAACTAGATGTCCCAAAAATACATTTTTAATTCGAGGTTCGATCAACCAAAACAGTTCAATATGTGCGTAGAATAGGTTTTATACCACGAACCATATCATGTGAATAAAATTTGACACAAACTAAGTCGATCAAGTATTTCACAAAATATCGTGTACTACCCCCTTTGAGTTTTATTGAAGACAAGAGGTCTAGGAAATACATTTTTACATCGAGTTTCGATCAATCAAAATAGTTCAATATGTGCGTAGAATAGGTTTTATACCCCAAACCATATCATGTGAATAAAATTTGACACAAACTAACTCTATCGAGTGTTTTACAAAAAATCGTGTACTCCCCCCTTTGAGTTTTATTGAAGACAAGAGATCTCAGAAATACGTTTTAAAATTGATGTTAGAACAACCAAAATAGGTCTATATGTGCGTAGAATAGTTTTATACCACAAACCATGTCATGTGAATAAAATTTGACACAAACTAACCCATGGAGTGTTTTCACAAAAAACAGTGTACTAACTAACCCTTTGAGTTTTATTGAAGACAAGAGGTCTCAGAAATACGTTTTAAAATTGATGTTAGAACAACCAAAATAGGTCTATATGTGCGTAGAATAGTTTTTATACCACAAACCATGTCATGTGAATAAAATTTGACACAAACTAACCCCATGGAGTGTTTTCACAAAAAACCATGTACTAACCCCTTTGGGTTATCTCGAAAACTAGATTTCTAAAATACGTTTTTAATTCGAGTTTCGATCAACCAAATTAGTTCAATATATGCGTAGAATAGGTTTTATACCACAAACCATATCATGTGAATAAAATTTGGCACAAACTAAATCTATCGAGTGTTTCACAAAAAGTCGGGTAGTACCCTTTTGAGTTTTATTGAAGACAAGAGGTCTCGGAAATACGTTTTAAAATTGTGGTTCGATCAACCAAAATAGGTCAATATGTGCGTAGAATAGTTTTCTTTACCACAAAACATGTCATGTGAATAAAATTTGACAGAAAGTAACCCAATGGAGTGTTTTCACAAAAAACCGTGTACTAACCCCTTTGGGTTATCTCAAAAAGTAGGTGTCGCAAAAATACGTTTTTAATTCGAGGTTCGATCATCCAAAATAGTTCAATATGTGCGTAGAATAGGTTTTATACCACAAACCATATCATGTGAATAAAATTTGACACAAACTATTTCTATCGAGTGTTTCACAAAAAATAGTGAACTACCCCCTTTGAGTTTTATTGAAGACAAGAGGTCTCGGAAATACGTTTTAAAATAGAGGTTCGATCAACCAAAATAGGTCAATATGTGCGTAGAATAGTTTTTATACCACAAACCATGTCATGCGAATAAAATTTGACACAAACTAACCCCATGGAGTGTTTTCACAAAAAACAGTGTACTAACCCTTTGAGTTTTATTGAAGACAAGAGGTCTCAGAAATACGTTTTAAAATTGATGTTCGATCAACCAAAATAGGTCAATATAAAGTAGAATAGTTTTTATACAATATACCTTATCATGTGAATAAATTTTTGAACAAACTATCTCTTTGGTGTTTTACACAAAAAATCGTGTATTACCCCTTTGAGTTTTATTGAAGACAAGATGTCTCGGAAATACATTTTAAAATAGTGGTTAGATCAACCAAAATAGGTCAATATGTGCGTAGAATTGTTTTTTTTATCACAAAACATGTCATGTGAATAAAATTCGACACAAACTAACCCAATGGAGTGTTTTCACAAAAAACCGTGTACCTCTTTGGGTTTTATCGAAAACTAGATGTCTCAGAAATACATTTTTAAATCGAGGTTCGATCAACAAAAATAGTTCAATATGTGCATAGAATAGGTTTTATACCAGAAACCATATCATGTGAATAAAATTTGACACAAACTAACTCTATCGAGTGTTTCACAAAAAATCGAGTACTACCTCATTTGAGTTTTATTGAAGACAAGTGGTCTCGGAAATACGTTTTAAAATTGAGGTTCGATCAACCAAAATAGGTCAATATGTGCGTAGAATAGTTTTTATACCACAAACCATGTCATGTGAATAAAATTTGACACAAACTAACCCCACGGAGTGTTTTCACAAAAAACTGTGTACTAACCCCTTTGGGTTTTCGCGAAAACTAGATGTCCCAAAAATACGTTTTTAATTCGAGGTTCGATCAACCAAAACAGTTCAATATGTGCGTAGAATAGGTTTTATACCACGAACCATATCATGTGAATAAAATTTGACACAAACTAAGTCGATCAAGTATTTCGTAAAATATCGTGTACTACCCCCTTTGAGTTTTATTGAAGACAAGAGGTCTCGGAAATACATTTTTATATTGAGGTTCGATAAACCAAAATAGTTCAATATGTGCGTAGAATTGGTTTTATACCACGAACCATATCATGTGAATAAAATTTGACACAAACTAACTGTATCTAGTGTTTCACAAAAAATCGTGTACTACCCACCCCCTTTGAGTTTTATTGAAGACAAGAGGTCTCGGAAATACATTTTTACATTGAGTTTCGATCAATCAAAACAGTTCAATATGTGCGTAGAATAGGTTTTATACCACAAACCATATCATGTGAATAAAATTTGACACAAACTAACTCTGTCGAGTGTTTCACAAAAAATCGTGTACTCCCCCTTTGAGTTTTATTGAATACAAGAGATCTCAGAAATACGTTTTAAAATTGATGTTAGAACAACCAAAATAGGTCTATATGTGCGTAGAATAGTTTTATACCACAAACCATGTCATGTGAATAAAATTTGACACAAACTAACCCATGGAGTGTTTTCACAAAAAACATTGTACTAACTAACCCTTTGAGTTTTATTGAAGACAAGAGGTCTCAGAAATACGTTTTAAAATTGATGTTCGATCAACCAAAATAGGTCAATATGTGCGTAGAATAGTTTTTATACCACAAACCATGTCATGTGAATAAAATTTGACACAAACTAACCCCATGGAGTGTTTTCACAAAAAACCGTGTACTAACCCCTTTGGGTTATCTTGAAAACTAGATTTCGCAAAAATACGTTTTTAATTCGAGTTTCGATCAACCAAATTAGTTCAATATATGCGTAGAATTGGTTTTATACCACAAACCATATCATGTGAATAAAATTTGGCACAAACTAAATCTATCGAGTGTTTCACAAAAAGTCGGGTAGTACCCTTTTGAGTTTTATTGAAGACAAGAGGTCTCGGAAATACGTTTTAAAATTGTGGTTCGATCAACCAAAATAGGTCAATATGTGCGTAGAATAGTTTTCTTTACCACAAAACATGTCATGTGAATAAAATTTGACACAAAGTAACCCAATGGAGTGTTTTCACAAAAAACCGTGTACTAACCCCTTTGGGTTATCTCAAAAAGTAGGTGTCGCAAAAATACGTTTTTAATTCGAGGTTCGATCATCCAAAATAGTTCAATATGTGCGTAGAATAGGTTTTATACCACAAACCATATCATGTGAATAAAATTTGACACAAACTATTTCTATCGAGTGTTTCACAAAAAATAGTGAACTACCCCCTTTGAGTTTTATTGAAGACAAGAGGTCTCGGAAATACGTTTTAAAATAGAGGTTCGATCAACCAAAATAGGTCAATATGTGCGTAGAATAGTTTTTATACCACAAACCATGTCATGTGAATAAAATTTGACACAAACTAACCCCATGGAGTGTTTTCACAAAAAACAGTGTACTAACCCTTTGAGTTTTATTGAAGACAAGAGGTCTCAGAAATACGTTTTAAAATTGATGTTCGATCAACCAAAATAGGTCAATATGTGCGTAGAATAGTTTTTATACCACAAACCATATCATGTGAATAAAATTTGGCACAAACTAACTCTATCGAGTGTTACACAAAAAATCGTGTATTACCCCTTTGAGTTTTATTGAAGACAAGATGTCTCGGAAATACGTTTTAAAATAGTGGTTAGATCAACCAAAATAGGTCAATATGTGCGTAGAATTGTTTTTTTATCACAAAACATGTCATGTGAATAAAATTCGACACAAACTAACCCAATGGAGTGTTTTCACAAAAAACCGTGTACCTCTTTGGGTTTTCTCGAAAACTAGATGTCTCAGAAATACATTTTTAAATCGAGGTTCGATCAACAAAAATAGTTCAATATGTGCATAGAATAGGTTTTATACCAGAAACCATATCATGTGAATAAAATTTGACACAAACTAACTCTATCGAGTGTTTCACAAAAAATCGAGTACTACCTCATTTGAGTTTTATTGAAGACAAGTGGTCTCGGAAATACGTTTTAAAATTGAGGTTCGATCAACCAAAATAGGTCAATATGTGCGTAGAATAGTTTTTATACCACAAACCATGTCATGTGAATAAAATTTGACACAAACTAACCCCACGGAGTGTTTTCACAAAAAACTGTGTACTAACCCCTTTGGGTTTTCGCGAAAACGAGATGTCCCAAAAATACATTTTTAATTCGAGGTTCGATCAACCAAAACAGTTCAATATGTGCGTAGAATAAGTTTTATACCACGAACCATATCATGTGAATAAAATTTGACACAAACTAAGTCGATCAAGTATTTCACAAAATATCGTGTACTACCCCCTTTGAGTTTTATTGAAGACAAGAGGTCTCGGAAATACATTTTTACATCGAGTTTCGATCAATCAAAATAGTTCAATATGTGCGTAGAATAGGTTTTATACCCCAAACCATATCATGTGAATAAAATTTGACACAAACTAACTCTATCGAGTGTTTTACAAAAAATCGTGTACTCCCCCCTTTGAGTTTTATTGAAGACAAGAGATCTCAGAAATACGTTTTAAAATTGATGTTAGAACAACCAAAATAGGTCTATATGTGCGTAGAATAGTTTTATACCACAAACCATGTCATGTGAATAAAATTTGACACAAACTAACCCATGGAGTGTTTTCACAAAAAACAGTGTACTAACTAACCCTTTGAGTTTTATTGAAGACAAGAGGTCTCAGAAATACGTTTTAAAATTGATGTTAGAACAACCAAAACAGGTCTATATGTGCGTAGAATAGTTTTTATACCACAAACCATGTCATGTGAATAAAATTTGACACAAACTAACCCCACGGAGTGTTTTCACAAAAAACCATGTACTAACCCCTTTGGGTTATCTCGAAAACTAGATTTCGCAAAAATACGTTTTTAATTCGAGTTTCGATCAACCAAATTAGTTCAATATATGCGTAGAATAGGTTTTATACCACAAACCATATCATGTGAATAAAATTTGGCACAAACTAAATCTATCGAGTGTTTCACAAAAAGTCGGGTAGTACCCTTTTGAGTTTTATTGAAGACAAGAGGTCTCGGAAATACGTTTTAAAATTGTGGTTCGATCAACCAAAATAGGTCAATATGTGCGTAGAATAGTTTTCTTTACCACAAAACATGTCATGTGAATAAAATTTGACAGAAAGTAACCCAATGGAGTGTTTTCACAAAAAACCGTGTACTAACCCCTTTGGGTTATCTCAAAAAGTAGGTGTCGCAAAAATACGTTTTTAATTCGAGGTTCGATCATCCAAAATAGTTCAATATGTGCGTAGAATAGGTTTTATACCACAAACCATATCATGTGAATAAAATTTGACACAAACTATTTCTATCGAGTGTTTCACAAAAAATAGTGAACTACCCCCTTTGAGTTTTATTGAAGACAAGAGGTCTCGGAAATACGTTTTAAAATAGAGGTTCGATCAACCAAAATAGGTCAATATGTGCGTAGAATAGTTTTTATACCACAAACCATGTCATGCGAATAAAATTTGACACAAACTAACCCCATGGAGTGTTTTCACAAAAAACAGTGTACTAACCCTTTGAGTTTTATTGAAGACAAGAGGTCTCAGAAATACGTTTTAAAATTGATGTTCGATCAACCAAAATAGGTCAATATGTGCGTAGAATAGTTTTTATACCACAAACCATATCATGTGAATAAAATTTGGCACAAACTAACTCTATCGAGTGTTACACAAAAAATCGTGTATTACCCCTTTGAGTTTTATTGAAGACAAGATGTCTCGGAAATACATTTTAAAATAGTGGTTAGATCAACAAAAATAGGTCAATATGTGCGTAGAATTGTTTTTTTTATCAAAAAACATGTCATGTGAATAAAATTCGACACAAACTAACCCAATGGAGTGTTTTCACAAAAAACCGTGTACCTCTTTGGGTTTTATCGAAAACTAGATGTCTCAGAAATACATTTTTAAATCGAGGTTCGATCAACAAAAATAGTTCAATATGTGCATAGAATAGGTTTTATACCAGAAACCATATCATGTGAATAAAATTTGACACAAACTAACTCTATCGAGTGTTTCACAAAAAATCGAGTACTACCTCATTTGAGTTTTATTGAAGACAAGTGGTCTCGGAAATACGTTTTAAAATTGAGGTTCGATCAACCAAAATAGGTCAATATGTGCGTAGAATAGTTTTTATACCACAAACCATGTCATGTGAATAAAATTTGACACAAACTAACCCCACGGAGTGTTTTCACAAAAGCGTGTACTAACCCTTTGGGTTTCGCAAAACTAGATGTCCCAAAAATACGTTTTTAATTCGAGGTTCGATCAACCAAAACAGTTCAATATGTGCGTAGAATAGGTTTTATACCACGAACCATATCATGTGAATAAAATTTGACACAAACTAAGTCGATCAAGTATTTCGGAAAATCGTGGTACTACCCTTTGAGTTTTATTGAAGACAAGAGGTCTCGGAAATACATTTTTATATTGAGGTTCGATAAACCAAAATAGTTCAATATGTGCGTAGAATTGGTTTTATACCACGAACCATATCATGTGAATAAAATTTGACACAAACTAACTGTATCTAGTGTTTCACAAAAAATCGTGTACTACCCACCCCCTTTGAGTTTTATTGAAGACAAGAGGTCTCGGAAATACATTTTTACATTGAGTTTCGATCAATCAAAACAGTTCAATATGTGCGTAGAATAGGTTTTATACCACAAACCATATCATGTGAATAAAATTTGACACAAACTAACTCTGTCGAGTGTTTCACAAAAAATCGTGTACTCCCCCCTTTGAGTTTTAATGAAGACAAGAGATCTCAGAAATACGTTTTAAAATTGATGTTAGATCAACCAAAATAGGTTAATATGTGCGTAGAATAGTTTTTATACCACAAACCATGTCATGTGAATAAATTTGACACAAACTAACCCCATGGAGTGTTTTCACAAAAAACAGTGTACTAACCCTTTGAGTTTTATTGAAGACAAGAGGTCTCAGAAATACATTTTAAAATTGATGTTCGATCAACCAAAATAGGTCAATATGTGCGTAGAATAGTTTTTATACCACAAACCATGTCATGTGAATAAAATTTGACACAAACTAACCCCATGGAGTGTTTTCACAAAAAACCGTGTACTAACCCCTTTCGGTTATCTCGAAAACTAGATCGCGCAAAAATAAGTTTTTAATTCGTGTTTCGATCAACCAAAATAGTTCAATATATGCGTAGAATAGGTTTTATACCACAAACCATATCATGTGAATAAAATTTGGCACAAACTAACTCTATCGAGTGTTTTACAAAAAGTCGTGTAGTACCCTTTTGAGTTTTATTGAAGACAAGAGGTCTCGGAAATACGTTTTAAAATTGTGGTTCGATCAACCAAAATAGGTCAATATGTGCGTAGAATAGTTTTCTTTACCACAAAACATGTCATGTGAATAAAATTTGACACAAAGTAACCCAATGGAGTGTTTTCACAAAAAAACCGTGTACTAACCCCTTTGGGTTATCTCAAAAAGTAGTTGTCGCAAAAATACGTTTTTAATTCGAGGTTCGATCATCCAAAATAGTTCAATATGTGTGTAGAATAGGTTTTATACCACAAACCATATCATGTGAATAAAATTTGACACAAACTAACTCTATCGAGTGTTTCACAAAAAATAGTGTACTACCCCCTTTGAGTTTTATTGAAGACAAGAGGTCTCGGAAATACGTTTTAAAATTGAGGTTCGATCAACCAAAACAGGTCAATATGTGCGTTGAATAGGTTTTCCACCACAAACCATGTCATGTGAATAAAATTTGACACAAACTAACCTCCTGGAGTGTTTTCACAAAAAACAGTGTACTAACCCCTTTGGGTTATCTCAAAAACTAGATGTCCCAAAAATATGTTTTTAATTCGAGGTTCGATCAACCAAAATAGTTCAATATGTGTGTAGAATTGGTTTTATACCACAAACAATATCATGTGAATAAAATTCGACAGAAACTAACTCTATCCAGTGTTTCACAATAAATCGTGTATTACCCCTTTGAGTTTTATTGAAGAAAACAGGTCTCGGAAATACGTTTTAAAATTGAGGTTCGATCAACCAAAATAGGTCAATATGTGCGTAGTATAGTTTTTTTACCACAAAACATGTCATGTGATTAAAATTTGACCCAAACTAACCCATGGAGTGTTTTCACAAAAAACCGTGTACTAACCCCCTTTGGGTTTTCTCGAAAACTAGATGTCCCAAAAATACATTTTTAATTCGAGGTTCGATCAACCTAAATAGTTCAATATGTGTGTAGAATAGGTTTTATACCACAAACAATATCATGTGAATAAAATTTGACACAAACTAACTCTGTCGAGTGTTTCACAAAAAATCGTGTACTACCTACCCCCCTTGAGTTTTATTGAAGACAAGAGGTTTGGGAAATACGTTTTAAAATTGAGGTTCGATCAACTAAAATAGGTCAATATGTGCATAGAATAGTTTTTTTGCCACAAACCATGTCATGCGAATAAAATTTGACACAAACTAACCCCATGGAGTGTTTTCACAAAAAACAGTGTACTAACCCTTTGAGTTTTCTCGAAAAGTAGATGTCCCAAAAATACTTTTTTAATTCGAGGTTCGATCAACCAAAATATTTCATTATGTGCGTTGACTAGCTTTTATACCACAAACCATATCATGTGAATTAAATTTGAACAAACTAACTCTATCGAGTGGTTCAAAAAAAATCGTGTATTACCCCCTTTGAGTTTTATTGAAGACAATAGATCTTGGAAATACATTTTTTAATCGAGGTTCGATCAACCTAAATAGTTCAATATGTGCGTAGAATAGGTTTTATACCACGAACCATATCATGTGAATAAAATTTGACACAAACTAACTTTATCGAGTGTTTCACAAAAAATCATGTACTACCCCTTTTGAGTTTTATTGAAGACAAGAGGTCTCGGAAATACGTTTTAAAATTGATATTCGATCAACCAAAATAGGTCAATATGTGCGTAGAATAGTTTTTATACCACAAACCATGTCATGTGAATAAAATTTGACACAAACTAAACCCCTGGAGTGTTTTCACAAAAAACCGTGTACTAACCCCTTTAGGTTATCTCAAAAACTAGATGTCCCAAAAATACGTGTTTAATTCGAGGTTCGATCAACCAAAATATGTTCAATATGTGCGTAGAATTGGTTTTATACCACAAACAATATCATGTGAATAAAATTTGGTACAAACTAACTCTATCGAGTGTTTCACAAAAAATCGTGTATTAACCCTTTTGAGTATTTTTGAAGACAAGAAGTCTCGGAAATACGTTTTAAAATTGTGGTCCGATCAACCAAAATAGGTCAATATGTGCGTAGAAATGTTTTTTTTACCACAAAACATGTCATGTGAATAAAATTTGACACAAACTAACCCAATAGAGTGTTTTCATAAAAAACCGTGTACTAACCCCTTTGGGTTATCTCGAAAACTAGATGTCCCAATAATACGTTTTTAATTCGAGGTTCGATCAACCAAAATAGTTCAATATGTGCGTTGAATAGGTTTTATACCACAAACTATATCATGTGAATAAAATTTGACACAAACTAACTCTATCGAGTGTTTCACAAAAAATCGTGTAGTACCCCCGTTGAGTTTTATTGAAGACAAGAGATCTTGGAAATACATTTTTAAATCGAGGTTCGATAAACCAAAATAGTTCAATATGTGCGTAGAATATGTTTTATACCACGAACCATATCATGTGAATAAAATTTGACACAAACTAACTCTATTGAGTGTTTCACAAAAAATCATGTACTACCCCCTTTGAGTTTTATTGAAGACAAGAGGTCTCGGAAATACGTTTTAAAATTGATGTTCGATCAACCAAAATAGGTCAATATGTGCGTAGAATAGTTTTTATACCACAAACCATGTCATGTGAATAAAATTTGACACAAACTAACCCCCTGGAGTGTTTTCACAAAAAATCGTGTACTAACCCCTTTGTGTTATCTCAAAAACTAGATGTCCCAAAAATACGTGTTTAATTCGAGGTTCGATCAACCAAAATAGTTCAATATGTGCGTAGAATTGGTTTTATACCACAAACCATATCATGTGAATAAAATTTAGCACAAACTAACAAGAATGTCTCATGGTGAGTCAATCAGTTCACACAGAAGAGCATTGGTTATGGCACAAAAGAATGAATCACTTGAATTTCAAAACTCTGAACAAACTTGCCAAGAAAGAGTTAGTGGTTGGTCTTCCCTAAACATCTTTCAGAAAGGATTGTATCTGTTCTGCCTGTCAGATGGGGAAACAATCCAAGATCTCTTTCAAGACCAAAACCAGACACTCTAGTGTTAGACCACTGCAACTATTACACATGGATCTTTTTGAATCATCTGTAACTACTTATGCAGGAAAGAAGTATGGTCTGGTTGTTGTAGATGACTTCTCAAGATTCACTTGGGTTGTCTTTCTGAAGCATAAATCTGATGCTAGGGTGGAGATACCAAACTTGCTGAATAAGCTTGGAGTACTGATGACCTTAAGGGAATAGACCCAAGGATCGCAGTTCACCGCCTGAACATGGATCCAACGGTAAAACATATCCGACAAAAGAGGAAGGACTTTGGGCCTGTGGAGGATGCTATCATAGCAGAAGAGGTGGACAAGTTGATGAAAGCAGGACACATTGAGGAAGTCAGGTACTCTGACTGGGTCTGTAACGTGGTCCTCATTGAAAAAGCTCCAGGAAAGTGGAGAATGTGCAACGACATCACTAGGCTTAACAAGTTTTGCCCAAAGGATCCTTATCCATTACCTCGCATAGACCAGCTAGTTGACTCCACCGCGGGATGCGCACTCCTAAGCTTCATGGATGCCTATCAAGGCTTTTACCAAATCAGGATGGCCCAGGAAGAGGTCAAGAAGACAGCCTTCTTTGCGGCAGGAGGGGTCTACTGCTTCAAGGTTATGCCATTTGGCCTCAAGAACGCAAGCGCTACATATCAGCGACTGGTGAATAAGATGTTCAAAAAGGAGTTGGGAAAAACCATGGAAGTTTACGTGGATGACATGCTAGTAAAAAGCAAGACCGAAGAGCAACACATCGAGCATCTCGATAAGTGCTTTTCCATCCTTAGGAAATATGGAATGAAGTTGAACCCTGAAAAGTGTACGTTTGGGGTAAAGTGAGGAAAGTTCCTTGGTTACATGGCGACGGAGAGAGGTATCAGCGCTAACCCGGAGAAAATAAAGGCAATCTTGGACTTACCACAGCCAAAGACAATCAATGAAGTGCAGAAGCTTTTGGGAAGGGTGATGGCACTGAGCCGTTTTATCTCCAAATCCGCCGAGAAAAACTTACCTTTCTTTAAAATTCTAAGGAAAGGAGACAAGTTCGAATGGAAAAAGGAGTGCGAAGGAGCCTTGGATAACTTAAAAAGCTACCTCCTTTCACCACCCCTCTTGTCTAAACCAATAGAGGGCAAACTCTCTACCTCTATCTAGATACTACTAATGAAGCTATGAGTTCTGTATTGTTACGGATACAAGGAAATGACCACTTGCTGATCTACTACTTGAGCAAGGCCCTTGTGAGTTCTGAGGCCAGATATGTCAAGATCGAGAAGCTCGCCTTCGCACTAGTTTACACTACCCGCCGACTGAAACCTTACTTCAAATCTCACCGGATTGTGGTTCTCACCAATGAACCACTCAAACATGTCCTAGGCAAGCCGGATCAATCGGGACACTTGTCTAAGTGGGCAATCGAGCTAAGTGAATATGATATCGGGTACCAAGCCCCATCTGCCAAGAAGGCCCAAGTCCTTGCCGACTTTCTGGTAGACTATCCGGAGGGAACCGAAGAAAGAACCAAAAGTCCACAGGAAGATGTGAGTCACGTCATGCTCACTCAAGCGGAGGATACCCCGGAAGAGGAAAAGGCAAAAGAAAAGGGGCCTGAAGAGGCACTCAGGAATAAGTATCAAGAACCCATGGATGATGCAGTAAGGGTGAGACACATGTTCCTCCTAGACGAAGCACCCGACACTTCGACACCTGCATCTTCCGACAAGAAGCAGGAAGACGAAAAGGTGCCTGCTCTCGCGGCAGAAAGCAAATCGGGGAGCGAAGAATGTTGGACATTACAAGTGGATGGATCTTCTACTGCACGAATAGGAGGAATAGGAATTTTTCTTGAGAGTCCTGAAGGAGCCAAGCTGGAATACGCCATCACCCTCAATTTTAAAGTAACAAATAACGAGGCAGAGTACGAAGCACTCCTCACCGGCTTGAGGATGGCAAGAGCTCTTCAAGTAAAAAGAATCAAGGCTTACACAGACTCCCAGCTCGTGGAATCCCAGTTTTCTGGGTCCTTCGCTGCTAAAGGACCCAACATGATCAAGTACTTGGAACTTCTCAAGAAAGAGGTTGAGCACTTTGAAGTATTCACTCTTGAGCAATTTCACACGGAGTGGAACGAAAAGGCCGACGCCCTTTCCAAGTATGCCTCGGCCTTAGGAGCTCTAGATACAAGGAGGGTCATCCTGATGACTCTCACGGACTCTTCCCTGGCAAATCTTAATGGACAAGTCTTCCTTTTGAGTGCTGAAAGGAGTTGGATGACTGACATATTTAACTATCTCAAGGATGGCTCTCTACCTGCAGATCCTAGAGACGTAAGGAGGATCCTATGCCGAGCCAACAAATACTTCATCATGGGAAATGATCTTTACAAGAGATCTTTCACCGGCGCTCACATGAGATGTCTTGTTCCCCAGGAAGCAAAGACTATTATGGAAGAAATCCATGTGGGATGTTGCGGGAGTCACTCCGGGGGGCGAACTCTGGCTCAGAAGATCATAAGGCAAGGATACTATTGGCCTACCATGGATGCAGATGCTGCCAACTTCGCTCGTGCCTGTGAAGACTGACAATACTACGCCAACATACCACATCGTCCGACCAACCCTATGATTCCGTCAATCATAGCGTGCCCATTTGATCAATGGGGTATAGACATAGTTGGTCCCTTTCCACGCGGAACTCATCAGAAGAAGTTCCTGATCCTGGCGGTGGAATATTTTACCAAGTGGGTTGAGGCAGAAGCAGTTTCTACCATCACTGAAAGTAGAGTGCGGACATTCATCTGGAAGAACATCATCTGCTGCTTCGGACTTCCAAGGGTTCTAGTCTCGGACAACGGGGCTTAGTTCTCCGGGGCAAGACTGAAAGAATGGCTCCAGTCCTTCAAAATAGAACAATGCTTCACTTCCGTTGGCTACCCCCAAGCCAATGGTCAAGTAGAAGCCACCAACAAAACCATCGTCAAGATTTTGGAGAAAAGGTTGAGGACCTCCCAAGACAGTTGGGCAGATGATCTCGACGCGGTCCTTTGGGCACACAGGACGACGACTCGGACTCCCACATAGGAGACACCCTTCTCCCTTGTCTACGGATCCGAGGCGGTCATCCCCTCAGAAGTAGTAGTGGAAACCCAAAGGATCCAGCAATACAACCCAGCTCAGAATGAAGTCGCAAGGATCTACGACCTTGAGATCCTTGAGAACAAACGGAGTGAGGCACTAGCTAGCATCCTTCGATACCAAGCCATGACTGCTCGAGCTTACAACAAGCGTGTCTTTCCCAAAGACATACAAGTCGGAGACTTAGTCCTCAGAAGATCTGACATCCTAAGCAATGTCGGGAAACTCAAGCCCAAATGGGAAGGACCTTACAAAGTTACTGGAGCCAGAGTCAATGGGAGCTTTGAGCTGGAAGACGACCAAGGGAGAGCCTTGAAGAGAACCTGGAATGCTAAGAATCTCCAAAAGTTTTATGCTTAGGTTAACACTGCAAAGTTAGACTACGTCAGTTACCAAAGTTTTTGTCATTTTATCCGGCCACGAAGCCCACCAGTTGTACTTGAATTTCCGTCAAATCAATACAACTTTTTGCAAGGAAAGAAAGCTATATTCACACAAATACACTGCCTCAGACAATTGACGAAGATCCGAACCATGAAGCTCTGAAATGAACTTCGCATTTCAAAGAAGAATAGATTGCAAATGGAAGCTCACCTTCCGAACCAAACTTATGATGACACGACGGCATCGGTCGTGTTTCCCAGTTACTCAAGAAACCTCAGTAACTGGCAAAACGCGACTGATGCGATCGGACCAACTTAAGATGGTTCGACCGTGCTAGCTGAAGGATTCGGGAAGAGACGTCCGAATCACACAAGTTTAGCTTCAAGACAAAGAATCCGAGTGAAAGTTCGTGTTACGGAGGCGCAGTCGATGGGCCTTCCGCAACTTCCACCACAACCACTTTCCCGGGAAGATACCCAATGCAAGAAAATGGTAAATGGTGGAAGGAGCTGATAGTCCATGAAAATTTGAGCGTCCAAAACATGTGTAGTAGTCCCTGGAACCAGCAAGCTAGCCTGCTTCCCCAGGGCTCAAGTCGTTAGAACAAGCTATAGTCCTGGTGAAAGAAGGCTAGCACGGCGATCCGAGGGAAAACATTTCCGATAAGAATAAACAGTGGAATAGAGTTTTCCGAATATGCAAATTTTTGGTAATCCCCCGAGCCATCGAGCTAGTCTGCTCCCCTGGGGCTCAAGCTGCTGGTACCAACCACAGCCCCGGAGAGAGAAGACTAACCCGGCGGTCCGAGGAAGGGGCTGACAAGTATTTGAAGAACCTTGGAACCAGCAAGTTAATCTGCCCCCCCCCCCCCCCGGGGGCTCAAGTAGTTGGTCCGAACTACAGCCCCGGAGAAGGAAGATTAGCTCGAAGATCCGAAGGAGAGTGATTCCGAGTGACTTGATTTCATCGTCCCCAGCATGATCCGACCCAGAAAGGATTTCTGATGCACCGAAAAAACCCTCAGAGGTGGATCACGCATAAGAAAGGTGGAATAAACCCACTCGTCAGACATCCGGACCCCAGGATCCGAACCACCTATTACTATAAAAGGGATGGAATAATCTGACGAAAAGCCGTACAATCCAGGGGTATATATAGAAGTGGCGAACCAATCACCACTCGACACGTGGCATATGACAGTTGGCGATGGGCTTGGGCCTGGACTTGGGCCCAACTGTTGGGCCGCCATTGGGCCAACCCAGAGTCTCTTCACATTTCCGACCTTATTGAGTGAATTATTTTAAATTGTTGACCGCTCGGATCTATCAGCCCGAGATGGCCGTGATAACTCCCGTACCAACTGTGATCCGTACCAAGTCACTAAACTTTTCTACTATGATTGTCTCCTTTTTTAGAGCTAAGACCCGGACAAACGCTTTGTCCGACCGAGCCAAAGATCGACCAATTGAATATTGCATTATTCCGGAAGCACTTGGTCCCCTGGACTCGGATTCACTAATTCGGAGCCACGACCCCGAATCATTCATGTCTACTTGGGGCAATTAACATTTGGAGCTACGATTCGGACACATGCCTTGTCCGACCGACCCATGAGAACCAATGGGGGATTATTTTAGGAAAAATTGGTCTCGCAGACTCGGATCCATTACCCGAATAAACCGAGCCAGCGAAGCTTGGGTCATTGATCTAACTTATCAATTCAACGCACATTGAGAAGCACGCATTTGGAAAAGCAGTAATACAATCCAATGATAAAAGTTGATCCGAGCCATCAACGAGCCTGGACCAACGGCGTGGATACCGAATCAATTGCACAAATTCAAACAAACAATTATCCATACAACAACAGCAATAACAAAACAACAGTTTTTTAGGTCCGAAGACCAGAGTTACATACTTCCGGGGCATACCCCGTCTTCACCTCCCCTGACGACTTGACGAGCCAGCTTGAGCGCCCGAGGGACCTGCAGCCTCTTTCTCAGTAGCCTCTTGTGCATCCGATGCCATTCTCTCTTGGGCCTCCTGCGCCAACCTTCTCTCCCTTCGGGCTCTTAATTCCTTCAGGAAAGAAGGACACCTCTCCATTAGGTCCAAATCAGGAGAGAAACCTTTGACAGGACCGGGCAGAGTCAGCCAATCCTGGTTATGTTCCTCATGGTCTTCCAGCGGGACAAAAACACTGGACATCAACACCCGTGGCACAAAGGAGGGAAGGTACGGACCGCCATGATTGAACTTCTTGTCCTCGGTCTCTTCGCAGACAAGCTCTACAAACTCACATTGCAGTAAGTCCTCATCCGAGACACCTTCCGGAGCGAAGTCCGAGCCATTGGCTTCTTTGAAAGCAGTAATGTCTTCAGCCTCCAAGTCAAGGTCGCTCGGGATCCGGCCCCTATGCCGGAGCTGCCCATTAGCCACATCGAAGCCATCCTGCCGAGCCTCGTCGTACCTGGACTCGAGCGTGAATTTGTAAGCGTCCGACTCCAAGAAGTCCTGGACGGCTTGCGTCCGGACCTACAACATCTCATTCAGCATCATATCCTTGAAAGTCCGGGAAACGCTGACATTCTCATCTACACCCTCCTGATGAGCTTTGAGGTCCTTTTCCAGCGATAGGATAGCACTCTTCAGTTTTGCAGCCTCCGCTTCGGACTCCTTCTTCGTCGCCAGAGCCTTCTTCAACCTATCAGACAAGGAATTCACCTTGGATGATTCCACCGCCCGAGCAGCCTCAGCCTTAGCCAGATCCTATTCCATCGTGGCCCTTTGACCCGCCACCATGGAACAAGCCCGAATAGCGGCCGGAAGCTACGATACATGATAAAACAAAATTAGTACAAGTTTCGAGCAAAGGAAAGATGTATTTCCAGAAATATCAGCGTTTACCTTTTGATGAATTGCGGACAACTCCGCAATACGGTCCAGCTCCGGAATAGCAGCCAACCGAGACACTTCCGCCTCCAAGTCCGACTCACCACTGGATTTCCCTTTGCCCTTCTTGGCCGCAGGGATCGGACCTACGGATGGACGCTTTTGTCCGGCCGCAGCACTCGAACCACTGGCAGGTGGGTCCCGAGACACAGATCTCGGAGGTTTCTTAGCCCCCTTCGAGCCAGCCACCTTACCCTTGTCCGGGGTAGGTATCGTCTGGGCCTCCTCGCCCGCCGCAGCTCTCCGAGTCTCCTCCACTCAGAAAGTGGCAGCATTCCGAGGCTCTTCCATCGGCAGCACAGTGGACGTCTTGATGATTTGGGTTCGGGTACCCTCCTCCATCTCCTTGCGTTGTGCGGCATTTTGCTTCCGCTTCAGCTCCCGCATGGTGGACATGGTGTACTCGAACCAATAAATGCACATCCGAAGGACAATAAGTTATACATGGAAAAGAAATTTTTTTATCAATAACTGCAAACGAAGCAAGTCACCAGCGACTCGGATGACCGACTACATGACCAAACGAGAAAGACCTTACTGAGATCCTTATTCCCATCACAAAAACTTGGCTCCGAAAAACCGGCTAGATAGGGAAGGGGTTGACATATCAATCCTCGGAAGAAATATTTCTCCGGATCATGATTCCGGTGGAGAGCTTGCATCCACAAAGGGACGTTCCGAGCCGGAGGTTTCCAGTCCGGCAGCCTGCCTCGGAAAAACTTTTTCTCGAAATTCCACTTGGTCCTCTCTGCTTCGGATTGACCCTGCTTCAAAGCGGGGCCGGACGAAAATGTATCTCTTCCACCAATTTATTCCCAAGGAGGAGAGCGGATCCACAAAAAAAGTATATGCTTGGCGACACACAAGCGTATAAAACGAAGTATTCCTATTACTTACACTAACGTTAAATAACTTCCGAAAGTTATCAAACGTGACCGGGATGCCCTTATATTTACACATCACCCCGAAGCACATCAGTTGGGGATGATCTGGTGAGGACTTAACCCCATGCTGTTCAAAATGTCCAAAAACTCGGACGCCACCGGCAAACGCCACCCACAGTGAAGACTTATCTCATGCACGCACATATACACCGGAGGCGGGTTGTAGAAAGCGTGCGACTCATCCGGAATGAGGATCTCCACGGACACCGGAATCTCATACTTCCTCCGCAGTTCCTCCACCTACTCGGCCATCACAATCGAAGGGCACGTGGGCAATGTACTTTCCTCGTTTTGCTCACCCTCCGGATCGGGATGAGTTACATCGTCCCTCGACCGGGGGAATTTCACCTGGAACACGTCTTCACCCTTCTTAAGCCCCTCGGGCAACTCTTCTTCGGTCCGTTGGCAACTCGTACCAGCTTGCCCAGCTGCCTCCCTCCGGAAAATGTGGGCGGACAGCATTTCTTCCTCCTGAGAACTGACATCTTCAGTCCGACCCTCCTCCTCCTCTCTATCATCCCCCGACGAAGAACTCAGTTCTACCACCGTCCGAAGGGGAACAACAACCTGGACTCGATCCTCGACACCTTCTTCGAACATACCCAACTCGGGTGGTGCCTCGGAGGTATCATGCACCTCCTCGATGTTTGGCTCCTGCGGATCCGGAACGAACGGTACTCGGTTAAGGTTACTCCTAAAATTATAACCTAGGTTTCGAATGAGGGATCGAATCTCTACCGGGAGTTCGGGCTCCTTCCCAGCACAGCGCGGACGGAGAGCCCCTATGGTCCTAGAGCTTGTCTCTTGAACAACACCAGCACCCTGCACATTAGAGACTCGCAGGTAATCCCGATGCTTCGGAGACCCTGAACCCGGAACAACTAACCGAAGTAAGGAGCTTACCTCGGGCTGTTTCTGGCTCGAACGAGGAGAACGCTCCAGCTCTATTGAATCATCCCCACCAACAATATCAATCTCCTTGGAGCTGTCTGATAGGGACAACGTGTCGGAGTCATATCCTTCAGCTTCGGATCGGTTCTGACTATCACTCTCGAACATCCTAGGGAAAGGAGAAAGCAATTTCGTAAGCTTTAAGATGGCAGTCCGAGAGGTCGTTTATGTATATTAACAAAGGGAAAGATTTTAAGTTCGGAGGATAGAAAACGACTCTACCGGATGAAGTTAGTCCGAAGTTAGTAAGGTGTCAGATCGGCATTAGTCTTGACTACTCAACATATCCGGGACACACTACGGTTATTACCAACTATACAATATGTAGCAAAAGCATGCATCCGAACAGACTATATTATCAACAGTAGCGAAATAACAAGCACAAGGACATTTGACAACCATTCAAGAGAACAACTTACTTGTACTCGGATGGTAGGATCGAAGACAGCTAACTTTGGATAACTCGCTACGGACTTCTCTTCGCTCGCTTCGGATTGCTTGCACTTGCTTCGGATGTACTGAAAAACTTGAAAATCTTCTCTCTAGAATGCGAAAATGACAATCGGTGAAACCCCTATTTATAGAGGGTCAAATCGGGAAGCCCAACCGTCACCATTTTTTGAGAATAAATCTCAATCGTAGATCGAAATTCATCCAACGGCATAGTACAATAATACCAAGTGAAATGACACATTGGTACAAAATATTTACCTTGCGATGACAAAAACATACAACCAACTTCACCATACTCGGGAAGAGGACATTACTACACCCTCGGATGGCCAATTTATCTTCCACCTCAGATCCGTGTCCTTTTTACAGGCAAGGATGATTTACCTCACCATCACACGGACCCTCGTCCGTTCGAATGTCCCTCTCCGGACCATCCCGACAAGGTTGATAAAACCCTCCCTTTTTTACAGGGAAGGATGATTTACCTCACCATCACACGGACCCTCGTTCGTTCGGATGTCCCTCTCCGGACCATCCCGACAAGGTTTATAAAACCCTCCCTTTTTTACAGGGAAGGATGATTTACCTCACCATCACACGGACCCTCGTCCGTTCGGATGTCCCTCTCCGGACCATCTCGACAAGGTTGATAAAACCCTCCCTTTTTTACAGGGAAGGATGATTTACCTCACCATCCACGGACCCTCGTCCATTCGGATGTCCCTCTCCGGACCATCCCGACAAGGTTGATAAAACCCTCGCTTTTTTTTACAGGGAAGGATAATTTACCTCATCATCACACGGACTCTCGTCCGTTCGGATCATCCCTTCACCTACAAGGAGGTACAACTCCGAGGTTCTCTGTCCACTTGATATCGCTTACAAATACCCCTTCTTTCTTTAATTTTGTTGCACCCCGAGTATACTTCCTCGGACTGCAACAAAAGAAAGAAAAAGGGGAGGGGGGGGGGAGAGAGATCAAGATTAAGGACAACAAGAAGCACGGATTACACCGACCCATCCTAAAGGAGAAGGACAGAAAGGACTTGAACGGTAGTAGGTCCGACCCCTCCAATGGTCCGTAACCATGGGGTCCGATCCGGATCTAACATGACAATCTCACAAGCAACCAAGTAAACTGGCACTAGAGGGTAAGGAGGTCCAGGCAATAAGGTCCGAATCGGAGGAGTCGGACAAATTTATGGGAGTTTCCCAGACAACCCAATACGGTCCGAACCAAACGTCCGGACCAACCTCATCGGACCTTGACCCACAGCAGACTGTATCAAAGCCTCTAAAACTCTCACATTAATGACTAAACTACCCTGAAAGCCCAAAGTGGAATGGGACAAGTGTCATTAATGGGCCACGGGCCTATTGAAGCCTTGGTGGCTCAATCCAGGCCTTACACTTGGCACGATCCGGTGGAACCCTCCCAATTGGGGAGAAATCTATATATAGGGCACACACTCCCATGATAAGGGTAAGCCATAATCACTTCCAAACCTTGACTATTATACAGAGTAGATCTTCAGTCTCTCTTGAGTAAAGTCTAGGACCGGTTTGACACTTAGCATATCGGGTCCTTGGTCCTAACCCCCCCCCCCCCTCTCCAAGCTATTTGTGCAGGTCCTTAGGCATCGCCTCTTATTAGTACGACGGTTCTTACGGGCTCTTACTCTTTGGTTCTTACTCAAAGGTGGTCTAGGTACTTAGCGTGAAGGAAAGCAAGGAAAATTCATTAAGTGGTTGGGGGACTTTTACCCTCAACAGATCTCCCCCAAGTACGAAATACTTGTTCGCTCGGTGTTGTACACTCCTTGACTCCTTTGGATCAGCAAGTAATGATCCGTACTTGAGGTAACTAAAGATATCAGTTATCCATTTTTTTCCTGTTTCACTGATCATAATGGTTGGAGTAGGACCCATGACGGATGAGTTTTTGATTGTGAGTAGGATAACTCTCCTTGTATCTAGAGCAGCTGTTGCGGACGCATACTTTGCCAGAGTGTCCGCTCTTTCGTTCCATTCCCTGTCAAATTTTTCCAGGGTAAACTCATCGAAGAAATTCACTTCTAGTTTCAGTAGCTCAAGGTACTTGATCATTGAAGGGCCTTTTGTGGCAAAGGCACCAGAAAACTGGGCTTCCACTAACTGTGAATCCGTGTAAGCTTTGAGCTTCTGAACTTGTAGGGACTTGGCTATACGTAGTCCGACCAATAGTGCTTCATATTCAGCTTCATTGTTTGTAACCTTGAAGTCCAAGGATATCGCATAGTCGAGTTCCGCGCCATCAGGGCTTTTAAGATAGATTCCAATGCCTCCCACTCTTCCGTTGGATGAGCCATCCACTTCCAATGTCCACATATCGGTGGGCTTCTCCCTGGTTTGAGGATCTTCTATAAGCTCCTGAATCTTCAACCCTTGTTCCTTTTCCCCTTTAGCATCCCGACCGGAGTTATCGGTATTTGATTCTCTTGTGATATCATCGAGGAGGAACATTTAGTTGACCCGAGTTTCTTCCCATGTCATAGTCCGAGATTGATTGATAAACTGAGCATCTTTAAGGTTATCTGGGTTAATCTTTGGCGGAACTGACTTTCATTTGATCTGCTTGGTAATCAGGCACTCAAGTGCCTGTTTATCCGAGACTTTCGCTGACTCCGCTTCAGGGTACTCCGCTAAGAAGTCCGCAATAACTTGAGCTTTCTTGGCTGTCGGAGCCTGATAGCTAATGTCGTATTCGCTCAGCTCTATTGCCCATTTAGAGAGTCACCCGGATTGATCGGCCCTTCCCAGGACCTGTTTCAAAGGTTCCGTAGTTAGGACTACTATCTTATGAGATTTAAAATAGGGTTTTAACCGCCTTGCGGTGTAAACCAAAGCATATGCAAATTTCTCAATCTTTACATAGCTTGTCTCCGCCCCTGCAAGGGCTTTACTAAGATAGTAGATTGGCATGTGATCATTAGCTTGGATCCGTACTAATACGGAACTCATTGCCTCTTCCGTAATGGCTAGGTAGAGGTAGAGTGGTTCTCCTTCTACGGGTTTGGAGAGCAGTGGAGGGGAATGGAGGTACTTTTTCAAGTTTTCAAAAGCCTCGGAACATTCTGTGGTCCACTCAAAGTTCTCTCCTTTCCGGAGGATTTTGAAGAATGGAAGGTTCCTCTCTGCGGATCGCGAAATAAAACGACTTAAGGACATGAGGCGTCCAATAAGTTGTTGTACCTCATTGAGGTTCTTCGGATGAGGCAGGTTTAGGATGGCTTTTATCTTCTCAGGATTTGCACTTATCCCTCTTTCTGTGACCATGCAGCCTAAGAACTTTCCGCCGTTTACCCCGAAGGTGCACTTTTCCGGATTAAGTTTCATCCCATACTTCCTAAGGATAGCAAAGCACTTGTTTAAGTGCTCTATGTGTTGTTCCTCAGTTTTGCTTTTAACGAGCATGTCGTCCACGTACACCTCCATGGTCTTGTCGATTTCTTCTTTGAACATTTGATTTACCAGCCTTTGGTAAGTAGTTCCGGCGTTTTTCAATCCGAAAGGCATCACTTTAAAGCAGTAGACCCCTCCCGCAGCGAAAAAAGCTGTCTTCTTAATACCTTCATTGGCCATCCGAATCTGGTAAAAGCCTTGATACGCATCCATGAAACTCAGTAACGCGCATTCGGCTGTGGAATCAAGCAACTGGTCAATCCGTGGCAAAGGATATGGATCTTTCGGGCAAAATTTATTCAGCCTAGTGAAATCATTGCACATCCGCCATTTGCCCGGTGATTTCTCAACTAAGACAACGTTGCAAACCCAATCGGAATAACGGACCTCTTCGATGTGTCCGACCTTCATGAGCCGGTCAACTTCCGTGGATATGAAGGCATCTTTGATTGGATGAAAATCTTTTCTCTTCTGGCGGATATATTTAATCGAGGGGTCCATGTTCAGACGGTGAACAGCGACCCTCGGATCTATCCCCTTGAGGTCGTCAGTACTCAAAGCAAAGACATCGTTGTTGTCGTGGAGACAAGCAATGAGCTTCATCTCCACTTCCGCATTCATCTCCGTTACAATTCTAGTCTTCTTGTCCGAGCTTCCGACAACAAGTCCAACATCCTGGAGGGTCTCATGAGGTTCGATCCGTGCAATCCTGGAAAACTTGTCCTTCTGGCTCCTTATCCCAATGTTGGGATTTTCCTTTTTTGGTGGGAGGATAATCTGCGGGTCGGAAGTCTGAGAGACTGCTAACACGGGCACGGATGCCCTCCTGGTAGACATGATGTAACACTCCCAAGCTTCTCGGATGTTTCCTATTTCTTCTCCAATTCCGATGGGGGTCGGAAACTTCATTCAATTATGGCGGGTGGAAGGCATAGCTCGGAATTGATTAAGCCCTGAACGACCAAAGATAGCATTGTAGTCAAAAGTTCGATCCACCACTACAAAACGGACTAGCTGTGTCACTCTCACGAGATGTGTCCCCAATGATACATGAAGCATGACACTTCCTAGGGGGTGGACAGTTCCTCCTCCAAACCCTAATATGGAGTTATTGACTCTCTCATACCGGATTCTCCCCATATTCATCTGATCTATTGTCCTTTTGGCTATGATGTCGAGGAACTCCCTGTATCTACCAGGATCTTGTTTACCCGATAAGTCGCTATGGTTAAAGAAACCACCAGTGGGACATTGGGATCATCTATGTCCTCACCTCCTGCCGTAGGAGGGGGAATCTCACTGTCATCAAAGGATATAATGTTGGTTCCTCGGATCGCTGGAGCAGTAAAGGATCTATCGTTGTTCCGCAGATTCTGAGCTGTCCGTTCCCTTGCGTTCCTGCTATCACCTCCAGTCGGTCCACCTGCTATGGTGTTGATCACTCCACTTTATGGAAGATTCTCCATTTCAATGTCATCACCATACTCGTATCGGAGATGATCCGAGCGGGGCGGATGATTGTTTGGCGGAGGTGGTAAGGATAGCGGATAGGGTTGTGGTTCTGCGGTCCTATCTTCCCTTCTTTGTTCCGTCCTATCGTGCCTAGAAGGCTCATCCGTGTAGACGTGCTCCTTCAGCTTTCCCTCTCTTATTAAGTGTTCAACCTTCGTCTTCAGTTGAATGCAATCGTCTGTCTCATGGCCACGACTCTTGTGAAACTTGCAATACCCTTTTGCATTCTTGTTCTTCCGGTTATTGTGAGATGGTTGTGGCCATTGAATATCCAACTTTTTCTCAATAATGGTTGCCAAAACGTCGGATCTTGGTCTATTGAGATGGGTATAATCCGCGTATCTTCTCGGCGGACTTCTTTCCCTGTTGAAACCCTTGTCTCTGTGATCCTTCCTTGGATCGACTTTCGTTGGCATTGCTCTTGCTTCATTGGCTCCTTTCCCTTCTTAGAACCATCTGTCGCTGGGACATTCTTTCGATAATCTTCTCCGTACATCACCTCTTCACAGATGTCATCCAAATGCTTTTATCCTTCCTTGGATCGAACTTTCCATGGCGTTGCTCTTGCTTCATTGGCTCCTTTCCCTTCTTGGAACCAGCTCTCACTGGAACATTCTTTCGATACTCTTCTCCGTACATCACCTCTTCACAGATGTCATCCAAATGCTTTTCACTTCTCACTTCTTGGATAGAAAGTTTCCTGCGGAGCTCTGTGTTGTAAGTATTAGCATACAGGTGGACCCGGACTTAATAATATCTGAGGCTCAACTCGGAGGACCTCCATATTGAAGCGATCTAGGAAAGTCCTGAGATCCTCTTGTTCTCCTTGTATAATCTCTGCCAGGTGCTCAACGGTTCGTTTCCTTCTTTTCGATTTTCCAAATCGCCCCAGGAACTTGGAAGATAGATCCACATACGATCTTACTAACTTGTTTGGCAACGCAGTATACCAATCCATGGCTGTTCCGAAGAGAGTAGATGAGAAAGTGAGAGCTTTTGTATTGTCACTCATCCCTTTGGAATCCATCTTACTATTGTACCTTGTCAAGTGGCCCACCGGACAAGTGTCTCTGTGATAGTATTCCAAGTTCGGAATCACTTGATCCAAGTTCTTGTTTCTTTCCTTTTCTTTCATGATATCATGACACAAAGGATTTGGTGTGCTAGTAGCTATCTGCTCATGATCTTTTACCAAGCGTCCGAGATTGAGAATCTGGGCTTCCAAGGCCTTTTGTTGAGCATATATTTCTTCCGCAATCATCATTTCTCCTATTCTAGGATGGATTGCTACATCCGCAGGAAGTTCATCTAAATGGGCCAGTGGAGCAGTCTCAGCTACGTGATCCTCAGCCCGTGGAGGTAACTGTAGCGGAACTCCGAGTCGCCTGTTTCCGTTTCCTTGATGTTCCCTCTGCCCATTTGTGCTTCCCTCTCTTCGGGCTTGGGAAGCGGAGGCTCTCATGTCTAGGAGATTCCGCAAATCTTCCTGTGGTAGCTGATTCCCCAACCTCTGCTGGATCGGACGTTGCTCATTCCTTGATAAAGCAGGCTCTGCTTGCCTCGGATTTACCACTGGCGGAGTGGCTTGCTGGGGTTGTACATTGTTAGTTCTCGCCCAAATTGATCCTCACTTAGTCCGAAGTCGTTAGTGCGGATGATACGACCATTTAGCATGGTAAAGTGTTGTCCTGGAGGTGGGCCCTATGTTCCTGCCGAAGGAACTTGAGCTTCCACTACTCCGCGACTTTCAGGCACCACATTCTCTGGAACATTACGGATTCCCCTGGGTGGAACGTCTCCTCCTTCATCTGAGCATGGGCTTGCTGTGTGACCATCACTCGGATATCTCCTTCCCCCAGTATTTCCTTCAGCAGCAGTGGCCCTCCGTCCTCTGTTTGGTGGACGTCCGCATGGGCGTAGAGGTGGAGTCCCGACGCCTGCAGAACTGGTCCGTGCTGTCCGTCTTGTTCTTTCCATCAACCCAGTCTTAAGCACGGAACCTTTTGTAAGGGTTCGCACAGACGTCGCCAAATGTTGAGGGGTAAGACCTCAAACACTAACTAAACTATTACAAGTAACCTAGTCTAAGATCCTCCTCCTACTTGAAGTCCAAAGCAGTACCTGTCCGAGCTTGAATACCTGAAAGGACTATGTGTGTGGGGAGGGGGGGGGTTAGAAAGGGTTACCCGGATTGTGTATGTCAATCCGGTAAGAGACTTTACTCAAGAGAGAGTTGGGAGCTCTCAATATAATAGTTATGAGGAAGGTTATGATATTGGAAACTTTATCACTCCTTTCTTTTTCTAAGGTCTTGGACCTTGTGCTATATTTATAGTTATCATAGGTTATGAGGTGACTCATAAGATGATGCCAAGTGTAAGGTGTGGATTCAAGGATAGCGACATTCCTTTGGCCCATGGCCCAACAGTATGTTATAGTCCAATACCGTGTATTGGGCCTGGGAGGATAAATCGGTCCTTTCCTTACCGAGAGTGTTGTTCCGCCTGTCGGGTCCGTGTAAGTCCTTAGGATAGAACTGTCTGCTTAATTGATCTATCCTCAGTTAACTCTGGATGTCCGAGCCAAGAGTCTCACGGAAGTATCTTAGTGGTTCCAGTATACGTTTGGTCTTACTGCAAAGGTGGCGTCCGAGAGGCTATCTCGTCCGGTCCGTTGAGCATCTTTGTACTGACTCAGTCAGGTCTAGAAGTCCTTTTCCCAGCTAGCTCGGACTAGCCGTGAGGGTGTAGTGACTTTAGCGTACTGGCTGACTCACTAGGACGGACCATGTGAGGTCGGACTAGTACTGAATTGGCTATTAAACCGTGATGCGCTCTAGGACACGCTCTATAGCTCCCTTAACGGATTGGACATATATCCGTATCAACACTTAGAATCAATGACGGAGCATGGACGAAATTGGAAATTTTAGGGTAAGCTCTAGATCTTTTGATTTTTTATTATCTTTCTATACAAATTAAGTTTCTTAAAAGTAGTTCAAATTCTATTCGGATCAAAATTTGTAATGATCTTTTCCTTCAGATCCATGTTTTAAGTGTTTAATTTTCACTACTCAGGCTATGATTCTTTAACCTTCAATGTTCAATAAGCTCACTTTTCAACTTTAAATGACTTTTACTTTAAGAAACTAGAAACCGTATCACACGTTACGTGCTTGAACAGTATTCTAGATAAACTTCTTGATGTGTCCCTCATGTTTTATTCACTTTAGTGCTTGTATATGCTTTGAAACTTGGAAGTCTGTATACATGTTTGTTTTTAACCTTAGTAAATTAATATATATCGATTATATAATACCTCGCTAAATTAATAAAATCTCACTAGCCGACATTATTAATTTATAAAGGTTTTTTTTAGATGAAAGATACTTTGGGCAATTTTCATATAGCACCCTTTTAGGACATCGAATAACATATATGTTAATATTATGATTTACGATGATGTCTTAATATTATGTTGTCATTAAATTTAATTAAAGCTAGATCCAAAAGTAACTCAATAGAGAGAAAGTGTGGTGATTGTCATGGATACCCTCTTATTCATGCTTTTCTTATATATTTCCTTTTAATACATTTAACTCCTAAAACTTTCAATATATCACAAAACGACCGTAAGATTTATTGCTTCATCTTTTCTATCTTCCTTCTTCATTAATACGTCGCAATCGCTTAAATACTGAATACTAACACACTGTATACTAACACTTAGCTTCGATCTATGTATGAAACAGCCCTTCCTGTTGGCTCGTTTTGAACTTGAAGGCCTTTACTGGAGCTAGTCTGGAAATCAAACAAGAGCATTGATCTGAAACTTTGGACATCTATCACTACAAGAATCTGCAGTTTTAGAATCCGTCGCTAAAATTGTGCCGATCCGTCGCTAAGTCCTTATCCACGGATAGAAAAGCCGTTGTTCCACGGGAAGTGGGACGACGAATAGTTTATCCGTCGCTAAATCGCGACGAATTTAGCGACGGATAAACCATTGACTTTAAAATCCGTCGCTAAAAAGCAGAATTTTTATTTTTATTTTAAAAAAAAAGAAAATCTGTTTTTTAGCGACGGATGTTTTATCCGTTGCTAAAAAACAGATTTTCGTTTTTATTATAATCTGCTTTTTAGCGACGTATAAAACATCCGTCGCTAAAAAACAGATTTTCTTTTTTTTTAAATGGGCCTTTTTAGCGACGGATAGTTAAAAAAGCAGATTTTTAATTTTTTTTAATAATTTGCATCCTGTTTTCATATTTCACCTGTTTCACAAATATATTGTCCGATAGTAAATCTAGAATAATGAAATTGTTTTAACTAAACAGAAATCATTCTACAAAAGTTAACAAACCATCCGTAATGAAAATCAATATCCGTACATAGTCTAAAGTAAGAAATAAAAAAAAAACACAAGTCGAAATCTATCTACCGGACGGGTGGTCACTTTCGAACTCAGACATGAAAGTCTCAGATCAGAATCAAGACGCTGCTTTTCCTCCCATAGTGCTCTATCTCGCCGCTCCATTTCCTCTGTGAGTCGTGCAACATGTTCAAACTGTGGATCGCACTAACTCCGAGACCGCCCCGTGTGAAAACTTGATGTCTAGATTCTTTGGGATCTTTGGTAGGTAGGAGTAGTCATCACAGGGCCGAAACTCCCCAATCCATATACTCGGCCTTTGTTGTCCATTGGGTTGACGGCTAAGAAAATGTTGTTTTGTTGTTCAATTGTCAGCTCCTCACCCGTTTCGGCCTGCTGCCTCTTAATCTGAGCCTCCACCTTAGCCTGAAACCGTAAAATGCAGATATCATGAGTTACAGTTTTTTCATAATAACTTATACTACACAAATAACCAAAATTAACGTACCGCAATAGCCTCGGACTTGTTGTCAACCCATCTGTCGTTCTTCAGCTTGGCTCTTTTGAAGTACTCGAAGGCGGTATTCTTCTCCCCTGAAGACACCTGAAGAACATATGAAACAAAAAACACATTAAAGGTAAACATTTAGCTAGGAACTCATTAAAGGCAAATATTTAGCTAGGAACTCATTAAAGGTATATAAATGAAACACAAAACACATGTACGAATAAACTGGCCAAATTAGATGTACACTTACAGATTTCACGTGATGCGTAAGAACAGCTTGCGACCCGTAGTGGTGAATGGCCACCCCTTTACCCTCAGACAGCTCTGTCAGCCGGTTCTCTCTGTTCTGGTCCGCAATCTGTTGGACATCAACTCGAGTCCAGTAGGCCACCCAAAGCGCCCACTCCTCCTCATCACACCATGCAGGCCTTTTGTTTTGTCGCCACATCCTTTTCATAGTGCAAACCATATCCTTGTATTGAGCTGACCCCAGTGACTCGAAACAAGGCCATATCAGGTGGAGCAACCTGTTGGGAATGAAGTACTTTTTCTACATTCCCAATTCCAGACAACATCCAAATTACATAACGTAAACCAAGACATCAATTTAATAAGATAACATAACATAACATATTCAATGGTGACTAACATATCACCCAAGTTTAGCGGCTAACATACCACTCACATATAGTGGCTAACATACCACTCACATTGTTCTAAAATTAAGCACAGTGGTGACTAACATATCACCCAAGTTCAGTAGCTAACATACTACTCACATACAGTGGCTAACAGACCACTCATATTGTCCTAAAATATACTAACACAGTGGTGACTAACATATCACCCAAGTTAACATACCACTCACATGTAGTGGCTAACATACCACTCACATTGTCCTAAAATTTACTAGCACAGTGGTGACTAACATATCACCCAAGTTCAGCAGCTAACATACTACTCACATACAGTGGCTAACATACCACTCATAGTGTCCTAAAATATACTAACACAGTGGTGACTAACATATCATCCAAGTTAACATACCACTCACATATAGTGGCTAACATACCACTCACATTGTCCTAAAATTTACTAACACAGTGGTGACTAACATATCACCCAAGTTCAGGGGCTAACATACGACTCACATACAGTGGCTAACATACCACTCACATTAAAACAATGAGTATAACAACAAATAAAGGAATGTCAGATTCAAACTTACCCGCAACTCATCAAAGTACTCGCCTCTCATCCGGTCCGAGATGCACGACCACTTCTCGCCCCCTCCCTCGGGGGGCTCCCTCTTGGTCCGAAAGATGTCACCGAGTTTAGCGGCTGCATCTGAAGGCCATAACCTGTTATCAATGTATAAGATACAAGAAACAAATATTAATTAGTATAGTATAACAATGATGTGACATAAATTATCTTAAGGTATGTTCTATATATATGAAGGAATACATAATACTTACTTGTCTTTACCCAGTGGGAACAACACAGGCTTCCCGTTCCAATGAGCCCCGACCTCGAGCTCGGTATAGGGACAATCGTCGTCCTGTAAGTTCCCGAAGATTGGATTCGAGCCCCTGCTCGAACCAGGTGGCGTCTCAGGAACCGTAGAGCGACTGCTCTGACTAATCTGCTCCTCTGAGTCAGAACCCCCTCCTCGACTACCCCCTGACTGGCCGCATGGGGGAGGACGGTATGTGGGTCGCCTATGTCGCGGCATCTGCAAAAACATGCAACAATACATGAAAAATGTGTTAGTATATACCTACATACATTTTGAAATACATTTTGAAAAGCATGTAAATCTCAAATACTTGATATTATCAACAATTAACTAGTTATATACATAATCTACCCTTCTCACATACCTTGTGCGTCCTCGTCTAAGTCTACATACTGGTCCTCGTGCAGATCTATCAACTCTTCACGAGCCTGTACAAGAGTCTTTGCTTGTTCATCGACAACCTCTTCTTGGTACGAGTTGGTAATTGAGTCGTCTTTCTCAACGTACTCAACTTGGAGCGGGCACGTATAGGTATCGCAGCTAACCAGTCCGCCTTGTCCCGTTTCCTGCTTGGATATTCAAGAAACACCACTTGTCGTGCTTGAGTCGCCAAGATAAATGGTTCGTACTTAGTTTTGTACCTCTTTCGATGGTTTATGTCAACCATTTCATACTGCTCATTCTTCTTCGTACCAAGTGGATTAGGATCATACCAGTCAACATCAAACAAAAATGTTCTTTTCAAGGGCAAACCGGGATATTCTAGGCGCACTATTCGTTTCAGCTTCCCGTGGAAATCATACAAATCACCTGGTCCTAAATCTTGCCCCCTGACACACACCCCATAATTGCTTGTAGCCATAGCCGTGTTAGAGTCATTGACTATGTAAGATGGGAATGTGTAGACCTTTTTGAATGGTCCCTCTGCTAGAGCACTCAAGTAAGGGCATGTGACGTTGTTGACAGGATCTCGGACATACTCGAACCAATCTGGAAATTCTGATTCCATCTTTGAGTCAAGGAGTTCTTCAAGCGTATCCTCTGCCATCTGAGGATTCTTCTCCAGACAACGCTTTTTGAAAACGTTGTTGACATTGACATGATTATAAGTGTACATACTATCTAGGAGGATTTTAGTTAAAAGTTCAATTTTAGTTGCTTTTAATAAGGTACTCACCCAGCAAATATTACCATATACTTGTCAACCTCAGCACAATTCCTGAGGACATAATATTGAGCTGCCTTCAGCTTCTTATCCGTCAGATATTCTTTCTTACTCTGTCCCAAAGGTCTCCCTGAGACCCTAAAAACAGATAGGGAAACATCATCATCCTCTTGAATTTCGAATGTGTCTGCGTTTCGAGATGGCCTAGATGTCTTTGTTGGGACGTGGTCCTCAAAGTAATAGGAGCAGAAGGTTGCAGTTTCCTCTCGAACGTACGCATTGGCAATCGATCCTTCAGGTCTACCTTTGTTCTTGACATATTTCTTCAATTTTCCCAAGTACCTATAATATATATTTAGGTAAGACGGTGTTAGAAATGAAAATCTATCCGTCATTTTAAGTACATGATTGCAATTATTTCACACCTCTCGAATGGATACGTCCATCGATACTGAACCGGTCCAGCAAGTCTTGCTTCATGTGGAAGGTGAACCGGCAAGTGCTCCATAGAATCAAGAAGCTCGGTTGAAAGATACGCTCGAGCTTGCATAGAATCAATGGTATGTTGCTTTCAAGATTTGCTAACACTTGATCGTGAACCACCCTTGTGCATAAATTCTTGAAAAATAAGCTCAGCTCGGTGATAGCGATCCAGACAGGTTTAGGTAGCAGTTCTCGAAATGCAACCGGGATAAGCCTCTCCATGAACACATGACAGTCGTGGCTCTCATCCCAAACATCTTTGTCTTCTTCAAATCCACACACCGCTCCAATTTCGAGGCGTAATTGTCGGGGAACTTCAATGCCTTCATCCAATCAAACAGTATTGACCTAGATTCATTGTCAATTATGTAGCATGCCTTGGGCCACTTACCTTCATCATTCCTCTCTGTCAACTCCGGCCTTTTACACCATGTATCCAACTCGGCTCTAGATTTGACATTATCCTTTGTTTTTTCCGGGAATGTTGCAAATTGTGTTGAAGCAGTTCTCGAACACGTTCTTCTCAATGTGCATGAAATCTAGGTTGTGCGTATAAGAAGACTGCTCCAATAAGGCAAGTCCCAGAAGATGCTTCTCTTCTTCCATCCATATTTGTTGCTAGTTTTCTTGTTATGCTTCTCCCACCCAAGTTCAGTCACTTTCATAAGACCCAACCTATCAATCTCCGCAAGAATTTGTGCACCAGTAAGTCGTCTCGGGGCTCCTTTCTTTTCTACTTTGTTTTTCAAGAATTGATCCCTGTTTTTCCTGAACGGATGATTACTTGGTAGAAACCTACGATGACAATCAAACCAACATACCTTCCCGCTATCCTTTAGTCTAAATGCATCAGTGTCCTCCAAACAATGTGGACATGCATGTTTCCCGGCGGTTTTCCTTCCAGATAGCATGAAGTACGCAGGAAAGTCACTCACGGTCCAAAGTAGTGCTGCTCTCAAGGTAAAGTTCTTCTTGGTTGACACATCATATGCAGGGATACTCTTCTCCCACAGCTCAATCACACTAACAAAATATCCTTTTTTAGCGACGGAACTATCCGTCGCTAAAACAGGACCGATCCGTCGCTAAATCCGTAGTGACGGATAACTCCCCCGTTCCCGAACCTTTCGTCACAATTTTTTGGCGACGGATAAGTATTCCGTCGCCAAACAACGACGAACTGGCGACGGATTAATACGTTGACCAGTCCGTCCGAATTGACGACGGATTACTTATCCGTCGCCAATTAGTTACGGAATTTAGCGATGGATTAATATCCGTCTTAATCCGTCGCTAAATTCCGTAACTAATTCTCCCTTAATTCGTGTGGAATTTAGCGACGGAAATAATTCCGTCACTAAATTCCATGGGCTAATTCGCCTTAATGCGTGAATTTAGCGACGGAATTATATTATTTCCATCGCTAAATTTACTGTTTTTTAAATTTTTTTTATATTTTAAATTCCTGTTTCACATTTCACCTGTTTTTCACATAATATACCCAAAACAATTAAATTGCATTAAATATCCAAACATAGATAAATTGCATTATCAAATATTCGACGAATATAAAGTATTCATACCGAAGTCTAATGTAACTAAGAATGAGATAGTGTCAAAGTATGTAGCATAAACAACATAAGTCTGATGTAACTAAGAATGGGGAGGAGGCGGTGGGTGGTATTGGGAAGAAGTGCTGAACATCTGGGTCAAAGCGTCCATCCTCAAGCACTTGCTGGTAAGCTGCCTTGGTCGCAGCTATTTCCTCGTGGAGAGGAGTCATCATCTCTTGAACCTGGTCCTGTGTGAAGAGATTAGATCGCGATCCTCCCTGGGACATTGAGAAGCTACTAGAACTCATAGAAGGGCCCAAACATCCCAATCCATATGTTCGACCCTTGCTATCCACTGGGTTGACATCAAAGAAGATCTGCTCTTGCTCTTCAATTGACAGCTCATGACCGTCGATCATCCTCTCATCCATCCTCCTCTCCACCTCACTCTGCAATAGTAAAGTGCATACGAAATGAGATGTAATTTTAGAAATCACTTTAAAATACACAAATACAAATGTTAACCTTAAGAAAGAAATGTACCGCAATACGCTCAGCCCTCACGTCAGATTCTTCAGCTTAGCCTTCTTGAAGTGGTATAGAGCACTCTTCGGCTGTCCTCTATTGGCCTAAAAAATATATGTGCAAACAAGTAGTTAGTTGATTGAAATGAAAGCAAAAAATCTGATATGTATCATATTCCAAGTCATAAACAACATATTTACTAACCTCCATCACGTGATCTGTAACAACAGCTCGCGACCCATAGTGATGTCTGGCAGTGCCCGTACCATCTCGCGGCTCAGTCAAACGGTTTTTCCTGTTCTTGAAAGCTTGATCCTGGAAAAAGGGATCATTCCAGTACGCCTCCTAAAGTGCCCACTCGTCATCCCCCACCCATGTTGTTTGTCTGCGTGTCTCCTTCATTTTGTAAACCATTTTCCTATAGATGTCTGATCCTAAAGTCTCGAAAACAGAGTACAACTGGGACACCAGGGCATTGGGAATGTAGTAGTCTTTCTACAACAATTCCATTCAAAGTAAAAATTACACAAGTTTGAAGAAAGATAACAATTTAAATATAACACCAAGTTTACTGGCTAACATACCACTCAAATTGTGTGCAATAAGTTCATGAATAAACACCAACATATCACCCAAGTTTAGTGGCTAACATACCACTCAAATGACACAACAAGTTCATGAATGGTGACTAACATATCAAACCAAGCTAAGTGGCTAACATACCACTCAAATTGTCCTAAAATTGACTAACACAATGGTGACTAACATATTGTTGGTCCAAATAACGGCAAAGTAAAAGACTGGAGGGGGGGGGGGGTGAATAGTCTTTTAAAACTTTTGTCGATAAAAACTATTTCTCAGATATCTGAGTAGATATCTGATACTTAGAATCAGAGCGCGGAAGACTTAAGATAGATAAGTGCAGAAACAGTTAAAGTGTGTGTGTGTGTTGCTGAAACGTAAATACAGAAAAGGTAAATAACACAGCAAGTATAGTGGTATCTGGAGGTGGTGTAATCCTCCAACTAATCCACTTCGGTCTTCCAGAGACCTAGAATTCACTAGAATAGATAATTGAGTTCTCCTTACAAAAATCCTATTCTAAGATTCCTTTAAACAAATGGTTCCCAACCAAATGTTCCCCCTGAGTTGTTCCCCGGCTTTCTCAGCCAAGTACTTCACACTCGAAACCTTTTGAGTTATTCCTAGCTTCCCAAGCTAAGTACTTCCTATACTCAATAACCTTGAGTTATTCCTTAGTTTCCCAAATCAAGTACTTCCTATACTCGGAACCTTGAGTTATTCACGATTTTCCAAACTAAGTACTTCTGTACTCCACGCCATTATGGTGTTGGTTTCGGTTTGAGTTGTCGATGAGCTTCTTTAATAACTTATTCATTATTCAGATAGCTCGTGAATCAAGTATACTTAATACACTTTTCAATGTATGGTATCTTGTTCTTTTACGCACCAAGTCTTAGATAAGTGTTTAAGAGAATGAATCTCAGATACTTGATCTTTCGTTTCAACTCTTTCACAGATAGCTATGCTTGTTTAGGATCAGGACACTTAGAACTTCAGTGTTACTCAAGATCAAAAGCTTTGGTCGCAACAGAAAGCTTTGAGGATAAGTAATTTGCTTTGAGAGAGTAAGATGTTCAGTAAGTTCTGTGTAGTTCAAGGTGTCTCAGTATCTTCTCAAGCAGTCTAAGTGTTGATATTTATAGATGAATTTGAGTGCTGTTTGAATAGTATCCGTTAGGCTCAAATTCAAACTATTGATATCTCGTATAGATCTTTAGTTTTGTTTTGTCTTCTTCTTCAGAAGCTGCCGTTGCTTTTGTTCAGACATCTCTGTCCGTGCATTAAATGCATTGTACTATACACTTTGTCCTGTAGTGTCAACGGAACTATGCTTTGTATCAGAGACTAGTATTATCTGATTCTTTGGACGTCCTTTATCTTCAATCTTCAGATACCACATTTATTGAAACAACTTTGTTTGCAATATATATATATATTTCTTTTTCAGAAATGTGGTTAAAGCTCAAGGTATCTGAGAATAGATATTTGTGGACACTTTCCTTGTTTTCAGATAGACCTTTCATTTCTCAGATATCTCTTGTGACAAAGTTTGTTTAAAAACTATTTGTGTCTTCAAGATATCTGGCTAAGGTATCTGAAAAACTGTTCCAGTAATCTTGTGCAGTTTCTTCAAGTCTTCAATGTCGTTGAGTTTGCTCTGCTTGGATGTCTTCTTCTTGGTCTTCTTTTCATAAAATAAAAATTACATTTTGAAACCTAACATCCTATACAAGATTAGCTAGACTATCATACTTAGTGGGTTTCCTCTTTTACAATGTTCAAGTGAACCAAGAGTACTAATCACCTTTTTGAGACTAAGATAAGTCATCATGTTGCTGATCAAAATCTAAACAGATATTTCTACCAAAATATCTAACAAATTTCCTAACAAATTTCCCCCTTTTGATCAGTCAACGATGACTATCTGACCTATTACAAATCTGGATGAGTGAACAATCCAACACTTAATCTTTTCTTAAGATTTTCAATTTATTCAATTAAGTGCAGAAAGTAAACATCAACCAAATCACAAGGTGTGATCTTTCCTGACAAGTTATCTTTTATAGAATACTATCTGAGAGTAAGTTCTTCAGATAAGTTACAAATAGAGATTACAGATAACTTCAATACATAAAACAATTTAGCTCAGTCAGCAAAAATACAAAAACTACATAGTAAATTAGGACAACAGGAGTAACCAAGCTCCAAGTAAACATCCTAATAGACTAGTCTTCAAGTCTTCAAGTCTTCAACAGTAGTTCTATGGATCAGTCTGCAAATTTCCTATCTCCAAACCTTTTGATGTCATCAGAATAATCATAGAGAAGTGTTCTGACGAGCATCTCAGTGTCTCTGGCAAATCCACAGACCTCTTTGTAGGTTTCCGTAGGATTTTTCTTGACAAAATGTTTGACCCACAGATACTTTCCCCACTTCCAGGCATGCTCTATTCTGATATCTGAAAGCTTGAAGTATTCGTAGATAATCCTCAGATATCTGATGTCACCCTTGTATTGATCTTCAGTTAGATAGAACGACTCATAGGGTTCCACAATAGTCTTGCTCTTGTGCTGTTCTGTGATATTCGTAATTGCACATCATCCGGCTTTCCATATGGACATTCATCAGAGAGGTCCTTTCTCATGGCTTCAGTTCTCTTGACAACTTCAAAATCCAACCAGGCTTTAATGTGATTGGTGTTGATCAAGGTTGGCTTATCTTTTCTCCATGCCATAAGTTGTTTATGGATTGGTTCTGGAAATCTTGAATTTACCAGTAGATGCTTAAGTTCCAGAATCCAATAGCCATTTTTCTGATTGATGCACCTGTAGACAGAGGAATCATTGTCATACTTCACATACTCTATTTTGGCTTCTTCTGGCCTGAGTGGAAGTTGACTTTGTCTTTGTTCAGCTCTCAGTCTGTTCCTTCTCTGTCTTGAATTCTCTTTGGGGTTGTTGCTTGAAGAACCACCCTGGATAGACTTGGTATTTCCAGAGGGTGTTTTAGCTGCTAGGGGCTTTGTAGCTATGGGCTCAGTTAGGCTTTTAATTTTCCTTTTCTTGTGAAGAGGAGCTTCATCTTCATCAGTTTCCTCATCATCATCATGATTTAATCTTGTGAGAGTTTTACAGCCTTCTTAATTGCCCAGGGACTTGATTTGACCTTCTTCTTCAGAAGAAGAAGACTCATCAATCCCTTTAACTTGTCTTCTCCTTGGAGCCTTAGTACTCCTTGGAGGTTTCTGTGCCATGGCCCTTGTTACCATTGTAGTTCCTTCAGTGGATTTCTGGGAAGCAGCTACTATTTGCAAAGCAGCTTGGCTTGAGGAGGGTTCATTGATTCTGAGTGGTGGCTGAGAAGTTTTCATGTTTCTTCTTCCTCTCTGAGCCGCACCAGCTCCAGATTTCTTCTTGTTTTCTTCTCCTTCTTCCCATTCCCCCTGACTTTGAGGTCCAGATTTGTACACTCTTTCCCCCTTAGTCATTGTTGGCTGACTCAGTCTTATAAAGGAATCTGAGAGAGACTCAAAATGTCCTTGTAAGAGATTGTAGGCAGTGACCAACTTCTGAAGTTCGGCTTTGAGCTCCTGATTTTGTTTGATAAGTCCATTGTCCTTATCAGTGAGCTCTGCCAATGGGCCTAGGATGGCATCTGCTTTTCCAGCAGTGTAACTTGCCTCTTGGAAAGCTTTTTCAGCTAAAGACGCATCATCGTCCCTTATCATTCCCAGATCTTTCTGAGAAATGACTATGCTAGTTGTTCTCTGAGTGATGAGCTCAGTGAACTTTTTCATTTCAGAGGGGACGGAGGCAATTACTTCCTTGTTCTGTGAAGACATCTCCTTGTTCAGATGAGCCAGTACTTGGTACCTGTTCATGTATTCATTGGAGTGGACATTTGGCAGTTTGCTGAATATTGCAGGAGCAATCAGCTTCCTTTTCAAGTGAGAAACCGCTAGATGTTCATTGCGGTGCTCTGCCAAAGTCTTGTCTTCTTCATCATCTGAGTAATCAGCCCAGTGATCTTCATCCTCTTGGACATTCTCATCGATTGTATCGAGTCCAACAACCATTTCCGAGATTGGTTTCTTCCTTTACGGGAGGAGGATGGTACTTCTTTTGAAGATGATGCAGCCTTAGCATCATGCTTGACTTCGATACTTCTTGATGTCGAGTTCTTTGGTGATATCATGCACAGCATCCTGTAGCTCTTTAACCTCAGAGTAAGCAATCATTTCTTGTAAGTATTGATCTTGTAGTTGATCAAGCTTGTCTCTGGATCTAGCTATTTGATCTTCCAGTTGAAGATGGAGCTGTTGTTCTTCTTCCAACAGTTGTCTGAGTTGAGCAGTTCTGGTTTGAGTGTTTAATATTTTCTGATTGGTTTCTTGAGCTCAACTACTTGTTCAAGAGTTACCGGGTGTTGGTTAGAAGATGGATGAGTAGATTTACGAGGAGATGGAGACGAGATTTACGTGAAGTCTTCTCGAGTGCTTTTCAAAGCTGAGGCATCATTTCTTAGCGAAATTCCTCCGGTCCCTGGTGCAGGGGCATCATCATCATCCTTTTTGTCTGTGTCATCCTTTTGGTGATGGTCAGTGGGAGGTTCATCGAAGTCATTTTCGTTTATTTCTTCCTCCTCATCATCTTCAGATACAAGATTGATCACTTCAGGAATAGTGATCTTCTGCCCATGAACCTCTTCTTGTTCAGAAGGTATAAATTGCAGAGTTTGGGGCAGAACTGGCTTGAAAGCCATCTGTAATCTTGTCTGACCATCTGCCTGTTCAAAGGCTTGTATCAAACTGTACGCCACTTCTCTGGAGAAATCCTTATGCAATAGAGTCGCAACTGTGTACTGTTCGGTAGGGAACATTTGATGGATATATGTCTCCAAGTCAAGAGCTCGTGCTCGTCTGTTTGGATGATCTGTGATTCTCAATATTTCAGAGAGATCAGAGCACCTTAACCTTTGCCATTTCTTGAAGCATTGAATATGCTTTGGCAGGGTGTGAGCTTTGAAGAAGGGAAGTAGGTCCCTTGTCTCAACATTGGAAGCCTGCTTGGCACTTGTTTGAGCCTGAAAGAAAGAGTTTTGAGTGAGCTTCAAAACTTTTGTAGATATCTGAGTAGAAGTGTAGTTTAGTTTCTGAGTTACCTGAGTAAGTACTTCAGGCTCAGAGACTTGTGCTACTGAGACAATTGGTGTCTCAGATATCTTGTTGTGAGGCGGAGACTTGGAAGTCTGGTCCTCATCAACCTTTCTTTCTTGAACCTGAGAATTAAAATTATCACAATACTTAGGAAATTTTATCAAGAAAACTTTAGATGACAAATCCGATATCTGAGAGGTCAATTACCTCCATGGGAGGCTCAGATATTTGTCTCTCAGAGACTTGTGCAGTCTCTGGAATCTTTTCTTGTGATGAAGGCCTTGATGCCTCATCAATTTCCATAGGTGCAGGGGATGTCGCAACTCTGTCCCCTTGCACTTCTACTTCTGAGTGAGCCTGTGAGTAGAACGTATTGAGTAATTTAGAAGAAGTTTGAGATAACCCAAGGTGAAGAATTTTTATCACTGATTTTCATATACCTTTATACTGGAAGGCTCAATGATCTGTTCTTCAGAAACCTTGTCGGTTTCTGGGTTTTCTTCTGGCATTTCTGCCTTATCTTCTTCTTTCTCAGTTGGAGCCTGTTAGAAACATTTATTTTAATGATTAAGCACATAAACATATAACTGAAGAAGTGTTATCTTAAGAATCCATTATTACCTGTGGCACAGGCTCAGATATCTTAAGAGGCGAGGTTGAGGGAACCTCCTTCTCAGTTTCTGAGGTAAGCTTTTCAGCTTCCTCTTGTTTTTGTGTTTCTAACTCAGCCTGTAACAAAGAATTTCTATAAATAACAAGATGTACAAGCATAAAATTTTTCACAAGATAAGAGTTAAACCGGTCAGCTACCTGAGTAGTTTCAGGCTGATTGGTCTCTGGAACTTGTGACCTTTCTATACTTTGGTCTTCTTGTCCCAGAATTTCTTCTTTGTTTGAAGTGTCAGGTACTTCACACCTTTCCTGAGTGTGCAACTCAGTTGCCTCCCCTGGTTGATCATTCTGAGTTGATGTCTCAGTTTGATCCCTCTCATTGAGTTGGGGAACCTGCTCTTTTGCAGGATTTTCTTCAGCATACTGCATTGCTGGTAATTCAAAATGGAGTTCATTTATCATTTCATCAACCACTTGTGGCTGTTGTGGTTGTTGTGGTTGTTGTGGTTGTCTGGAAGCAGAGGATTGGTCAGTAGAGTGTTCTTCCAGAGATGTGGCATTTTTATCAATATCTGCCAGCACTAAATTACCACTTATCAGGGCTTCTTGAAGTTGTGCATAAGAAACGTTCCATGATGATGTGTTTGCACCAACAACCTTTGCTATAGGTGCTTGTTCAGCAACCTGAGGTGTAGGTTCTTTTTCAGAAACCTTTTCACCAGTTACTATTTCAGTAACCTTAGCCCTCTTTGCTCTTTCTAGGACTTGAGAGATGACTAGTTTAGCATCTTCATCGTCAGAGCTCTCATCAGCATTAGGAACTGATTGGTCCATTACTCCTGCGGTTTCTGCAGATAGGGCTTGGTGTTTTTCACCACTTTTGGCAGCATTTATGAGTTCATCAGCAAGGCATTCTGCATTAGTCGCAACATTTCTGAACGCACTTTCTCTTGCTGAGTCTACTTGCGAGAGTTGATGATTCTTTGCAAGATTGATGAGTTGATCCGCTTTCTCGTCATCTAACGCTCAGTAGATATCTGAGAATCGACAACCTCTTTGGGTGTGTCTTCTGATTTGCCAGCAGACTTCTTTCTTGAAGTTCTGGGCTTCTTGGTCGTAACCTTTTCTTTAGATACCTTTTCAGACTTTCGCTTCTTAGAACCTTTCTGAGACCCAGTAACCTTTTTCATCAAGTTTGTATACTCATATTTGTAGAGTAGGTTACTGTTGGCTATTTCAGCCGTCTCTCTGAGCTCAATGCCAAGCTTTTCCAGCAAGTAGCATATCTTCAGACCATAGCCTACTGTGGCCTTTGGCTCAGCTAGTCCTTTGGCAATCTTAGGCTCGAAGCCTTGAATCTTTTTCACAAATTTCATGAAGGCGTACTTTCCCCAGTTAAAAGGGTTTTCCAGCCGTTTGTCTTGTTGATTCAGCAAGAACATCATAATCCATCGTTCTTGGCTAATCTGGTCAGCACCTCCTTGTAGACCATCAAAGCATCTGTGAAGAATGCAAGCCAATACATCCCAGTGAACCATCAGATGTCTAGTTCGGATGTTAGCAAGCTTGTACTCAGTGGGTGTATCTGATTTTTCAAGATCACACACGTCACTGTACAATTGTTTAACACCTTCAAGGAGATCATCATCCTTGGTGTTTATTTCAAAATCCTTTCCAAGATTTTGAAACTCAAACAACTTACAGAAAGTTGTTAAGTCCAGAAGGATTTCCTTTCCTTGGACTGATGTTTTTACAGACACTATTTCAGTGCCTTCAGAAACACAGGAAATAATCCTGGAGTTTTTGTAAAATTCCAACACATCAAGTGATGAAATTCCACTAGGGCGAGCAGATAGAAAGCCCTTGATTTGTGCCTTTTCAAGCATGTCAAGAATTAGCTTTGTGTCGGCTTGGTTCTCTATTGCAACCGTGAGGTATTCCTCAACCATGGCACCACCCCAAATCATTCTGTGATTTGAAGTCCAGTGGTCAGGATTAAAATCTCCTACCAGTCGGTTGTTCACAATAACCAACTCTGGTGCTTGCTTTTCAGCAGTACCAGTGGAGGATTGAGATTTTTGTATGGTTGAACTTTTAGGGGCCATCTCTTTATATAGTGTAGGGATTTGAAATTGGTGTTTGAAAGAGATTTGATTCAGTAATTCTTTGCAGAAAAACTTTAATCTTGATTTGCAGAGATTGTAGAAGGTTTGCAGAGAATCAAGAGAAGGATTTGCTATTTTTGTGCAATATGAGTTTTCGGATTAGGCAAAAGTGATTTCCTATGCCAAAATCCTATATATATAGCAATTGAATCTCAACGGACATATACATACAAATTGATTTTGTGTGTACGTATCTGTGATTTGCAAGCAGGCGTGAGCAAAAGCTAGTTCGACATCAAATGCATAGTGGGCCATGTCTGAATTTCAACAGTCCACTATTTACTGTGAATTAATTTCCACCGTATAGATCAATCGCTTAATTTCATCAAGGGTCACCATTGCTTCTTCAGCAATGATCACAATCAACAAGTGTAATTGTGCCCATTTAATGAATTTTGGCTAATAGCTATCTGAATCACGTTTTTGTAAGACCAAGAACACTGTTTGCATCTGAATCTGTCTTATACTTACGATTTTTCCAAGTTTTTCATCAAGATAGAAATAATGCGAATTTCAAGAGAGTAGTTGATTGTAGATAGTTGTACTATTCTCTTTTTGTGTTCCCCTTTTATAGAGTGATTCAGATATCTGAGTTCCCGTCTCAGAGATCTTAAGCTGTCTTTTTGCTCTTTTGCCTTTTTGACTTCTGGATACCCATTCCAGATTTCTCTTTTCTCTTCTCTGGATACCCGTTCCAGATACCTCTTCTCTGGTTGCCCGTTCCAGATACCTGAACTCTTTCAGTTCATTGGTAGTTCCATTAGTCCAAGACTGTGTCTTAAGACTAAGAATCTACTTTCTTGTAGTGGCTTAGTGAAGATATCTGCAAGTTGGTCTTCAGTGCCAATTTTGAGTATCTCTATATTGCCTTTTTCAACATGGTCTCTGATGAAGTGATGTCTAACATCAATATGCTTTGTTCTGGCACAAAAAATGGGAGTTTTCTTCTCATCGAGTCCATAGTCTTTAAGTTGTTGTTGTATCCACAGAATTTGTGTTGCACAACAACCTGCAGCAATATATTCAGCCTCTGTGGTAGAAGTTGCAATTGGGTTTTGCTTCTTGCTAAACCATTAGATAAGTCTAGTACCCGTAACCAAGTTCGAGGTGCTTTTCCTATCTAGCGTGATCCGGATAATCGGTGTCGAGTACCAACATTAAACTCAATCCGCTTTCTTTAGGATACCACAATCCTACATCTACTGTACCTTTTACATACCTTAATATTTTCATAGCCACGTTGTAGTGTGTTTGCATCGGATTTGTCTGAAATCTAGCACACACTCCAACGGCGTATTGAATGTCAGGTCTACTTGCAGTGAGGTAGAGTAGTGAACCTATCAATTTCCTATACTTATGTTCTTCAACACTCTTATCTGATTCAGTATAGGTCATTTTGGTTCCAATGCTCATAGGTATCTTAGCATTCTTTTCAGAAGGCTTAAGATTGAATTTTGTGAGCATATCTTTTGCATACTTTGTTTGACTAATGAATATTCCATCATTGAGTTGCTTGACTTGCAATCCTAGAAAATAATTCATTTCTCCCATCATGCTCATCTCAAACTTGCTTTTCATGAGATTTGCAAAGTCATTACAAAGTTGCTTGTCCTTAGATCCAAATATGATGTCATCAACATATACTTGAACTAAGAGTAGTTTCCCGTCATGATTTAAGGTAAATAAAGTTTTATCAACTTCACCTTTCTTGAAACCACTTTCCAGAAGGTATTTGGCCAAAGTGTCATACCATGCTCTTGGAGCCTGTTTCAGTCCATATAGAGCTTTCTGTAGTTTATAGACCATTCTACTTTCTGAGGAAACTTCAAAGCCAAGTGGTTGCTCAACATAAACTTCTTCTGCAAGTTCACCGTTCAACAATGCACTTTTGACATCCATCTGATAAACTTTAAAATCTTTATGAGCTGCAAAGGCTAGAAAGAGTCTTATTGCATCCAATCTGCAACCGTGCATATGACTCATCAAAATCTAAGCCTTCAGTCTGGGTAAATCCCTTGGCAACCAATCTTGCTTTGTTTCTGGTTATTTCACCAGATTCATTCATTTTGTTTCTGAAAACCCATTTAGTTCCAATCACAGATATTCCTTCTATAAATGGAACTAGTTTCCAGACTTTGTTTCTCTCAAATTGATCCAACTCTTCTTGCATTGCAGAGATCCAGTCTTGGTCTCCTAATGCTTCTTCTATATTTTTAGGTTCAATGTTTGAGATAAAACATCCAAAGAGAGAATTAGCATTTTCAGCTATTGCTCTCCTAGTCCTAACACCTTGATTAATTGGTCCAATTACATCCTTTGCAGGATGATCTTTGATCCATCTCACCATAGGTTTAGTGCTAGTAGGATCAATATCCAAGTGATTTGAATGTGAATCACTAAGATTATGATTTGATGCTTTTTCAGTATCTGAGATATCTGACACATGGGAAATGTCATGGATATCTGACACTTTTTCAGTGTTAGAGATATCTGGAACTTGCATTTCAGCAGTCTCATTTTCAGATACCTCTTCATGATGAAGGTTCTCAAGAATTGTTCCATTTTCGGAAAACTCATAGGAAATTCCTCATCATGTCATGAGTCATCTTGTTGTTACTAGGCATATCAAGCTTTTCTACGTCAGAGTCATCCTCACTTTCCATAATGATGTTTCTCCTTTCTGAGGATTCTTCTTCAGAATCCCTCAGCAATAGTTCTTTGAACCTTTCTGAGAGTTCATCAATAGGAGGTGTTTTCTTACTTCCTTCATAGAATACAACATGAACTGATTCTTCAATTTTCTTTGTTCTTTTGTTGTAGATTCTGTAGGCTTTGCTATTCGTGGAATAACCAAGAAATACCTTCATCTGCCTTTGGTTGAAATGTTCTCAGATAATCTTTCCCATTGTTTAGAACGAAACATTTACAACCAAATACTCTCAGATGTTTGATATTAGGGGGTCTACCAACCAAGATTTCATAAGGGGTCTTGTCATGGTGTTTGTTTATCAAACATACATTACGAGTGTAGCAAAGTGTTTTACGACTTCAACCCAATAAATTTCACTTATTTCGATGTCATTAGCATTGTCCTTGCGACTTCTTTAAGGGTTCTGTTTTCTTCTGCAACACCATTTTGTTGAGGTGTTCTTACAGAGGAAAGTTGGTGTTGTATTCCTTTGCAGGTACAAAACTCCTTTATGTACTGGTTGACAAACTCAGTACCATGGTCTGTTCTGATTGCAGATACCTTGTCATTTTTCATGACTTCAAGCTTTTTCAGCAAGTTTGGTATCTCCACCACGGCATCGATTTGTGTTTCGAAGACAACCCAAGTGAATCTTGAGAAGTCATCTATAACAACGGACCATACTTCTTTCCTGCATAACTAGTTACAGATGATTCAAAAAGATCCATGTGTAATAGTTGCAGTGGTCTAACACTAGAGTGTCTGATTTTGGACTTGAAAGAGATCTTAGATTGTTTCCCCATGACAAAGTGTATACCATCCTTTCGAAGATGTTCAGGAAGGCCAACCACTAACTCTTTCTTGGCAAGTCTATTCAGAGTTTTGAAGTTCAAGTGACTCATTCTTTGTGCCATAACCAAAGCTCTTCTGCGTAACAGATTGACTCACCATGAGACATTCTTGATTGTGGCGAGATGCCAATCGGCAACATAAAGACCGCCTTTCCGCGAGCAACTAAGGTACTGCGCTTTGACTCATTGTCAATTAGTTTTGATATTTTGCTTTGACTTTTATAGTAAAACCTTGTGCGCAAACTGGCTCATGCTAAATAGATTATATTTCAAATCCTTAACATGTAATGTCGTCGGTGATTGTTAATGTTCCCAATTTGACGTTGCAAATCCCGGAGAGGATTTAATTCTCCTCCAAAGAATCTGATATCTGGTCCTGTGTTGCAAGCTTTGTAATCGACCAGATTTGCTTTGTCTCCTGTCATGTGCTTTCCGCATCCACTATCAAATAGACATTGTGCTTTAGTCCAGGAAGCATTCTCATCAGCCATAAGACAGTTTTCAATGTAAGAGATGTCCGGACCGTCAATCTCAGCAACTCCACACATTTCATTTTTCTTGAGGCCGAAGTCGATTACATCGTGAGTAACTCCACATAATTCTGGTGATGGTAAAGTTAAGTCATCTGAATCATCTTGAGTCCATCTCAATATCTAGAGCATCCATTGAATTTGGATTTTCTTTCTTTCTTGATTAACAAAGCTTTACGGCTTCTTACAAGATTCTTCTATCTTTCTTGTCACATCCTTAGTTTGTTGAGGCGGGACAATCCTTCTTGAAGTGGCTGTTTACAATAGAAAGCAGATGTCGTTTCCAATTTCGCTTCCTCAAGACATGACGCTTTACGAAATGGCTTGTTCAAAGCTTTGCATATTTTGTCTTGGTGATAGTTTGAGCCTAGATGCTTTTTCACTTCTCTTTGGCTTTTCTTCTCTCAATTTCTCGACAAATTTGCTCATTTGCTTTGCAAGAGCATCCTCGATCTCTTCCTTGCTTTTCTTCTTTTAGAAGTTCCTTGAGTGACTAGAGCAACATTCGCAACTTTTCGGTTGTTTGTTCTCTTTGAGTTGTCTCATAATCAGAGTAAGATGAGAGAAAAGTTCCCTTTAGTGATATTTGGCATTCCTTGGTCAAAATAAAAGAATTTGGTATGCTCCCGGTTGTGGTTAAGACTTGACAATAGTCTTAATCTTTTCTCGGGAGTATCTGCTTTCCCAAGTCGCCATATCACTCATGAGAGTGGTAAATCTGAAATCAAGTTCTTCCAGAGTTTGATGGCTCCTTGTTTGAAATTTTAAATTTCAACTTGAGAACTTCGAACTTGTTTTCTTTGGTTTTCTCGTTAACGCAGATTTCTTCAATCGGTTGCCAGCAACTTTCGCTTTTAGCACCCACGCTTTACCTTGTATGTGCTCAGGTGTCGATCTGAGGATGATATTCCGCGCTAGACCATCCAGAGGGTTTCTCTTGGCATCTGCCGATGTCCGTAGTTCTCTGAGCTTTGGTTCAAATAACTTGACTAGTAGATCTCCCACTTGTTGACGCATCAGTTTGTGAAGATCCTTTGCTTTGATCTCTGTCTCTACCATTAGAAACCTCCATGACTTGTTTGAGTTGTTGAATGACTATTGGGCCATTCTTTATCACTTCGATCATTTCGTCACTTATGGCTTCAAGGTGGAGCATCATGTTATTTTTCCATTTCTCGTAGTTCTCTGGTTTGAAGCAGTGCATCACTCGAGACATACGCACACTTAACACACAAATTAAATAGTCCTCGAAAATGGACAAAGTTCCTTCACCTATCTGGGGATCTAGGTTCAGTGCAGAAGGCTTGTGAACCTCCTGCTCTGATACCACTTGTTGGTCCAGATAACGGCAAAGTAAAAGACTATAGGGGGGGGGGGTGAATAGTCTTTTAAAACTTTTGTCGATAAAAACTATTTCTCAGATATCTGAGTAGATATCTGATACTTAGAATCAGAGCGCGGAAGACTTAAGATAGATAAGTGCAGAAACAATTAAAGTGTGTGTGTGTATTGCTGAAATGTAAATACAGAAAAGGTAAATAACACAGCAAGTATAGTGGTATCTGGAGGTCGCGTAATCCTCCAACTAATCCACTTCGGTCTTCCAGAGACCTAGAATTCACTAGAATAGATAATTGAGTTCTCCTTACAAAAATCCTATTCTAAGATTCCTTTAAACAAATGGTTCCCAACTAAATGTTCCCCCTGAGTTGTTCCCTGGCTTTCTCAGTACTTCTGACTCAAAACCTTTTGAGTTATTCCCTAGCTTCCCAAGCTAAGTACTTCCTATACTCAATAACCTTGGAGTTATTCCTTAGTTTCCCAAATCAAGTACTTCCTATACTCCGGTAACCTTGGAGTTATTCCCTGATTTTCCAAACTAAGTACTTCCTGTACTCCACGCCAGTTATGGTGTTGGTTTCGGTTTGAGTTGTCAGATGAGCTTCTTTAATAACTTATTCAGTTATTCAGATAGCTCTGTGAATCAAGTATACTTAATACACTTTTCAATGTATGGTATCTTGTTCTTTTTACTGACCCAAGTCTTAGATAAGTGTTTAAGAGAATGAATCTCAGATACTTGATATTTCGTTTCAACTCTTTCACAGATAGCTATGCTTGTTTAGGATCAGGACACTTAGAACTTCAGTGTTACTCAAGATCAATAGCTTTGGTCGCAACAGAAAGCTTTGAGGATAAGTAATTTGCTTTGAGAGAGTAAGATGTTCAGTAAGTTCTGTGTAGTTCAAGGTGTCTCAGTATCTTCTCAAGCAGTCTAAGTGTTGATATTTATAGATGAATTTGAGTGCCGTTTGAATAGTATCCGTTAGGCTCAAATTCAAACTATTGATATCTGTGTATAGTACTGTAGCAGGTTTTGTCTTCTTCTTCAGAAGCTGCCGTTGCTTTTGTTCAGACATCTCTGTCCGTGCATTAAATGCATTGTACTATACTTTTTGTCCTGTAGTGTCAACGGAACTATGCTTTGTATCAGAGACTAGTATTATCTGATTCTTTGCACGTCCTTTATCTTCAATCTTCAGATACCACATTTATTGAAACAACTTTGTTTGCAATATATATATATTTCTTTTTCAGAAATGTGGTTAAAGCTCAAGGTATCTGAGAATAGATATTTGTGGACACTTTCCTTGTTTTCAGATAGACCTTATATTTCTCAGATATCTCTTGTGACACAGTTTGTTTAAAAACTATTTGTGTCTTCAAGATATCTGGCTAAGGTATCTGAAAAACTGTTCCAGTAATCTTGTGCAGTTTCTTCATGTCTTCAAGTTCGTTGAGTTTGTTCTGCTTGGATGTCTTCTTCTTGGTCTTCTCTTCATAAAATAAAAATTACATTTTTGAGACCTAACATCCTATACAAGATTAGCTAGACTATCATACTTAGTGGGTTTCCTCTTTTACAATGTTCAAGTGAACCAAGAGTACTAATCACCTTTCTGAGACTAAGATAAGTCATCATGTTGTTGATCAAAATCTAAACAGATATTTCTAACAAAATATCTAACAAATTTCCTAACAAATTTCCTAACACATATCACCCAAGTTCAGTGGCTAACATACCACTCACAGATATAGTGGCTAAAATACCACACACATTAACACAACGATTAAAAGAACAAATAAAGCATTCATTGTAACATTTAAGCTTACCCGCAACTCATAAAAGTAAAACTGCTTCATCCGGTCCGAGATATTTGTCCACTTCTCGGCTCCATGTCCCGGCATCTCCCTCCTGCCCCTAAAGATTTTGCCGAGTTTATCCGAAGCAGCCGGTGGCCAAAACCTGTTATCAATGAGACAAAGAAGAAACGAATATTCATAGTAAAATCATGTAACATATATTTTTCTTAAATGTATGTTCTACAAATGCATAATACTTACTTGTTCTTGCCGTTGGGGAACAATACCGGCTTCCCCTGAAATGTAGCACCGTCAGTCAACGTGAGATAGGGACACCCATCAGAGGGGTAGTCACCAGGAGCATGTGACGTAGAGGCCGGTCGAGTCTCTGGAACCTGAGACTGGCTGCTGCTCCCACCAATATCATATCCGACCAGAGGACTAGTAGCTCCACTCGATGGTGTACTGCCCGCACCAGAACCCGATGGACTCCCCCTAGTACCCCTACACCCGGGAGGAAGGTATGTGGACTTCCTTTGGCGCGGCATCTGCAAGAACATATAAGAAATTGCAGGAAATAATGTGTTAGTAAAGAATACATGAATAGGCATGTAAAACATATACATTTGACATATATTAAAGCACAAAAAGTTGGGATAATCAACAACTAAGCATATATACACATAACAACTAAGCATACAATACACAGATACCCTCATCCTCCTCGGCTATTGTTATGTCTATAAATTGGTCTTCATGCAGGTCTATGAACTCATCATCAGCTTGTATAGGTTCGTCAACAAGTAAGGGTTTCAAAACACTCAACTAAATCTTCCTAATCCTACTACATATATGCAAATATCAAATTAAAAGCCCTACATACTTACAAACATCCTAACATTATACTAAAAATACAACTTCACAATTAATATATCAATTGCACATGTCAAAGGTAACACACTACGTAATATAAGCTAAACTAACTACTACATACTTACAATAAACATACAATTGCTCAAATTAGTCGAAATTAACGAAATCCCCAAATTTGGCAAAGTTAGGGTTTTAGCCAAAGTACCTTCGATTAAGCTGAAAAAAGATGAAATTGGTTGACCACACGAGCTCCTTGTCCCACGAGCTTCGAGAAGACTCCAAAATTGGCCGGAATGGTGGAGTTTTGGTCAGAAATTGGAAATGGCAAAATGAAGAAGAAAGGAGGAAGAAAGAAGCTGCTGAAACGGAAATGGAGAAGAAGGGGTTCTGCCCCCGATTCTATACATATTTTAGCGACGGATCACTATCCGTCGCTAAAATCGATTTTCTTTATTTATTTTTCTTTTTTTTATTTTGGTCAACTTATTTAGGGACGGATATAGTATATGTCCCTAAATAACGACGGATAAAAATATCCGTCGCTAATTTGGTGACGGATTTGAGACGGATTGAGCGAATTCGCTCAATCCGTCGCTAAACCTAGCAACGAAAGCGACGGATTGTATCCGTCGCTATCCCCTGTCGCTAAACGGGGGATTTCTTGTAGTGTCAGCTCCTTGATTAGGGGTTGCAAGAAGACATCCAACGTCATTCCTGGATCTTTTGGCCCAGGAACCAACACAGTCAAAAACATGAATGGTTCCTTCATGTACTCACCGGGGGGCAGGTTGTACGGAGTGAGCATTACTGGCCAACAAGAGTATGCCCGTTCACTTCCAAACGGGTTAAAACCATCCGTACAGAGCCCCAATCGTACATTTCTAGACTCGGCTGCAAACTCTGGATATGTCCTGTCAAACTCTTTCCATGCGGGTGAGTCTGATGGATGATCCATTCTACCCTCTGCATCTTCCGGGATTACTCGCTCCTTGTGCCACCGCATTTTATCGGCACAAGCACTTGAAGCGTACAACCTCTTCAAACGAGGAGCTAGAGGGAAGTACCACATTTTCTTATGTGGGAGATTTTTCTTATGACGTTTCTTTGAAGCCCCCTCCTTGTAACGCTTGTAACGGTCCTTACCACAGAACTTGCACTTCAATAGATCTACATCCTCCCCCCAATAGATCATGCACATATCCGGACAACAGTCAATGGTCACCACAGGCAACCCCAACCCCCGCATCTTTTTCTTCGCTTGGTAAAAGTTAGTGGGTACTATATTTGGATCAGGGACACAGTCCGACAACAATTGTACGGTGTTATTGAAGTTCACTTCAGAAAGGCCACCCTCGGCCTTACAACTCATTAGCCGAGACAACAAAGACAACTCGGTCATTTTCTCACATCCCGGATAAATCGGCTTCTTCGCTCATTCCAATAAGTTGAAGAATGCCTGATCCTCGGGATTCGGTGGCTCCTCCACATCACCCTCGGTTCCAGTGGTACTAGTGTCCATAAATTCTGCCCCGACAACATTAAACACCATTTCTTCGACCCGTTCATGAGAAGCATGAGATTTAGATGTACTTTGACCCCCAAGTTGCTCATTTTTCTCTTCCTTCCACGCTGCCTAAATTGCTCATATGTCATGGACGGTGTTGCTTCCTCGCCATGGTGATTCCATACCTCATACTCAGGCAGGAATCCATTACATTTCAAGTGATCGATTACCGCTGTAGGAGTCAAATATTGCTTGTTTCTGCATTTTTTCAATTTGCAAGGGCACTTTATCAAACCCCCTTGTTGAGGGTAAGGTTCCCCAAACACTTAGTGATATTCCAATTGCACGGGTAATGCTCCAGACGATATCTTCCTCCCTACATAAGAACCAACGGGATATGTGCCCCTACATATAGGGTTTCCTCAAAGTGGAAGTCTTCTTCAAGATCGCGCCAAGTGTAGGGCTCCGGTTGAGCCACCAAGGCACATCTAGGCCCATGGCCCAATAATGATACCTAACCCATGCCATTTGGGCTTTTAGGGGTGGTTTAGTCATTATTAGGAGAGTTTTGGAGGGTGTGACATAGTCTGCCGAGGTCCGAGGTCCGGAGAGGTTGGTCCGGACAGGTGTCCGGACCGTATTGGGTTGTCAGATGAGGAAGTCCTCTAAGCTTTCCCAACTCTTCCAATTCGGACCTCATGGTTCGGACCCCCTACTCTCTGGTGCCTGTTTACTTGGTTGCCTGTGAGATTATCATGTTGGATCCGAGTGGTCGTCCGTATCGGAGGCCTTGGGTCGGACCCAGTACTGTTCAAGTACTATGCCTCCTTTTTCTAGAGAGGCTTGGACCTAGGTGGGTCGGACCTGAGATCCCTGGGTCGGACCCAGTAAGCTTTAGATCCTTTGTTCTTCTCTTCTAAGGTGGGTCAGACCATCGTGGGTCTGCCTGGATCGGACCGTTGGCTCGGACCAATGTGTCTCGGATCCATTAGATGACTAGGACGCCTTAGGATTTGTTCTAAGGGCTCTTATGACGGATTGGACATATTTTCATATCAACATATGTCCCCCTAGTTTCCAAGTATCTTAGTAGAAGATAGTTGTGGAACTATTGGTTGAGACTGTTGAGGATGGTTCGTTTTTTGGTCCAATCCGCCTCTCGTAAGTAGAAAAAAGGTGTAATCCGTGCTTCGTGTGGTCCTTAACTTTGTCTCCCCCCCCCCCCCCCCGTTTCTTTCTTACTTTTGTTGCTGTCCGAAGGAAAGGGCCCGGAGTGCAACAAAATTTAGAAAGAAAAGGGTATTTTTAAGCGAGACCAAGCATAGACTCCGAACGTCGGTATTGTACCATTGTTGATGTACGGGTTGATCCGTAGGTGAATGTTCTATCCGTACCAAGCTCTTCTGCAAAGAGAAGGTCCGAACGAAAACGTCTAAGCGAACGAAGGTTCGTGGGGAAACATCCGAGCGGATGAAGGTCCGAGTGTTGGCGAATGATCTTGGCCCGAAAAGTCCTGGAGAGTCCGATGGGTGGTCGTCTGAAGTCCAAGTGTTGTGTCTTGCCCGAAAGTGGGGAAGTTTGTTGTATGCACTTTTGTTATCCCAAAGTAAGTTTTTTGTACCAATTTGTCATTTCTCTTGGTATTGTTGTACCATGTCCGTGGATGATTTTTGATCTACGATTGAGATTTAATCCCGAAAAATCGCGACGGTTGGAGTTCCAAATATGACCCTCTATAAATAGGGGCCTAAGTCGCTTTCATTCTTCACTTTTAGAGAGAAGATTTTTGTTCCTGAGCATATTCGAAGTATTTACACCCGATCCGAAGCGAGTCAAGAGAGGTCCGTAGTGCGTGTTTCTGTGCGAAGTCAGCTACCTTCCATCCAATCATCCGAATACAAGTAAGTTTGCTTCTTTCGTTGCGTGATTCCATTTCCTTTGTTAGTCGTCTTTTCCATTAAGCTGCTCGGATGTACGCCCATGATGCGTAGGTTAGTAATAACCAATGTTTTGTCTATGTTGACTAACATCGAGTAACCATCTTACTGACTCGGAACTAACTTTGTCCGGCCGATTCGCTTTCTTGTCCCCGATTTTTAAATTTTTTCCTCATCCAGATTTAATATACATAAACGGCCTCTCGGACTGCCATCTTAAAGCTTACGAAATTGCTTTCTCCTTTCCCTAGGATGTCCGAGAATGATAGTCAGAACCGATCCGAGCTGAGGGATATGTCTCCGACGCGTCATCTTTATCCGACAGCTCCGAGGAGATTGACATTGTTGGTGACGACGAGTCAGCAGAGCTAGAGCAATCTCCTTGTCCGAGCCAGGAAGAGCCCGAGGTAAGCTCTTTACTTCGGTTAGTTGTTCCGAGTTCAGTGTCTCCGAAGCATCGGGATTACCTGCGAGTCTCTAATGTGCAGGGTGTTGGCGCGGCTCAAGAGACAAGCTCGCAGGCTATAGGAGCTCGCCGTCCGGGCCGTGCCGGGAAAGAGCCCGAACTGCCGGTAGAGATTCGATCCCTCATTCGCAACCTAGGTTATAATTTTAGGAGTAACCCTAATCGAATTCCGTTCGTTCCGGATCCGCAAGAGCCTAACATCGAGGAGGTGCATGATACCTCCGAGGCGCCTCCCGAGTTAGGTATGTTCGAAGAAGGTGTTGAGGATCGGGTCCAAGTAGCTGTTCCCCTTCGGACGGTGGTAGAGTTGGGTTCGTCGTCCGAGGATGATAGAGTGGAGGAAGAGGTCCGGGCCTAAAATGTTGGTGCCAAAGAAGAGGAAGAAGAAGAGATGCTGTCCGCCCATGTTTTCCGGAGGGAATCTGTTGGTCAAGCGGGCCCGAGCCACCAGATGACCGAAGAGGAGTTGCCCGAGGGGCTTAAAAGGGGCGAGGATGTGTTCCGAGTGAAGTTTCCCCGGTCCAGGGAGGAAGTCACTCATCCTGATCCGGAGGGTGAATTGAATGAGGATGGCACCTTGCCCACCTGTCCTTCGATCATACTGGCGGAGGAGGTGGAGGAACTTCGGAGGAAGTACGAGATTCCGGAGTGCGTGGAAATTCTCGTTCCGGACGAGTCACATGCTTTTTACAATCCGCCTCCGGGATACATGTGCGTCCATGAGATAAGTCTGCACTGTGGGTGGCGGCTGCCCGTGTCGTCCGAGTTCCTGGAGATTTTGAGCAGCATGGGATTGAGTCCGCATCAAATAATTCCCAACTCGCTCGGAAACCTAATGTGCTTCGGGGTAATGTGTAAATACAAGGGCATCCCGGTCACATTTGATAATTTTCGAAAGTTGTTCAATATTAGTGTAGGTAATAGGAACACTTTCTTCTATTCGTTCGTATGTCGTCAAGCATATACATTCTTTGTCGATCCCCTCTCTTCGTTGGGGATCCACTGGTGGAAGAGATACATCTTCGTCCGACCGGCTCTGAAGGAAGGCCAATTCGAGGCGGAGAGACCAAAATGGCAATTTGAGAGAAAATTCTTCCGAGGCAGGCTGCCGGATTGGAAACCTCCGGCTCGGAACATCCCTTTATGGATGCAAGCTCTTCACCGGAACCAGGATCCGGACAAGTACTTCTTCCGAGGGTTAATATGACAACCTCTTCCGTACCTGGCCGGCTTTTCGGAGCCAAGTTTTTGTGATGGCAGGGAGGATTTAGGTAAGAGTTCTTACTTTTGGCACGGGGTTGGTCATCTGAGTCGGTTGCTTTTCTTGCTTTGTTTGTAGTGAGAAATTTTAAATTTCGACTAACTCATCTTGTTGCCACTCGGATTGTGCAAATTTTTGGTTTATTACACCATGTCAACCCTGCGTGAGTTGAAACGGAAGCAGAATGCGGCTCAAAGGAAGAAAATGGAAGAGGGTACTCGGACCCAGATAATCAAGACTTCCACGGTGCTTCCATTGGGTGAGCCTCGGAATGCTGCTTCCTTCCGGGCGGAGGAGACGCGGAGGGCTGCTGCGGGCGAGGAATCCCAGATAATACCTACCCCGAACAAGGGTAAGGTAGTCGCTTCGAAGGGGTCGAAGAAGCCTCCGAGATCTGCCTCCCGTGAACCTCCTGTCAGTGGTTCGAGCACTGGAGTCGGGCAAAAACGTTCGTCCGAAGGTCCGATCCCTCCGGCCAAGAAGAGCAAGGGGAAAATGAGCGATGCTCCGGAGCTGGACTTGGATGCTGAGGTTGCCCAATTGGCTGCTGCTTCGGAGCTGGAGCGGATTGCAGAGTTGACCACTGCTCAGCGTAAGGTTAGCTCATTAAAAAAATTTGATCTTGTTGTTTCATCTTTGTATGGCTCGGAGCTAAGTCTAATCTTCTTAACATCCGTTTCGTTCTTAGTTTCTTGCCACCGTTGAGGCGTGTTCCGTGGTGGCGGGTCGGAGGGCCACCCTCGAGGCGGATCTGGTCGAAATTTGCCGGGCGACTGAGGCATCTAAGTTGCAGAGCGTGTCCGAACGGCTGAAAAAGGCCTTAGCATCCAAGAAGGAGGCCGAATCGGAAACGGCCAAAATGAAGAGTGCCATCCTAGCGCTGGAGAAGGACTTGAAAGCCCATCAGGACGGCGTGAATGAGTTTGTTGGCGTCTCCCAAAATTTCATGGACATGATGTTGAGGGAGCTACAAAAGGTCCGGGTCCAGTCCGTCCGAGATTTCTTGGACTCGGACTCTTACAAATTCTTGCTCGAGTCCAAGTATGACGAAGCTCGGCAAGATGGGTTCGATGCTGCTGTGGGCCAGTTCCGGAAGAAGGGTTGGCTTCCGAGTGACTGTGACTTGGAAGCTGAGGGCATTTCAGCCTTCAAAGAGGCAGATGGCTCGGACTTCGCTCTAGAGGGTGTCTTGGACGAATACTTGCTTCAATGCGAGTTTGTGGACCTCGTCACTGACGAAACGGAGGACAAAAGGTTCAAACACGGCGGTTCGTATCTTCCGTCGTTCGTGCCTCGGTTGCTAATGTCCAGTTTCTTCGTTCCTCTAGAGGACCATCCGGAGAATAATGAAGACTGGCTGACTTTGCCCGGGCCCGTCCAAGGTTTCAGCCGGGACTTGAACTTGATGGAGAGATGTCCGGGCTTCCTGAAGGAGATGCAGGCTCGAAGGGAAAGGAGGTTGGCTAAGGAGCGGGAGCAGGCACCTCCGGAGGGGGATGTCGAAGTTTTCATTGTCTCGGCTTGTTCGGATAATGTGTCCGAGTCCACGAGGCCCAATTTCCCGGACGTTAATTGCCTTAAGTAAATTCTCCCTTTATTGGCTCGTGGGACGGTCAGACATGGCGTTCGTCCGGATCATAACTCCAAATGTTTATTGCCGTGAATAAACAGAAATGATTCGGAGCCATGTCTTCAAATGTTAACCATACAGAAAAAAGTCATGTTATCATCCTGCTCGGTCCCAAAGCTATAACAAGTAGGACTAGTTCGGATGTTATCATCTTGCTCGGTCCGTAGGGACTTGGTGCGCCGTTCCGAATCATGTTGGCTTGTGAGAAGTTGGTAAAAAAGTAGACAGTCAGTAGAGAAGTTGAATGACTTACTACGGGTCACAGTCGGTACGGAGGTTATCATGGCATCCTCGAGCTGACACATCCGAATGGGTAATTCACTCAAGAAGGCCGGTCAATGTGAAGGGATTTTGGGTTGGGCCAATAGCAACCCAAGCGTAAGGCCCAAGTCCAGGCCCAAGTCCATCACCGGTGGTTACGGGCCACGTGGCGACTACTGATTGGTCCTTCACTTCTATATATACCCCTGGATTGTACGGCTTTTCGTCACATCATTCCACCCCTTTTATAGTAATAGGTGGTTCGGATCCCTGGTTCGGATGTCGGACGAGTGGGTTTATTTCGCCGTTCTTATGCGTGCTCCGCCTTTAAGGGTTTTTCGGTATTACGGAAGCCCCTCCGGGTCGGAGCATGCTGGGGATGATGAGATCAAATCATTCAGACTCACCCTTCCCTCGGATCAGCGTGCTAGTTTTCTTTCTCCGGGGCTGTAGTCTGTTTCAATGACTCTAGCCTCGGGGAAGAAGGTCGGACTTGCATGGTTTATCTTCTGCTTCCACCATTCACCATTTTCTCGTGTTGGGTATCCGTTTGTCGAGAAAGTGGTTGTGGTGGAAGTTGGGGAAAAGTCATTGACTGTGCTTCCGTAGCATCATAGGTCCGCTTCGGATGGTGAGTTTTTAGTCTTGTCCCGGAATGCAGTAGTGAGTGAGACTCATGGTCTGGAGATTAGGGGTTCTCCAAGTTTCCTACCATCGGAGTCTTGTGGCTACTACCTCCGAGTCACCTTTGGGTTGGTTCGGTCGTATCTCTCGGAGGCATGTTGGCAAACATTTTGCTTAAGTTATTCGGCTCGCCCTTGTGGTTCTGTGAACGAGCAGTCCGGTTTCATCGGTAACTTCATTCCAGAATTGAAGGCCCGGGGGGCTACTTGCAATTCTGGAAGGGAGTTCCTGATAATGCCGATCTTGTTGGGGATCGGAGCTACAAGCCATCGTGAGCTAGCCACATGAATAACGTCCGTTGGTCCGTGTCCGAGAAGCCCAGTTGTATCGGAAACTTTGTTCCAGAATTGAAGGCCCGGGGGCAACTTGCACTTCGGAGCGAGTTCTGACTACCGATCTTGTTGAGTCATCGGTGGATGCTCCGGGTGACTTGGATCGTTCCGATTATCCTGGTTGTTTCCTTCCAAATACTTGAGTAATTCGAGAAGGATTCACTGTTAGTATCTGGTAGGAGACGATCCGGATTGTCGTGGTGATACTTGCTTGCTTCGGAACATTCTCTTCCGTGCGGAGGTCATGAAGCGTTCTTATAAGGATGTCTCGAATAGCCTTCAATTATCCTGGTCGCTTGTTTTGTGAAAAGTTGAACTTTATCTGGAATGTTCGCAGGTGTAGAATCGATTATCACCGAATCGGGTTTGTTCCGATAGGCGCTCGGAAGTACAAGATCGTTCTTCTAAAGATGGGTCTTTTGGAAGAGTAGGAGAGTTAGCTAGAATAGGTGCTTGTGTCTTTGTAAGCTTGATCAGGGCTCTTCGGGCTCTTCTCTTTGTAACTCGGTCCTTTCTTTAAATAAAATGCACTTGTTTTTGTTATCGTTGTCTTTCTGTTTCATTGTGTTGAGCCTGCTTGGATCGGTGTGCAACTTAGACCCGAAACGAGCAGCTAGGTGACTTTGCTTGTGATTCGGTCGGGCATCGGGGTCCGAAGGACTTGACCCGAGCGGAATGAAGATGTGTTATGAAAGAAAAGTTGTATTGACTTGACGGAAATCAAATTACAACTTGGGGGCTTCGAGGCCTGTTTAAGGAAAATGACAAAAAACTTTGATAACTGTCGTAGTCTAATCTCAAAGTTTTATCCTAAGCATAGAACTTCTGCAAATTCTTAGCATTCCAGGTTCTCTTCAGGGCTCGGCCTTGGTCGTCTTCTAGCTCAAAGCTTCCATTGATTCTGGCTCCAGTAACCTTGTACGGTCCTTCCAATTTGGGCTTAAGTTTCCCAACGTTGCTCAAAATATCAGCTCTCCTGAGGACCAAATCTCCGACTTGTATATCCTTTGGGAAGACCCGCTTGTTGTAGGCTCGAGCGGTCATAGCTTGATATCGGAGGATGTTAGCCAGTGCTTTGCTTCGTTTGTCTTCGAGGAGCTCGAGGTCGTAGATCCTTGCGACTTCATTGTCAGCTGGGTTGTATTGCTGGATCCTTTGGGTTTCCACTGCTACTTCTGAAGGAATGACTGCCTCAGATCCATAGACAAGGGAAAAAGGTGTCTCTTGTGTAGAGGTCCGAGTCGTCGTCCTATGTGCCCAAAGGACCGCGTCGAGATCATCTGCCCAACTATCTTGGGAGGTCCTCAACCTTTTCTCCAAGATTTTGACAATGGTCTTGTTGGTGGCTTCTACTTGACATTAGCTTGGGGATGGCCAACAGAAGTGAAGCGTTGTTCTATTTTGAAAGACTGAAGCCATTCCTTTAGTCTTGCCCCTGAGAACTGAGCCCCATTATCCGACACTAGGATTCTTGGAAGTCCGAAGCGGCAGATGATGTTCTTCCAGATGAATGTCAGTACCCTGCTCTCAGTGATGGTCGAAACTGCCTCTGCCTCAACCCATTTAGTGAAATACTCCACTGCCACGATCAAAAACTTCTTCTGATGGGTTCCACGTGGGAAGGGACCAACTATGTCTATGCCCATACCCCCATTGATCAAATGGACATGCTATGATTGACGAAATCATAGGGATGGTTGGATGATGTGGTATGTTGGCGTAGTATTGGCAGTCTTCGCAGGCGCGGGCGAAATTGGCAGCGTCGGCGTCAATGGTGGGCCAATAGTATCCTTGTCTTATTATCTTCTGTGCCAAGGTTCTTCCTCCTGAGTGACTTCCACAACTCCCAGCGTGGATCTCTTCCATTACTGTTTTCGCTTCCTGGGGATCCAAACATCTCAAGTGGGTGCCGGTGAAGGATTTTTTGTAGAGATCTTCTCCCAAGATGAAGTATCTACTGGCACGACATAGGATCCTTCTTGCTTCTCTGGGATCTGAAGGTAGAGAACCATCTTTGAGGTAGTGGAATATATCAGTCATCCAGCTCTTTTCTGTGTTTAGGAGGAAGACTTGTCCATTGGAGTTTGCCAAGGATGAGTCCGTGCGGGTCATCAAGATGACACTTCTCGTGTCCAAAGCTCCTAAAGCCGAGGCATATTTGGAGAGAGCATCAGCTTTTTCGTTCCATTCCCTGTGGAATTGGTCAAGAGTGAATTCTTCAAAGTGCTCAGTCTCTTTCTTGAGGAGCTCCAGGTACTTGATCATATTAGGTCCTTTGGCGGTAAAAGATCCGGAGAACTGAGATTGCACAAGCTGTCAATCTGTGTAAGCCTTGATCCTCTTCACCTGAAGAGCTCTCCCCATCCTTAGGCCAGTGAGGAGTGCCTCGTACTCAGCCTCATTGTTTGTCACTTTAAAGTTGAGAGTGATGGCATATTCCAGTTTGGCTCCTTCAGGACTTTCAAGAAAGATTCCTATTCCTCCCAACCGTCCAGTAGACGATCCATCCACTTGTAATGTCCAACAGTCTTTGTTTCTCAATTCGCTTTCCTCAGCAACAGGGGGCATCTTTTTGTCCTCTTGCTTCTTGTCGAAAGATGCAAGTGTTGAGGTATTGGGCACTTCATCTAGGAGGAACATGTGCCTCACCCTGAGCGAATCATCAATGGGTTGCTGATACTTAGTCCAAAGCTGGAAATCATTCTCAAGTGTCTCTTTAGGCCTTTCTTCCTTTGCTTTTTTATCCTCTTTTACTTGTGTGATCATGACATGGCTCACACTTTCCTGTGGTCTTTGGGTTCCTCCTTCTGTTTCTTCTGGGTAATCAACCAGGAAATCGGCAAGAACCTGTCCCTTCTTGGCCGATGGAGCTTGATACCCAATATCATATTCACTTAATTCAATTGCCCACTTGGACAAGCGCCCCAACTGGTCTGGCTTCCCTAGGACATGTTTGAGTGGTTCATTGGTGAGGACCACGATCCGGTGAGATTTGAAGTAAGGCTTTAGTCGTCGTAAATGCAAAGGTAAACCGGTCTGGCGAGCTTCTCGATCTTGACATATCTGGCCTCAGAGCCCACAAGGGCCTTTCTCAAATAGTAGATCGGTAAATGGTCGTTGCCTTGTATTCGCACCAGTACAGAACTCATCGCTTCATCAGTAGTAGCTAGATAAAGTGTTAGGAAATTTGTTAGATATTTTGTTAGAAATATCGGTTTAGATTTTGATCAGCAATATGATGACTTATCTTAGTCCCAGAAAGGTGATTAGTACTCTTGGTTCACTTGAACATTGTAAAAGAGGAAACCCACTAAGTATGATAGTCTAGCTAATCTTGTATAGGATGTTAGGTTTCAAAATGTAATTTTTTATTTTATGAAGAGAAGACCAAGAAGAAGACATCCAAGCAGAACAAGTTCAACAACATCGAAGATTTGAAGAAACTGCACAAGATTACTGAAATAGTTTTGCAGATACCTTGGTCAGATATCTTGAAGACACGAATAGTTTTAAACAAGCTATGTCACAAGAGATATCTGAGAACTAGAAGGTTTTCTGTAAACCAGGAAAGTACCCACAGATATCTACTCTCAGATACCTTGAGCCTTAACCACATTTCTGAAAAAGAAATATATTGCAACAAAGTTGTTTCAATAAAGTGGTATCTGAAGATTAAAGATAAGGACATGCAAAGAATCAGATAATACTAGTCTACGATCGAGCATAGTTCCGCTTAACTACAGACAAAAATACAATGCATTTAATGCACGAACAGAGATGTCTGAATAAAAGCAACGGTACCTTCTGAAGAAGAAGACAAACCTACTGCAGTACTGTACACAGATATCAATAGTTTGAATTTGAGCCTAACGGATACTATTCAAACGGCTTTCAAATTCATCTATAAATATCAATACTTAGACTACTTGAGAAGACACCTTGAACTCCATAAACACGCTGAACAACATATTCTCAAGCAAACAACTTATTCTCAAAGCTTTACATTTAACAAAGCTCCTGATCTTAAGTAGCACTAAAGTTCTAAGTGTCCTGATCCTAAACAAGCACTGCTATCTGTGAAAGAGTTGAATTGGAAGATCAAGTATCTGAGATTCATTCTCTTGAACATTTATCTAAGACTTGGGTCAGTAAAAAGAACAAGATACCATACATTGAAAAGTGTATTAAGTATACTTGATTCACAGAGCTATCTGATTAACTGAAAAGTTATTAAAGAAGCTCATCTGACAACTCAAACCAAAACCAACACCATCACTGGCATGGAGTACAGGAAGTACTTAGTTTGAGAAACTAAGGAATAACTCCAAGGTTATTGAGCACAGGAAGTACTTAGCTTGGGAAGCTAGGGAATAGCTCAAAAAGGTTTCTGAGTACAGGAAGTACTTGGCTGTGAAAGCCGGGGAACAACTCAGGGGGAACATTTGGTTGGGAACCATTTGTTTAAGGAATCTTAGAATAGGATTTTTCTAAGGTGACCTCAATTATCTATTCTAGTGAATTCTAGGTCTTTGGAAGACCGAAGTGGATTAGTTGGAGGATTACGCCACCTCCAGATACCACTATACTTGCTGTGTTATTTACTTCTCTGTACTTACATTTCAGCAACACACACACACTTTAACTGTTTCTGCACTTATCTATCTTAAGTCTTCCGCGCTCTGAATCTAAGTATCAGATATCTACACAGATATCTGAGAAATAGTTTTTATCGACAAAAGTTTTAAAAGACTATTCACCCCCCCTCTAGTCTTTTACTTTGCCGTTATCTGGACCAACAAGTGGTATCAGAGCAGGAGGTTCACAAGCCTTCTGCACTGAACCTAGATCCCCAGATAGGTGAAGGAACTTTATCCATTTACGAGGACTATTTAATTTGTGTGTTAAGTGTGCAGGAATGTCTCTGAGTGATGCACCCATTCTCAAACCAGAGAACTACGAGAAATGGAAAAATAACATGATGCTCCACCTTGAAGCCATAAGTGACGAAATGATCGAAGTAATAAAAAATGGCCCAATAGTCATTCAACAACTTAAACAAGTCATGGAGGTTTCTAATGGTAGAGACATAGATCAAAGCGAAGGATCTTCACAAATTGATGCATCAACTAGTGGGAGATCTACTAGTCAAGTTATTTACGAACCAAAGCCCAGAGAACTCTGGACATCGGAAGATGCCAAGAGAAATCGTCTGGATGGTCAAGCTCGTAATATCATCATCAGATCTACACCTGAGCACATACAGTGTAAACTGTGGGGTGCTAAAACGGCGAAAGTTGCCTGGCAACTGATTGAAGAAATCTGTGCCGGAACTGAGAAAACCAAAGAAAACAAGTTCGAAGTTCTCAAGTTGAAATTTCAAAATTTCAAACAAGGACCCACTGAAACTCTGGAAGAACTTGATTTCAGATTTACCACTCTCATGAGTGATATGGCAGCACTTGGGGAAAGCAACAGATACTCAGTCAGAAAAGATTAAGACTATTGTCAGAAGTCTTAACCACAACTGGGAGCATACTAAATTCTTTTATTTTAATCAAGGTATGCCAAATATCACTCCTGTGGAACTCTTCTCACATCTTGCTACGGTTGATTATGAGACAACACAAAGAGAACAAACAACTGAAAAGTTGCAGAATGTTGCTCTAGTTGCTCAAGGAACTTCTGAAAAGAAGAAAAGCAAGGAAGAGACTGAGGATGCTCTTGCTGCAAAGCAAATGAGCAAATATGTCAGTCGAGAAATTGAGAGAAGAAAAGCCAAAGAGAAGCTGAAAAAGCATCTGGGCTCAAACTATCACCAGTACAAAAATATGCAAAGCTCGCTGAACAAGCCATTTCGAAGCATCATGTCTTGAGGAAGTAGAAATTGGAAATGATATACGCTTCTATTGTCGTAAACCTGGTCACTTCAAGAAGGATTGTCCGCCTTCAACAAACTAAGGACGGTGTGACAAGAAAGATAGAAGAATCTTCGTAAGAAGCGTAAAGCTTTATTAACTGAAGAAAGAAAATCCAAACTCAACTGGATGCTCTAGACTATGAAACAGATTCTGAAGATGACAATTCAGATGACTCAATCTTACCATCACCAGAATTATGTGGAGTTACTCACGATATAATCGACTTCGGCCTCAAGAAGAATGAAATGTGTGAAGTTCTTTGAGATTGACGGTCGTACATCTCTAACATAGAAATCTGTCTTATGGCTGATGAGGTAACACATACTTCTTGTTATACTTATGAAAGTGATGAAGAAGAAATAAAAGATCTAAAAAATCTCAGAAAAGATCTTGACATCTATGAAAGGGAATTTCTAATGATCCGAGCTAGAGCCGAAAATCTTGAAGAAGAAAAGAATTCTCTTGCAAAGGAAAATTCTCAATTAGTTAAGATATCTGAGAAAAAGGATGCTGAAAATGCATTTCTCAAAGCTCAGATATCTGAGACTGAAAAGTCACATAAAGAAGCAATGGCTGAATTACGAAAGAAATATGAAGATCTTCTTTCTGAGAACAAGGAACTCAAAAAGAAAGAATTATCTTTTCATTCTTATGCCAAAGCTAGTGACACTCTTACTGAAGTACAATCTTACTTAAGAGATCCTTCAGAAAAGAAAGGACTTGGGCTGAATACACAGACAGAGTGTTCTATCACTCTGAATAAGAGTGAGGAAAGAAGAACATTTGTAAGTACTCAGCAAGATGGTTCCCATGCAATCTATAGTATCGGTCAGAAGACAAAAATTGATGACAAAGGAAAAGCAGTTGCGACTAAACCTTTGTGCGAAAAACAAGTCTGATGGGCACGTCTCTGAAAAGAAACACAACACTGAAAAGTGTAAACACCCACAGTGCTATGTCTCTCAATAGGGTAGAATTGCAGGAGCTGGCAATTTCTCTCATGTCACTTTTTCTGGAAAGAAATTGGATCAACCAGAGACTAGCAAAGCTGCTGAGAAAAGATCTCAGATAGCTTCAAGTGCTCGAAACGGTATTGGCTATAAAGGCATCGGGAAACAACTTGCTCATGAATACAAACAAGAGCAAGAACGATGGCTAAAGGCTAGAATTGCTCAAAGCAATTATCAGAAGTGGAAGTTGAATCAAGCCACTGAAAATCTGAATGCCAGGGCTAGAAGAAATCTGGCAAGGAAAGCTAAGTTTCTTTGAAAAGCAAACTCGTAAACTGACAGTATCTGAAAGCACCAAATGGAGCACCTAGGAACACACCAAGGAAGAAAATAATTCTTAATAATGATAATCATTCAATCAGAATTCCTCCTTATGTTCCTATCAGACAAAAGAATGTTCCAAGGAAATTCATTCAAAAATGGATTCCTAATGGAAGATTGTTTAGTCCTGATGGTTCCAACTGTAAATTGAGAACCTAATCTCCTGTTATGTGCAGAATGCTTCCTGGACTAAAGCACAATGGCTGTTTGATAGTGGATGCGGAAAGCACATGACAGGAGACAAAGCAAATCTGGTCGATTACAAAGCTTGCAACACAGGACCAGATATCAGATTTGTTGGAGGAGAATTAAATCCCTCTCTGGGATTTGGCAACGTCAAATTGGGAACATTAACAATCACTGACGTATTACATGTTAAGGACTGAAATACAATCTATTTAGCATGAGCCAGTTTGCAGACAAAGGTTTTACTATAAAATTCAAAGCAAAATACTGCAAACTAATTGACAATGAGTCAAAGCAGACAGTCATGGTTGCTCGGCGGAAAGGCAGTCTTTATGTTGCCGATTGGGCATCTGTCACAACTGAAGAATGTCTCATGGTGAGTCAATCTGGTCACACAGAAGAGCACTGGTTATGGCACAAAAGAATGAGTCACTTGAACTTCAAAACTCTGAACAAACTTGCCAAGAAAGAGTTAGTGGTTGGCCTTCCCAAAATGTCTTTCAGAAAGGATGATATTTGCTCTGCATGTCAGATGGGGAAACAATCCAAAATCTCTTTCAAGTCCAAAACTAGACACTCTAGTGTTAGACCACTGCAACTACTACATATGGATCTTTTGGAATCATCTGTAACTAGTTATGCAGGAAAGAAGTATGGTCTGGTTGTTGTAGATGACTTCTCAAGATTCACTTGGGTTGTCTTTCTGAAACACAAATCTGACGCCAGAGTGGAGATACCAAACTTGCTGAAAAAGCTTGAAGTCATGAAAAATGACAAGGTATCTGCAATCAGAACAGACCATGGTACTGAGTTTGTCAACCAGTACATAAAGGAGTTTTGTACCTGCAAAGGTATACAACACCAACTTTCCTCTGTAAGAACACCTCAACAAAATGGTGTTGCAGAAAGGAAAAACAAAACCCTTAAAGAAGCTGCAAGGACGATGCTAGCTGACACTGAAATAAGTGAAATTTATGGGGTTGAAGCTGTAAACACAGCCTGCTACACTCAGAACAGATGTTTGATAAACAAACACCATGACAAGACCCCTTATGAAATCTTGGTTGGTAGACCCCCTAATATCAAACATCTGAGAGTATTTGGTTGTAGATGTTTTGTTCTAAACAATGGAAAAGATTATCTGAGAACATTTCAACCAAAGGCATATGAAAGTGTATTTCTTGGCTATTCCACGAATAGCAAAGCCTACAGAATTTACAACAAAAGGACAAAGAAAATTGAAGAATAAGTTCATGTTGTATTCTATGAAGGAAGCAAGAAAACACCTCCTGATGATGAACTCTCAGAAAGGTTCAAAGAACTAATGTTGAGGGATTCTGAAGAAGAATCCTCAGAAAGGAGAAACATCATTACGAAAAGTGAGGATGACTCTGACGTAGAAAAGCATGAAGTTCCTAGTAACAACAAGATGACTCACAAACATGATGAAGAATTTCCTATGAAACTCCCAGAAATGGAAACTGAAGATGTTCATCATGAAGCTATCTCTGGAAATAATCTCTCTGAAAGACATGTTCCAAATAGCTCAAACGCTGAACAAGTGTCAGACATTAATTGCCCTTCTGAGGAGCAAAATGTCTTAGATACTGAAAAAGTATCAAATCAAAATCCTAGTGATTCTCATTCAAATCATTTGGATATTGATCCTACTAGCACTAAACCTATGATGAGATGGATCAAGGATCATCCTGCAAAAGATGTGATTAGACCAATTAATCAAGGTGTTAGGACTAGGAGAGCAACAGCTGAAAATGCTAATTCTCTCTTTGGATGTTTCATCTCAAATATTGAACCCAAAAATATAGAAGAAGCATTAGGAGACCAAGATCGATCTCTCGCGCAAGAAGAGTTGGATCAATTTGAGAGAAACAAAGTCTGGAAATTAGTTCCATTCGTGGAAGGAATATCTGTGATTGGAACTAAATGGGTTTTCAGAAACAAAATGAATGAATCTGGTGAAATAACCAGAAACAAAGCAAGATTGGTTGCCAAGGGATTTACCCAGACTGAAAGCTTAGATTTTGATGAGTCATATGCACCAGTTGCCAGATTGGATGCAATAAGACTCTTTCTAGCCTTCTTACTCATAAAGATTTTAAAGTTTATCAGATGGATGTCAAAAGTGCATTCTTGAACGGTGAACTTGCAGAAGAAGTTTATGTTGAGCAACCACCGGGCTTTGAAGTTTCCTCAGAAAGTAGAATGGTCTATAAACTACAGAAAGCTCTGTATGGACTGAAACAGGCTCTAAGAGCATGGTATGACACTTTGGCCAAATACCTTCTGGAAAGTGGTTTCAAAAAGGTAAAGTTGATAAAACTTTATTTACCTTAAACCATGATGGGAAACTACTCTTAGTTCAAGTATATGTTGATGACATCATATTTGGATCTAAGGACAAGCAACTTTGTAATGACTTTGCAAATCTCATGAAAAGTAAGTTTGAGATGAGCATGATGGGAGAAATGAATTATTTTCTAGGATTGCAAGTCAAGCAACTCAATGATGGAATATTCATTAGTCAAACAAAGTATGCAAAATATATGCTCACAAAATTCAATCTTAAGCCTTCTGAAAAGAATGCTAAGATACCTATGAGCATTGGAACCAAAATGACCTATCTTGAATCGCATAAGAGTGTTGAAGAACATAAGTATAGGAAATTGATAGGTTCACTACTTTACCTCACTGCAAGTAGACCTGATATTCAATACGCCGTTGGAGTGTGTGCTAGATTTCAGACAAATCCAATGCAAACACACTACAACATTGCTATGAAAATATTAAGGTATGTAAAAGGTACAGTAGATGTAGGATTATGGTATCCTAAAGAAAGCGGATTGAGTTTATTTGGTACTCGAATGGCGATTATCTTTGGATCACTGCTTGATAGGAAAAGCACCTCAGGAACTTGTCAGTTTTTGGGTACTAGACTTATCTCGTGGTTTAGCAAGAAGCAAAACTCAATTGCAACTTCTACCACAGAGGCTGAATATATTGCTGCTGGTTGTTGTGCAACACAAATTCTGTGGATACAACAACTTAAAGACTATGGACTCGATGAACATAAAACTCCAATTTTTTGTGACAACACAAGTGCTATTGCGATTACACAGAATCCTAAATTTCATGCCAGAACAAAGCATATTGATGTTAGACATCACTTCATCAGAGACCATGTTGAAAAAGGCAATATAGAGATACTCAAGATTGGCACTGAAGACCAACTTGCAGATATTTTCACTAAGCCACTACAAGAAAGTAGATTATTAGCCTTAAGACAAAGTCTTGGACTAATGGAACTACCAATGAACTAAAAGAAATCAGGAATCTGGAACGGGCATCCAGAGAAGAGGTATCTGGAATGGGCATCCAGAGAAGAGGTATCTGGAACGGGTATCCAGAGAAGAGAAAAGAGAAATCTAGAACGGGTATCCAGAAGTCAAAAAGGCTAAAGAGCAAAAAGACAGCTTAAGATCTCTGGGACAGGAACTCAGATATCTGAATCACTCTATAAACGGGGAACACAAAAGAGAATAGTACAACTATCTGCAGTCAACTACTCTCTTGAAATTCGCATTATTTCTATCTTGATGAAAAACTTGGAAAAATCCCAAGTATAAGACAGATTCAGATGCAAACAGTGTTCTTGGTCATACAAAAACGTGATTCAGATAGCTAATAGCCAAAATTCATTAAATGGGCACAATTACACTTGTTGATTGTGATCATTGCTGAAGAAGCAATGGTGACCCTTGATGAAATTAAGTGTTTAATCTATACGGTGGAAATTAATTCACAGTAAATAGTGGACTGTAAAAATTCTGACAAAGCCCACTTTGCATTTAATGCCGAACTAGCTTTTGCTCATGCCTGCTTGCAAATCACAGATACGTACACACAAAATCAATTTTTATGTATTTGTCTGTTGAGATTCTATTGCTATATATATAGGATTTTGGCAAAAGAAATCACTTTCGCCTAATCCAAAATTCCGACTTGCACAAAAATAGCAAAACCTTCTCTTGATTCTCTGCAAACCTTCTACAATCTCTGCAAATCAAGATTAAGTTTTTCTGCAAAGAATTACTGAATCAAATCTCTTTCGAACACCAATCCAAATTCTCTACACTATATAAAGAGATGGCCCCAAAGAATTCTTCTACACTGAAATCTCAATCCTCCTTTGATCGCTGAAAAGCAAGCACCAGAGTTGGTTATTGTGAACAACCGACTGGTAGGAGATTTTAATCCTGACCACTGGACTTCAAATCACAGAATGATTTGGGGTGGTGCCATGGTTGAGGAATACCTCACGGCTGCAATTGAAAACCAAACCGACAGAAAACTGATTCTTGACATGCTTGAAAAGGCACAAATCAAGGGTTTTCTATCTGCTCGCCCAAGTAGAATTTCATCACTCGATGTGTTGGAATTCTACAACAACTCCAAGATAATTTCCTGTGTTTCTGAAGGCACTGCAATAGTGTCTGTCAAAACCTCAGTCCAAGGAAAGGAAATCCTTCTGGACTTAACAACATTATGTAAGTTGTTTGAGTTTCAAAATCTTGGAAAGGATTTTGAAATAAACACCAAGGACGATGATCTCCTTGAAGGTGTTAAAGAACTATACAGTGACGTGTGTGATCTTAAAAAATCAGATACACCCACTGAATTCAAACTTGCTGACATCCGAACCAGACATCTGATGGTTCACTGGGATGTATTGGCTTGCATTCTTCACAGATGCTTTGATGGTCTACAAGGAGGTGCTGAACAGATAAGCCAAGAATGATGGATCATGATGTTCTTGCTGAATCAACAAGAAAAACGGCTGGAAAACCCTTTTAACTGGGGAAAGTACGCCTTCATGAACTTTGTGAAGAGATTCAAGGCTTCGAGCCTAAAATCGCCAAAGGACTAGCTGAGCTGAAGGCCACAGTAGGCTATGGTCTGAAGATATGCTACTTGCTGGAGAAGCTTGGCATTGAGCTCAGAGAGACGGCTGAAATAGCCAACAGTAACCTACTCTACAAATATGAGTATACAAACTTGTTGAAAAAGGTTACTGGGTCTCAGAAAGGTTCTAAGAAGTGAAAGTCTGAAAAGGTATCTGAAGAAAAGGTTGCGACCAAGAAGCCCAGAACTTCAAGAAAGAAGTCTGCTGGCAAATCAGAAGACATACCCATTGAGGTTGTCGATTCTCAGATATCTGCAGGCCTTGCCAATGAACTGATAAAGGCAGATGAACTCATCAATGCTGCAAAAGAGTTATCAACTACTGAACAAGTAGACTCAGCAAGAGAAAGTGCTTTCAGAAATGTGAAGACTATGACAGAAAGCCTTGCTGATGAACTCATAAATGCTGCCAAAAGTGGTGAAAAACACCAAGCCCCATCTGCAGAAACCGCAGGAGTAATGGACCAATCAGTTCCTAATGCTGATGAGAGCTCTGACGATGAAGATGAGAAGCTAGTCATCTCTCAAGTCCTAGAAATAACAAAAAGGGCTAAGGTTACTGAAATAGTAACTGGTGAAAAGGTTTCTGAAGAAGAACCTACACCTCAGGTTGCTGAACAAGCACCTATTGCAAAGGTTGTTGGTGCAAACACATCATCAGGGAACGTTTCTTACGCACAACTTCAAAAAGCCCTGATGACTGGTATTTTAGTACTGGCAGATGCTGATGGAAACGCCACATCTAAAAATCTGGAAGAACACTCTACTGACCAATCTTCTGCTTCCAGACAACGACAACAACCACAACCACAACAGCCACAAGTGGTTGATGAAATGGTAAATGAACTCCATTTTGAATTACCAGCAATGCAAGATATCTTTGAAGAAAATCTGCAAAAGCGGGTTCCCCAACTCAATGAGAGGGATCAAACTGAGATATCTACTCAGAATGATCAACCAGGGGATGCAACTGAGTTGCACACTCAGGAAAGGTGTGAAGTACCTGAAACTTCAAACAAAGAAGTGTTACTGGAACAAGAAGACCAAAGTATAGAAGGGTCACGAGTTTGAGAGACCAATCGACGACATGGATCGTAATGGCGAATGGTTTAACTCTCATCTTGTGAAACTTTATGCTTATATATATCTTGTTACTTATAAAATTTCTTTGTTATAGGCTGAGTTAGAAACACAGAAACAAGAGGAAGTCGAAGCTTGCCTCGAAGCGAGAAGGAGGATACCCTGACCTCACCTCTTAAGAAATCGAGCACATGCACGGTGATAAATTGATTCTTAAGATAACACTTTTTAGTCATATGTTCATGTGCTTAAAGTAAATGTTTCTAACAGGCTCCAACTGAGAAAGAGGAAGATAAGGCAGAAATGCCAGAAAAGAACCCAGAAACCAACAAGGTTTCTGAAGAACACATCATTGAGCCTTCCCATATGAAGGTATATATATATATATATATATATATATATATATATATATATATATATATATATATATATATATATATATATATATATATATATATATATATATATATATATGAAAATCAGTGATAAAAATTCTTCACCTTGGGTTATCTCAAACTTCTTCTAAATTACTCAATACTTTCTACTCACAGGCTCACTCAGAAGTAGAAGTGCAAGGGGACAGAGTTGCGACATCCCCTGCACCTATGGAAATTGATGAGGCATCAAGGCCTTCATCACAAGAAAAGATTCCAGAGACTGCACAAGTCTCTGAGAGACAAGTATCTGAGCCTCCAATGGAGGTAATTGACCTCTCAGATATCTGATTTGTCACTTAAAGTTTTCTTGATAAAATTTCCTAAGTATTGTGATAATTTTAATTCTCAGGTTCAAGAAAGAAAGGTTGATGAGGACCAGACTTCCAAGTCTCGCCTCCTGACAAGATATCTGAGACACCAATTGTCTCAGTAGCACAAGTCTCTGAGCCTGAAGTACTTACTCAGGTAACTCAGAAACTAAACTACACTTCTACTCAGATATCTATCAAAGTTTTGAAGCTCACTCAAAACTCTTTCTATCAGGCTCAAACAAGTGCAAAGCAGGTTCCCAATGATAAGAAAAGGGACCTACTTACCTTCTTCAAAGCTCAAACCCTGCCAAAGCATATACAATGCTTCAAGAAATGGCAAAGTTTAAGGTGCTCTGATCTCTCTGAAATATTGAGAATCACATATCAACCAACCAGACGAGCACGAGCTCTTGACTTGGAGACATATATCCATGCAATGTTCTCTACCGAACGGTACACAGTTGCGACTTTATTGCATAAGGATTTCTCCAGAGAAGTGGCGCACAGTTTGATACAAGCCTTTGAACAGGCTGATGGTCAGACAAGATTACAGATGGCATTCAAGCCGCCGCCTGCACTCGCAATTTATACCTTCCGAACAAGAAGAGGTTAATGGGCGTAAGATCACTATTCTCAAGTGATCAATCTTGTATTCAAGATGATGAGGAGGAAGAGATAAACGAAACGACTTGATGAACCTCCCACCGATCATCACCAAAAGGATGACATGCATAAAAGGATGATGATGATGCCTCGCACTGTGGACCGGAGGAATTTCACAAAGAAATCATGCCTCAACTGCTGAAAAGAAAACTGAGAGGAAAGCACAGAAATCTCCGTCTCCATCTCCTCAAAAGTCAACTCATCCATCTTCCCAACAAAAGGTTAATACTGAACAAGTACTTGAGGATTCTGAGGAAATCACTCAGAAATTGTTGAATACTCAATCCAGAACTGCTCAACTCAGACAATTGTTGGAAGAAGAACAACAGCTCCATCTTCAACTGGAAGACCAGATAGCCAAATCCAGAGACAAGCTTGACCAACTACAAGATCAATATCTGTAAGAGATGATTGCTTACTCTGAGGTTAAAGAGCTACAGGATGCTGTAAATGCCATCACCAAAGAACTCGATACTGAAGAAGTATTTGAAATTAAGCATGATGCTAAGGCTGCATCATCTTCAAAAGAAGTACCATCCTCCTCCCAAAAAGGTAAGAAACCAATCTCTGAGATGGTTGCTGGACTCGACACAATCGATGAGAATGTCCAAGAGGATGAAGATCACTGGGCTGATTACTCAGATGATGAAGAAGACAAGACTTTGGCAGAACATCGCAATGAACATCTAGCTATTTCACACTTGAAAAGGAAACTGATTGCTCCTGAAACTTTCAGCAAACTGCCAAATGTCCACTCCCATGAATACATGAACAGATACCACCATCGCTCATCTGAAAAAGGAGATGTCTTCACAGAACAAGGAAGTAATTGCCTCCGTCCCCTCTGAAATTAAAAAGTTCACTGAGCTCGTTACTCAGAGAACAACTAGCATAGTCATTGCTCAGAAAGATCTAGGAATGATAAGGGACGATGATGCGTCTTTAGCTAAAAAAGCTTTCCAAGAGGCAAGTTACACTGCTGGAAAAGCAGATGCCATCCTAGGCCCATTGGCAGAGCTCATTGATAAGGACAATGGACTTATCAAGCAAAATCAGGAGCTCAAAAGCCGAACTTCAGAAGTTCGTCACTGCCTACAATTATTTACAAGGACATTTTAACTCTCTCTCAGATTCTTTTATGAGACTGAGTCAGCCAACAATGACTAAGGGGGAAAGAGTGTACAAATCTGGACCTCAAAGTCAGGGGGAATGGGAAGAAGGAGAAGAAAACAAGAAGAAATCTGGAGCTGGTGTGGCTCAGAGAGGAAGAAGAAACATGAAAACTTCCCAGCCACCACTCAGAATCAACAAACCCTCCTCAAGCCAAGCTGCTTTGCAAATAGTAGCTGCTTCCAGAAACCTACTGAAGGAACTACAATGATAACAATGGCCATGGCATAGAAACCTCCAAGGAGTACCAAGGCTCCAAGGAGAAGACAAGTTAAAGGGATTGATGAATCTTCTGAAGAAGAAGAAGGTCACATCAAGTCCTTGGGCAATGAAGAAGGCTGTAAAACTCTCACAAGATCTAATCTTGATGATGATGAGGAAACTCATGAAGATGAAGCTCCTCTTCACAGAAAAAGGAAAATTGAAAGCCTAACTGAGCCCATAGCTGCAAAGCCCCTAGCAGCTAAAACACCCTCTGGAAATACCAAGTCTATCCAGGGTGGTTCTTCAAGCAACAAACCCAAAGAGAATTCAAGACACAGAAGGAACAGATTGAGAGCTGAGCAAAGACAAAGTCAACTTCCACTCAGGCCAGAAGAAGCCAAAATAGAGTATGTGAAGAATGACAATGATTCCTCCGCTCACAGTGCATCCATCCGAAAAATGGCTATTGGATTCTGGAACTTAAGCATCTACTGGTAAATTCAAGATTTCCAGAACCAATCCATAAACAACTTATGGCATGGAGAAAAGATAAGCCAACCTTGATCAACACCAATCACATTAAAGCCTGGTTGGATTTTGAAGTTGTTAAGAGAACTGCAGCTATGAGAAAGGACCTCTCTGATGAATGTCCATATGGAAAGCCAGATGATGTGCACAGAATTCTGAATATCACAGGAACATGCACAAGAGCAAGACTCGCTGTGGAACCCTATGAATCGTTCTATCTAACTGAAGATCAATACAAGGGTGACATCAGATATCTGAGGATTATCTATGAATACTTCAAGCTTTCAGATATCAGAATAGAGCATGCCTGGAAGTGGGGAAAGTATCTGTGGGTCAAACATTTTGTCAAGAAAAATCCTACCAAAACCTACAAAGAGGTCTGTGGATTTGCCAGAGACACTGAGATGCTCGTCAGAACACTTCTCTATGATTATTCTGATGACATCAAAAGGTTTGGAGATAGGAAATTTGGCATCGATCCATAGAACTACTGTTGAAGACTTGAAGACTTGAAGACTTGAAGACTAGTCTATTAGGATGTTTACTTGGAGCTTGGTTACTCCTGTTGTCCTAATTTACTATGTATTTTTGTTGTATTTTTGCTGACTGAGCTAAACTTGTTTTATATACTAAAGTTATCTGTAATCTTTCTTTGTAACTTATCTGAAGAACTTACTCTCAAATAGTATTCTATAAAAGATAACTTGTCAGCAAAGATCACACCTTGTGATTTGGTTGATGTCTACTTTCTGCACTTAATTGAATGATTTGAAAAATCTTAAGAAATGATTAAGTGTTGGATTGTTCACTCATCCAGATTTGTAATAGGTCAGATAGTCATCGTTGACTGATCAAAAAGGGGGAAATTTGTTAGGAAATTTGTTAGAAATATCGGTTTAGATTTTGATCAGCAACATGATGACTTATCTTAGTCTCAGAAAGGTGATTAGTACTCTTGGTTCACTTGAACATTGTAAAAGAGGAAACCCACTAAGTATGATAGTCTAGCTAATCTTGTATAGGATGTTAGGTTTCAAAATGTAATTTTTTATTTTATGAAGAGAAGACCAAGAAGAAGACATCCAAGCAGAACAAGTTCAACAACATCGAAGATTTGAAGAAACTGCACAAGATTACTGAAATAGTTTTGCAGATACCTTGGGTCAGATATCTTGAAGACACGAATAGTTTTAAACAAGCTATGTCACAAGAGATATCTAAGAACTAGAAGGTTTTCTGTAAACCAGGAAAGTTCCCACAGATATCTACTCTCAGATACCTTGAGCCTTAACCACATTTCTGAAAAAGAAATATATTGCAACAAAGTTGTTTCAATAAAGTGGTATCTGAAGATTAAAGATAAGGACGTGCAAAGAATCAGATAATACTAGTCTCGACATCGAGCATAGTTCCGCTGCACTACTGAGACAAAAGTACAGTACAATGCATTTAATGCACGAACACAGATGTCTGAATAAAAGCAACGATACCTTCTGAAGAAGAAGACAAACCTATTGCAGTACTGTACACAGATATCAATAGTTTGAATTTGAGCCTAACGGATACTATTCAAACGGCTTTCAAATTCATCTATAAATATCAATACTTAGACTACTTGAGAAGACACCTTGAACTCCATAAACACGCTGAACAACATATTCTCTCAAGCAAACTACTTATCCTCAAAGCTTTCTGTTGCGACCAAAGCTCCTGATCTTAAGTAGCACTAAATTTCTAAGTGTCCTGATCCTAAACAAGCTCTGCTATCTGTGAAAGAGTTGAATTGGAAGATCAAGTATCTGAGATTCATTCTCTTGAACATTTATCTAGGACTTGGGTCAGTAAAAAGAACAAGATACCATACATTGAAAAGTGTATTAAGTATACTTGATTCAAAGAGCTATCTGATTAACTGAAAAGTTATTAAAGAAGCTCATCTGACAACTCAAACCAAAACCAACACCATCACTGGCATGGAGTACAGGAAGTACTTAGTTTGAGAAACTAAGGAATAACTCCAAGGTTATTGAGCACAGGAAGTACTTAGCTTGGGAAGCTAGGGAATAGCTCAAAAAGGTTTCTGAGTATAGGAAGTACTTGGCTGTGAAAGCCGGGGAACAACTCAGGGGGAACATTTGGTTGGGAACCATTTGTTTAAGGAATCTTAGAATAGGATTTTTCTAAGGTGACCTCAATTATCTATTCTAGTGAATTCTAGGTCTTTGGAAGACCGAAGTGGATTAGTTGGAGGATTACGCCACCTCCAGATACCACTATACTTGCTGTGTTATTTACTTCTCTGTACTTACATTTCACCAACACACACACACACACACTTTAACTGTTTCTGCACTTATCTATCTTAAGTCTTCCGCGCTCTGAATCTAAGTATCAGATATCTACACAGATATCTGAGAAATAGTTTTTATCGACAAAAGTTTTAAAAGACTATTCACCCCCCCCCCCCCCCCTAGTCTTTTACTTTGCCGTTATCTGGACCAACATAAAGGTAAAGAGGTTCACCTTCTATTGGTTTAGACAGGAGAGGTGGTGAGAGGAGGTACTTTTTCAAGTTATCCAGGGCCTCTTCACACTCCTTTGACCACTCAAACTTGTCTCCTTTCCTTAGAATTTTGAAGAAGGGAAGGTTTTTCTCGGCGGACTTGGAGATAAAACGGCTTAGTGCCATCACTCTTCCCAAGAGCTTCTGAACTTCATTGATGGTCTTTGGTTGTGGTAAGTCCAAGATTGCCTTTATTTTCTCTGGGTTTGCACTAATGCCTCTCTCCGTGACCATGTAGCCAAGAAACTTTCCTCCCTTTACTCCAAACGTACACTTCTCAGGGTTCAACTTCATTCCATATTTCCGAAGAATGGAAAAGCAATTGTTGAGATGCTCGATGTGCTCCTCTTCAGTCTTGCTTTTTACAAGCATGTCATCCACATAGACTTCCATGGTTTTGCCCAATTCTTCTTTGAACATCTTATTTACCAGTCGTTGGTATGTAGCACCTGCGTTCTTGAGGCCAAATGGCATGACCTTGAAGCAGTAGACCCCTCCTGCCGCAAAGAAGGCCGTCTTCTTGATGTCTTCCTGGGCCATCCTGATTTGGTAGAAGCCTTGATATGCGTCCATGAAGCTCAGGAGCGCACATCCTGCAGTAGAATCTACCAGTTGGTCTATGCGAGGTAGTGGATAAGGATCCTTTGGGCAAAACTTGTTGAGTCTAGTGAAGTCATTACACATTCTCCACTTTCCTGGGGCCTTCTCGACGAGGACCACATTACAAACCCAGTCAGAGTATCTGACTTCTTCAATGTGTCCTGCTTTCATTAACTTGTCCACTTCTTCTGCTATAATAGCATCTTCAACAGGCCCAAAGTCTTTCCTCTTCTGTCGGATGTGTTTTACCGTTGGATCCATGTTCAGACGGTGAACTGCGATCCTTGGGTCTATCCCCTTAAGATCATCGGTGCTCCAGGCAAAGATATCGTGATTGTCTCGAAGGCATGTGATGAGCTTCATCTCTACTTCCGTGCTCATCTCCATTCCGATCCGAGTTGTCTTTTCCGGGTTCCCCTCGATCAGCTGAACCTCTTTCAGGGCTTCATGAGGTTCTATCCTGGCAGTCTTGGGGAACTTTTCCCTGAGCGACCCAACACCAATTTCTTCCTTTAGTGGGGTAAGAGCCACAGGAGGAGGACTCCTGGGTCTCTTAGTGACCGAAAGAACAAGTACTGTGGCTCCTCTGGTTGACATGATGTAGCATTCCCAGGCTTCTCTAACATTGCCCACTTCTTCACCCACGCCGTTTGGGGTTGGGAACTTTACCCTGTTGTGTGCAGGGGAGAAGCGATTGCCCTAAATTGGTTAAGTCCTGGGCGGCCCAGGATCACGTTATAGTCGAAGGTTCTATCGACTACCACAAAGAGGATTCTCACAGTCACTCTTGTCGGAAAGGTGCCCATAGAGACTTGTAGTGGTACACTCCCAATGGGACGTACTACAGATCCTCCAAAACCCACCAAAGAAGTATACCATGCCCATATTGAATCTGTCCCAAGTGCATTTGCTCCACAGTCCTTTTGGAGATGATATTGGAAGAACTTACTGTGTCGACAAGTACCTTGTTGACCTTGTAAGTGGCGATAACCAGAGAAACAACCAAAGGAACGTCGGGGTCCTTGAGATCTCCTCCACCAGACGTTGGTGGGGGGATTTCGCTATCATCAAAGGTGATGGCAGTTGTGCCCTTCAGGGCTGAAGGAGCATAGGCTCTATCGTTGTTTCTCAAGTGTTGCGCGGTCCTTTCCCTTGCATTTTGACTGTCTCCCCTAGTTGGTCCCCCCGCAATGGCGTTGATAACTCGGCTATAGGGGATGTTTTCCATCTCCATATTATCGTGGTACCCCCGGTATCTTTGGGCATGCTGAGGTGGGATCTCTGCCGGAGGAGGTGGTAAGGAGCCTGCCGGAGGTTCCGAACCACGCTCTTCCCTTCTTTGTTCATTCTTCTGGTGTCTGGAAGGTTCTTCTTCATACATTGGTTCCTTCAGTTTTCCGCTTCTTATCATCCCTTCTATTTCCGTCTTCAACTGGACACAGTCCTCCGTTGAATGACCTTTTTGTTTATGGAACCTACAGTAATCCTTTGAAGCTTTGTTCTTTTTGTTACTCCTTGTAGGTTTTGGCCATTGTATGTCCAAGTTTTTCTCAACGATTGAAGCCAAGATGTCGGATCTCGGTCTGTTGAGGCGATTATACTCGGGGTATCTCCTTGGTGGCGTTCTTTCTCTGCGAAATCTCTCTTATCTCTAAGTTCCCTTTTCTATTCAAACTTTCCCTGACGAGGTTGAGGCTCCTGTCGTACTTGCTCTTTCCCTTTTCTAGCTCCTGCTCTTATTGGAACATTTATTCGATACTCTTCTCCATACAAAACTCCTTCACAAATATCTTCCAAGTACTTTTCAGTTGTGATTTCCTCATTGGAAAGTTTTTTCCTGAGGTCTTCATTGTAAGTGTTGGCATATAGGTGTCGGACCCGCTCCTTGATGCTATGAGGCTCTACTTGGCGTACTTCAGTATTGAAGCGGTCAAGAAAGGTTCTAAGATCCTCATGCTCCTTCTGGATTACTCCCGCCAGGTGCTCAACTGACCTCTTCCTCTTCTTTGCTTTCTCAAATCTTTTCAAGAAGAGGGAAGCAATATCAGAATAGGACTTGATGGAGCCGTTGGGCAGTGAGGTCCACCAATCCATTACTTCCCCGAAGAGAGTAGTGGAAAAGTTGAGAGCCTTCATGTTGTCATTCAAGCCATTGGTCTCCATCTTACTCTCGTATCTAGTAAGGTGCCCGACGGGACAAGTATCTCCATGATAGTGTTCAAGGTTTGGAATGGTGGAATCAGGGCGTTTCCTATCCTTTCTGATCTCATCACATAGCGGATTGGGAGCTCTAAGAGTCACCTTCTCATGTGCCTTCACCATCTTGCTTAGAGTTGCAATTTGTGTTTCTAAAGCCTTTTGTTGGAGGTAAATCTGCTCAGCAGTCAACTTTTCACCATTTCTAGGGTTGATAGCCACATCTGGAGGAAGGTCATTGAGAGGGACTATTGAGATACTTTCCGCCACATGATCTCTTGGTGCGTGTTGCTGTGCTCCACGTCGACTAGTCCCAACATCATCCGCCCGAGGTCTTACTGGACTTCTCTCTCGCTGTTCGTTAGAAGCAGCGGCTCTCCTGTTAAGAAGGTTCCTTAGATCTTCTTGATGAACTTGTTCCCCTAACCTTTGTTGAATAGGACGATGCTCATTTCTCGATTGTGCGGGTTCGGTTTGTCTTGGAATTGCCAGAGGAGGAGTGGGCTGAGGAGGTTGGAGGTTGTTTGATCCAAAGCATCCTTGTATAGTGGTAAGTAAGAGACCAAACTGATTCTCATTCATCCCGAACTCACTGGGACGAATGATCTGCCCATTTGGAAGAGTAAAGTTTCTTCCTGGGGGAGGACCGTGTGTTCCTGGCGGAGGAACTTGTCCTTCGACCCCGAGCTCATGGGTTCTTATTGGTGGATCAGCGGCTCTTTCCTCATCTGAGGAGAGACTAGCGGTATGACCGTCGCTTGGATAGTCCCTTGCATCTCTTGGTGGAGTTTCTGCCACCCTTCCCCTCCTAGTAGGAGGTATACCTCTTTGCCTTGGAGTAGGTGTTCCAATTGCAGTGGTGTTGGTTCTTGCTAACTTTCTTATCCTCGCCATTACCGAAGAGAACGGAACTTTTTGTAAAGATTCCCACAGATGGCGCCAAAATGTTGAGGGTAAGGTTCCCCAAACACTTAGTGATATTCCAATTGCACGGGTAATGCTCCAGACGATATCTTCCTCCCTACATAAGAACCAACGGGTAAGAGTCTTCCACTGTGCACTTGGTGAGAACCTGCGCAAGAGGCTTGGAGGGGGGGTTAGGACCCGGTTTGCCAAGTGTCAAACCGGTACAAGACTTCACTCGAGAGAGACTGAAGATCTACTCTGTATACTGTTCGAGATTAAGTTCGTAATATTTCTTACCGTTGCATGGGGATATGTGCCCCTATATATAGGGTTTCCTCAAAGTGGAAGGCTTCTTCAAGATCGCGCCAAGTGTAGGGCTCCGGTTGAGCCACCAAGGCACATCTAGGCCCATGGCCCAATAATGATACCTAACCCATGCCATTTGGGCTTTTAGGGGTAGTTTAGTCATTATTAGGAGAGTTTTGGAGGGTGTGACATAGTCTGCCGAGGTCCGAGGTCCGAGGTCCGGAGAGGTTGGTCCGGACACCTGGTCCGGACCATATTGGGTTGTCAGATGAGGAAGTCCTCTAAGCTTGCCCAACTCTTCCGATTCGGACCTCATGGTTCGGACCCCCTACTCTCTGGTGCCTGTTTACTTGGTTGCCTATGAGATTGTCATGTTGGATCTGAGTGTTCGTCCGTATCGGAGGCCTTGGGTCGGACCCAGTACTGTTCAAGTACTATGCCTCCTTTTTCTAGAGAGGCTTGGACCCAGGTGGGTCGGACCCAGTAAGCTTTAGATCCTTTGTTCTTCTCTTCTAGGGTGGGTCGGAACATGGTGGGTCTTCCCGGATCGGACCGTTGGCTCGGACCAATGTGTCTCGGATCCATTAGATGACTTAGGACGACTTAGGATTTGTTCTAAGGGCTCTTATGACGGATTGGACATATTTTCGTATCAACACCCCCTTTACACAAGCCGGATGTGTCATCGCAAATGCGATGAAGGCTTCAACCCCTTCCACAAAACTAGATTGAAGTCTGCCATTAACAATACGACAGTACATCCCTGAACGATCGGGATTCATTGGATGATTATATAACCTGACACATCTGAATTTATTAGATCGTATTGAATTTCAACTCAATTCCAATTCCTGGCTATAATTGCATTGTTAATTATAATACGTTCCAAATTTCATGAATTATATGCATTTTACATTAAAAAAAAAATTCATGCAATTTTCTTATATTCCCATTACAATTACCAATTTATAAATTAAAAGCATTTCAATTATACGAATTATAAATTATAATTTATAAATTACGAATTACCAATTTTTTCTACGAAATATCAATTTATATTCCCATCGAATTATACGAATTACCAATTACCAATTTTTTATACAAATTATAAATTACCAAATACTCAACCAAATCCAATACATACTTACAAACATTAAACTAAATCAAAATAAATACTATAAATAACATACATACTTACATACATACCATACATACTTACATACTTCATACTTACAAACATTATACTAACTAATCAATTTCACAATAAATCAATCAATTCATTAACCCACTACTTAATATGAGCTATACTAACTAGTATATGAGTTTAAAAACATACAATTGATCGAAATTAGCAAAAATCCCAAATTTAGAAAAGTAGAGTTTTAGTCTATTCCTTCAAATTGCGGGAAAAATAGTCGAAGAACGATGAAATTGAACGGCCACCCGAGTTCCTTGTCGAAAGAGCTTCGAAAAGAGCCCAAGATTTGCCGGAATGGTGGACGTTTGGTCGGAGAACCCAAATCGCAAAAATGTCGAAGAAAGGAAGAAGAAGAAAGAAACAGAGAAGAAATGGGGGGGGAAGAAGACACTGCCCGCTGTTTATTTCTGTTTCAGCGACGGATAGCTATCCGTCGCTAGCTATCCGTCACTCTATCCGTCGCTACCTGTAATTTTTTTTAAATACTTTTAACGACGGATAATCTATCCGTCGTAAAATTTCCTATTTTCCTTTTTTATTTTTCAAAAGTCAAACGACGAATAACTATCCGTCATTATTTAACGACGGATAGAAATATCCGTCGCCATTTAGCGACGGATAACTATCCGTCGCTAAATGGTGACGGATACATCGACGGATTGGCGACGGATAGGGCGAAACGCCCTATCCTTCGCTAAAATTGCCGATCCGTTCTTGAAGGGGAGACGGATAGTTATCCGTTATCCGTCGCCCCTTTCCGTTGTCAATTCGCAGAATTCTTGTAGTGTATGCACATGCAACCTGCTCAATCAACTCCAAAACCCATGATTTATCAAAAATACATGTCACTGAGAGCGTTGGAGCTATCGGATTGCACATTCAAAGTTCCACAAAAGTTTTGTTTCCCCAGACTCACTAGGTTGCGCCTTATTAATGTTCAAATAATGAATGCGAACCCTAGAATAATAACGATGGAATTTACTTTCCCTATGCTCAAAGCACTTGAACTGATTGAATGATGCATACAAGTGGAATTTGTCGAAATCTTCGCTCCTTCAATGGGCTATTTCATTTATGAACACGATTACGACGCTGAAGTTGATCCGTGCAGAATCCAGATTGTTAGAGAAAGGCTCATGAGGTTTGAAACTTATGGTCTTTTTCCAGAAAAACTTTGTTTGCCTGGATCTACAGTTAACTGTGCAGTTCTCCACATCAATGACATGAATCTAGATGCAGCTGGATTAGAGGCTCAATATTTATCGAAACAATTTTCAGATACGAGGGAACTGACAGTATATGTTGCAAAATGTTCAATTAAATTATATATAATTAAAATTTTGGGAGGAAAGTTTCATTATATAATTTAATTGAATATTTTGCATTTACAGTTTAAGTTTAATTCGTAGTCAAAGTTCGAAAAGTTTAACTGAGAAAAGTCAAAGTGTGAAGCTATTCTTAGGACGAAGAAAGTAATATTAAATTGGCACATTTTAAAGTTTACATATTTTATCTGTCCAGTATATTTTGTACTTTAACTTACTTTTATGTATCATCTGTACCAAAAGTTACATAGTAAAGTTAGTGATAAATGATTCCAAAAATCCTATGAAAAGAAACTTGGGTTTTTCTATTATTAGATCGGCTCCATACCAACATGAATACAGATCTCCGTTAAATGTTCGCCACGTGGCATGTAATTCAATCTGATCCATCAGTTTTGGTTCGAAGGTACTTTTTCAATAATTTTAGTTGCCATTGGTTATTTTTTATTTTTTAATAACTAAATATTCTCCGAACAATATAAATTGACTATTATACCCTTAATGATATAATTATCTTTAAAATATATGTATATATAATAAATAACTTTAAAATTGTACAATTACATACATAATCTTTATCAATAACAAACAAAATACAAAATTAATTGCAAATCCATGATTATTATTTTAATAGTAGTTTTTTCCAAGCTGTATGATGGAAGAAATGGGTGGGAAGACTTCTTTCTTTCTCTCGGATTATGTCTCTCTCCATCAAGCATCTTATTGGATTTGACTTGATCAATTTCTTTGGTCTTTACGTACGTAACTGCAGTAAAATTAACCTCCGTAAATTAATACTCGATAAATTAATATCCTCGATAAAACTAATAACTTGTCCGGTCCCAACTTGGGACCAGTACAAATTTAGACCCCAATCAATAAAATAATAAGATAATAATTTATTTTAAATCCCAGTGTATATATATTGGTCCCCATGAAACTATAAAATAATAATCACTGAAAAATTCCATATATATATTTGTGTTATCCACTTGAAAATTCTAAAATTGTTTAGTAAAAACTGAATCTATAGCCACTTGTTTTTTTGTTGAACTTCAAATCTATATTGAGTTCATCTCTAAATCTCCCCATTGTACTCGGGAGTTGTGGCGCGTTGTCTTCTCGCTGCAACAAAAAGTTTTGAAGAGTTGTTGTCTGATGTGACATTGAAATGTGCAATTTTGCATACTTTTAGACCCTCATTTTTTGCCCAAGATTCAATATTTACATCATATTATGGCCAATTACCAACTTCTTGTATATTTTGTAGGGCGTGATTGCGTTTTCGAGGAATTGGACGATTTCCGGTGCCAAAACGTCATATTTAGGCGAAATCGAGGAAAATAAGAAAACACGACAATTCTACATGGAGCTGGAGAAGTCCGATAAAGTCGTGCTACCTACCATTGTGAAGCTCTCGAGAAAACATGAAATGCTGAAGAAGGACACTTTTCGAGGAAACGAAATTACGAAGCCCGAAATTGAATAACGAAGAAAACAGACAGAATCCTAAGGGAAATCGAGCTCTACGACCGACTGGAGACCACAAAGAGCTTATTGCGGTCCACATTAGACCGCAGTGGCTCAGGAATGTTCCAAAATGAGTCGTTTTTACTGTCCAACAAGCCAGAGCCCGCCATTTAACCTTCCTTAATCATCATAGGCGGCTAGGGCACGAATTTTCCACTATAAATAAGTGCCTTGGGTTCTCATAATCATTCACCGCTTTCAAGGCAGCTCTCCTGAGAGAGAACCAGTCCTCGGGGAAGTGAAACCCAAAACCGCTAGCCGTTAGGCACCCGGAAGGAGGAAACCCTAGAAGCAGCACGAAGACATCAAAGACTAAGCTTCTCTTTTCTCTTTCTTCTCTTGTTCTTTTCAATTTATGTCTGTAGGATTACTATGAGTAGCTAACTTTCTCTTGTAGGCGATCCGCTAAAACTCTGTTGTGCTACTTCTTTATATGCCGTGTTATATTAATGGAATAGTTCTTAGACGTAAACCGTTATTATACAACTCTATACATCATTTGTGATGTGATGTTCTGCTAAGTGACACAGTAGTATCTTTGAACTGAGTAGGGGTACTGGTACCGACTGCGCCTTGGTATTTAGTATTATGCCCTGTTGTTGTTAGAGATAATCGCGTAGGATATTTACTAGGAAGTTGGAAGTAGCATAGTACGAGGGAGGTCGGGGGTCCTTTACACAATCATCATCATCGATTTCATCACAGGATTTGGGTTTAATTGCGATTCAATCTGTCTACTTACGAACTGTCTGAATCCTGCATTCAATACGATATTTGCTTGTTCCTATGCTAAGTGTCCGTGGAGAACGATATCCCGAGTTAACTTAGCGCTATTGCTTTGTGTTTGTGAGCTTCCGACAATAATATAAATTTAATCTTTGATTGTATTTGAGGATTACATGTACTACAACGCATTCAAATCCAAAAGTGCACATAATTGCCGCTTGCAATGCTTCTTTCGAATGACTGGTTGAATCCTATGCTTCATCACCTACCGGATTTTGAATGGTATCTGCCACCATTTCTTCTATGCTCTGAACTCCGTAACATTCATTATTGTCACTGGAAAAATCTAGCAAGTGATTCACTTCCATTTACTTGTATTCAAGAACACTGAACATATGCCATTCAAACTTTAAAATCCATTTACTATGTGAATATGAATTCATAGAATGTTAATTGGAACTTTCTTATTTATTTATTTTTCATCACTAACTGATATACATTGTAACTAGCATATTAGACTTGAGAATTTTATTGGTGAAGTATGCATATACGTAAAACCTCTTCAAATTAATAAATTATTAATTTATCGATTATATAATATCTCACTAAATTAATAAAATATTTATGTCTCAACATTATTATTTTATAGAGGTTTTACTGTAGTTTGTAATTATCTTCACCATTTTCTAGATTCTTTTCTGCTTCTGTGTCTTCCTTTTTTCCACCAGTGAGAGCTTCACACTACACGAAACAATATCAGACTGCAGTGGAACCAGCCCTGGCAGTCATGGCGAGTTGGTTTTTAGGTCATACAATCGGTATATGGGTCAATGAATTTATGAAGAACACGAAGAATCCTAATTCTCCAGTGAATTTGAAAATTTAGGTTCTTGGATCGTAAAATTAGGGCAATGGATGATAGATTTGGTAGAGAAGAGAAGGTGCTGGTCATGTTGTAAGTGGCGACTAACAAGAGTAGATAAGATGATGCAGGTTAGCGACTAGAGTTGAGACCTAGAGAAGCGGTGAGAGATGGGATGACAAGATCACATGAAGACGATGAGAGAAGCATAATGTTGTTAACCTGTGTATGTAAATGTTTAAAAAATTACTTTTGTTATTTTAAATTAGTAAAATTAGTTTTTTTTCTTTGTTTTATATTAAACTTAACTTCTTTTGCAACTTCTCTGAACAAAAGCAGGCAACCGCAAAAAGTTAAGCATGTGGTAGCTTTTTTTTTTCCGATTAAAAGCAACTAATTTAATTACTTTTTGTAAACACCAAAACTTATAATTTTACTTTAAGCTGCTTTTTGTATAATATATCAAACAATACTTACTTTTATTTAAAATTAGCTTTAATTAACTTATAATAAAATTAGACAAAAAAGCACCAATAAAAGCGTTTGCAAACACCCACTGAGTGTGCTTATTGTAATGGTGGGTTTGGGATTGTATATAAAAAGTTTATGTATTATATCTAATTAAATTTGGATAGGGCATTGTTGTACAATCATATATAACTATTAAAATATATGAATTTTCTACAGTCATATAAGGTTGTACTTGAACTAATGTCAGATATCATTCTATACTAAATCTCAATCATCTAATTTACTATGACTAAATCTGGACCAATTTTTAGTATACAACTAAATTATTATCAATTTTAAAGTAAAATACAGTTTCCAATGATGTCTAGCTCAGTTGGTTAGTCTGAGATGCCATAACCAGTTTATTTACATCCAACTTTCGATTGATGTGATTTTTCTCCATCATTCTTAGACCAACTTCATCAATGTTGCAAAATGGAGTTGCAACATTGATGGGTCGCTTGTTCAGACTCCAGCAAAGTCTAAACAGCAGCCCGAGAGTTTGGGCGCGGCCCAACGCTGATTTTTACTCTTTTTTTTTTCTTTTATTTTCTCTTTTTTGTGTTGTTTTTGGAGAGTTTTTTTCTTTTTGGTTTCTATTTCTTTCCCACTTATGTCTCTTTTGTTGTTTTTATTTTGTTTCTTTTATTTGTATTCTTTTATTTTTTCAAATATTGTAATTTTTATTTCAAGTAATGTAATTTTTCAATTTCAAGTGTGATTGAATATTGTGATAATAATATTTGTAACAATAGATACTTACTTATATATAAAAAATTATTTGTAAAATTTAAAATACATATTATTTGAAATTAAAATCACACTTGCAAAAGTTAAAAAAATTACATATACTAATAAAAATATAAAACGTACTTGAACAATGTAAACTAGATTAATAATCCATCCTTACGATTTTGCCATACGTGCTCGGTCAGGTCTTTCTACATATTATCTAAAGTAATAGCTTAATCGTTGTAATTTTCAATTTCAAGTATTGCAATTTTTGTAAGTAATGTAATTTTTTTTTTCAAGTAATGTATTTCAAAAAAATAATGTGAATTTATTATAATTAATTAATATTTTTTAAAATAAATTCAAGAATAAAGTTTAAAAGGAAACTAGAAAAGAAAATGAAATTAAAATTTTAGTTTGAAAGAAATGTGAAAAGAAAATAAATTGGGCTTCAACTGCTGCTGAAGTAGAAAATTGCAGAGAGGGAGAGAGAGTTGCAGTTAGTGGAATGCTGACGTGGCAGAGAGTTGCAACTGCTGGAGATGGTGTTGTACTCCATTATTTCTTCTCCATAGTTTTTTATTTTTTGGTGTATGTGAATCAAAATCAAATATTTCTTACAGAAACTAGAAATTGCCCCATCAACAATTGAATCAAAGTCATGGTCTTAAATCAATCCTACTACGTAATTGAAAACATGAAATAGTTCAGAAATTAAAGTGTTAGTGATAGAGCAGAAGTTAGCGACAGAGCCACCCACCTACCTCACATTGATTAGAGAGGACATCTATAGAAAAGTGAGATGGAAATCTTTCATTGGTTTAAAGATCGGTTGATTAGGCATTTTAATTGTCCTTCAATTTTGATATGAAGAAGAAACATCAAAGTCCTCTTCTCCTGATTGGGTCGAAGAAAGAGAATTTATGTTATGAAGGACGGTAGAGAAGAAGCAATGGAGTGTTTGGCCGTCTCCAACCTAGTTGCAAAAATGAGTTGCAACACGGTTTGGGACTTCTAGGTATTTGGTAGCGTCAAAATTGAGCCCAAAGCACCATTATCCCTTTTTGTTTTTTTCTTTTCTTTTTTCATTTTGTTTATCTTTTGGAGTCTTTTTTTTTTTTGTTTTGATTTTCTTTTCTCTTTCTGTTTTCTTTATTTCTATTTCTTTTCCACTTTTATCTTTTTTATTATTTTTTATTTTTCTAGTATTGTAATTTTTATTTCATGTTATGTATTTTTTTTTTTCAATTTCAAGTATTATTGAATATTTTCATATGATAATAATATATGTAGCAATAGAAATATACTTATACATTACTTCTAAAATTTAAAATACATATTATTTGAATTTAAAATTACACTTGTAGAAAAAAATTACATATACTAAAAAACATAAAAAAAAACGCACTTGAAAAATGTAAACTATATTTGATGCTTTCAGCCAAAATGGATACGGGAGTAGAATTGAAAGACGGCGAGAAGAAGCTCTACAAGGAAGCGTGTGAGTTTCTCAAGTATGATAACTAGGATTTGAATGTAGTATTTTAATTGTTGTCATTTTCAATTTCAATTTTTGTAATTTTTAATTTCAAGTATTGTAATTTTCAATTTCAAGTATTGTAGTTTTTTTTAATTAAGTAATGTAATTTATATTTTCAAGTAATATATTTAAAAAATATTAGTGTAATTTTGTTATAATTAATTAACAACATTTAAAATCAATTCAAGAATAAAGTTTAAAAGAAAATGAGACAAAAAAAATGAAATGAATAATTAAGTTTGAAAGAAATGTTAAAATAAAATAGATTTTGTGCCTCACTGTTGGAGTAGATAATTGTGGAGAGTTGCAAAGTGAATTGCAGTGAGTAGAATGCTGACGTGGCGGAGATAGTGAGTTGCAACTCCAGCAGTTGGAACTCACTCAGTCCCAAAATCTCTGCCACATCAGCATTCCACACTCACTGCAACTCACTTTGCAACTCTCCACAAATATCTACTGCAATAGTGAGGCCCGAAATCTATTTTATTTTAACATTTCTTTCAAACTTAATTATTCATTTCATTTTATTTTCTCATTTCCTTTTAAACTTTATTCTTGAATTGATTTTAAATGTTTCTAATTAATTATAAAAAAATCACACTAATATTTTTTAAATATATTACTTGAAAATAAAAATTACATTACTTTAAAAAAAATTACAATACTTTAAAAAAATTACAATACTTGAGATTGAAAATTAAAACACTTGAAATTAAAAATTACAACACTTGAAATTGAAAATTACAATATTATCATTCAAATAATGAAGTAATGTATAATTACACTTTAAATTCAAATAATATGTCTTTTAAATTTTAGAAGTAATGTATAATTACATTTTATATTGTTACAGATATTATTATCATATTTGTAGTAATGAAATAATTAAAAAAAATTAAAAGCAACAAAGTAAAAAAGAAAAGAAATAACCAAAAGAACATAAGGAAAACGAGAAACAGAAAGAAGAGAAGAAGTAAATCAGCAAACCAACAATCAATTAAAAGAAAATAGAAAAGAAAAAAAAAACAAAACAATAAAAAAAGCCTCGCCCCAAAATTTGGGGCGAGGCCCAGCACCCCAGCGCTCCACCAGCGTTGCAACACTGGTGGAGACGGCCTAAGAATGATGGAGAAGAAATCAGAACTGTGGAAGAAAAGACGTGTTTTTACTTAAAAATTGATAATAATTTAATTGTATTTTCTTTTGTGGTACATATTTAATCATATTAAATTAGACGGTTGAGATTTAATGCACGATGATATCTAACCTTAGTTCAAGTCTGACCTAATCTAACAGTAGAAAACCCCTAAAATATAATCAATATAATATTATTTGTAATATCGTACTTTGCGATTATCTAACGGGGGACCTATGTTCAGGTCGGTACGAAGCCGACCTGAAAATAGAAAAGCCCAAATAACTTTGCTCATCATTCATAACTTGACCTCAGGTTTTTGGAAAACACATACATTCAGTTTAGATTGAAAATTTCCCTAGAATAAACCCGAAGTGTTTGGATATGTGAAATTAAGATAAACGTATATAACCTAAAATTTCTCCTAAAATCTTTCGAAATTTGTATAACTAACATCGCGAGATTAGGTGGATGTTTGTGAAGCGATTAAAATGAACCAAGTTTTAATTGGGTTTAACCGTGAAAAGTAACTGAATTATAATTGGATTTTGATAAATTGTGTTTGAAATTCCCTCACCTTCTTCAACTGCCTCCCACCTCCTTACCCTCCTTTCCGCCACCTCCCCAACAACCCTTCACTGTCGTTTTCCCCTTCTCAACTGTCCTCTCTCTCCCTGTCAGTAAACTCGCTCTCTTCTCTCAACCTCTCTCCTCCCTCTTTCTGGCTGTGTCTCCGGCAACCCGCACTACCCATCCTTCCCCTCCCTCACTGCTTCTCCTCTTTCTCAGGCCTCACGCCACCCCTGCTCTTGTTTCTCTTGCCCCTGTTTCAGCCGTCCTCTATTTTGTCTGGTTTATGCTTGCCTTCCAACCTCCGTCTTTTTCAGTGCTTCTTTTCATCTCTCCAGATTCTGGCCACTCCTCCTGTCGTTACCTCTTCATTTTCTTTCAGGTTTCAGTTATTTCCAAATCTGCTCCCTTCTTCTGTTGATCTGCCTTTCTTCTCAGTTTCTTTGTCACTGCCCTCCTCCTTCCTATACCTGCTTCTGTCCACCTCCTCCCTCTCTTTTTTGTCCCCTGTTTCGCCCCCAGGGTTCCTAACCGGTAGGTTATGCGTGTTATGGAGTTTCCAGCCTTCAGGGCGGTCTCGATGTCGGCACCCCATTTTGTGTCTTATGATGCTAGGAGGTGCTTTGACCTGGGTTGTGTGGTTTCTAAAAAACTTCCAAAGGACCATTCTATGTCCTACTTTGATGGTGTCACCGCTTCCAGTGGTCGTAAATTTGTCAGAGTTAAAGATTTGGTTGTCAATGACGGGATTCCTTTGGTCAGTTTCAACAGTCAAGAAGTTTCAGTGTTAGCGTTTTCGTTCGCTTTCACACTCATTGGTAATTTCTCTACCTACGTTCCTAACATAGCTATATATGGTAGCCCCTGTTCTCAAATCCTTACCTTTGAAGGGAAGATTCTTTGTGAGTTTTATGGATTATCGTCGCTTATGCATGAGGTTATGTTGGAAGAGGACTTTAACTTTGTTAGATTGGAATGTTATATGTTTATAGCAGGCTGCTATATGACTTTGTTGGATTGTTCTCCGTCTTATGATTATGTGGTAGATTCCCCTTTGGTCCCTGTTTGGCTCACTTTGAAAAACGTTCCTCTCATGTTTTTTCAATCTGAAGCATTGTTGAAATCGTGAAGTTGTTGGGTAAGCCCCTTAGAGTAGATGATGCTATTGCTAATCTGTCAAGACTTGATAGAGTTCGAGTGTGTGTTGAATTGGATGTGTCCAAACCCCTCTTGGATTCTTTCTACCTGGTTTACCTTGGAATTGAATGTAAGGTTAAATTCTTTTATGATTTTGTACATGTGTATTGTGATCGTTGTTGCAAGTTAGGTCACGGAAATGTATCATGTTGTTGATCGAATCCTGATTCTGTTTCCCCAAAAGAAAAGATTGGTACTGCTTCCAGCAGTATGGAATAAGTTGTTACTAGTCTCTATGATCTATCTGGCAGTAAGGAATCTGTTGTTGAGAAAGTTCTTAAAGAAGTCACTGTCCAAAAAGAATCAAATTCTGGAAATATGAAAGTTGTTTCTGTTGTCGAAGATTGGGAAGAAGTTTCAATAGAATTGAAGGTGATTGAACAAGTTTTGGAAGACACTGAAGAATTCCCTTTTGGGTTTGGGAACTACTTTGAACCACAACCTGGAGATCCTATTGTTTGCAAAGATAGTGATGAACTTCTACTTATGGATGTTGGTGAAACATCACCATAGATTGATGAGTTTGTTGGTTCTTTTGGAAAAAAATCCTTGTATCCCAAACCTCTGTTGGTTGCTCATAATAGTGGTGTACCTGAGTTCGAACGTTGCTTTGTAAAACATAGAAGAAGGAAATCAGATGACTCCGCTCCCTTTTTAGCAGACAGTTCCTTGTCTTATGGTTCTCGTTCAGTGGGTTCTCGAGATGATTCACTTGGCTCCGAACTTGATGATTGTGTCTCTCCCTGTTTCTCGACTTTTGACTCCTATGATTGAAAGCTAAGCAAGTATGATTTTGGATTTGGATTCCGTTGTGCTCGTGAGAGCTTGTTGTTTTGCTCCTAGTGGTTTTTAGTGTGTCTGTGTTCTCGTTGCTTGTGCTAGTTCGTTGTATCCACGAGTTCCTATATTCCACCGTGTTTATTCCATATCTTATTAATAAAATTTGAGCTCTAGCTCTTAAAAAAAAGTTTTATATATTTTATAGGGTTGTTATATAGGGCGTGTAAGAGTGAAGTGATGTGTATAAGAGTTTTAAAGATTATTTAATTGGTTTTAATGTCATTTGATTGGTTTAAAGTTGTTATAATAAATGAAAACGTAAAGCGATAGAAAAGTAGGTAGAAAGATAAAATTTAATTGAATTATGAATAGTTGGTGGATTAAAAAACGGGTACTGTTCAACATAATTAAAATCGCATGACAAACAGGAATAACTCGATTAAAACCGAGTTTTAATCGCGATACAAACAGTGTCTATAACTTCTCTAAACTCATTGCTAATATATGATTCTGTTGTTTGCTTTAATCTCATCTTCATACACTTTTAAAGGATAAAAATATATTTCCGACTTCATTTAACATAGTACTCCTCCATTCCAGTATAATGCCCTGCTTTAACATCTCGTGATTAACAAACTTAAAAGTAGGAACTAGGGGTGGGTATAAATGATTCGATCCGAAAATTCGATATGAAAATAAGGTAATCAGATCCTAACCACTCCGATCCTAAAACTTTGGATCAAATTTCGGATTAAGAGGTTTTTGGATTTTTGGATTTTTGGATTTTCGGATTTGGGTTAACCAATCCGAATATCCATAAAAATCTAGGTATAAAATATATATACCCCTTAGGCGGTCAAGCCCTTGTCAGAAGTTGCACGTGAATTCAACGTGGATGTAGATGGCAATTCCTTTAAACTTTAAACTTGTTAGAGTATTATTTTGGCTGATATGTAATATTTTATCATTTCGGACTCTTATATGAAGGACATGTGATATCACAAACTCTTAGTAGAGACGTGTATTAATGAGAGACCGGAGAGACGGATTAATGTTCTTATTTATATGCATAATGTTTTAATCAATACGAGTAATGTTTATGAGTGAACATTTTATATCACTTTTTATGTATGTGTATATCACCGATGTTCTTAGTAAAACCTCTGATGTTTTCTGTTATAACTGTAATGTTTGTCCGTCTCTTTTAGTCTCACCATAAGACCGTCTCTCAGGAGAATTACTCTTTTAATTATATTCTCAAGGCATAAAATTAGAAACATGGAAAAAAATAAGATTATACTGCAAATTTTCGGATTATCGAATTAGGGGGGGATTTAACCGATCCGATATCAAATTAATCCGAAACCGATATGTAAACTTCGAATTGGATATTGACACGTTATTGATCCGAATTCGAAAAAATCCAAAAAATTGATCGGATTGGATTGGTTCGGATTAATCCAATGTCCACCTCTAGTAGTAACTATATTTTAAGAAAATTACCGATGTTATCACTCAAAAGGTTTATGTTTGATTACATTATTTGTGTTTTTTCATATACACAAAAATTACATTTTGTTAAAAGAATATATGTTTTGAATAAAAGAAAAAGATGAATTTTAAAAAGTATACTTCAATTTTTAATGCAAGCCTCTCTTTACTTTATAGTAAGAGAAAAGAAAAGAAAAAGAAAGGTTTGGTTTCGTCTGGTCTGATATTGAATTCTCCAATGGCTTTTGTTCGTCGTGAAATTGTCATCCATCATCATGAGTCCTATTATTAGCAGCAGCGTTATTATTATTGTTATTGTAAAGAATAAACAATACTAATAACGATGGTAAACAAACAAACAACAATTCCGATTTAGTGAGTCTTCTTCTTCTTCTTCCCTAATTTTTCTCCCGCTGAAATAAATCCTCTAAATCTTCTTCTTCTTCTTCTTCTTCTCCACCATTTCCTCTCGATTCAACAAAATATCCTCTTTCTCTCTCTCTCTCACTCTCAATTTCCCCGCCAAACACAAAACCGCATTTTCGGTCCAACCAATTTCATCCAGTAACATGGGGGCAGATCACGGCGACGCGTGGGGGACGTGGGAGGAGCTATTGCTTGGCAGTGCTGTTTTAAGGCACGGAACCGCTCATTGGAACGTCGTCGCATCGGAGCTCCGAGCTCGTACTCTTTATCCATTCGCTTTTACTCCGGAGGTGCAATTTTGTCATTTCGCTTTATCTTCCTACTTTTGTCGCTTTCCTTCTTTATTTGCCTGCCCTTTTTTCTTTTCTTTTGTTTTATATAGCATAGTATGGTATGGTATGGTATGGTACTGCTCTTTTGTTTGCTTGTTTTAAAGTTTTGAACTTTATCCAAACGAACTTGGTTTGCATGTTGTCATGGTTCCAAGGGTATAATTGACTTAACAATAACATAACAAACTGCTATTCTAAATAATCAAGTGCTAAAAAAAATACGGACACATGGTCGGATTGGTTCGCTAATTTGGGGTATATGTTTTTGAGTTTTGTGAAGCATGGAGTATACTTAAAATGTAGTAGTATAAAATAAAGAATGAATATACTTTTACTGTGACGTTAACAAAATCTGCTATTTCGAAACTTGAAATTATAGTTTGTAAGGTGCATTTCACTAGCATAGTATGAGTGCAATGCTCTTGCCCCTAGGATAGAATTTACCAGTAAAAAGATCATCTGCATTCTGCCATATACATATACACTAAGTTTAGTCTGTCAACTGGTGTATATCCTTGCCATGCATACTTCTCTGCACTCTGTCCTAGAATGAGTGCTTTAAATTATTGCAGTAACCGCTCTGAGTGTCGTAAACTAGATTAAACTGCTCTTGTTTTTGTTTATGCCATAGGAGCCCCTCAGCAATCTTCTGATCCAAACAGCTGAGTTTCTGTTATGGATAGTAGTTACTAATTATATAAAGCTAAATCTGAAGTCCTTTTGATGAACATGAGGTATTTGAACATCCTATAACCTTAAACCTTCAGTTTGATTTGACTACATTAGTACATCACACAGAACAGAATGTAAAACAATGTCGATTTTTGTTCAGATGAAGCCATAAGCTAAATTAAATTTTATCCTAGTTTGTAATTGGAATCAAACTAATCACCAACCGCAAAATGGATCATACTAAATTATTTGCCATAAACTAAAGCAAGAGAACCACAAGCTGCAAACAAAACAAATTATTAACATAGACCGTCGACTAAATGAAACTGAATGAGGGGGAAAAATAAATCATTTGCAAACTAAATCAGACTAGATGAGAAATCATTGGGAGTTGCCCACTGAACCTGTGGCATTTTTCATTGTTTCCTCAAGTAACGATGAAACTTTAATTAGACCTTCAGTAATGAATAGAACACACTGATTCTCAAAGACTGAAATTCAATTTTGTAGAGCATGAAATGGTGGTGCGTGTTATGCAGAGTGCAGACACTTCTCTTTATCTCCATGGAACAGCTAGCAATCGTATCTCTTTTAAACTGCAAGAAATTTGATGTAAATGCCACCAAATCAATGGGTCCATTTATAGTTATCTCATTTGATTTATCTTAGAGTCCGCGATTCAGTTTTTTTTGCGGTTTCCACTTAGTTTTATTTGGTTTGAAGAATCAAAGTTGATGGTGGAGTATCATTTGGTTCACTTTTTATGATTTGATTTCATTGTACCCTTTCCACATATATTATATCCACAAATATAACGGCCAACAAATAAAGCGTTAAGTGCATTTATTTCCATAGTTTTCATGCACTTATGATGGGAGATGATAGAACCTGCCTTTAATTTGCAGGCTTGTAAAATCAAGTATGAGGACTTGCAAAAGCGTTATTCTGGCTCAAAGTGAGTTGAATGTTCCTCACATTATCTAAACTCTGTTTTTTATGCCTCAGAACCATTTGCCAAACATGTCTCTTTTCAAGTTACCACAATCTTAACATCTACATCATGCTCAAAATTGAAGTATTTTGTTTAAGCTCAGAAATACCGTTATTAGCTTGTCGATTGAGCTTATCATAACTTTCTGTCTTGATTCTGAGCACTAGCAATAAAAGCAAATAAGGCCATATACAAACCAAACAGCGGGTAATTGTTGGAAGCTTTTTGAAACTTGTACCAATAAAATTGGGTAAAGTATTCTCATAATGCATTGTACAAGATGATTAGATATCTGTAGACAACGTGATGGAAACTAATGTTATACCTATCTGCTGTTGTGCCTCAGGGCTTGGTTTGATGAACTGAGGAAGCGAAGAGTTGCAGAGCTGAAGCGAGAACTGGCAAAATCTGAAGACTCGATAGGGTAGGAACTAATTAACATGCATTTGTGTTTCCTGTTTACCCTTTTCAAATCTTGGATGCTTGAATTGTCTCCAAATTGATTATCAAGAAGCATGTGGAATTGTGGAACCACTAGCTAGTTGCTATTCACAGGATAATTGAGTCAAATGCCCTAATGGTATATGCAAATAGCACCAAATTATGTGTAACTTTTGTTGCTGGAAAATCCTGAACTCCTCACATATAAATTATAAACTTTGTCGATTTGGAAAGAAAGGACTACCAGCATACCGAGTTTTTTGAAACACAAGAGAATTTTATGGAATAAAAACAAGGGAGGATCTTACCTATGTTTAATGCAAACATTTGAGCATAGTTAATATAATTTCCTGCTATTCATGATCAATCGTATAAAGCCTTTGTTAAGTGCCTCCACAGAACTTGTCTCGGCCAGACAATTTTTCTATCTGATTTATATCTACATGGTTACCTTTTTCAGGTCTCTTGTGTCAAAAATTAAAGTTTTGGAGGCACAGAGCCAACACTTGAACCAAGCAGATGTCAGAAGTCAGAGTCAGTCTCCATTACCTCCTTTACATTCAAATAGCACCGAGTCTTTTGGCAAAGATGCATCGAAGGATGAGCAGTCTGCTGGAAGCTTCACAGAAGATTCCAGGGCGAAAAAAAGTTGGTGTAAACCTAATTTTGTAGCAGATGAGACAAAAATAAAGATTGAGACCGTGGTTTCTTCTGAACGGGATAAAGACTTGAGTATGAAGGAGCTTCCGGAAGCTGGTTATGAGTTAGCTGTTACTGTCAGGAAAAAAAGAGGCCAGAGAAAGAGGAAGAATTGTACTCTGGCTGTTGCAGAAGGGAGTGTTGGTGAAAGTGACAACTTGGGTTCGTCTACTGTTGCCTCTACTTTGAAGGATAGATTGACAAATGATTCTGCTCCAGGAATTAGAGACTCTAGTTCAAATAAGCCCAATGGAAATTCATGCGTTAATAAAAGAGACAGTGTGATGGAGATATTTGAATCAGTCTTAGAGACCGAACTAGCTGGGGTCTTCAAACATCGAATGGACAGTCAGGTATAAACTCTACAATTAATCGAAAATGCACTAACACTCCTGATGTATGCTCTTTTATGCATCATGTTTGAGAAATTACACGAACATGAGTCATATGAAACATGTTTTTTTTTAAATTTTGCAGTAGATGAGAAATAAGCCACTTGGCATTATTTTGTTTAGAATGTCGCTATTTTCACTCAGATCATTGATTATTAAAAATACTTGGGTTTTTCTGTTTAGAATGTCTGCAATTTACTCTTACTTTGTGTCCTAACTCTCATTTTCTCTCCTTGTATCTGAAATGAAAAGGCTGTTTCACTTGTCTGTAACAGAAACGTGCAAGATACAGAAAGATTATCCGGCAGCACCTGGATATGGGAACCATAAGATCAAGAATTGCCAGTCAGTGTATTAAGTCACCAAAAGAGCTCTTCAGAGACCTGCTTTTGCTAGCAAACAATGCACTGGTGTTCTACTCAAGAAGAACACGAGAATACAAATCAGGACTCTCTCTCAGGAACTTGGTCATGAAAGAGTACAAGCAGTTTTATAGTGGTTTCTATCAAGAAGCTACGTCAGCGTTTATACCATGTAACCCTCCAGTGAAGCCAAGGAGTGCTCGCCCCCGCCCTCGCCCTCGGCCCAAAATGCACCCAGTTCCTCTGCCCTATCCAGTGCCACAGAAGTTACCCGATGTTGAGAACAACATTATTCCTCCAGAACCAAAGGTTTCGAAGAAACGGATTGATTCTGATAGCAGTGTTGCTTTGCACTCTTTGATGATGAAGACTAATGATGGAGTAAAAAGGCCTGGAAAGGTCAAACCAGAAGTAATAGGTGATAAACGATGTAGAGCTTCTCCTGTAAAACAAAGAAAAAGAGTTCGCAAGTGATTGCAATCTCTTGAACGTTTATTTGAAATGAAATGTATAAAAGCATAAACATTTTTGTCCAAGGTCACTCATTTTCAATCTATCCCAATTCCCAAGCTTCCTTAGCAGAGGAGCTATACATTATAGTTCCACAAATCTCAGGTGATACTAAGTGAATCACCCATGAGAGAATGATGTTATTACATCTAAGCTTAGCCAAGGCTAATGCAATTTTGAGTCGGCTTCAGGCACTGCAATGGATCCATCAAGAAAACCAATTTTGTTTTTGATGGAGATTTGCAGAAAAAACTTTATTTGCCACGATATGAAGTTAATACCAGTGAGTAAGGGTGTAACCGATCCATTGTCGATTCTCTTTGATTCTCTTGTCAATCCTTCTCACTCATTAATCACCGGCACCCTCCATCAACTAGATTAGTCTCCTCAAATCGGACTTTCGTGAGTTCAAGGTAAATTTATTCTACTGTGTTATATTCCTTGTCATCGTTTCTTTTATGAAAATTGTAGTATTGAGGGCACATATATGTGCTGGTCATCTGGTGTGCATTTCGGATGTTTCACTTAGTTACTGTTTGTAGAGAAATTTATATTATAGTGAATTTATTGAACTAAGAAGATTCATGTAGAATTCGAATCATAAAATCTGAGTATAACAGCAAGTAGGTGATTCTTGCAAGCAGAATAATCATTTGCAAACAACCAGTAAGAGATTTAGATTGGTTAGGAAGTGTATCAGTTTTTTGAATGAGAATTTGAGGAATGGTTTTATGCATATCAGATGGGGCTCAGCAAACTCATGCTCTTGTTGAATTTACTTGAGTTTCGGCTAACACCACATTTAAGGAAGATAATGCCTCTACTTACTTTAGTATGTTTGGACCAGTTTGAGAAGTTAGAATCCCATATCAGCAGAAGCTTTTTTTAGGATTTTCGCATTTTCTTATCCGGAGACTGTCAAGGGAGCACATGTTTTGCAGTGTGATATTTGTCTCGGTTTGTTAAACTATAGTACTAGGAGCAAGAAAAGTTCCCAGGAAACTGGTTTATGAGAGTTGGTTCCTCTTGCTTTGTTCATTTTGTGTACCCTCTCTGTAGATTGTCCCATAATTTACACCCGGATAACCATTATGCCGTCTAACACAATTTTTTATCAAAAAAAAAAAAAAAAAAAAAAAGACGAGGATGTTTTACTATTTTTTGGGTGTTTGTTTCGAAAGACATTTAGTGTATCTGCAAAGTTCGCTAAATGAAGAATACCGTATATATATTGGTGACGAGAGTAAGTACTTAACTAACTCAAAATCATGCATTACAAGTTTTCCTGGAACAATCAGGTTTTAAGGGTGAGTCTCCTTACTCCATTGCCTTCTTCACATAATTTATGTTTTTATTAATTTCTCCTTCTCTCTTTGTATTCTTTCTGGCTTCCGTTTTCTCTTACTTGTGTCGATAAATCTCGCCCTACTCCAGTGTTTGGTGAGTAGTAAGGATATTATAGGTGATGGCACTCATTGACTTCCATATACTGATTTCCAGATTTTATGTTATGCTCTTTCTCAATTCTGATATGGTGGAACTTGAGGTCATGCGAATGATCATATTTATTCGCTGGCTAGAATCAATGTCAGTAACCATCTATGTTTCTTTACTTTTGATTTATTTATCTAGATTCTCTGGTTCTTAGTAATTTATATATGTTTCTTCTCCAATTGTGACTTGTATATTTAATGCATTCATTAGGATAATATTTGATGTCTACGTACAGAATTTTGGATATCGGAGACAGAATGTAGAAGGTCCGCGGTTGGTTGTTTTCGGTAAGTGGCTTTACTTCTTCAAGTGTTTTAGGAAAATTATTTGTTAGTTGGATGATGAAGAATGGTTGTTATATGCTTTTATGCACTTCTGATCAAACTCAGGCACATGCCTATTTGGCATACCATTGTTGCAGAGTGGCAATCTCGGGCTTCGGTTACTGTGGCTCCTCATGCATGTTATGCTAAGCACCTATTACCTATTGATGGGACTGGTGAATGCGGTGGAGGACATTCTAATTTCCAGTGGTTTCCTGAAGAGATACAAAAATTTTGATATTAGTAAAGTTCAGTACATAGCCGTTGTTATAGACAGTGAAAAAGCTTTCAAAACTTTTTGTTATAACTTTTGGACCGGGACTGGTACTGTGGACAAGTTTCAGACGATGTTGACTATGATGTTGAGTCAACAACGTCTTCAACAATGGTTGACAGCAGTAAACAGACAAAGACAGAGTGCAGCGGATAAATAAACTGATAACCAGAAATAATCTCAAGCCGGTATAACAATACTGACCGGGCCACAGGCAAAATTTCCACTAACAGTAAAAGTAGAATTACATAAAGAAGTTTAAATCAATCAGAAACGATTGTTTAAACTTACGAAAAACTAGACCTAGAATAAATGCCAGTAAAAACCTATTCTAGTTTGTTATTACTAGAGTAATTCTCAACACTTGAAGAACACTCACAAGTAATAACAATATCAAGTCTAGTAGAAAACAAGAACGCCTATCTCTTAATATTGTGAATCGAAGTTTTTGAAAAGGCGTAACAAGCAGGCTGCATTCTTCTTGTATATATAGATTCTCAAGTCGGCTTCTTCTTTGTCGAACAGAAGAAGGAATGCAGTAAAGGCAAGTCGCTTCTTTTTGCTTTCTTCAATCAATCTGCTAGAAGGAATTTTCCATAGATAAATATCTCTTCAATAATTTCCCTTCTTGTTAGATTCTTTCCTTAAGCCATCGTATTACTTCCAGCTTTGCAAACTTCTAATCCAAGTGTCAAACATTGTTTCCTACAAAATAATCATTTGACAAACAACCACAAACGTTGAACTAATTAAGACAATATTATCATACACAAGTACTCTAGATAGTCGCACTTCAATCTCCCCCTTAATCTTGTTCTTTCTTCGCAAAACCACTTCACAAAACCACAAAAAGAATAGACAGACAAGATCCTAAGAATAGGCAGGCAAACAGAGTACTCACCTTAAAGATCAAACTCCCCCTTAGTCCAAAAGATAATAAATCATAGAACCAGATATCCTAGAATATTACAGACCGAATTCAAAACATACTGAATTAAAGTATAAGTAAATCTAATCTCACCCTTTTTGTGAGGAAAGAAAAGACACCAAAGTACTGCTGAACTGCAGATTTTTCATAATCTGGTCTTGAAGAGAGATATTCTGACATCCAGAGTCTTGATTTGTGCCAAAATGAGCTTGTCACTTTCAGTTAGAGTACCTGCAGATAAAGAATCCAGACTGGGAATAGATGTTGACTCATCATGGGGCCCAACATTGGGATCAACATTGGTCGGCTGATCAGCAGCAGCAGATGAAGTTCCACCCATACTAGCATCTGCAGGAATCTCCAAGTTAGTGGGAACATCAGGATCCACCCAAGGAAGGTCACAAATTATGTGGGTTGTTTCCAACAGTTGTCTGTTTACCCCAACAGATAAAAAGTTCCCCTTGTAGATTTCTCTATCATAAGGTTCCAGACCCTGCAGTTTCAAGAGAGCAAATATGGTGGCAGGATGCATCAAATGACCAGACGGCCCCCGGTTCTTGAACTTTTCAACATGTTGTATCATCCTTTCACCCAAATTGACATTCAAGCCCATTTTTATCCTATACAGCAGAACACCAGCCTCCATAATTAAGGAGTTGTTGTTAGAGGAGGGCATCCAGTTGAATAGACTCAGCCTAAACAACACAGACACAAGTGATGAACAAAACTTCACTGGTAAGCTACCTTTAGGCCATTTTTGCACCTTGTTCAGAGTAAGCTCTTGAGCAATTTCATCCATAGTAACTGTCAAGGGAGTTTCTACCTCATCACGTTTCCTATGCAATATATAATTCAAGTCCCTAGCATCAACAGTGTAGACTTCTCCTCTCAAGTAAACACAGTGGTATTTACCACCCCCAACCTTATCAAAATTCTCAGACAGATTTGCATAAAATTCCCTCACAATTGCAGGAACATAAGGTTCAAATTCAGTAACCGCATACAACAAATTCACTACAAAAAAAAGATTTTCTTGTGACGAAATTTTTTGTCACCGAACGTCAACACATCGTCATTGAAGAGTTACCGTGACGTTACATTTCGTCACAGCTGTCGTCATGGTAGGCCCGTCACAATAACCGTGCGGTGACAAAATGGAGATGTTGTCACCAAACCTGGTGACGAAAGGTTTTTTGTCATCACAGTTCGTGACGAAACTAAAATTCGTCACTGTAAGTGGGCTCTCGTTACAAACATTTTATCACGAAAATACGAAATGTTGTCAGCAAAGAGTCCATTTATCACCAGAAAGTTTGTTTGTGTTATCTATAGTGACAAAGTATTTCGTCACTGATAAAACTTCCTATGACAAAGTGTTTTATCGTTGTACAATGCAAAGTTCGTCATTAGATATTTGTTTTCGTCACTGTAATCCGTTCTCGGTCACTGTTTACGTGACAAAATATTTCGTCATCTATGTCGAATTTTACGTGATGAAATTTTCATCAATGTTGTCACATTGTATTGATTTCTGGTGACACAGTATTGTTGTCACGTGTCTTGATAACGTTTATTGTCACGTGAAAGCTATATATTTGTCATATTTTCACATGGCCATCGCTCAACATTTTAACTAATTCATCAATTTAAATCCATTTATGCAAAAACATTAACTAGAATATATAAAATGGGCAAATATTGAATGAAAAAGCTAAATTGAATACTTGAATAAATTTTGTTTAATCATGTAACATCAACACATAGTACTATAATTGTTGCAAAACTAAATAACACGGATACCAATTCCACTCGAAATGTAAATCCTAAAATTTGCAAAATGAAATAGTCAAAATATTGTATGTCATCCAAGTTCACCACTGGCCTCCAAGAGTTCAAATTATGCTTCAAGAAATTCAAAAGAACCATCTTCATTCCAATAGAGATGCTAGTTTTCATCCTACAAAATACAAAAGAAAACAAGTATTAAACTGCTATTAAATATCTAACATGATTCATTTGGAATAGCAGGACATCAAACTAAATATAGCATCAATAATAATGAGCAAAACATCACATTGAACAGAACATCAGTAAAGTTATGCCAACCTAATGATAAACATCGAGAAATCGAAATAGAACACACACCAAAACCCAACAATAAAATTTAAAAAAAAACTCAAATAAACTAAACCAAAGGAGGAACACTAAATAAATATCTCAGATCTCTTACAACATACTGCTCCATATCTTAAATCAACAGAAACACCAATTCAATATCAATACATGCTCAGCATTAGATGTTCCTAACAGTAGTAGCACCTAAACTAAAGTGTCTGAAAGTATTCAGGTCAACTACAATGACCAAAATCTACAACATATAACCAAAATGTCAGCAGCATATAACCAAAATCAACTACAAAGAAAAAACATTATTTCAAAATGTCCAATTCGCAAAGAACATTGGAGAAAAAATGTTCTTGCTCATAAAGAAAAGTTTTGAAGACATACCTTGCTGCCTAAAATAATGTTGCATTTGCTGAATTTGGCATTGAAGAGTTTCAAACTTGTTGTCATTCTTCTCTTTTTCTTCTTCCAGTTGCTTAGAGAGGGAGAAAATTTTGTCTTCTACATTCTCAAGTGCAGTTTGGGTTTCCTCAAGTTTTGATTGTGTTGCATCAAGTGTTGCTTGAGTTTCATTTAATTTCTCACTCAAACCAGGCTCTTCATTTGCAGCAGATAAAAATTTAGAGCGTCGAGCTATCTTTACCCCATACCCCATACCTTTCTGATATCCTGATCGAAATCCAAGAACCTCCTCCAGAATTTGGTCGTCTGACTTAGGTTCAGCACCCTCCAACAGTGACGCTTCTTTCAACGCGACCATTTTATTCTACAATATAGTTATAAATCAATAATATATTTATTTTGAGATGAAATACGTAACTGCAAATATAGAATACTAATGGAATATATTCTTACATAATCTGCTTGGTCCTTAGGATTCGAAAATTCACCATCCTTATTGACATGAGTGATCTTAAACAGCTCAATCTTGCATTGTTCATTTTCAGGCTATTCAGGATCCATGAACATAAAAAAATAGCATTTAAGTACTGATATATGGATCAAAACTTCTTGTAGAACTAAAACCGAGGTTAATAAATAGAGTACAAACTATTCTCATAATGAGTTTGGTAGCTGATCCTTCCAGAAGTGTGTATGGATGTCATCTTTTCTCTATTTTTTTTATTTTTCATTGATCGATTCTGCAGAAAGTAATTTATCAGTGAGAGTCTGGGAGTATCAACTAAAAATAAAATGTAGTTGAATCTAATCTTGAAAGATAGAAGTACCTTAAACTTTTCACTCTCAAGCCAATCACAGACAGACAACCATTTCTCAAGTGTCACCTCCGGCCGTGGACTCTTTTTCCTGGGATCAATGTTTCTATTTTTAAGATCATCATAATATTCTTTCAAGGCATTTCTCCATTGTCTATAACTATTTTGGAGCCTGAAGTTGATAATGTGTTTGATATGTTCACTTCCCCATTCTTCAATATCAAACCATGTCTACAAAATAAATTGAAAAAAAATAATATGTGAGCTAAGTGTAAATTTTTATTTTCTTAAATTAGAACATACTCAAAATATTAAATCAAAATGCGAAAGGAACGAATACCAATAGCCTTGTATGACACACTTCTTTATTGGTTTCTGGAACCTCTTTCCACTGAGATACCTCCTCAAGTTCAGCAGAAGTTCTGATGGTATATTCAATTGCATCAGAAAACCAACTTGAATACTTCTTCGGTTGTGTCTTTCCGACGCCGAATGTAAGTTTTATCTTACCAAACTATTGAGAAATAAATTACAAACATATATCAAAATTCCCAACATAAAAAATGTACGTATAAAAAACATTTTATTTTCAAAACGCTAAGTTAGAATTACCCGCTCAACATGTTTCTCCAATTGTAGGCATCTTCCAACACCACGCCCTATTTTTTCAACAGTCGATTCTATAAAGAGCAAATAAACACATCATAAGATCATAGACGGTAATGTAGATAATACAAGAAACAGTTAAACCATTACCATCAGCTTGCTCATCCTCTTCAGAATTAGATCTTGATCCACTATTATTATTTATATCATTGTTGGTCTCATGTTCATGCCTATCTCGATTTACCGCAGAAGAAGATGATTCAGATGAAAGTCGTCCAGAGGTTGAGCGTGAAACTGGTTGCTGACTCACTTGTCTGGATGCATTTGTGTTTATTGTTTCTTGTGGTGACTAGAAGAGACTTCTCCTAGAGTTTCCGTGTCTGTCGGACTCTGAAGTTCTGCGGAGTCTCTTGAATTGTGGTCCTGCCATCTACAAAAAATTGGAAGATAATTAGAACGGATGTTATACTTGGGACAGCAATATATCATGGATAATAAATTATTATCATCAAGTAGTAATAGTAATGATAGCAATAATTATTATAAGCTACCAGTATCTAACAGTATTATAATAGTAATAATAACTAGTAATTGCAACTACTTAAATGATGCGACAATTCTTGTCTAAAGAAAGCTAGTTGTTGCAAAGAAAATTGTTCCAGATAATTGCGAAATATAACATTAGTAAAACCAGTCAGTAAAGAATGATAAAATGCTTCTAAATTATTTAAAGGCATATTTGTTTTTATTCATCATCTTCTTCTTCTTCTTCTTCTTCTTCTTCTTCCTCCTCCTCCTCCTCCTCCTCCTCCTCCTCCTGATGTCCATGCCTTTTCAAATTTCCAGATTTACGAGACTTTATTTTGCTCTTCTTTTGCTCACTAGTGATATCAACCATTGAAGGTTCTACATCATCTCTAGACAACTGAATTCGTGATACGTCTTGATTTATGGGATCATGAACATCATTAAATCCACCAGACTCATACTGTTGTAGCATATGTGCAGTATTGCCGTCTTTATCAATTTCACATTCACTTGCATTATTTCCTTTTTCGACCTCAGGGAGATCCCACAAGTGCCTGTGCTGCAATCTCTGTACAATATGCCAATGCTTACCTAGTTTTGTATCATTGATATAGAAAACCTGCTGCACTTGAACTGGTAATACAAATGGTTCATCCTTATACCATCTTGACCTTATGTTAATGCTTGTAAAGTGTTTATCAACACTTTTTGTTCTTCTGTTTCCCATATCAAACCATTCACATTCGAATAGAACCACTTTGTATCCATTCATATAGGTTAGCTCAACTACTCTTCTTAAAAAACCATAAAACTGAGCAGAGCCATCTTTGTGGTTTCCTTCAACTACTAAACCACTATTTTTTGTTTTTCGTAAATCATCACGCGCTCTTGTATGAAACCGAACCCCATTCACAATGCAACCATTATAAAAACGGGTATTCAATCTGAGAGGACCATTTGCAAGAGCCCACAAGTCCATAGTAGCTTTTTTGGACTTTTTTAGTTTCAATCAGTTCACCTGTGCACCAAAAAAAAAAAAAAAACACTATGCAAGTCATATGTAGCTCAAAACAGGGAGACATGAGGATGTGTAACTATATGTAACTTTTACTTACATGTTCTCTGAACCAATTGGGAAATTCATTTCTCTGCCTAAGGTCAGATTGATCATCACCTACTTGATCCAAGGGGATACCTCGCAATTCAGCATAGTGAATCCTATAAAAAGTAAAGATTACGAATAAATCAAGAAAATAAAAGAAAATGCAGTAAACAAAAAACACAAGAAAATACTTACTTCAAATATTCCTCAACTTCTTCACAATTATTTAAGATAAACCAATGTGCCTTCTTTAACTCCTCTTCAGATAACAAACACTTCGATTTAATTTGGCCAAATGGGCGAGTTCTCATTGAGAATATAGATGCTCCTTCATTTTCTTTGTCGGGATCAACATCATAATTGCGTGCTCGGCAATTATGCCTGGTTTCCATGTCTGTAAGATACATGGAGAGGAATGTTAAGCTTTCACACACTATGTATCCTTCTGCAATTGAACCTTTGGGGCGAGCTCTGTTGCGAATAAAACCTTTCAAGTTACCCAAGAATCTGAAACATATAAGGTGAAAAAGTTAACAAATTTAGAACTACATTATCTTAATGAATATAAATAGAGTCATACGGTGTACCTTTCAATTGGGTACATCCAACGGAATTGTACAGGTCCAGCAATCTCGGCCTCGTCAGCTAGATGAACAGCCAAATGCACCATTACAGTGAAAAAATAAGGGGGGTATTGTTGTTACGGACATGTGTCCAATCCGTTAAGGGCGCCATAGAGCGTGTCCTAAAGCGCATCACGGCTTAATTAGCCAATTCAGTACTGGTCCGACCTCACATGGTCCGCCCAAAGTGAATCGACCAGTACGCTAAAGGTTACTACAACCTTACAGCTAGTCCGAGCTAGCTGGGAGAAGGACTTACAAACCTGGCCACGCCAGTACAGAGATGCCAAACGGATCGGACGAGGAAATCTCGGACGCCACCATCACGATAAGCCCAAACGTATATAACAGAACCACTGAGATACTTCCGTGAGACTCTAGGCTCGGACATCCAGAGTCACCCAAGGGAAGATCAACCAAGCAGACAGGTCTGTCCGAGGGACTAACACGGACCCAACGTGCGGAACAGTACTCTCAGAGGGAAAGGACCAAACTACCCTCCCGGCCCATTAATTAGTATTGGATTACTATATGCTAATGGGCCATGGGCCAAAGGTAGCATTGGTGTCCAAATATGAGGCATACACTTGGCATCATCTTATGAGCTACTTCATAAGTATGTGATAACTATAAATATAGCACAAGGTCCAAGACCTTAAGGCAAGTGATAATTCCATAGTAACAAGTATCTCTTGATATCTTAACCTTTCCCGCTACTATTGCATCGAGAGCTTTCATCTCTCCTTTGAGTAAAGCCTCCTTCCGGATTGACTTAGGCAATCCGGGTAATCCATTCTAACCCCCCCCCCCCACTTAGTCCTTTCAGGTACTCTTGCTCGGACAAGCCTTCTCTCGGACTTCAAGTTGGAGGTGGATCTTAGATTAGGTTACTTATAGTAGTAGTGTTGGTGTTTGAGGTTTTATCCCTCAACATTTTGGCGCCGTCTGTGGGAATCTTTACAAAAAGATCTGTGTTTGTGTTGTGTTGATGGCTAGAACGAGACGAACAGCTCGGACTAGTGCTGCAGGCATGGGAACACCACCACCACGCCCACAAGGACGTCCGCCCACCCGGGGACGAAGGGCCGCTGTGGCTGGAAGGAACGCTGGAAGGAGATACCCGAGCGACGGGCGTACCGCCAGCCCATCCTCGGATGAGGAAAGAGACGCCCCGCTTAGAGGAGGCCAAAGCGTCCCTGTGAATATCATGCCTACGGACCATGGAGAAGGGGTAGCACGAGCTTCTCCGTCAGAAGCTCAAGGCCCTACCACAGGTCAACAGTTTACGATGCCCGATGGTCGCGTTGTCCGCACAAGCGACCTCGGACTAAGCAAAACTCAGTTTGATAGGTTGCTCACGATTATCCAAGGATGCCTAGGGTCTAACAATGCCCATCCTCAGCAAGCCACTCCGCCAGTGGTTACTCCGGTTCAAGCGGAGCCCGCCTCGTCAAGAAACAGACAGCGTCCGATCCAACAGAGGTTGGGAGATCAGCCGCACCACGAGGATTTGCGAAATCTTCTAGACCGACGGGCCTCTGCTTCGCAAGTTCGGGGTGAAGGAAGCCCGAATGGGAGGAGAGAGCACCAAGAAGGAGGTAACAGGCAGACAGGAGGTCCGCGACAAGCTCCCATGAGGGACAGAGATCATGTAGCAGAGACCATTCCAGTTGTCCGGCTAGACGAACTCCCCGCGGATGTCGCAGTCCATCCACGAGCAGGAGAGGTCATGACAGCGGACGAAATCTACGCCCAACAAAAAGCTTTAGAAACCCAAATCATGAACCTCGGACGCCTGGTAAAAGACCACGAGCAGATCACTACAAGTGCCCCAAACCCTCTGTGTGATGATATCATGAGGGAAAAGGAAAGAAATAGGAACTCGGACCAAGTGATTCCGAACTCAGAATACTACTACGGGGATACTTGTCCCATGGGTCACCTGACAAGGTACAACAGTAAGATGGATTCCAAAGGGCTGAGTGACAATACTAAAGCCCTTATGTTCTCGTCCACCCTCTTCGGCACGGCTATGGATTGGTACACCGCTTTGCCGAACAAGTCAATAAGGTCGTATGCAGATCTATCTTCTAAGTTCTTAGCACGGTTCGGAAAATCAAAAAGAAGAAAACGTACTGTAGAGCACCTGGCCGAAGTCATCCAAAGGGAACAGGAAGATCTTCGAACTTTCCTAGATCGCTTCAATATGGAAGTACTCCGAGTTGAGCCCCATAGTATTAAAGAACGGGTCCGTCACCTGTACGCTAATACTTACAACTCCGAGCTGCGGAGGAAGCTCTCTAGTCAAGAAGTGAGGAGTGAAAAGCACTTGGATGACATCTGTGAGGAGGTGATGTACGGAGAAGAATACCGAAAAGGCATTACGATCCGGCGGGATCGAAGAAGGGAAAGGAACCGCAAAGACAAGAGCAACGCCAGGGGAAGTTTGACCCGAAGAAAGATCACAGAGACAAAGGCATTTACAGGGAGAGGAGTCCGCCCAGGAGATTCGCGGACTACACGCGCCTCAATAAGCCGAGATTCGACATCTTGGCCACTATTGTGGAGAAAAGGTTGGACATCCAATGGCCAAAGCCATCCCATAATCGAAGAAACAGAAATGCGAAGGGATACTGCAAATTTCACAAGAGCAAAGGCCATGAGACTGACGACTGTATCCAGTTAAAAACAGAGGTCGAACACCTGGTGAGAGAAGGCAAGTTGAAGGAGCACATATATGCGGACGAGCCTTCCAGGCACGATAGAACGGAGCGGAGGAGGGAGGATAACGCTGAAGACCCACCACCTCGCCCACTATCTTTGCCACCTCCGCCAGTAGGCTATCCGCCACGCATGAAAGTACATCCATACAGGTACGGCGATGAGACGAAAATGGAGAACCCTCCGTACAGCGGAGTAATCAACACTATCGCAGGCGGACCCTCTGGAGGTGATAGCAGGAATGCAAGAGAGCGGACCGCCCAAAACCTTCAGAACAATGATTGGGCGTACGGTGGCCCCGCGATTCGAGGAACAAATGCAATATCTTTTGACGATAGCGAAATTCTCCTCTGGCGGGGAGGTGAGGAGATTGACGACCGGACGTTCCTCTTGTAGTTTCATTGACCATCGCGACTTATCGAGTGAACAAAATTCGTGGATACCGGAGTTCTTCAATATCATCTCTAAGAGGACACTAGATCGATGGAGTTGGGAAGAATGCTACTGACGGAGTTCACACCTCTATACTAGGGTTTGGAGGAGGAACTGTTTGACCACCGGAAGTGTTACGTTGCACGTTTCACGGAACCTTCCCGGCCAGGGTAACCCAGTCGGTCCGATTTGTCGTGGTTGATCGGACCTTCGACTATAACGCCATCTTTGGGCGCCCAGGACTCAACCAATTTCGGGCTATTTCATCCACCTTACACAACAGAATGAAATTTCCAACTCCCTTCGGAGTAGGAGAAGAGGTAGGAAACATCCGAGAAGCTTGGGAGTGTTACATTATGTCCACGAGAAGGGCATCTGCCCTCGTTTTGGCAGTTACGGTGACCTCTGATCCGAGAGTTGTTCTCCCGCCCAAACAGGAGAATCCGCAGATAGGCGTAGGAAGCCAGAAGGAGAAGTTCCCTAGAGCTGCACGGATCGAGCCTCACGAAACTCTCAAGGAAATTGAGATTGTTGTTGGAAGCCCGGATAAGAAGACTAGAATCGGAACAGAGATGAGCACAGAAGTGGAGATGAAACTTATTGCTTGTCTCCGAGACAACAGGGATGTATTTGCTTGGAGTACTGGTGATTTGAAGGGAATAGATCCGAGAATCACTATTCACCGTCTGGACATGGATCCCTCGATCAAATATATCCGACAGAAGAGGAAAGACTTTGGCCCGGTCAACGACGCAATTATATCTGTGGAAGTTGACCGGCTCTTGAAAGTCGGGCACATTGAAGAAGTTAGATACTCGGACTGGGTCTGTAATGTGGTACTCGTCGAGAAGGCCCCAGGAAAGTGGAGGATGTGCAATGACTTCACAAGGCTCAACAAGTTTTGCCCAAAGGATCCTTATCCCCTACCTCGCATAGACCAGTTGGTAGATTCTACTGCGGGATGTGCGCTCCTAAGCTTCATGGACGTATATCAGGGCTTCTATCAAATCCGGATGGCCAAGGACGACATCAAGAAAACAGCCTTCTTCGCGGCAGGAGGAGTATACTGCTTCAAGGTGATGCCATTCGGATTGAAAAACGCGGGAGCTACATACCAGCGGTTGGTGAATAAAATGTTCAAGGAGGAGTTGGGCAAGACTATGGAAGTCTACGTGGATGATATGCTTGTCAAAAGTAAGACTGAAAAAGAACATATTGAGCATCTCAACAATTGCTTTTCCATTCTTCAGAAGTATGGAATGAAGTTGAACCCCGAAAAGTGTACGTTCGGGGTGAAAGGAGGAAAGTTTCTGGGATACATGGTCACGGAAAGAGGGATAAGTGCAAACCCTGAGAAGATCAAGGCAATCCTAGATTTGCCCCATCCGAAGAATCTCAACGAGGTACAACAGCTTATTGGGCGTCTAATGTCCTTAAGTCGTTTCATTTCTCGATCTGCGGAAAAGAACCTTCCGTTCTTCAAAATCCTCCGGAAGGGAGAGAGCTTTGAGTGGACCGCGGAATGTTCTGAGGCTTTTGAAAATTTGAAAAAGTACCTCCATTCCCCTCCGCTGCTCTCCAAACCCGTGGAAGGAGAACCACTCTACCTCTACCTAGCAATCACGGAAGAGGCAATGAGTTCCGTACTAGTGCGGATTCAAGCTAATGATCATTTACCAATCTACTATCTTAGTAAAGCCCTTGCCGGGGCGGAGACAAGATATGTGAAGATTGAGAAATTTGCGTATGCTCTGGTTTACACCGCTCGACGGTTGAAACCATATTTTAAGTCTCACAAAATAGTGGTACTGACTGTGGAACCTTTGAAACAGGTCCTAGGAAAGCCCGACCAATCAGGACGACTCTCTAAGTGGGCGATCGAGCTAAGCGAATACGACATTTTCTACCAGGCACCGTCAGCCAAAAAGGCTCAAGTCCTCGCCGACTTCTTAGCAGATTATCCAGAGAAGGATTCAGAGAAAGTCCCTGATAAGCAGGTGCTCGAGTGCTTAATCACCAAGCATATTTTCCGAAAGCCAGTTCTGCCAAAGTTCAACCCGGAAAACCTCGAGGAAGCCCAGTTCATCAATCGGCCCTTTCCTTTGTCAGATGGGGAAGCTCGGGTCAACCAAATGTTTCTACTTGGTGATGTTCCCAGAAACTCCAGTGCCGACAACATCAGAACGGAAATCACGGGAGGGGATGAACCAAGGGCGGAACCTCAGCAGCTCGCAGGAGATCTCCAAACCCAAAAACATCCTTCCGATATCTGGACATTGGAAGTGGATGGTTCTTCCACTGGAAGAGTGGGAGGAATTGGAATCTTAAGAGCCGGATGGCTGAACTCGACTATGCGATTTCCTTGGAGTTCAAAGTTACCAATAATGAGTATGAGGCACTTTTAGTGCGTCTGTAGCCAAGTCACCCAAGCCCGAAGGTCAAAGCTTACACGGACTCACAAATTTCGAGGCCCAATTTTCAGGAACTTTTGCCACAAAAGGTCCTTCGATGATCAAGTATCTTGAGCTACTCAAGAATGAGGCCAGCCACTTCGAGGAATTCACCTTGGAAAAGTTTGACAGAGCTTGGAACGAAAGAGCTGATGCCTTGGCAAAATACGCATCTGCTACAGCGGCTTTGGACACAAGGAGAGTAATTCTACTCACCATTACTGACTCATCCGTCATGAGTCCCAGTTCAGCGGTCATGATACTTGACACGGGAAGAAACTGGATGACTGACATTTTTAACTATCTCAAGGACGGATCTTTGCCAGTCGATCCGAAAGAATCAAGGAGTGTGCAATGCCGAGCAAACAGATACTTTGTAATGGGTGACGATTTGTACAAAAGATCTTTTTCCGGGACTCACCTGAGATGTTTGAACCCACAAGAAGCACAGACCGTGCTGGAAGAGATACACAACTAAGTCGTGGAGTCATTCCGGGGGAGGACTCTCGCCCAGAAAATCATACGACGAGGCTACTATTGGCCTACCATCGGTAAAGATTCCACCGACCACGCCCGGAGATGTCAGGATTGCCAATATTACGCAAACATCCCACATCGCCGGACGAACCCTATGATTCCGTCAATCATAGCGTGTCCGTTCGACCAGTGGGGTATCGATATTGTCGGACCATTTCCGAGGGTACCAATGTAAAAATTTCTCATTGTGGCGGTAGAATATTTTACCGTGGGTAGAAAGGAGGTCAGCGACTATCACGGAAAGTCGAGTGCGGACCTTCATTTGAAGAACATCATTTGCCGCTTACTACCAAGAGTTCTAGTCTCGGATAACGGCCAGTTCTCGGTGAAGAGGCTCAAGGAATGGCTTGCCTCCTTCAAATCGAACAACGTTTCACATCCGTCGGATACCCACAAGCCAATGGTCAGGCTGAATCCACAAACAAGACAATAGTTAAAATCCTCGAGAAGCGGTTAAGAACTTCGCAAGAAAGCTGGGCGGACGACTTGGAAGGCGTGCTATAGGCGCATCGCACCACTGCACGGACTGCGACCAAAGAAACTCCATTCTCCTTGGAATATGGTTCAGAGGCAGTCATACCATCCGAGATTTCCGTAGAGACTTTGAGAATCCGAGAGTTCGAAGACAAAGCAAACTGAGAAGCTCGGATATTCGACCTGGACATGCTTGAACAAAAAAGGTCTGAGGCACTGGCGAATATCCTTAGGTATCAGGCAACTGCTGCCCGAACCTACAACAGGAACGTTCGTGCGGCTAACTTGCAAGTCGGGGACCTGGTGCTTCGACGAGCCGACATTTTGAACAATATTGGAAAACTCAAGCCCAAGTGGGAAGGACCCTACAAGATTGTCGGGGCAAAAGTAAATGGGAGTTATGAATTAGAAGATGAGAACGGACATCTCCTCAAGCGTCCGTGGAATGCTAGAAACCTTCAGAAGTTCTATGCATAGAGATAACCGTGCGGATCTCCATCATGTCGATTGGTCATCTCAGTTTCAACTACTTATTACACGGAACTCCGCCAGTTCTGTTTTTCGATCCTTTTGTCATTGGCCTTAGATCCCACAAGTTCTAATTGAATTTCCGACAAATCAATACAACCTCAATCTTTCGATTTGTGATCTTTCGATCCATGCATATATGATTTAACGTTCGATTAACGACAAGGAAAGCAAGAGATTTCGTTCATACGAAGACGAGTTATACATAATTTTGTCTGTGCAATATGCAATCTCGGATCGATATCCGGATTCACGGATGCAACATGAAAAAGGCAGAAAACGTCTCTGAAGATACGTCATCTCCCAGCAAAGATCGTTCCCCGTAGGAAAAAGCTTCTTCCATGACGAGCGGCAAGTCTAGCTTCCGCGGAGGCCAGGAACTCGATCTACCTGCACACAGGAAAATGTTTAAACATGATGGAATTCCTCATGATACCACCAAAACGTGGCATTGCAAATCCTGCGTCTGGGAAAACAGTACGGACAGAAGGGATTTCCGCCTCAAGCTAAAGACTCAAACTCTCTTGAAATTCGGAGACCGTTTCCAATATAAGAGAGATTTGAGCCATTAAAGTGGGGATGGAAGAAAGCAGAGGAGACGGACAGATATACATTTAAACCGAGATCAATGCTTTTCGGTGACTGATCTTCAACAATCTTCCCCTCTAGACCCACGCCACTCTCACGCCAGATTTAACGCCGACTCAAGAGTGGACGGGAGTCTCGAGGGGGAAACTATTCAAGAGATCGTCTTCTTGCTATTGAGTAGATTTGGAAATTGGAAGTTGGACTTGCGCGACCAAGGCCAAGAGGGATCCGCAGTATTTATAGAAGTGACGAATAGGCGTCCGACACGTCAGAACTTCGACGTTGACAATGGGCTTAAACTATTCATTTGGGTTGAACAGTGTTGGACCAGACAGGTTTATCCAATCAAGCCTAAACAAGCCCATCAACCACGTCCGAGTTTCTTAGTCATTTTACAAAAATATGCGCGTCAATATAATCCGACGAAGCATGCACAAGAAAAAGATGGCGATCTCATCCGAGGAAAAATAGTTCGAATTTTATAAACAAAATTATCCGAACATTTACATAACAGAGGTACAATATGAAAAGGTCTAAGGATAAGTACATGCATCCACGGGGCATGCCCCGCCTTGTTCCTTCACCAGACTCCGGAAGTCGAGCCTTGGGACTCCGAGCCTCCACCTCGGCCCTGACGAGATTGCTGTTGCATACGGATCCTCCTACGGATCAGCTTCAGCATCCGCTCCCTCTCTTCCTCGGCTCTCCTCCTAGCTATTCCCGGACATAGAGGTCGATCGCCTTCAAAATCAAGGATGATCGAGTCATCCGCGGTCCCCGTACCTGGGTAAATCGGTGGTGCATGTGCCCACAAGCACAGTTTACCCAGTGCTGATATTCCTCGTCATCAGATTTCGACATCCTGGAGAACACCGGCTTTTGTGGATGGCTGGAATCAATAAAACAAAACACAAAGCGAAGAAGGGTACAGCAGTGAAAAAGGGAAGAACTACCACACCTTTATTTATAGTTGCGACGGGTCCTCAAGATCTCGCCACATGTTGATAATCCGACGACAGGTGAGATGAAAAGACGTAGTCATAATGACTATTTCACTGTTTCACCTTCCTCCTTCTAGAAGAATTAGACATCCCAAGGGGCGAACAGTCCGAGTATCAGAAAGATGATGGTCTGATTTCTACATCAGATGCCATCTACAGCGGTCCGTGCTCTTAAAAGATGGGTAATTTATAATAACTCAGCTTATGAACAACAGATAAAGAGGAACGAAGAAGAGAGCAAGTAATAGTTCGGAAACATAGGAGATTCAACTCCTCGGATTAAATACGAAACATTGCTATAGTATGTAATGACATTCCGAGTTATCAAAAGATGCAAATCAATGAAAGATTCAAAGAAATTTCAACAGGGCATACCCCGGACTTCTCACTGAGGCCCAGCTTGGCTCGGACCTGCTTCACCAGCTTGAGGCGGATCGACAGGGGGTGTGTTGGAGGTGGCTTGCGCAGCAAGCGATTCAACAATATTGAACAAGTTGAAATCCGCGGGAAGGCCAACGACCCGGCAAGGCAGGGAGAACCACTTCTTCAGGAAAGCCCGGTAATTGTCAAAAGGTACAAAGCATACCTTTCAGAGAGCATCCGGGACCCATCTCGGGAGGAAGGGCCCGCCATTTCGGATCTCGATCTCACCTTCCTCAGTGACGAGTTCTGCAAACTCACACGCGGCAAACTGTTCATCCGAGACACTGTCTACAGGGACTTCCACACCATTAGCATCCGCAGATGGGATTAACCCTTCCGCCTTCCAGTTAAAGTCCGGTGGAATTAGTCCCTTGGACTGCAGTTGCCCGATAGCGGACACGAACCCATCCAGGCGGGAGGCATCGGATTTGTCCGCCGTCAAGAACTTGAAGGAGTCGGACTCCATGAAGTCACGACCAGCCTGAAGACGGGCATATTGGAGGCCTTCGAGCAGAAAATCCTTGTAATCCAGAAAAGCCTTCATCGACTTGTCGACAAAGTTCTCCTACCAGTCGAGGTCCGCCTTAATCTCTTCCCAGCTAGTCTTCAGCTTATGGAACTTCACTTCGTGCTCTTTCAGCCGCATCTCCAATTGCTTCACCTTCTCCGCCTCATCCATGAAGTGGCCAACCTTGTGGAGGTCCTCCTCAATGGTAGCGCGTTGCTGACCTTCCATTGCATGGTTCTGACAACAAATGAGCTGCAAGAAGTCCGTAAGAATATAAGTTGCACTTCTGTCATACTAAGAACAAACCAAGAAGAGCATCCAAAGATTACTTACCCGTTGATATAGCCCATCCAACCCTCCGACCCGCTCAACCTCAGGGAGTCCACAAGCCAGCTCGTACTCCTTGTCACGAGAAACTTGGTCAACAGGAAGGACAGCGGACAATTGATGTGTCTTTGCTGCGGGAGGAGCCTCCGAATTTGCTCCTCTCTTGCGTCCCGAGGTAATGGCATCCTGCATCAACACCTCCCGTTGTGGTGCAGCAAGAAGCACAGGACTTCAAGCGATGGCGCCCGAAAGACGGGGTTTTGCCCTTGTCGGGCACCGCCAAGGCCTGAGAATCCTCTCCAGCCTTGTTCCGCCTTTCTTCCTCCGCGGCAAAAACTCCAGCATTCTTCGGATCTGACATGGGAAGACCCGCGGAAGTGTTGATGATTTTGGTCCTCTGACCAGCGGCGACCTCCAGGGCTTGCTGCTCTCTCTGCAACTTTTTCTTTTCGCGGAGTGTCGACATGATGTAGTCGAACCAATGAGCTGCACAATAAACCAAGGTGTTAGATACAGACGGGTTAAAGAAGAATAATCAGAATTGCGGAAATACGTAATCAAAATAGAGTATATCGAAGAAGAAAGAACGCCAAGTTTCAGGTCAACGAATCCTTACTAAAGTCCGTCTTCCCTCCTACATCCACTACGCCTGTTAGTCCGCACAGGTAGGGAAGTGGCTGACAGATTAATCCGTGAAACGGATAAGTAGGTGGGTCATGCTTTTTGTGGATTGCCGCCACCCACGGAGCCACGTTCTTCGGAAGGGGACGCCAATCCGGGATACTCTCCCTTAGGAATTTTGTTGGCAGTCCCCACTGTTCTCGCTGCCTCTCGGACTCCCCTGGTTTCAGATCCATCCGTACAAAAATGAACTTATCCCACCACTTCGATCCCAGCGACGAAATGGAGTCCGAGATAAAATTGTAGGGTTTCCTATTCATGAAAGTATAGGATAGTGGATTCCCCGCACTGAATGAGACGTGGAAGAGCTGCCTAAAGTTCTCAAAATTTACGGGCTGCACTTTCTTCTTACAAAAAACTACAAAGCAAATAAGGTTACCCAGGGACTTGGGGATAACCTGACTCGGACCTATACCAATATGGTTCAGAATGTTTTTCAGTTCTGTGGCAATGGGGATCTTCCATCCGCAGGAGAAGGCCACCTCATGCACGCACATATATCCAGCGGGAGGGTTATAGAATGCATGCCGCTCGAACCATGATTTCTACGAGTCGTGGATCTCCCCACGCCTCCACTCGGGGATGTCCTCCGCCCTAACCCTGGATGGACACGTAGGAAGAAGTCCGTCCGTGTTTAGTTCTCCGAATTCGTCCGCTATTGTAATAGCGGACGCAGGACAGGGGAACTTGATTCGGGCAGCTTTCGCACCACGACCTTCAATTAATGGAAGACTGGACTGAACGGGCGCAGCAGGGTGTAGTGCAATCCGCCGACTGGATCGTCTAGGGGGACGAGCGACAGGAGATCCTTCTCCTTCTTCCTCCTCGTCCTCATATTCCTCTTCCTCACCATCTTCTTCCTCCTCGATGACACCTTCGGGTCTCCCGGATGTGCTTGGCTTGGACGGACCTGTCTCTACCAGAACACGGTCCTCCACTCCAGCCTCGAACATCTCCACGTCATCAGCCTCATGCCCGCTGTCGCCTGCCCGTTCAAGTTGAAGCTCATTCGGATCTATAGGCCCTCCCACACCGCCTATAGTCCGAGATTGGACCAACGTTCTCGCCTCATTAACACCTTCTTCGACCACTGGCCCGTCCGTCGGAGGATTGACTGTTTCATGGGTTCCGTGCCTAGCGTCGGAATCTCTGGAAGAAAAGACATCCACGAGATAGTCTTCTACGGACACGTTCACGTCCACGGATTCACCGCCCGAATCTACTCCATCCTGGTAATCCCGCACCTCGTGAACGTTTTGACTATCGCTCCCGGACATCCTAGGGCAGAAGGAAACGGATCAGAAACGATGATTGTTATTGTCCGAGAGTTCATTTATATGTCTTATTAAGTCCAGAGGTCCGGGAAAAAGTTTAAACCGTAGGATTTTCTATACACAGAAGGACAGGGACCCCAGGACCCTGGCACACGAAGCTGTGCCACTGGCACCACGATTTGCCCCTTATGGCACGGCAATAAAAGAAACAATTTACGGGCGAACTCCACAACCAATACCGATTTACAAGTAAGCATGCATTGTCAAGACGGGTTGTGTCGGACGGAACTTACCAAATAAGAGTACAAGATATCAATGAGGAAAATTGGCATATTATAAGCATGCAGCAGAAACACATCAACTACCATCTAAACCAAAGGTATCGCAAGAGCCAATTACTAAAGACAAGCACAATTACGGAAGCAGCAAGGGAAGCTACACTAGACATGCAATGGGCGTATAGCGAATACAGGCAACTTTAACAAAGCCAAAGAATGAGGGGTACTTACTTGCTAAAATTCAAACAGGGAAGTTCCACGGACGATCGAACTTGGATAATGTCCCGAGGTTACAGATCTCAGCTTGATAGCCCAAAGTCTTACAAGTCCCAGTTGCTCGGATCGATCTTGCGTTGTTTGAATTGCTTAAAGATTGCTCAGCGTTTCAATTTAGCTAAAGTATGAAAGTGACCAATCGCCTAACTATTTATAGGGGCAAAGTGGGAAGGCCAAGCGTCACATCACTTAGGATTAAACCATGACCGTTGATCTCTTCAAATCCAACGGTCATGACGATTCACGAATAGATGGCCAACAGCGCATTACGTTTGGTGCCTGACCGAGGAGTCACATCACCTGGATTTGAATCCCAACCGTCAGATCTTTTTGACCCAAGGGTTACACCGTTCCACGAAAGGGTTGCTGTCAGTACGTCGCACCTAACGCGTGACAGACGTGTCACATCAATCGGGCCTTTAACCCCAACCGTCGATGTCGTCCTGATCCAACAGTCGTGTCGCTTTACTCGGGATCTTTCCCGCGAGAGCCGAACACACAACCTATTAGACCTCTTGGGCTTACGGATCAGCGACCCAGACGGATCAGTTTGACAAAGTTGTCTAACGGACAGTCTCCAGAGGGCTACACTACATCCTAACCGTACTCGGAACTATATATCTCGATTACAAATACCTTTTCCATCTACAGTCCGAACACTTCCGTTAATCCGGACTGTAGAAGGAAAAGGGGGGGGGGGGAGAGAGATATATTCAATTCCTGAACACGGAACATGGATGATGATCTCAAAATGAAGGATCTTTACCTTTCTTCAGTTAACGATTCGGACACGCTCCACAACACACTTGTTCTTTTCATAGTTACCAACTATCTTCTACTAAGATACTTGGAAACTAGGGGGACATACGTTGTTACGGACATGTGTCCAATCCGTTAAGGGCGCCACAGAGCGTGTCCTAAAGCGCATCACGGCTTAATTAGCCAATTCAGTACTGGTCCGACCTCACATGATCCGCCCAAAGTGAATCGACCAGTACGCTAAAGGTTACTACAACCTTACAGCTAGTCCGAGCTAGCTGGGAGAAGGACTTACAAACCTGGCCACGCCAGTACAGAGATGCCAAACGGACCGGACGAGGAAATCTCGGACGCCACCATCACGATAAGCCCAAATGTATATAACAGAACCACTGAGATACTTCCGTGAGACTCTAGGCTCGGACATCCAGAGTCACCCAAGGGCAGATCAACCAAGCGGCATGTGTCCATCGAGGACTAACACGACCCAACGCGTAAACAAGATTTCTCAGAGGGAAAGGACGAAACTACCCTCCCGGCCCATTAATTAGTATTGGATTACTATATGCTAATGGGCCATGGGCCAAAGGTAGCATTGGTGTCCAAATCTGAGGCATACACTTGGCATCATCTTATGAGCTACTTCATAAGTATGTGATAACTATAAATATAGCACAAGGTCCAAGACCTTAAGGCAAGTTATAATTCCATAGTAACAAGTATCTCTTGATATCTTAACCTTTCCCGCTACTATTGCATCGAGAGCTTTCATCTCTCCTTTGAGTAAAGCCTCCTTCCGGATTGACTTAGGCAATCCGGGTAATCCATTCTAACCCCCCCCCCCCTCCCCCACTTAGTCCTTTCTGGTACTCTTGCTCGGACAAGCCTTCTCTCGGACTTCAAGTTGGAGGTGGATCTTAGATTAGGTTACTTATAGTAGTAGTGTTGGTGTTTGAGGTTTTATCCCTCAACAGGTATATCTTCTCCAACTTACACAAAATTATCGGTATGTTTTTCTTCAACCTTACTAGATTTTCATCTGTTAAACTCTTTGAACATAGTTCCTTAAAATAATCTCCCAACTCAGATAAAACCTCATTGACCTCCTTTGGCAGAAAACCACGAGTTCCAGCAGGAATCAATCTTTGAAGCAATATATGAAAATCATGTGACTTTAATCCTGATACTTTCTTAGCCTTAATACTTTTTCCAATGCTTGCACCAAATCCATCAGGATACTTGATTGATTTTAGGAACTGGAGAAATTCATTTTTTTCACTCGCTGATAATGTAAAGCATGCAGGCGGTCTTATCTTTTTACTGCCCCTTTCTTGCAAATGTAGTTCTTCCCTAATTCCCATATCACATAGATCCTCACGTGCTACAAAGGGATCTTTTGTTTTGCCTAAAATATCCAATAACGTCCACATCACATTTTCACAAATATTTTTTTCGATGTGCATCAAATCAAGATTATGACTAATCAACAATTTGTGCCAATAAGGCAACATGAAGAAAATGGACTTCTTTACCCAATTCGCTTGACCAGAATCACATTTTCTTTTTTTGTTCGAGGTTTGATGCTTACCAAGGTCACCAAAAGCATCTTTCAAGCGATTCAGCCGTTGTAATATCTCATCTCCTGACAATTGCCTTGGCTTTCCTCGTCGTTCTTCTTTACCATTAAAGTTCACTTTATTTTTACGAAAATGGTGGTTCTTAGGTAGAAAGCAGCGATGCCCCATATAACAAGTCTTGGTTCTTAATTGGCTAAAGTCTGTTTCATCTAAACAACATGGGCATGCATAGTGACCCGAAGTTGACCAACCCGACAAAATACCATAACCGGGGAAACTTCCTAGCTCCATGTAGAGACGAAGGGAGTATATCACCCTCCGGTAAAATATCCTTTATGAACTCGAGCAACATGGTAAAAGATTTGTTACTCCATTTTCCTAGAACCTTAAGATGTAACAGTTTCACAATCGCATAACAATCAAGTCTTGCAACCAGGATATAAGCTACGTTGAGCATCATCTAAAAGCTTAGGAAATCCCGTTGTGTCTTCCTCATGGGCATTGATTTCGTGGTTTGCTGCCCTCATATCATCTAATAACTCATTGAGGTCACCACACTCAGGAAAATAATCAGATTCCAAGACATCATTAACGAGATTACCTGTATCATTCTCAGTGCTCTGCTCTATAGGCGGTTTTTCACCATGATAAATCCAGTTTATGTATGTCTTGCGAAAACCATTGGTACACAAGTCACATTCAACTTCTTGTGGGTTTTTATAAAATGTGTTATTGCAAACATTGCAAGGACATTTCAGCATTTTATCAGGCCTCTTGTTATTTTGGTTTGCAAAGTTCATGAAAGACTTGACACCATTAACATATGTTGATGAAAGTTTTTTTATCATTAATCCAACTTTTATCCATAATTGTGTACCTAGAAATTAAGATATATTAGATAAATAAATCAAGGAAAATTTTCTTTGAATGTGTTACTCACAGAGTGCTTTCTATCATCTATTGACAACTGACAATAAAGGAGAGTAAAACCCAGAGACAAACATCAATTTTCAATGCCGAGAAAAAAAGTAGTACTTGGAAAGAAGAAAACATGTAAGAATCTAAAACTACCCATGCCCCACATCCTTAGGAAATATTGATTCCAGTAATGAAACATTCGGGCTCGATTTAGCCTTTGAGTTACAATAGTTTTGACGACACTAGAAAGAAAAGGCGGAATTGGCACAAATCCTCTTGGAGAAAAAAGGATCACACCTATTTTTTGAAAAAAAAAAAAATAGCAGATACTGTTTTGAAATCATGGTCCTGCTATCAACACAACTCTCGATCCTCACATTGCTTTGAAAAAAATCGAAAGATTAAATTAATGATTGGGCCATAATATACTTTGAACTTTAGTACTAGCAACTTTTTTGGTCCACCTGCACACACCATCTACCATAAACCCGTTTCAATTAGCTAAGACGAGAACGAAAGTTGATTGATTGACTGAATTTGGTACAGTAATTGGAAAATCCCAATTTCAAACTCAAAGAAAGACAACACAAAGCACATAGACGAAACACAATTCTTCTTCTAAATCTAGAGCTAACCTGTGAGAGTCTTTGAGTATTGGTATGTCGTATAGGTCTTGATTGATCGCTACTAGCAGAGGCTGAGAGACGGTCGGTTAATTGACAGTAGTGGAGGCGTGAGATTCTAGAATAAAATAAGGGTTTAGGTTGTAGTCTATATTTTATTGAATATGTATTTGTTTTGTTGATGAAAAGAAGGCGGGAAGCACATTTATTTTCCCTCTATTTTATTTTTCCTTTTTGTCTTGTTAGAGGGAAAAGCTTATTGAATATGAGTAGAAATATACATATTCCCTCCGTCACGCTAATAAAGTCTCATTAGAGTTTGACCATATATTACTTTAAATTATATCTAAAGTTTTTCTCACAAAGTTTCTATAGATACGGTCTCTAGATATATATTCGATAAATTATATAGAAACAGACCTATCTTTTAGTAAATTATTGATGTTGTCAATTAAAATGCCTATGTTGTCAACAAAATACATTTCAATGAAAAGACATCAATGTTAACAATATAGTCGTTTTGATTGAATCGATAATTGATTTGAAAACATAGTCCGTCTCTATATAAGTTTTCTAGAAACTTACTCTAGTTTTTTAATAATATGATATTATGACAACCACAAAGTCTCATGAGAGACGGCCTCTAGATAACTTATCTAGAGACAACCTAACCTATGTTATCAATAAAAACGTCCATGTTATAATCAAAACGTCTATGTTGTTAACGAATTAAATTTTGTTGTAATATGAAAAACCACCAATACTAAGAACATAGATGTTTTGATTAAAAGTATGTTTCATGTGCTTTATTTTCATCATCGACATATGCGCACCCTGTATGTTTAATTAGAGAGACTATCATGCTAGCTTTGAGTTAACAAATTCTCGTTACTCATGCTTAATTATTAGTTGAACTGATTCTTTCTCCATTGTTACTCTTAGTCTCTATTCGAATGAAAAACTCTCAATTGAACTTAATTAATCTGAATTGAATTATAAATTTCAACTATAAGCAAATTTGAAATTAACTTAAATAATTTGAACTGAACTTAATAGAACTGAATTTAAGGTGAAATGAACAGACCTTACTACATAAACCCACCAAGAAAACTGAAATAGTAAATAGACCGGAATTTAATACTAAGCTAACTACGACCTGAAGACCAGTGTATTGAGAACACCAATATCTGTATAAAATAGTTTCCAGTGTTATCAAGACACTAAGCTTCAACAAACCTAAGACATAAACTTATATTCGATCTAATCAACATAATAAACAGCGGAAATAAACAAGACAAGGTATAAGTTTCTAGCAGATTATATTACTATAATCCATCGAGCCTCAAGGCGAAAAGTATCCACTATACGATGCTTGATAATGAATACAAAGAACTACTCTAGATCTATTCTTGTGAATATCTCTAGATGCAAAACAACTGAGTAATCGTAAAGAGCTACCCCTACCAATCTACCTATCAATCTCTGAAACAAACAGAGAATACTAGCTAGACACAACTCAGAAAACGGATGACAAAATACGTGAATCAACGTAATAAACACTCGGGGATATTTATAATTGCTATACGTAATTTGTTTCAATGTCGACTCTTGTATATATAAGCTTGATAGCCGCCTGTGTGAACAGTAGAGTCCTACATTGAATCTTTTTATGATCTTGTAAGTAGAATCCTTGTAGACTTCATCTTCCTTGCCTAACACAATTCGACTCCTGTTCCCTGTTTGACTTCGACTTGTATCTTATTGGATTCTATGAGATCTTTTGTCTTAAAATATCTGCACACATATATAACCAAAACTATGGAACTAATTAGGAAATCGCATAAAGGTAAAAACTATAAACATATTATATATCCAAAGTGTGATACATTATCCAGTGTATCCAGAACACTGAAGAAACTCAGTGTGTCCAGAACACTGAAGAAACTCAGTGTTTCCAGAACACTGGAATAAGGATTATGTGACTGTATTCAATACACCATAAATCTCACACTTACAAAAACTATACACCTTGCAATTTAGGCCATGAAATTTCAAAATAACTAACAAATGTATTCATCGCCTAGGCTATGCTTGTGACTCCTGTGACAAACTGGAAATAGTGTATTTATCATGCATGAAAGCTGGCGTGACGAATACAACTTTGTCGGTAGAAATATTCGTCCGTTTTTATTCCTAGGTTAACCTTGTAATGACGAAAACTAGATTTGTCACTAAGGGCGTTTTCTGTTGACGAGCACAAAGTGTGTCACAAAATGTTATCCTCGGTGACAATGCTCTATTCGTCATCCAATCAACATAACATGACAAAAATAAAAGTCGTCACCGGAACAGTACTGTCACTAAGTAATTGTTGTCACCGAACTTAACAAGGTGTGACAAAATCAAGTTTTGTCACCAGAAACAATGTTTGGTGACAAGTAAATATATGTCACCAGTAAAATCTTACTGACAAGCTGATTGTGTCACCAGAAACAATGTACAGTGACGAGTTTACATTTGTCACAAGCAAACTTTTACTCACAAAATCGTCTTGTCACTAAACCTGAAGAAATCCATCACCAAAGAAATCGCGCCAAAAGTTGAACTCCCGCGTGGTACTTCAGTGACAAAATATATATTTTGTCACAAGAAGTTACGGTTACTCCGACGATATTAAATTTTGTCACTGGATATTAAGAGTACTATGACTAAATTAGTTTTCGTCACCAGAAGATTAATTCTGGTGACAATATTCATTATTCGTCACGAAAGTTTGTCACCAAAAACTTTTTTTTTTTTTTTAGTGATTCCTTTTCCTTAGGAATTCTATTAGATTGTACTGAGCAAAGGAAGTGGTGTCAATGACACGCTCAACATCAATAGAGTTATTCATGAGCCCTTGATATTTGTCACTATCACACTTTTTATAGAAGCAAAAATTGAAAGCTTCACCTTCATAATCAGAGTCTTGACCAGGGTTAAGAGTTACCTTAGGTGGAATTGAATCCTCAGTAGCCTGTGATGTCTCCAGGGTTTCTGACGCAGATTCCTCTTCTTCATTCAACTCAGTATCATCTGAATCACTCTCACTAGTGTGCAGAGAAGGAGAGTTACCAGGATTGGCTCCAATAATAGATGTAGACTCATCAGACTAGTCTACTGCCATATTTTCTCCCCCTTCACCAATTTCTTCAGTGGTTTCCACATTATCCCCAATTTCTTCAGTGCGAGATGGTGACCCAGTAGACACAGAGGACACAGTAGCAGCAGTCCGGCGAACAGTTGCAGTCGACCCACCGGTGGTGTGATGGAATTCAGCATCCAGATTAAAAGACCCAAAGGTCAGTCGAATCGGTGATGGGGCTTTGGGAAAAGTGTTGGTAGCCGATTGAAAGGAGGTTGCGGTACTGGTATCAGAAGAAACTGCAATGGGAGAGGGTGGTGGATTCGATTCCGAGGAGTCAGAGGAATTGGGAATGACAAAGTTTGGTGGCTCGACTCTTAGAGGTTCCCGGTAGACCTTGACTCTCAGGGGATCAGGGAAAATCTTGGGGGGGGCGCCATTGATGGAGAAGGTGAAGCAGAGAGATGTGGAGAAGAAGAAGGAAGATAGGCGGGAAGAAGGAGAAGGGAAGTTAGGGTAAAAAGTGGGAGGAAGTAAAAAGGAGGGTTAGGGTGAACAGTTTTTTTTTTTTTTTTTAAACTACAAAAAGAAACTGTGCATAACTGTTAAATGAGGATTAAAGTTGCACGTAAACCAGTTATCCGTCAAGTCAAAGTAATCAGATGACCAGACAAACCCTAGGGAGGTTGACCAAAAATCTTGATTTTAAAGAAAATGACTTGAAATACAAAACAGGAATGCAGAAACCCAAAAACCCCAAGGAAACACCTAGACCTACTCCCCCTCAACCCCAAAAACACACAGAATTAGAGCACAAAAAAAATCACAACGAAAGAGCAAATAGTACTTCAAGCACAGTCTCTGTTGACCAGAATGTTGACTCAACAATGGTGACAACATCGGAAAATCAGACCACTTTTATTGTAAGTCAGCTAGGAAACCAAGTCTCAAAATGTGCAGATCTGATTAACACCACTAATGCTGAAGGCAAAACAGAAAGAGAGAGGAATACCAAAGAAACACACCCAACATTGCCTCAAAAAGTAGAGTAAACAATTAGCATAATTATGAGTGGGGGTGACCATGAGATAGTGAACCATGTCAAATAATTGGAACACGTATGAATCCGCTCCAAAGCCGAAGCCTATGCGGAGTTAGGTAAACACACGACTCATGGCATAAAGATCACTCATTTGACCACATTGGGCAATTTGGTACTCAAAAAGTGAACCAGCAGCATTACGAGAATCAACACTTTTGTGCGTGTCGGTTTCCAGTACAGGCCATCAACCCTCACGACATATGACATATTGGCCACGTCGATATCTGGATAGTATTTGAAACCTGCCCAACACGATCCTCGACGGAAACACTTCGAGCCCTTTTTAACATAATTCATTAGATTTATTAAGCATAAAGGACAGGAGGCAACATCAAGTGCGAGTCAAGGTACGAGTAAAAAGTGCCAAAAAAATAGCAAAAGTGGGTTTTACATAAAGCAAACACACAAGAGACTCGATACCTTTCAACCTTGGTTTCAAACAGCCTTTCAAACCCTAAACATCACCACTATGAGCTACAAAACAGGAACATCCAGAGACCAGAACAAAAGTACAGAAGCAAATAAGCAAAAAAACAATAAAGAACACGTACAGGAATAAAGCATCACTTTCGGACAGCCTGCCAATGTTGACTGTGATGTTAAGTCAACATTGGTCCTGACAACAGAAATCACAGAGAACACAGACCAAGAGACCTTCGAAGACTGAAGAATCTCTCATTATCTAAAGGCTTGGTGAATATATCTGCAAGCTGATTGGTAGTATCTATGTGTTCTATGTCAATTACTTGCTTATTGACCAAGTCCCTAAGAAAATGATGCCTAATGTCTATGTGTTTTGTGCGTGAGTGCTGAACTGGGTTCTTAGATATATGTATGGCACTAAGGTTGTCACAGAACATCAAAAGGGTATCACTTTGAAGACCATAGTCATGCAACATGTTTTTTAACCAAACTAGTTGAGACACACCTCCAAATGCTACATATTGATTCAAGCTTGAAAGTGACACACGCTGCTTTCTTGCTATACCAAGACACCAAGTTTGGACCAAGATAAAAACAACCTCCACTAGTGGATTTTCTATCACAAGATCACCAGCCCAATCAGAATCACTAAATCCCACCAGATTAGTGTTTGAATCACAAGCAAACCATAGTCCTAGATTAACAGTCCCAGATATATATCTAAGGATTCTCTTGACAGCAGTTAAATGAGGGATTTTAGGATTGGATTGATACCTGGCACACACACACACTGAAAACATGATATCAGGTCGACTAGCCGAGAGATACAACAGACTGCCAATCATTGATCTGTACAATGTTGGGTCAACATCCTCCCCAACATCGATCTTGCTCAGCTTTACAGATGTAGCCATAGGAGTACTGCAGGGTTTAGAATTCTCAAGACCGAATTTCTTGATCAGGTTTCGTGCATACTTTTCTTGTGAAAGAAAAAGTCCATCCTTGCTTTGCTGAATTTGGAGCCCAAGGAAGAAACTGAGTTCTCCTATCATACTCATCTCAAAGGTTCCCGTCATGGCTTGCACAAATTGATCCACCATTAAGGGGTTAGTCGCTCCAAACACAATATCGTCAACATAAATTTGTGCAATACAGAGATCTTTTCCTTTTCTAAGAATGAACAGGGCTTGATCTCCCTCACCCTTTTTGAATCCAAAATCAACCAGGAACTCTATGAGTCTAGCGTACCAAGAACGAGGGGCTTGCTTTAGACCATACAAGGATTTCTACAGTCTGTACACATAGTCAGGGTGACTTGGGTCTTCGAAACCTTTTGGTTGTTCCACGTACACTTCCTTACAATGTAGCCATTCAAGAAGGCTCCCTTAACATCCATTTGTTTCAGAGTAATGTTTAAGGCACGGGCTATGGCTAAGAGAAGTCTAATGGATTCCAACCTAGCTACAGGAGCAAAAGTTTCATCAAAATCGACTCCTTCAACTTGAGTGTAACCTTGCGCAACCAGCCGTGCTTTGTTTTTTATCACTACACCATTTTCATCACTTTTATTCTTGAAAATCCACTTAGTTCCAATGACATTTACACCAGAGGGGCGGGGAACTAGGATCCAGACTTCATTGGTTTTGAATTGGTGTAGTTCATTTTGCATAGCATTGATCCAGTAGTCATCTTTGAGAGCTTCTTTAACATTCTTGGGTTCAGTAAGAGAGACAAAGCAGGAAGCACTTACAGATTGTCATAGAGTGATGTGTCTTACCATCTCTATGTAGTTCTTCCTAGTGTTACCTCTTAAAGTCATCCTTCCTCTTGGTTCCCCCAATGATTTGAGAACTTGGATGATCTTTACGAATCTTGGGTGGTGGTTCTCTTCTGATGTTATCCAGAGAATTGACTTGGGGTTCACCTCGTTCCTGGTCAGATTCAGATACATCTGACTGACTTTCTGACTGGGATGTTGGGCTCAATGTTGACTCAACATTGTGATCAACATTGACTGCTTCTTCCCTGTTTTGACTTGAAGGATTTTCTGCAACTGGAGGGTTGACACCTTCTTCAACTGAGGGATCTGATTCAGTACCTGTAGTGACCTGTTTTTCCGATTCAGTATTTGCCCTGTTTTGTTGTACTAGATCAGCACCTGTGTCACATAGTTTCTGAACAAAAGGCATAGAATCATCAAATGTTACATTAACAGTTTCCTGAACAGAATGAGTCCTTGGGTTGTAAACTCTATAAGCATGACTGTTTAGAGAATACCCAACAAAGATTCCTTTATCACTCTTAGAATCAAACTTACCCAGATGTTCCCTATCATTGAGCATATAACAGGCACATCCAAACACATGGAAGTATTTTAAATTTGGTTTCTTGCCATTCAAGATCTCATAAGGAGTAGTTGAAGTTCCTGGTCTAAGATAGACTCTATTGATTATATGGCAAGCCGTATTAACCGCTTCAGCCCATAACCTTTTTGACAGATTCATGGAACTTAACATGACCCTAGCCATTTCTTGTAATGTTCGATTCTTCCTTTCTGCCATCCCATTTTGTTGAGGAGTTTTAGGTGCAGAGAATTCATGACAGATTCCCTTCCTTTCACAAAAGTCTGCAAAAGATTGGTTCTCAAATTTTCTGCCATGGTCAGATCTTATTCTCTGAACTATTGTAGAGTATTGGTTACTGAACCTAGCATGCAGCTTCTTAAAAGCACCAAATGTTTCCGATTTTTCTTTTAAAAAACTTACTCAAGTGTATCTAGAAAAATCATCAACAATGACATATATGTACCATTTTCCTCCAAGACTTTCTATCTCAATGGGACCCATCAGATCCATATGCAATAGTTGAAAACAACTAGAGGTACCTGACTTTTGTCCTTCAGACTGTAGTGAAGTGTGCACAGCTCTAGTTTGTTTGCCTCTTAAGCAGTCTCCACACACATGTTTCCCTGTATTGCTCAGCTTTGGCAATCCAATAACTGCGTCCAGTCTGACCAGCTTTTCCATGTTCCTATAGTTCACATGTCCAAGCTTCTTGTGCCATGTCACAGCTTCTTCATCTTTAGCGAGATTGCACTTGTGGGGATCAGCCACCACATAGCAGTTATCAGTTGACCTGGTACATGTCATCACAACAATTTTCTCCTTGCAAGTATACACTTTACAAGCACATTTGTTAAATTTGACCTTCAGATCATCATCACACAAATGGCTAACACTGATGAGATTAGCATTTAAACCTTCAACCAAGAGAACATTTTTCAAGGTTGGGAAGCCATCAAGAGTTAACACACCTCTACCTAGTATTTTACTCTTATAACCACCACCATAGGTAACCTGTCCAGACTTTTGTGAGACAAAATTAGACAGATAACTCAAGGTTCCTGTCATATGTCTCGAACAGCCGCTATCAAAGTACCATTTTCCTGCATTGTTAGGAGAGGTAGCAACAGAAAAAGTAACATTACAGACAATTTTTTCCCTTGGAGTCCAGATTTTCTTGCGTTTTTCTTGGGAGTTTTTCACATAAGCAGAGGGTTTACCTTTCTGAGCGGGAATACTTGAATCAGTTTTAGAAACTAACCTTTTGGAACTTTCAGCTTTCGACTCTGTTGTCGTCGATGTTGACTCAACATTCGTCTCATCATTGGATTTCCTTTCCGAGATAGCTAAGGCAGAAGAGGTTGGCACAGATGCTACAGGTTTTTCTACACTAGGGACAGACTCTTTAGGCGTTTCAGAATCAACAACACATTTTTCTATCTTACCCCTCTTTAAGTCCTTTAGGTAGACAAAACAATAAGGCTTTTTGTGACCAATCTTAAGACAGTATTGACACGCATAAGTCTTCTTGGTACTTTTCACAGTTTTACCTTTTTCTTTGACAAAGACAGGAGCATCAATAAGATCAGAGAGAGGTTTAACTTTTTCTTTAATAACCACAGTTTCAGTTCTCTCATTAGACTCATTTAAGTCATACTTGCAACCCATATTGCAGCCTATTTTATTGTCAAAAGAAGAGCTATAGGTACCTGTATAGCCTAAACCAGCAGTGCCATCATTATCCATATCAAGCATTTCATCAAGCTTAGAGGTAGAGGAGTTCCACTTAGCAATCACTTTCTTTTCTCTATTGAGTTCAGTGGTTACCTTTTCAAGTTCAGTATCCTTCCTAGTCAAAGCTACTTCAAGCTTTACTGTAGCTTCCTTTAAGCTATCATTCTCCTTTTCTAGCTTCTTGGACAGCTTCTTGAGCTTCTTCCATTTCTTCAAAAGTTCTTCATACATCAACTTCAGTTCTTCCACCATCTATTCAGCAGTAAACTCTTCCTCAAAAGGATAATCTACAGTTAAATCAACTGATCCATGCAAACACAAATAGTCAGTAGACACTGGATCTTCAGAGATCATAGATTTATCACAAAACATCTCATCATAATTCTGAGAATCATCATAGTCAAAGGCGAGAGTCTGTGGCAATGTTGAGCACTCATTGTTGACCCAACATGTATCTTCAACATCGTCCAGAACAGAGGACAGAGCTGTAACACTTCCTTCTGGAGTATCAGTTTCCTGTTCGTCACCTGAGACATCACTAAGACAAGCAAGCAAGGTCTTTTTCTCCTTTCGAAGGGTGTTAGCACATTCATTCTGATAATGACCCCATCCTTGGCATTTAAAACATCTTACTTTGCTTAGAGACGTAGGACTAGAACTGGGAGGATCTACGACCTTTTTTAGCTTGTTATTGGTTTTAGAATTGCTTGAAGAGCTATTGTTATTGCTAGAATTCTTTCTGAAACTGAGTTTGTTGAATTTTCTCACCAAGTTATTATAAGCTTCTTCAGTCATCTCATCAGACTCATCACTACTGCTTTCAGGCTCAAGAATTTTTGCTTTGAGTGAAGAGACATACTACGAATTTTCGTACCTTTGCGCTCATTTTGCAAAATCTCAAAGTTTTTTAAATTGTTCATCAGGGTATGAAAATCCATAGTAGCCAAATTTTGAGTATCTTCCAAAACAGTTCGTTTAATGTCAAATTTTGAAGAGAGATTGCGAACGGCTTTGAAGATCAACTGCTTATTAGACATAGCATCTCCAAGAAGTTGAATGTCATTTGAAATACTAAGCAGTTTATCAAAATACACATCAATAGTTTCATCTTCAGCCATTCTTAAGTTTTCAAATTTTGACCAAAGCATTTGAAGTTTGGTTTGCTTAATACTGTTGTCCCCTTCACAATGATTTTGCAACAAATCCCAAGCTTGTTTAGCAGTAGTGCATTTCTGAATGAGCTTAAACATATGTGGATCAACATGTGAAAAAATGGCATTCAAGGCTTTTTCATTGTAAGAGCTAGCCAGAAAATCATCACCTGTCCATAGAGCTTCTGGCTTTTGAACGACATCTCCATCTTCATCTGGTCCTATGGTAGGTCACACAAATCCTTCAAGAACAGATTTCCATGCAAGTCCTTCAATGGATTTGATGTACGTTCTGATCCTTATTTTCCAGTAATTCGACCCATCTAGCACAGGTAACCTATTGACACTTGAATTGACACCGTCCATTGTAGTAGTACCAAATCCAGATACCAATTAATTAGGTGGCTGGCTCTGATGCCACTTGCTATAACTTTTGGACCGGGATTGGTACTGTGGACAAGTTTCAGATGATGTTGACTATGATGTTGAGTCAACAACGTCTTCAACAATGGTTGACAGCAGTAAACAGACAAGGACAGAGTGCAGCGGATAAATAAACTGACAACCAGAAATAATCTCAAGCCGGTATAACAATACCGACCGGGCCACAGGCAAAATTTCCACTAACAGTAAAAAGTAGAATTATAGAAAGAAGTTTAAATCAATCACAAACGATTGTTTAAACTTACGAAAAACTAGACCTAGAATAAATACTAGTAAAAACCTATTCTAGTTTGTTATTACTAGAGTAATTCTCAACACTTGAAGAACACTCACAAGTAATAACAATATCAAGTATAGTAGAAAACAAGAACGCCTATCTCTTAATATTGTGAATCGAAGTTTTTGAAAAGGCGTAACAAGCAGGCTGCATTCTTCTTGTATATATAGATTCTCAAGTCGGCTTCTTCTTTGTCGAACAGAAGAAGGAATGCAGTAAAGGCAAGTCGCTTCTTTTTGCTTTCTTCAATCAATCTGCTAGAAGGAATTTTCCATAGATAAATATCTCTTCAATAATTTTCCTTCTTGTTCATATCTTGTTAGATTCTTTCCTTAAGCCATCGTATTACTTCCAGCTTTGCAAACTTCTAATCCAAGTGTCAAACATTGTTTCCTGCAAAATAATCATTTGACAAACAACCACAAACGTTGAACTAATTAAGAAAGACAAGATTATCATACACAAGTACTCTAGATAGTCGCACTTTCACTTTTAAAGTCTTTGAGCTTTTGGAATGGCTTGCATCTATTGGCTTCGAAAATGTATGCCTCTATGATAAAGAAGGTATACCATGATGATCTCAGAATAACCTTAGGTTTGGTGTATGATTGGCAGATTTTTATTGATAAGAATTATAATTGATATTTGTTTTATGTTTAGGAGTATTGAAGAAGTCTAAAAAAGCCCTCAAGTTATGGGAAACGGGTGTATATTTGGAAAAAGTATATAACTAGTATCCATTATCCACACTCCAAATCATTCATCACTGATTTCATGACTGGTTGTTTGTTGGATTAATTTTCTATGTGAGACATCACTTATTGCACCAAAGGTTCATATGTAGAAATACGATTTCTGTCGCCTTGGTCGCCTTCTCTTCAAAGAACTCAATTGTGGGTCTAGTATATATCATCTATGAAGAACTTATGGATAACTTTGTCATAATGAGCTTACAGTTGATGATCTGAGGGTGATCATTTAGTAACGTTCTAATATATAACCTTTAATTTTCAGATTATTTGCCGAATGGTCTTCGAGGAAAATGCAACAGATGAAATACTTCTTCGGCAGAAACCTATGAATTTTGAAGTCATTTCCTCTTCTGATGGGAAAGATGCCGTCGCTAAAGCTGTTAATCATCTGTTCGAGAAACACTATTTGGGTGCCAACACTGAGAAGCCAAATTTGACGGAGTCAGACTTGAGAAAGGCTCTCGAGGAAATAGGGTATAAATATAATGGAAGAGATCCTGATCTTATGTTGGTGTATGGGCCTGCTAGATGCCACTTGGGATTTCCAGCATGGAGAATGCGTTATACTGAGATTGTGTGAGTACAAGTACCTTGCATTTTAGAGTCGAAAGTGTTTTACCATTATTTAGGTCATAATGTTGATTGAAAATGCTAATATGTAAACAAAAGGACACCAGACAACGGTACTTACTCTACTTTTGGTTGCAGGCATATGGGACCATTGAGATCGATGAAGCATGGTGCTCTTATTAAAGCAATTCATAGGTTTACCATGGTGAATCAGAACCATGGTATGTAAGTCCACTTCAATTGTGTAAATCATTATATGGTGCTTCAAAACAATGAGAAATCACACTGTTAGCATAACCTTATGATCGCAATGTTGGTTGTTGACTAGTCGAATTTATACCATTTGCAAAGTGTCTGATTTTGCTATTAGGTAGTAAGGACTTGATTGAGCTAAGGCCATGTAGAGTCCCAACACGAGTTGGAAGAGTTGGTATTTGACTTAAAATTTGAAATACCCAACTCCTTTTTTTTTTTTTTCTTTTCTTGTTTCTTTGTTTTTATTTTCTCTTTTTGTTTTTTTATTTCTATTCCTTTTCTACTTTTATCTTTTTTATTATTTTTCATTTTTTTTGAATATTTCTATATGATAATAATTATATGTAGCAATAGAAATATACTTATACATTACTTCTAAAATTTAAAATGCATATTAAAATCACATTGTAAAATGTAGTATTTTAATTGTTGTAATTATCATTTTCAATTATTTTAATTTTCAATTTGAAGTATTGTAATTTTCAATTTTAAGTATTGTAGTTTTTTTAAGTAATATAATTTTTATTTTCAAGTAATATATTTAAAAAACATTAGTGTGATTTTGTTATAATTAATTAACAACATTTAAAATAAAGTCAAGAATAAAGTTAAAAAGGAAATGAGAAAAGAAAATGAAATGAATAATTAAGTTTGAAAGAAATGTTAAAAGAAAATAGATTTTGGGCCTAACTTGTGGAGTAGAGAATTGTGGAGAGTTGCAAAGTGAGTTGCAGTGAGTGGAATGCTGACGTGGCGGAGAGAGTGGGTTGCAGAGAGTTGCAACTGCTAAAGATGGCCTAATCTATCTGGAAATGTGTTCTTTTGCAGGTAAATAATTGGTCTGCACCAGAAGGTTTTTCTTACACAGTACAATACTACAGTTGCCAAGGACATCAGAAGGATATGCAGATTCTTCATTTTCGTATCCGTTCGATGCTGAATTCCTGCCTTATTCAATGTCATAAGCATACCAAATGTTGTCATTACGAGTGAAGTGCACAAGACCAAAGTAGCCATCATCGATCAAGACCAACTAACACCATGTTCCACACCCCAAACATAGGGACCCTGTAATACTACTAGGCTACTAGCTGTAGATTTATTAACAGAACGGATGAAGCAGCTTATCAAATTCTTTCACTTGAATAAAGTTGTGCATCGTTCAAAATGCTGAAGAGAAAGAACCGTCTACGAAAAAGAGGCTGAGGTTCCACTTAATATCAACATTTAGCATACTCACCAGAACTATTTTAATGGAAGTCCAAATTTTTTAGTTGAAAAAAAAACTCATTTCTTGTTAGAATTTTAGTCACCAAAGAGGTTTGTTCATGACTTTGCTACTCAACCAAAAGGGCTCCACACGTTAGAAATTAAGTTTACTTAAACGTGTATAATCTATTATAGTAGTAGAAGACACTTGGGAAAGAATTACTAAACTTCATTGAAAAGTGAAAGAGTAATTTAAGCTCAAAGTGTATTGGTTGAAGCATTAATATTGGAATATCAAGGGTTGGAATGGTAGAAGTCCCACATGTCTAAAATTGGAAAATAAAAAACTAGATAAAAATCCAACACTATAAATAGAGTTGGGCCTCAAGGGGCACCCATGGTTTTGGAAGGGGATGAGCTAAATGGCTTGACATGACCCAAGCACGTCCGTCGGGCCCGGGCCTTGGGTTGTGGATCCAGTGACCTGTTTGCGAATAGTCATGTCTCTCAGACTCAACACTTGAAAACTATAAATAGGTCCCCAGAATCGAATTCAACACACATTCGAAGTCCTCTCCTTCTTTCTTCTCTCAAGCGTGTCTTTCCATATTGCAATTGTCCACTCATTCACCCTGCTGTGTAATCTTCGAGCTAAATGGCTTGACATGACCCAAGCATGTCCGCCGGGCCCGGGCGTGAGGTTGTGGATCCAGGGACCGGTTTGCGAATAGTCATGTCTCTCAGACTCAACTCTTGAAAACTATAAATAGGTCCCCCAGAATCGAATTCAACACACATTCGAAGTCCTCTCCTTCTTTCTTCTCTCGAGCATGTCTTTCCATATTGCAATAGTCCACTCATTCACCCTGCTATGTAATCTTCGAGCTAAATGCCTTGACATGACCCAAGCACGTCCGTCGGGCCCGGGCCTTGGGTTGTGGGTCCAGGGACATGTTTGCGAATAGTTATGTCTCTCAGACTCAACTCTTGAAAACTATAAATAGGTCCCCCAGAATCGAATTCAACACACATTCGAAGTCCTCTCCTTCTTTCTTCTCTCAAGCATGTATTTCCATATTGCAATAGTCCACTCATTCACCCTGCTGTGTAATCTTGGGAGACATTTTGCTATTTGCAACCATAGGCATCTTAATTAGCGGGGCAAATTTGTCTTAAGGACCGAGAGCCAACTCTCACCGCAGCAGTCCTTACTTTGTTATGTTGTTCTGTTTAACTTTAGTTTCATACATCTAATATACTACCCCTCAGTAACAAAAACTAACATTTCTCACAGTAAAATGTGGAACTGCCCAACCTTTAGCCCTATTTCAGTAGTTTAATACAAAATTTTTCTTGTATTTTTAAATGTTATCCAAACATTTCGGGAACGGTACGTAATCTCCTTCACTGAGCAATGATAGAGAAGATTTAGAATTGAATTTACCCTTTTGTGTCTTATATATATAAGACAAAAGGATATAATCATCAACCGCAAGTCTTTTTCTCTTCAACCTTGTAACTTATTTATAGGTGAGGAATGAATCAATTCAGATGTGTAACAGCTGAATAATTTTCATTCATTTGTTGGCTCATGCGGGCTAGCCACTTGTGCCTATTTCGGTTCGGCATTCATTCATTTGTTGGCTCACGCGAGTTTATCCCACATTGCTAGTACATGAAAGTATTTTCTAGTTTATAACCAATTACACGATACTACTTGTTCAAAAGTGTGATTGTAAGGCCGTCTCCAACAGGGTTGCAACCCTGCTGCAACTCGTGTTGGGACTCCAGTAGAGTCCCGACACGAGTTGCAGGAGTTGAGGCTGTCATGCCTGACCAACTCCTTTTTTTATTTTTCTTTTGTTTTTCTTTTATTTTCTTGTTTCTTTATTTATGATTTATTTTTATTTTCTCTTTTTGTTTTTTTTATTTCTATTCCTTTTCTACTTTTATCTTTTTTATTATTTTTCATTTTTCTTGAATATTTCTATATGATAATAATTATATGTAGCAATAGAAATATACTTATACATTACTTCTAAAATTTAAAATACATATTAAAATCACACTTGTAAAATGTAGTATTTTAATTGTTGTAATTTTCATTTTCAATTATTTTAATTTTCAATTTCAAGTATTGTAAGTTTCAATTTTAAGTATTGTAGTTTTTTTTAAGTAATGTGATTTTTATTTTCAAGTAATGTAATTTAAAAAAAATAATGTGATTTTGTTATAATTAATTAACTACATTTAAAATAAAGTCAAGAATAAAGTTTAAAAGGAAATGAGAAAAGAAAATGAAATGAATAATTAAGTTTGAAAGAAATGTTAAAAGAAAATAGATTTTGGGCCTCACTGTTGTAGTAGAAAATTGTGAAGAGTTGCAAAGTGAGTTGCAGTGAGTGGAATGCTGACGTGGCGGAGAGAGTGGAGTTCTGAATCATTTGGAGATGGCTGAGATATGAAAAACTCTCTACTGGCAGAAATGCAAATCACCAGATTTGGACATTATATATCGATTCAAGTTTCTTACATAGAAAACTACGAATATATATTTTATGGTATGATATCAAATATTTAAATTTACTACATTTCTTCACAATTTCCAACAAGTCGCACTTTAATATCCTCATGGGCTTCGTCCTTTCTTACAAATAGTTATAGTCTTTTTGCTGGTGATGATTATGTCTAATACTTCCTTTGCTCAGATCATGTCAATTTTCAGATAATTTAATGAGATGACTACACCTAATAATGATAGTTACGTAAGTGTTAAACTTTTAAATATAAAATACTAACAAATATTCGGAGTACACAAAGTCTTGAAATAAACATGTATTAGTGAGAGACCTGAGAAACGGATTGATATTCATAAATATATGTATAATGTTTTAAACAATATCATTAATGTTTTATAAGTGAAAATTTTATATCAATTTTTTATGTAATGCATATCACCGATGTTCTTTATAAAACCTGTAATATTTTTGGATATAACTGTAATGTTTGTCCGTCATTTTTAGTATTTCTGTAACACCGTCTCTCCGAAAACTTACTCCTAGGAGTATAACTTAGTTTTTAAATAATAAATCTGAATTAACATATGAATTACCAATTGCAAGTGCAATTTCATGCATGTAAGTAACAATGTAACACAGTTGTTTAAAAAAAAATAACAATGGTATAAAATAATATTTTCTCTGTCCCGTCTCATATATTTCTTTTAATTTTGGAGTGAGAAAAATAAGAAAATATTGATTTTAAATAAAATAATGGATGTGGGGTTGAAAGTTTACTTTTGAATTAAAACTTAATGATTCCCCCACAATTTTCACTAACAATTAAATTCTTCCCCCAATAAGTTACTGACTCCATTTAATTTCCATGAAAAATTTCAATTCCCTCCAAACTCCGTTTTATCTTGTCAAGCAAACAAATTCGAATATATTTCCCGTTGTTGACTTCCATTTCATCATCTCTTACTCCAATCTGTTGCCCCTTCATCAGAAATTATATAATCCGTTTCCAGACGTTACTCATCCAACTGGTGGAGATCGATTGGTTGGAGAAAAACGACTAGTAAACCTCGATTGGAGAAGTTAAAGAATGAAGATCGGTAGAAATCAAACACTGATTTATCGATCGGTGAAGTCAAAGATGAAGATTGAGTAGTCATTGGCTGTTGTAGATCGATTTTCAATTTTGGGGGTTAGGGTTCTTACGGATCGTTGAAGGAGATGGTTGTTGTAGAGCCACTGTTACGGATCGATGAAGAAGATGGCTGCTGTAAATCGGAGTAGTTAACAAGCGTGGATGGATGAAGGATGAGACGTTAGTTTGCTGGATATGGATAAATGGTTTTATTCAAGAATCATTAGTTTTTTTCTTTTTTGAGAATAAGAATCATTAGTTTTGTACTTTTGTTACCTTAATTAATTATGTAAGTAGAATAGCAATTGAATAAATCGTTGGTTTAAGTTTTTAACTGAGTGGCACATTTGTAATTTTATTGAAAAATTTGAATAAATTTAATAATATAGTTGAAGGAGAATTTGTCATAAATGAGAAACTTTAGTTGGGACACAAAAAATAGTAAAATGGGAAACAACAGGCGCGGCGGAGGAACTTAGCAAATGGATCCTAATTTTAAATATGAGAATGTGGCAAGGCATGAATTGTGAATTATAACAGGGTCGATTTATTAAACAAGTGAAGAAAAGTAGAAGCAGCTTGCATGGATGGCAGCGTGCCCAAACCAAACCAGTTTTCCGCTGCTGCTCTAGAAATCCAGCATCATGTTCGCTACTTAAGTCCATACAAATTTATTACTAGTGAGAACGCACTGCGCTCAAATACACTCTATAACATCATGTGAGTTAGGGTTGTGCAAACAATACGCCCGACCGACCGTCATTCAAGATCTCACAAGATCCATGATTAATTTTTTTAAAAATTATACGTTAAATTTTTTATAACCCGCTAACCGGTGGGTGGTGGGTTGGTTGGTGCAAACCATAACCCGCCATATTATTTACATAACAAAAAATGTATATATATTAAATAAATTAATTGTCATTTAAATAAATATATAGAAATATATAATAGAGTAATAAAAGTAAAGCTAGGGTTATTTCATGTATAAACTAAGAAACTACATAAAAATGGTACTTTATCATTTTACTTGATTTCAAAATATTTTGTTAATTTCATGGATATGTTGATGTAGTAATCTACCCGCCATTGTTATCACCCGAACCGCCGTGGGTTGAAAAATTATTCTACCCGCCGTGGGTCGGACAAATAATCACCCACCATAGGTGGGTTGGTTTGATTTTTTGTAAATACCCGCCAATACCCGCCTGCGCTCACCCCTAATGTGAGTATTTTTGTTATAAAAACAATTAAAATAATTTCATGGAATTCTTATAAACTCATAACAATTTGATAAGAAACATTATGTTACAGTAGAAAGAACGTCTCTAAAGGGACGCTATATAACATATTTAGAGACGAACTTATGTTATCAACAAAATCATCTAGTATGTTATTATTTTAAACATTTATGTTGTTAACAAAATGTATGTTTTGTAACATGAAAAAACCCAAATGTTAAGTACGTGATCTAGAGACCGTCTAAATGGAGACTTGCTATATAAAAAGATCGGAGTTTTTTTACTTAATAATATCAATGTTTTAAATTAACTAAACATATTTTGTAAAAAAAAAAATGGGGTTATTACATATACCCCTGTTAGATAGGGTCATTGCATTTAAGCACCAGTTAGTTCAACAATAACAAACAAATGACAATTTGAGTATTTCTATTACATGTAAGTCCAAAAGTCAAACAAATTTAAAGTGTTTCCAAACATAACCCTTCAGAAGTTTTTACTGAAAATTACAAATTTGACCTTAACTTATAACAAATTATATATTTTCCCCAAAATCAAATTAATTTACAACCCCCGGGCCAAATTAAATAAAAGATTTAAAAAAAAAAAGAAAAAAAGAAAAATTAAAACTCCGGTGACCAAATTAATAACACAATTAGTTGTTGTGTGCAGCTCCGACCGGAGCTGCTCCGGTCATATTTTTTCTTTTTTCTTTTCAAGTTTTAATAAACTTCCAGTTACGTTCAATTTGGCCCTAAATTTGTTTCTGATTTTGCAATTAAGTCCATAAATTATTTAGAAAGTTTAATTCATGTTATTAAACAATAAATTGGATACTCAACAAAAAATATTGGAAGGTAAAGGACTTAAGTTGAATTAGAAAGACATTAGGGATATCATTTCAAATTGACAAAATAAGGCCATGTTTGGCATGCATCCTTTGGTCAACGAAAATGGACCTATATGTAATTGTTGAACTAACTGGTGCCCAAGTATAATTAGAATATCTAAGAGGGGTACTGGATGAAATTCACCCAAAAAAAATATATGAAAATTTTGTAGTAAATCACCAATGTGCACAATACATATACCAATTATAATTCGAGTTTTATCTAACAATGACATGAACAAGAAATCGAAATTAAGTTTGCAACAATTTTCAATAAAGAATGAAAAGAAACTTTTAAATCTTATATTCCAATTACAACGTTTGAACAACAATTAATATTGTCTTTTAGCATTTGACAAGAAACTCCTTTGAAGGAAGATAAGATCTAAATTTCATTAAGGACAAAACTGATCCATTCACTTGGTACCAAACTTAATTAACTTACTCTCTCTTATAATAGACTAATAATAATTATAAAGACAAAAAAACATATTTTCTAGAAAAATTTAGTGAAATGAAATGAAAACATTTCTTAATTTTGTCGAAAATGGGTCAGTTATGTACTTTTTCAGATTAAAGAACTACTAGAAGATGTATCACGATTAATTTAATATTTCATCCGTTCCGATTTCAACTTTTTACATTTCATTTTGCGACGTTACAATTTCAACTTACTTCTCATCTCTTAAATGAAAATCTATCTCCTATTTTATTAACTATATCTTCAACATGAATCACTATTTTTCGTACTTTATTCAATTTATTTTATACTTTATTAACTCTTTTCTTAAAACTTGCTCTCCGATTCGGGAGAAGCTGAATCCGGATTAGATGGACTAGTATTTTCTCTTTCAAAGGTCCACATTTTTCTATCAAGTTTCAAAAACCAAAAGACCAGTGCCTCCTCATTCCCGCCAATATTGGTACAGTTGTAGTTGGTGACCTTAAACAACAAGATTATTGTAATGTTTTATTTGTGTGGGAGTAAGGAGTAAGTAATCGATCGATTGACTAATTTAATCAATTAATTAACAACTCATCCCAACTTCAAACCTTCCCCAGCTAAACCCTACCAAAATCAACGACCCATTGTAGAAATTAGTCATGTGCCTCCAATTATTGGACACAGGAGAACTCTCATGTTGAGGGTAGATTAATTAATTCCACCGTACTACACCATAGAACGTTTGTGTTACTCTCTTATAAGATGACTGGTAGATAACCGATCACATCAGTTTTACAAAATGAACTGGAATACATATATAATGTTCGATAAAGTGAAGTGATAAGGTGGCTAATAAATAATCGGTCATTTTAGTTTTTAAAAGCCATATAAAGTACATTTTCAAATCATTAACATAATCAATTATATATCTTATTGACATTACTAAACGAATTTATTATAGTCTAACCACCTTTGAATCAAATAAGTTGTAACCATCTCATAAGATCACTGGCCAGGTCGCACCGTAATGTACAGGGGCGAACGCAGAAATATATGTGAGGTGTAGCGAATTTTTTTTGAAATAAACTGAACTAAAATTTTCTTTATAATGAGAATTACATTTTCATAACTCACATGGTAAAAAACAAGGTTTAGTCTATAATTTTCTACTCTAAACTTAACAAAAACTTCTCTTTTAAGTCCATATATCATTTGTTCATCAATAATACTCACGGATAACTTAAATGTATTTCACCCAACTAATATAAATATTCATTACTTATTCATTATTCACAACATAATTTAATACTCACCCAAGTTTTTTGAAATTTGTTGCTACTACCTTTTATCTATCTTTTTAAAAAATAACGTGAATAGTGTATACTAAGCTGGAGCAAGGATACACCGGTAGATGGAGTATTATTCTCCATAATCAAATTAAAGAGTGCATCACATATTCACATCCACTTTAGAAACTGAAATAATTATTAAATTTATTAATGTATTTTTATTTATATAGAAAGGAAAACGAACATAATAAGTATAGATGGTAAAAAAATCCATGTTAGAAAAAGAAACAAAATTATATGTTTATAAAATGGAGGAATTAGATACAAAATAGTTTTGTTAAGATCTATATGAAATAAAAATAAACGTATGTTAAGTAAATGAATTGTTGATAGAAAAGAAAAACAAAGAACATAAATGGCTGGAAAATGTCACTGCTGGGTGTCGAACCTGTCATGATTTGACAAAGGAAATCTTAGGTAAGAGTACTCAAGCCAGTTGGGTCGTACGCAATACAAATTGTATATACTCTTTATTCCTTTAAAATATATGTTTATATCGTTAAATTGTTGGGAGGGGTATAATAGACATTTCATGTCCCTTGCGTGTATGTGGGGCCGCCCTGGTAATGTAGTTTTTGAAATAAAAAGTCACATTATTGACATTCACCAAACATACTTATTACAGTCAAACCACCTTAAAGTTCAAACCACCCCGTTTTGTGATAGGGTAAGAGTGGATGCTATATGACCTAACCCACTAAATTAACTACAATGTCCTAACAAAGTAAAGTAAGCCTTCCGTACCACGCGTTGTTCAGTTTTAACCTTTGTGCAATTGATCTAAATTTTCATTATATAGTTCAATTGAATATTTTACCATTACGGTTTAAGATTAATTGATAGTCAAAGTTCAATTTTACTGAATGTGATACAATTAAAATTGAACGATTAACGAAGGACAGGACGGAGTAAATGTTATATTAAAGGACGTTTAATTTATTAGTGACGATTCTAAAAGTTCGGATGATCATAAATACAGAAGTACGTAACATGATTTTGCGTAGTAAAATTGGTAAAGGGCCATGTGATATGGTCATGGTGAGGGGTGAATAATACTAAATGCTGGCATTAAAGGGAAAAAAAAACAATGCCATTTCCCATAATGTTAATTGTCGATCAAAAAGCGCTAGACTTGGATGTCATTTGCATACACAAATTCACATGCTACGCGTGTTTTCCTCACCTTACATGCACTCTCTCAACTTGTATTTTCGTGTAACACCTAATAAATGCATTGCACAATATTATTTGCTACTTTCTCCTTTTACTTCTATTATCCTTTTTCAGAATTCAACTACTATTACGAGAAACTACAAAATTCGACCACATCATGACTGCCAATTTGCTACTGTCTCCTTTCAATCCCAAACAAATGTTAGTGATAGTCATGATAAAAAAATTTGTTATTGTGTACCTCTTCGTATTTGTGGTAAGACGGCTCATTAGTAATAACTGCAGATCAAGTATCCACTGACTAGTCGTCGGGTGGTTACATTATGAATCACAATTTGCATGACCAAATTCACATACTGTGGGCTATCTCAACTTCAGTATTATGGCAATACCTACTAGATAAATGCATTGCACAATCTTAATGTGCTACTTCCTCCCTGCCGTCTTAGCACAGACACTAAACAATACTACATCATTTTAGTCTTGGTGAAATTATTGATCACATGTCAAATACATTATCAATCAAGTAAAATGTTCGTGTTCCTTTGGGCGGTGAAAGTAGGATACAAGCATTAACTCATATATTAAATATGGATGTAAGGATTTTGAATTTGTAAATGTTGAATATGATAGAATAAAAATTGCTAATTGTATTAAGTTTCTCATAATACTCATTTAAAAATGTAGCGCCCCAAAGTTTTAGTCAAATTAAAAAGCTTAAAGAAATCGAGAACGTTATTAATACTAATAAGGTGCACCTTTCTTTTCGATAATTCATCCATAAGAACTTCAGAGTTAAGCGTTTTTTGCTTTGAAGCAATCTTAGGATGAGTGATCAACTGAGAAGTCTCCCTGTTCGCATACGAAAGAGGACATGTGTTGGTACAGTGGGGCCAACATATCGTCCGGAGAGCTGTCCATATGTTACCGCGTCGGCTCATAGGGTCGAGGCTCGATCAATTAGTGGTCCGGGTCGTTAAAAAAGTTTATAATTAATAGCATCATTTTAGTGTTTTTTCACATTTTCTTAATGAAAACTGAATGTCTTTAACTTGTTAAATCTGTAATAATTTCCTTTTATACCTTATCTATTGTCTCTTTACTTCTTACTATCTAGTTTGTTATGATGAATAGATGAGTTGATCCATCGTTATCCAGTCAGAATGAACTTGGTACGTTATCTTTTTTGAAACACCAAAAAAAAGTTATTTTACCGGTACCATAATTTATCACAAAGAGCCTCTATTCACCATAAGAAAACCTTTACAGAACAACATCCATAAGATGCTTACTATTTCACTTCATTTTCCACACCTTTGATTGTGGAGGACAATTCCACCTACGCCTTTGAACTCCATCCCATACCTCTTGGTAATGATAATCGGCTCTTTCCTTGACCTTCCACTGCACCATAACCATTGCAACAAAAAACAAAGCCCCAACTCGAGAGATTTAAAATCACATTACCCCCTCTAACTTTTGACTTGGCAATAGATTTAAAAGGTAATTTAAAATATTACCTCCTCTAGTTTCTTAACTTTTGACTTGGCAAAAAGTATCTTTTTACTCATTTAACTTAAAAATCGTGTCAATTCAAACTAGAAAGTTTTACTGAACAAAGGGAGTACATGATTCAACACCCACACAATAAATGGCGGGTAAGAGGCGGACTTAAGAGGGGGCAATAATGGGGCGTCTGCACCTCCTAACATTTAAAAAAGGTATTTTATAGATAATTTTTTTGATATTATTAAGAGTTTGTGCTCACCCCTTAAATATTCCCATAAATATTGATCTCCTCGAATTTTAATAGTCATTTTTGCATAAGATTTTAACATAGTTTCTTTTTTTTTAACATAACTTTAACAAATGATTAGTAACTCAATTTTATGTGAGTGGTGAGTTCACAATTTTTTTTAGTTTTTTGAATAGTGTGAATAGAGTGTTAAATTTCTTTTCAAACAGTTTTGGAACGAACATTAAACTTTTATTTCCTTCTAATCATTTAAGTACACGCTGATCCAAGGATCTAGGCAAAGTATCCAGAATACTCTAAATGACTAGTAGAGACAAGGTAAAACGCTAATCTATCAAGCTAACATTAAACGTGCACACTGTGCCCGCAATTGGGGATCAGTCCAAACTCTAGTAATTAAAGTATCTATAATTTTTTCCTCAAGGTGTTGATTTGCGGGTTGCTTCTGGAAGTAGACCGCATTCCTTTCCATCCAAACGGCATAAATTGTTTCCGCAAAGGCGCTTTTCAAGAGCTTTGCTTTCCAATGTTTGCCCCCGAAGCGCCTGCACATCACGTCCAATTCCATGCTCCAGCCGTGGGGTGTACGGTTGATATGCAGCCATTTCATCACCCGGCCCCAAATACGATTCGTATAGGGACATTCGAAAAATAAGTGTTGTTGGGTTTCTGCTTGCGGACAAAACATGCAGGATGGGTCAATGCCAGGGTCCCATCTGCGGATCCTGTCTCGGGTTGCCAAGCGCTCATGGAGAGCCATCCAGGTACAGAACATAGCCCGAGGCCTTGCCTTGTTTCCGAACCAAAACTTCTTCCATTTGACATCATGTTTGGTACCTCGAATCTCCTTGTATAATAGCCTGGTAGAGAACTTAGGAGCCATCAGCGTCATCGGCCATATATGAGAGGATTGCACAAGTGAACGTGCCTTCATTACAGCTTTCATAATCCAGGGGCAATTCGCATTTATCATGACATCCATGACATTGCGGTCCTTTATATAATAACAATGTATCCATTTCACCCACAACTTGTCCGCTTTGATGCACATGTTCCAGAGTAATTTAGCAATGGTGCACTTATTCCAATCAGCAAGGGAAATCAAATTGAGGCCCCTGTGATTCTTCTCATCGCAAACTTTGTCCCATGCAACAGGTGCTTTTCTGGTAATAGCATCAGTGTTACTCCACATAAAAGAGCGGCAGATAGATTCAATGCGCTTGAGGACAGCTGATGGTAGCGGAAAACTCAGATCCAAGATGGTCGGTCATGGCATGAAGCACACTACGAATAAGCTGAAATTTACCGGCATAGCTAAGCAGCTTAGATGTCCAGTGCCGAATGCGAGATGTGATTCGATCAATCAGTGGCTGGTAATCTCGAATGGTAAGTTTTCGAGTGGATAGAGGTACCCCGAGGTACTTTATAGGTAACTTGCCTAGCTTAAAACCCGTCATATGCACAATTGCGTCCCTATCAGATCGAGCAACGCCTCCCAGGAAAATCTGACACTTTCCGGGGTTCGCAGATAAACCCGTGGAAGCTGAAAAAATGCGGCAATGGTCAAGTAGCAGCTCTACTGATCGAAGATCACCTCGGGGCAAAGAGGAGAAGGTCATCAGCGAAGCACAGATTAGTTATACCCAATTCTTGGCAACGGGGATGGCAATTGAAATCCGGATCCCTCTTAAGAAGGCTAAGTACTCGGTGAAGGTATTCCATCATAATAACAAACAGTAGTGGGAAAATAGGGTCACCTTGCCGGAGCCCTCGCTTAGCTTTTAAAAGCTTCGAGGGGGAGCCATTAATTGCATAACGATAGGAGACCGACGTTACACATCTCATAATCCAAGTCACAAACTGTGCCGGGAATCCCATCTCTTCCAGAACCGATTGCAACGCCCTCCATTCAACAGTATCAAACGCCTTCTTCAGATCCATCTGTATCATACAACGGGGAGAGATAGCCTTCCGGTCGTAACCTCGAACAAGCTCACTAGCCAGGAAGATGTTATCATGGATTACCTTTCCTGGCAAGAACGCAGATTGGCTTTCATCAACAACCGAATTAATGACACGGCTCAATCTCTTCGTGAGAATTTTAGAGATGATCTTGTAGACAGTAGAGAAACATGAAATCGGTCTCATCTCCTTCATAGTACAAGCGCTTAGCGCTTTTGGGATGAGTGACCAACGTCAATTGGCGACGATATAGCTGATTTGAATGGAAGAAATCCAGAACAGATCGAATGACATCCCCCTTGATTATCCCCCAGGCAGATTTGAAAAAATTAGCATTGTAACCATCAATCCCAGGGCTTTATTATCCACGATGTCATTTAAAGCTTCCCATATTTCTTTCTCGGTGATGAGCGAAATCAGTTCCAGCCGTTCCACTCGATTAAGCTGCTTACCGGATCTCAGTGCATCAATATGAACATTCGGCAGTTGCCGGGCAGCCGTGCCAACGAGATCGCCATAAAAGCGAAGGATCTCCCCTTTCAGGTCATGCGGTGAGGTCAGAACCCGGCCATCCGAGGCAATGAGCTTCGTTATACCCACCTTACGGTTCTTTTCACGAACAATGGCATGAAAGAACGTGTTGTTTCCATCTCTAGTACGAAAGCCAGTGGACTTTGGCTTTTTGTGCCGCAATCATCTCGTCCATTTCATTCCATTTGATGACCTCCTCAGATAGCTGCTTAACCTGTTGGATGAGACCCACATTAAACCGATCTTGAATAAGTTCTTGTTGTGCTCGGGAGAGAGCAACTCGTGCAGACTCGAGATTCTGAGTCGTGCCAAGGAGCTGTCTCGTAAGAGGCTTGAGGTGCCTCTGAAGTAATTGCAATTTTCGCCGTAAGATATACATGGGTTGGCCGTGTACTTCCTGGTTCCAAACAGATTGCACAGTAGCAAGAAAATCATCATGAGATGCCAAACTGTTCATAAAGAGAAACTGCCGGGGCTTTCGGTTGTGTTTGGCGGCCGAATCCAGTACATGCAAGGGTGAGTGGTCCGAGACTCCAGGTTCTAGGACATGAATCTTCCATGAAGGAAAATTGAGGAACCAATCCGGATTACATAACGCTCTGTCGATACGAGAGTAAATAGTAGTCTGATGTTGCTTGTTAGACCAAGTGAAATAGTCCCCCTCCGTATCTTTCTCCACGAGAGATGCGGAGTCCATAGTCTCTTCCAAATCAAGAAACTCAGAAGGTGTGACCGGGTTACCTCCCACTCTATCTAAAGGTCCCAGCACATTATTAAAGTCCCCAATAACCATCCAAGGGCCAGAGACAGTCGTGGCAATGCTCTCTATGTCAGACCATAGTTCTCTTCGCTTTTCCAGCGTATTATGTGCATAGACAAAAGTGGTCCACTGTATGAGGGTATCTTGCAAGGTCATAGATACTACAATGAATGAATTGATCCGATTTCGAGTGAACCTGTAGCTTAATCCGCTGATCATTCCAGAGAATCCAAATACGCCCATTCGGGTGGTGGGTATAGTTATCCTGGCAGGTCCATTTATTTCCAAAATGAGCCCTGATTTGTATAGCAGTCGGTTCCTTGACCCGAGTTTCAAGTAAATCAACAATATTAACATTAAGCGAATTGAGGCGGGAGCTAACCTCACGATGTTTTGCTACTTTATTCAGCCCCCGTGTATTCCAGGCTAACATTGGTGTCGGGTTGGAGACGTTTCAGTGTCATCCAGTTGACTTAAAGCCTCGAACCCATTCTGTGTTGAGATTGGTGGTAATGTCTCGCTCTAGTAGCGGTCGTCCCGAGGTCGATGATGATGCATCCGGGTCCACTGGTCGAGCAGGTAACGGTCTGTCTCCAAGCCGAGTAGCCTGATTCGCGTGCCTAGGTGGAGCAGCCTGATTCACGTGCTATTTCGGGGGCCTAGCTGCTGCATTAGGCCGGGCCACCCATTGCCTAGTACCCTAGGAACAGGACGGGGAGCAGCCGCTCGAGTAGTTTGAGTCGGAGCAGGTGGCTCCGTAGACGGCCCTGCTGGTTCGTGTTCGCAAACATGTCCAATTTGCTGACACTTCTCACAAAAAGCCGAAGACCATTCATATTCGACAGATTGCACAATCTTCTTACCCTTGTTATCGACAATAGGTATCGATTTGCGGAGCTCCTTTGTAACGTCGACCTCAATCAAAACACGAGCATAGGTAACCCGAAGTTTGCGAGCTGTACACTCGTCAGTAAACAATGGCTTTCCAATGGCACTAGCAATTTTTCCAATGCTTTTATCTCCCCACAGATGAAGCGGCAATTGTGGGAATTTAACCCAGACTGGCATAACCCGAAGTAGGTCATCCTTCAACGAGAAATTTTGCGTCCATTGACGGAGGAAGATATGCATACCAAAAATCGAGTAGGACTCGCGTTTTAAAACCTCATTCTTGTCCTCTGCTGAATGGAACCGAACTAGAAAGTAGCCTTCTTCGTTATAATATAGTTCCGGTAGTTTCACAAATTGCCAGTTTTTTATCATGAATTGCTTGATAGCGTTCATCGATAAGTCTCCTCCAAGCACAAAGAAAATCAAGGTGTTTTCCCAGAATTTTAATTCGGAAGCAACATCATTATCATCAATCACAATTTCCAGGTCTCCATCCACGATAGTCGAGGCAATATATTTAATTCCACGGCCCTGTTGAGGGAGCCGATTACCTTTAATCACGTCCACCCAAATACGGGTGTCTGCCACCGCCGGAATCGCAGCAGAAGGAAGGGGCTCTATAGTCTGAATCAATTGAGCAGAAGGGTCAGGCGGACCGGAAACCAATTCAGTCACGTCCACCTCCGGATTCGCAGCAGAAGGACGGGGCTCTATAGGCTGAATCGATTGAGCAGAAAGGTCAGGCGGATCTGAAATCAATTCAGTCACGTCCAGGGGAGTCTGATCGGGCGGATCTGGTTCAGTCGGAACAGGGGGTGAAGGTTGAAGGGGAGTCGGTGGCGGCGCGGCGGTCGAAGGGTGTTGGGAGTCCAAAACAGGGTCGACAGCCAAGTCAACGACGGGCTCTACGTCAACAGCTCCGGCCAAGGGATCGAATGAGCAACCAGGCGCCTCCGTGAGCCCTGATTATCGCGGGCGGCCACGGGGACGGGGTGGGACGGCGGCTGGAGTTTTCTTAGGAGCCATCGTCTCTCTAAAAAAAATTTGATTTTGCTATACTTTGTACATGCGTTCTTTTCAAACAGTTCATAGATCTTTCTTATCAATCATATATGGACAAAGGTTTATATTTCTTGTATGATGAGTAAATTAAAACAATGTGAAAGTGTGATTTGTAGGGGTATAGTATTTACGTTGGAATTGGTCCCCAAAAGTAGAACACAAAAACGAATCACGAGATCACGAGAAGGGGTGAGGAACTCTGTCTCTGTGTAACACTGCTCAAATCAATGTTTGATGGAAATTATGGAAACTGCCCATCGAATTAGTTAAGTTGATTCTTTTCTTTTTTTTTTAGAAAGTAAAATTTCATTAATGAAATAAGAAAAGGAGCTCGAAGCTTAAGTTGATTCTTTTCTCTCGCATAAAATAATATATATATATATATATATATTAAATAATAAAATATCTTACAAGAGCATAAGAACTGCTCGTACGAAATTTACAATAACATGGTTCTTTATAAATCTCCCAAAAACTTTCAAGATCCTATACCAAAAACTTTCTCTCCTGATATTTATAATGGTAGGGTAGTGTTAAATTGAGAGCAACACTTATCATATTTAGAACAATCACGTTTATATATCATGAAAGATTGAAAGAATTAATAATTACTCCCTCTGTTCCATTTTTTTTTTTTTTGTGTTTCGTTATAAATTTCATAATTCAAAAAAGTAAAGTTTTTATCACACTATCTAATTCTTTATTATTTATGTTTCCTACTTTATCATCATTTTATTCACCCTCTCACTTATTTTATCACACGCTTACAACTTTATCAATATACAACCACTCACACACTAATATTTAACTAATTATTCTTAAATTAAAATAAAAGCTTTTAATGGACCGGAGGGAGTAGCATTTTCTAATATAAACACTAATAATCTGTATATGATAACCTTTTCAAGAATCAACCAATTTCGAAAGCAGATAAGCGTCATTCTCAGCACAACACGAAGCAGATGTACTAACCCTTAAATCTTTTCTTCCTCCTTTTTCTTTTAGAAAACGATGGATGAGATAGATAGATGTAGTGGGTGGCTTTAATCTATTCTACTAGTACAGATCTCCTAATTGATGACATATTATTAAAATATAAAATAAGTTAAGTTTAGTAATTAGAGTCAAGTGAATGTGAATTAGATGTGCACCTGTCTGTATAAAATGATTTGCTAGATCTCTCTGTTGCTTCTCACATTACACAGTCCCTCTCTCTCCGTCATCAGCCCGCTAAACACGTGGCACTTCCTCTTCTCTCTATCACAAAACGCCAATTCTATACTTACAGATGAGATAATAATAATAATAATAATAATAATAATAATAATAGTAATATAGTATATCTGATCACTTGTACAAGTATGGTACGCTTCATAATTTCGTCATTAACTGTACTCGCTGCTTAATCTACGCAAACCTCTGGATATTTCAACTTTCAAGGAACTATTAATATCATCACCACCTAGCTGTCCTGTTTACTCTTGGAATCTCTAGTCTTGCAGCTTCAAGGTATGTTTTTTCCTTTCTTACTCTCATTCTGATCTAGATAGTTTTTCAACTTTTGTTTCTGGTGCAATCCAAGTTTCAATTTTTCTTTCCTGTTTGGTTAGTTATGGACTGCATGTTGGTAAAGTTTGCTTTTTTATCTTGTTGATTTCACTTCAAATTATGCTACCTAGCTGTTTCGATTTTGTATGCTAATGTTCTCTTCTTATCTTGTTCAACAAATTTTATTTACATTTTTCTAGAGAACAGGGTATATAAATAAAGTGATATAATATTAAAGGGGGGAGAAATGAAATTGTTCTCATCTGCTTGGCCTTTGTATTGCGTGGATTTGCACTTTTTCCTTCTGACTTGTTGGAGTGTTAAACAAGATCTGCATGTTCCATTTTTATGTTTCGGTTCTTCTTAATCCTCGAAAAATTCATTTTTAGAAAGTGAAAACTTGTAGATTCCATTTGGTGCGAGAACTAACAGATTGATGGACAACTAAATCAACAAGAGTACCAATCTGTGTATTTTAGTTATCACTTAAACTCGTATGCAGTTTCTGGTTTTCGATTTTGTGTTCGTATTTTTCACTCCATCCTTGTGTGCTTTACTCCTATCGGAATCGGGATGTGTCGAGCTGTAGATAAGGGATAATTATAAGATAAAGGAGTGTCTTTTCTCTTTCTACGAGAGTCTACTCATCACGTAGCTAGTCCAAAGATTAACACTGGCTATGCATTCATTCTTTTGTTGCAGTTTTGATGAGATTCCTTGAGAAATTAATATAGTTGCCAATGAGGGCATCAACTTCATGGAGGTGGCTAATTAAGAAGTATCATTTCTTTTTTGACGGGGTATGTGGTCTCTAATGATATCTACTTTTTTATTCTTAGATTCAATCCAAATTGGGGTTTGGATTCTTTTCTTTACAAGTATTATTCGACTTGATTACTACTTTTGAGGTAAGAATGCTAACTTGTAAATTGAATTGTAGGTAGTATGTGGAGCGAAGATGAATCAGTTACCGTTTATGGGAGTTTTCTGTACAGTAATGTTATTCATTATATATAGGACTACAAATTATCAGCATCAGCAGACAGAGGTATAGTTTTGCAAATTCTCAATTGAGTGACTCTTTAAGATTTAATGAGACCCTAAAGCTGAATATTTCCTTAATTCTAATAATAGCTTGGTTACGCTTCTCTTCGTTGTATGTTGAAGTTACTTACACTTTCCTCACTTTTTTGCCAGATGGAGTTAGAATTACACCCTTTCTTTGAACCAAAGGTATTCAACTTTGCAATTTAACCGCAGAATCATAGTGTACAACAAATTATGATGTGGGCTGTTTCGTTTTCAATTGCTAATTGAGCTGCTTTTTTGATGGTCTGATTGTAGGACATAAGAGTGGGTGCTAGAAGTTTGGATAGTTTACCTCATGGTATAATTGAAACTCAGTCAGATATGGAGTTGAAGCCATTATGGAGAACTAGCAATTCCAAGTCAAGGGTAATTTTAATAATCAGTGCCTAAGCCATTGATTCTCAATACTGTTATCTTTCTCGTTTCAGTTGTGTCTTTGTGATATGTCTTTTGCTAGCCATTTACATGACCTTGTCCTGAAACTGTTACATGTTGAAGGATATTTGCTAAAATTATGTTTCTGAAGTATGGGACTCAAGCCTTTGCTCATTCCTGTGTTTTCAGGCCAGTGCTCGGAGCTCTAATAATTTACTAGCAATGCCTGTTGGAATCAAACAAAAGAAGAATGTTGATGCTATTGTGCGGAAGGTATAACCGTCTGTTTATGTTTGAAAGCTGACATATGATCTATCTTGTTATATATGTTGATCAATTAAAATACTTGCCCATCAACAATTGTTCCAAATCAGTTTCTTCCAGAAAACTTCACGGTTATGCTATTCCATTATGATGGAAAATTGGATGGATGGTGGGACCTGGAGTGGAGTAAGGAAGCTACACACATAGTTGCTCAAAACCAAACAAAATGGTAAGATATCAGTTCGGGGTCTATTTAGTTGCACAACTGCACAAAAGAGATTTTTAATTGTGGAGCTTGGCTGAGTTACATTGTGTCGTCATCTAAAAGTGGAATTTGGGGAAATTTTGAAATGATTACCGATTAATAAAAGGTTTTACCTGTAGTTTATAAGTGGATCAGTGAGCATGTTTACTGATAAAAAATTAAGATTACTCACACAAGAATCCCCTGCAGAAGGATATGGTCTTTAAAGTCACAAGATTCTGTATTTTTGTTGTTTCTGGAATTGTTTGCTCAAGAGTGTAATTTTGAGTGAATATTATGTAAGCTGATTCAAAATGTATAATCAGGCCAAATACAAATGCAAAAGTCAGTCTTTTACTGATGCATAATGTATCTTTTTACAGAATAATCACCAGCATTTTTTTGAGGTGCCTTTTGTTTTCCCTAATGTTCAGGTGGTTTGCGAAACGTTTTCTGCATCCGGATGTCATATCAATTTATGATTACATATTCCTCTGGGATGAAGACATGGGAGTAGAGAATTTCCATCCTGGAAGGTATATTTCATGTTATGAATTTTATCTCATTCACTACCGCTTTTGTAAAAATGTTTTCGTCCAAATTATCATTCGTCTGAAAATTCTCTTTGCTTCTGTAAGAGTTGTAAAATGTATATTTGCTAAACAAGTAAATGCATCTTTGTTTTACTTTGGGCCTTCAGCTATTTCTAATTCACTATCTTTCTGAGGGCAGCATCTCATTCCCGTTGAAGCTTTGTTCCCTTTCTTGACAAATTTCTAAAAGAAAACGTGGTTCCAAAGTTTCATGTACAGCCCATCTAAGAATAAAAAAAGACACTAGCTAATTTCATCTCATGCGGCAGGTATCTGGATATTGTGAGATCTGAAGGACTTGACATTTCACAGCCAGCCTTGGACCCAAATTCTACTGGCATACACCACACGATAACAATAAGAAGAAAATTGAGGAAATTCCATAGGTGGGCAATGTATAGAATCATGTGAAGTGACTTTCTTATTTTCTATGTTGTATATCTAATGATTTTATCTTATGTTGTTTTAAGCAGAAGAGTTTATGATGCTAAGGGTAATACCAAATGTCCTGATAGTACCAGGGGGCCTCCATGCACAGGGTACGTTATGGCCTTTTTGGATTGTCCTACTGTGATTATATTTATACAATAACTAAGGAATGCAGTATGTTTGATTTTCTTTTTAAAAAAAATTCTATCAGTTCACAATTTCCTGTGAATTTTCCATTTCGATTTGTATGTAACAGAAAGATCAATGAAGATTATCAGTTGATAATGAGGAATAATACAAGTTCAAGTTGCTATTGTGGTCAATTCTGTGAATAAGCAGAACCGGATTGTTGATACATATGTTCCTGTTCCGCCAATTTGGAGAAGAATAAAAGCTAATAAATTGGTCTATGCAGGTTTGTGGAAGGAATGGCTCCTGTGTTTTCGAGATCTGCATGGCGTTGTGCCTGGCACTTGATACAGGTAACTTCTGCTCCTTAATGATGATCGGTACCCCATGTCTAGTTTTTCTAATGTATGCAATTTTTGGTGTCAAATAAGTGCACAATTAGGCGTTTTGTTCATGTACATTTGTACCCTAGTGATTTTCTGTACATACAAGTCTGACTCCCATAAACTTGACCTAAAGTCTCCATGTTTTTTCAGAATGATCTTGTTCATGGATGGGGAATGGACATGAAATTCGGCTATTGTGTGCAGGTGAGGTTAAACAGTTAATGTCTGCTCTTATATATAATCTTTGTTGATACAGTTTATTCAACATAAATGTGAACATCTACAGGGTGATCGCACAAAAAGGGTGGGAGTGGTTGATAGTGAATACGTGGTTCATCAAAGTATACAAACACTGGGTGGTCCGTCTGCAAAAAAGGTCATTACTCATCACATCTCAGTTACAGAATGTCTTTTCTTTCTGTCTAGCATATGAACTTGATCTTTCATTTTTCATCCATCACACGACATTTCCTTCATAGCTTCGTTCAAATTTGTTAGCTTTTAATTAGTTGCTTATGAAATCATTTTAATTTGTAAGATGTCCGATTAGTGTTAGCATGTCTCATTTTCCTTCATGTCGTATTCCATAGATAATTAGCATCACATTTCCCCTATTAAAGCTTCAATTAGCTTAATGATATATAATATCCGTGCAGGTTCCGCACCCCGAAGTAACTAATAAGGTATAATATCTTGCTGTTCTCTGTATATTTTTTAAAAGGGTATTTACACCTGAACTGCTGAACACCTACGCAATGCCACATTAAACCTACACACTTGTAACAGGCCTCCCTACAAGGGCTGCAAATTTGGGGAGGTTAATGTGAGTCTTCAATGTAAGGGTTGTAGGTGCAGTCCAGGCGTAAATGTCCTTTTTGCGACCCGGTTGGCTCGTGTTTCTGCTACAGATATTTCTTCGCAAATTAGCAATATTTGTAATCTCTGACCTTGATTTTTCTCGTCTTCTCTAACAGAGGCCACGTACGGTTGATGTGAGATCAGAGGTGAGCCACGTTGCTCTTTCAGTTTCAAGATACGTCATACCCCTGGGAATTACTATTAACCTAGTGTTTTCATGTTGGACTATTTACTTAAACAGTATAAGTGTGATGATGCAGATTAGGAGGCAGTCGACAATAGAACTAAAAACATTTAAGGAGCGTTGGGAAAAAGCTGCAAAGGAGGACAAGACGTGGGTGGATCCGTACCGGAAACGCAAGCCACGTAGGAGCCACAAGTCTGATAGCTCTGAGGTTTAGCAGGTCATCATGTATACTAGTTGTGTAGATCATAGATGGGACCTGACCTCAATTGTAAATTTGTAATCGATCATTAGAAAATATCAAGAAATCTCACGTAGTTATCCCATCATGTAGCTTCATAATATTCATTCTTCCATTACCAGTTATTATTGGTTAGGACAATTTCGCAGCTCTTTCTGGTAGTTTTGGTAGGACAATTTCAGATCATTTAAGTTTCTGTAAATGAGACTGTTAGTTGGGCTGTGATAAACTTAGTATACGACTTGTTTATAAGAACATCATGTGCTTGCAGATTTTCATTTTCCAGAAAATGTTCAGGAATGCACATTTGAGATTTATAAAATTGGTTTTGCAAAGCCACCTAAATTCCAATGGATACAGATGTTCGGTGTAAATGAAACAAACGTTCGTGAAAATTTTACGAAAAATTTCCGTCAATGTTTAGTTTATGTTCGAATTTGACCTAATCAAACAGTTCGCGAACATGTTCGTTAATAAACGAACACGAACATATTTCACGAACTCTATGTGAACAAATTATATCTATAATAATCTTATAGTATTATTTTTTTATATGTTATAATATTTTCTAATCTAATCTATCATTTTCATTTTCCACATAAGTTATAAAATTTTTCATTTCTTGTTTAAAGAGGTAGATTGTAGCTACACCACACCAGGAGATAGTCTTTGAGGACATCAGTAAACAAATGGGCCAACCGACAAATATAACGGTTCATTTTGTATATCTGGAGGAGAACACTATTGGAGACCATCTAGCTTCTAGCTAAGGAAGCAAGTAAAATAACTTTTGGAAGAAATGCTCACTTTTTATACTTTGCATTATATTTAGGACAATTGCCGATCGTGGATGCTAAATATGTAATAGCTAAAGACAATTTTAGTTATGTTTGATTGATTAAAAAGGAGGATTTTTTTTTTATGAACAAGAGGAACAGCAGGAGCAGCTGGATGAATGGCTTATTTTCTTTGTATTCTAGTAGTGGGAGTTATACTTTTCAACCATTTGTTACAGTCAGTCTGAAGAAAAGTATTATTTCTCCTTGAATTTTTTCAAAGCAGGTTACGCTGACCATATACCATACAATTCAACGCCCTCTTTTTCTTCTCTCCGAAGCTTCATAACACGGTTATTCATTCATTCACATACAAGTATTACTATAATCTTCATACCATTCCTGCAACTCTTTTCTTTCATCATTTTTGCTAATTTTAAGTACCAAGAAAACATGGCTGGCCGGTATGATCGCAACCCTTTTGACCAAGAAGAAGAAGATGTTAACCCTTTTGCTGTAAGTTCTCGATTTCGAATCCGTTGAATTGGAAAGCCTCTTGGAAAAATAGCTGGATTTTGAGTTACTGGCATGTATTATGTGTAGAATTTTGCTTGTGCTGTTGTTAAGGTCACATGAAAAGGGGTAAAGTTTCGTGCTTTATGCTTGAATTATGTGGAAGCTTTGATCTGATCCATCTTGCTGGATGAGTAGTTGACCCTGTGCCTTCACTTAATGTTTCATTCTCTTGAATTGGGATATTTTAGTTTTAGTTTCCTGCTCTTGTTTTCTTGTTACATGTTTGCTGACTCTGCTGGTAAAACCATCATGTTCTTAGCTAGCTATTGTAATGAATGAGTATGAGTGACGAGGCAACAGCAAACAAGTTAGCCTATTACTACCTGAATACTCAAAACTATGAGGTAGAAAAGCAGAACCGTATCTCACGCGAATTATATTAGAGTTATGTTATGTATAATGTTTTCAATCTTGATAACCAGTGTAATTGGCATGGTGTTCAACTTAATTATAGTAAAAGTATGTAACTAATGATTCTTCGCGTAATTTGGGGATAGTTTTAGAAAATAATTTTTGATTTGTCAATTGACTTATCGAGTATTTATGGATTCAGGTTGGAGGAGGTAGAGGTAAAAAAGGCAACAATGGTGGTACATTTTATTCATCTGTAAGTTCATACATGTTTCTCCTTGAATAAGACTGCTAAAAGTATCAATTTTGAATATTTACTTATGTCAACTCCTTTCAATTTTCAGACTACTGGGAGCGTTCCTCCTGCTACAAACTCAAGGCTTTCACCCCTTCCTCCAGAGCCCGCTGACTTCTACAATCCTACAGCTCCAGTTGATATTCCCCTTGATGATGCTTCTGTATGTTATTTTATAGTTTTTACCTTTTTACTTTTTTAATAGTTGGACTTGCAGTATGTTGGTGATTGGTTCTGAGTTTCTCGACATTGGTATTCTGCGTTCTCATTAGAGGTAACTTCTAATGTAGGATTATAAAAATAAAGAGAGGCAGCTACAGGCTAAAGAAGCTGAATTGAAAAGGAGGGAACAGGTTGGTCACTTTAAGCAATTTATCTTGGATTTCTGCTTATTAAATTTGAACTAATTCTACCAAATGGCATTCCTTTCACTTCTTGCAATGGGGTGTCTGCATCTTTCCTGTATTATTTGATGTGTTTTTAATTGGTGACTTCGCAAGCTTACCTTGCATTATTCTTCTTACAATGCCTATCTTTCGGAAAATCTGTATATCTGTCGATATTGTTCCTGCAACATTTCTTTCAAGTAATGGCTTGCTGTCTCTAATTTCTAGAGAAGTTTTCGTTCGATCGAATTAATGTCCTGGAGTAATTTTGTAATCTGAGGTTTACTAATCCTAATTATACTATGTTCTCTCCACGACTTGATTTTATTTTTATTTTTTAAGTAAAACATTGGTAAACGAACTTTAGGTCTTATAATACAAAAATATTTTTGTTTTGGTACTGCACTTTGCTCACCGGTACCATCGGGGTCCAATTAAAGATTATCCCCCAAACTAAATTAAATCAATGCATATAAGTTTAATTATGCCATGTATGAAAAATTACGGAATAGTGAAAATAATACTACTAAGGTGTAAGGTCCTAATAGATGTGTACAATAGAACCATTCTTAGCAGTAAGATATGTGCTCTCTTGATAAATTTGCATAAGAATTACAAGCATGACAATTACGAGCTTCAAGTTGACACCTGAATACAGAATGATACATGTGTTTAATAATTTTTGGCCCAAGATCGATATGCTACAACACTGGATGCCTAAACTTCGATACATTGAACTTAACTCTACTTGATGTTCTTTCCTGCAGGAAGTTAGGAGGAAAGAAGAGGCTATTGCACGAGGTAATGTGCCTTCTCTTAGTGGATTACCTTATTACCTCACCATTCGCCCTTTTTCTAGAACGGAGAATATCTAATTTCTCCCTCTACGTAGCCTTATGAAATTTGAGCTAAAGAGAATTATTATGTGGATATCTTGTCATTTTGTAGCTGGCGTTGTTCTTGAAGAGAAAAATTGGCCTCCATTTTTCCCTATTATCCACCACGATATTGCAAATGACATACCGGTCCATCTGCAGAGGGTACAATATGTTGCGTTTGCATCCTTTTTGGGTATGTGAGATTTATCTTCTATGATTTATACGCTCTTTGGTTTCTTGTTAGCAATGGCGAATACAACTGCTAATTGCTAAGATGCTGTAGGATTTGTGTTTTCTTACTGTTAAAGGTATTTTGCTATTTATTGTGAGCATTATCCTCATTATGATTACTAAGCTTTTCTGACAATAGTGGGCTGAAAGATGAACTAAAAGGAAATTGCAGCCTCTTTTTTCTTGTATAACGTATATTACATGGTTGACATTATTATCATAGAACTAAGATAACTCCCTGCAGGTCTGTCATAGAAGTTGGCATAGTCATACACATTCTTGTAATAAACATCTTTAGCTACCAAATGATTCAACAAGAGTGATCTACTAGCGGAGTGTGTTACTGTCGGGCAATTTTTGTTCTATACGTTTGTTGGAGTTGAATTATAATATGCATCAAATAAAATTGAATTTTTTTGTTTGTTTAGTTTAGGGTTATACGTCACAAAGCACTTCTCTAACTTCTCTAATTGAAAGCCAAACGAAATCGCACGAGGCATATGTGGCAATTTCTGTCTTGGAAGGGACTACGCCTCTGCCTTTTACCACTTTTGAATGCTTCACATGACTTGATACAGTTCTCATTAGCTGGCATTTTCTATTGTGAGCGAGGTTTCATGTATTGGAACGACTCATTGCGTTATGAGGATCTGTTAGTATTTCTACTCATCAACGATTACATGTTATGTACTAGAGCCCAAACCTCCTATTGAGTTCTTGGCTGGTCATCCTTATATGACAATTATTTGTGTGCTGTTGGTGATCAGGACTCGCGCTAGCTCTTGTATGGAATCTCGTAGCTGTCACTACTGCATGGATTAGAGGGCGAGGTTGGTATATTCATTAAGTATACTTAATTTTTTTTTTTTTTTTTTTAATGTGTTTCTAAACATGAGATTTCACTGGTAGGTGCACAAATTTGGTTTCTTGCTATCATCTACCTAATATCAGGGGTTCCCGGAGCTTACGTATTATGGTATCGTCCACTCTACCGTGCATTTAGGTATGTTATCCTAGTATTTTGCTTTTCTATTTCAGTTTTACTGAAACAAACTTATGTCTGTCAGCATGGGTTTTTTATATTATTTGACCACAGTATTAATACACCAAGTTTTCCCTCCGTCCCAAAGAAGTTGTCCACTTATGCATTTTAGGCGTCCTGCTGGAGTTGTCCACTTTCGCTTATTTGCCATTTTAGGAAAAATGTGGCAAATAATTATTGAGATATGCTGAATTGATGTGCTTAAAGTGGACAAACTATATGTCACAAGTCTCCCGTGCAGTCTGGGATGTGCTTAAATCTCTCTCAATGCAGCATCTCTATAATTATTAGTACCATCTCTTATTTTAGCAGACCACTTGGTGGATAAAAAGAGTTTATTCTTAGTCGAATGTCTTGTTTTAAGAATTGTACTTCGGAATTTACATTGATCTGCTAATCAGTGATATATCGATTAAAACACCAGAACTCGCAAAATTGCTGTTCATGTGTTAAAGAAGGATATCCGATATCATAGGGATGAAATGTTGTGGTTTGATAGTACATCCATCGTTCTTACTATGTTGCAGGAAAGAAAGTGCCACGAGATTTGGGTTATTTTTCCTGTTTTACATGGTAAGTTTCTTATACTCACTTTTCGTCTTTGGTGCATTTTTGAACCATATATTTGACAATGTGTTCGATTTGTTTTTAGCTTCACATTGTCTTCTGTATCTTTGCTTCTGTTGCACCACCAGTGGTTTTCCGAGGAAATTCTCTTACGTAAGTCTTTCTAATTTGTTCTAGCACAGCTATATGTATAAGATTGCTTCAACATTTGTCCATGTTAGCGTATTTTGTTGAGTAAATTCTCAATGGTTCGTCCGCAATAACTTTTACTGGTGGTATTGTTTACAGAGGTATCCTACCTGCCATTGATAACATAGGTGGGAACATTCTTGTTGGGGTAAGTTTAGTTTCACCTAGGTTATATTATCTGCTGTTTATGGCTCACATACAAAATTGGTTCTGTACTTGTATTCTTGTGTATATATGATCAGTGTACTGGTTACTCTACTAACAGTTTGTTGCTTGCACAGATTTTCTACTTCATCGGGTTTGGACTATTCTGTCTGGAGGCTTGTATCAGCATTTGGGTTATACAGGTCCTAATATCTCTCCCTCCATCTGCAAGACTACAATAATGAACTTATGGTTGCATGCATATCCCTGACAAACTCTTCCTGTTTGCAGCAAGTATACACGTACTTCAGAGGCAGTGGCCAGGCGGCAGAGATGAAACGTGAAGCTGCTAGAGGTGCCGTGAGAGCAGCTTTCTAGTTCCTGAAATGCTTTGGTGGTACTGGGATGCTACTCCACCTGATTTAGAACCTTTTGGACGAGTGTTCATAGTTTTCACAATCACATGTATACAGGTTTTCTGTTTTTGGAATGAGGCTTTGAGAGTAGTAGAAAGATATAGGAGTTGAAACACATGCTAGACTATTTGTTATCATGTCTGTATGTAAACCTACATAATTATTAATTGTTGTGTATAAACTATATTCTAATAAAAGTGATTGCCTGTTAGTTTACACTGATGAATCGTGTTCTATTTGCAACCAAAATGTTGCTGCCATGTCAGTTTATGTGAGATTTCCAGGCGTGAGCTTTCTTATACATGAATTGGCCGGTTAGAGATTGTATTTTATCAGGCGATTTCTACCAGCCAAAATTAGTCATTGGGTGAGTTTTGATACTAAAAGACTGATATTGATGAACAAGGAGATTGGTGATGTTTTTGGAACAACGTGGCGTGGCGTCTATACTTAATTTATAACAGACGGAATTGTGTTATTAAAAAAATGATGTTTTCAAGTAAAACAATGCATAAACACCTCAAGTTTACAGTAATAACCTTAATGTTGTCGGTTTCTTTTTTTTTTTTTTAAATCTTTACTGTAACAAAAATAAAAGGACACATATAACGTTTATTGTTGCGATTAACCACTAAAACCATAGCTAATCAACCTTCAAATCAATCAACACTACTCCGATCAAACAATTGCGAGCAAAACAGTAAAGAACGCAAGAGATTACGTGGTTCGGCAAATGCATACGTCCACGGAAGCAATCAGAGACTGTATTATTGATCAACACAGTGTTTGCAACAAAGCTTCAATCCTGAAACTTGCAGAGTAAATCGAAGAAGAAGCGAAGAAGATGAAGATGGCAGTTATTTATGTAAGAGGAGAAAACGTAATATGAGAAGAATAAAACCCACAACTATTTTATACTCTCTTCTTCTGTCTTCACATGTCATGCCACATTGCTTCAGCCAATCAGAAGCCAGCAAGACATTCATTAAGTGTAGAAACGCACTTTTCTCTTGTGAAACACGCCTTTGCGTAAGAAAAGAACTCTACTTCTTGTGTATCTTCTTCCTTTCTTAGTTCACCATCACCACTTCAATCTATTCCACATTTATAATCATGAACATACGGGTTTTAGCTACCTACGATTATGGAGATGTTTGTCTTCGTGAAATACTTGATTTTTGGAGTTATAAGTGTGGTACATTAAGGAGTTGGAGTTACATGTATAAGGTACATGGTTCGAAGTCCACTGAAGACGAAGGTGGTGATTCTCTCTCAAATGGAGTTTTGTAAGCTCATTAAGCTCTGAATGGAGTCCATTGATGATACATAAGTATATGAACTCTAATAATAAAGTGCTTGTTTGACATCCAGTTTAAATCAACGAAACCTAGTTAAAACAACTATTTTAACTTGATTTTCTTGATTTTAATCGCTATCCAACAACCCGAAACACTTTATTTTTCTAGACATAGGTAAAGCAACTTGTGAAAGATTTGATTTTCCAAAATAATATCAAAATCCAAGTCACGTTTGTATAAATAAGGTGGGTCCATAAATTCTTTAAAAAACCTGATTATACATTTCACAATTGTAATAGTTAGGCTCTGTTCTCTTCAACTGAAAACCCATTCAATTCAGTTCCGTTCAATTCAGTTCAGTTCTGTTTAGTTATATTTTATACTACAATTCCGTTCAGTTCAGTTCAGTTGAGTAAATTTCAGTTGAAAAGAACAAAGTATTAATGTATCAAATAAGTGAGTAACTTTATGTACGTATGGTGTATGTATAGTAACGATGTGGGTTGAAATAAAAATGTAATACAATATTTTTATTAGTAAAGATATACTTGCTCCATCCTAAAATAAAATTTTCTTTTGTTTTAGCATTTACAATCAACAAATTTCAGTTTAACTATGAACTTATTCTTAAATCGAAAATATAAAATGCTCAATTGAAATTATATAATAAAACTTTACTTCCAAAATTGTCATTATATGATTTAATTGAACATTTTGCTATAATAGCCTAAGATTAATTAATATAGTCAAAATTAAAGTTTGTAGAACGAAGAAAAAAATAAAAAAAAAAGGACATTTGTTCTGGGACGGGAAGTACAAAATAACATACCTAAATAGGGTGAAGTACATGTAACTATTTTGCATTGAACAAAATCATGAAAACAACACACAGCCCTCGGTCCCACTTAAAAGATATCATATGAGTGTCGGACTTTAGTAGAAAATTACTCCTAAACTATGACACTAATTTTATTTTTATTTTTTTATCAAGTAGCTAGTAATGCTCTGTTCCTTTTCAACTGTAATTTTCTGAACTGAAATGAACTGAACTGAATTGTAGTATAAAATATAACTGAACTGAATTGAATGGAACTGAACTGAATGGGTTTTCAGTTGATGTTCCAAAAGATGTTTGTGACCTTTGATGTCGTGTTGTGTGTGGGGATATCAATGGACCGGTTAGGCTTCTTGAGACCCGATGTTGGCCCATTGAATGGTTGGTTTGGTTGATCGGGGCAAGCTTGGTCGGCCAAATTGCCGTCCTAATTGTGTATTTTAACAAATGTTAGTTAACTCCTCATAAATTATACTAGTAATAATTGTGTGTTTTAAGGACTTTGACGGAAATTCATTATCCCATACTAGTATATATGTAGAACTAGAAGAGTTGATCATAATCCTAGCCGTGTGATATTGTCGTGTAGATTTAGTAGGAGTGAAGTGGAACTGAAATGCTAATAATTAATTATCAATTAAGCTGGAAATGATTATTTTGATAGATATCATTATAGATAGATATAGTGTAGCTAACAGAATTGGAGAATAAAAACATAAATCTAGCCAACCGAGCGAGCGAACTAGCTAGTTTAAAATCTGGTGGTGCAGTTAAGAATCATATCCAACCAACCAAAATTAAAAACCAATCCTCAAAGCATTAATTCACCAAGTGGAATTAATGAATCATCACATACATCAACTTACTTGACCTAGCTACACTACTACTCCTTAATTTAATTACCACCACATTAGAGATTACTTGTACAAACTTTTTACTTAAGGAACAATAACAGTACACAATACTAGTAGTAGTAGTAGTAGAAAACATATATAAGCATTTCACTTCCAGCTGTACTTATACGTAGTGATCATAAATCTCAGCAAGAAGCCGTACACTTCTTCTTGCAATCAATAGTGCAACTCCCGCTGCCTCCACCCGCACCGTACCCCTTGCCGGAGCGGCTAAACGATTTGTAACACTTAGCAGGACATATGATCTTCTTCTTGTAACACGGTCCCTTGTCCCTGCACACTGCTGATCCCCTTATTACACCTCCTTTTGAGTACCCTCCACCCGGTCCTCCAAACCCCGACCCATACCCGCCTCCGAAGTTTCCTCCGCCCGGGCCGAACCCGGGGATGTTGAACCCCGGTTGGCCGAAGAACCCGCCTACGCCTCCGTCGTTGTTGTTGTTGTTGGGTGTACGGGTGGCGAAGGTGGATGAGAAGATGATGAGAAGGAAGGTGAAGAGGATGGTAATTATAGTGAGATTGGATATTTTCATTCTTTGTTTTCTTTTTGTTTTTGTTTTGATGTTCTTGCTTAGTTTTGGTGTTTTAAAATTGATGGGAGTGTGAGGGTTTAAGTAGGGGGTTGGATAGGAAGGCATGCATTTATGGATTGTAGTTGAGAGAGTTGATGGAGCCATTCATTTGCATTCATTTTGGTATTAACTCATATGCTCCAAGTTACTAATTACTATCCCCACTGAAAACTTATCATTTGTCATCATCTTAGTATAATTTCTCACCCATCATAAACTTCTCATTTTATCATTTTAGTCATTTTATCCATCATAAATTTTCCATTTTATCATTGTAGTCGTCCCACACACAAAGCTTCAAAATTTCATTTCCTACAACTGTTACTTTCAATTTCAATTAACTGATACTTATATAATACGCTCATATTTACAAATTTACCGACCTACTATATCTTTTATGTTCATTTGAATAATACTAAACTTCCCATTCTAACAATTAACTATTAATTTTTATTCATTCTTTATTTTTTATGTTTTTATTTTTCCTTATTTTGTAGACCATTAAAATAAACGGGAAGTTATTATCGAGAAGTAGGATGAATATATAAATAGCAAGGTGGATATATGTGTGGCAACATACACTAGCTAGGTTGGGGATGAGTTAATGCATGCATGATTCATATATCATCATCACAAAAGTCTTCTATTAGAAGTACTACTAGCTAGTTTGGACTTTTAGGATGCAGGTAGGCAAGTAGGCAAGACACTATAATTGTCATGGTGGAAATTTGTTCGCCCTGTCGATTCATTATTGATTAGGAGGTGATGAGAATGGAGAGTGGATCGAGTATGCATGTCATTTTCAATTCAATCACGGTTTCTTTTAGTGATTTGTTTTTAACTAAATCTTATACTTTACGCATCCCATATAATTCCATATCATCCAAGCCTCGTGCATTATATTATAGGGAGGGGGTGGTAAAGAGAATATTATTGGGTAGGATGGGGATTGTTCATGGAATATATAGGGATGGACCAACATAACCTAAATTACAAGTTCCTTTCAACAAATACAACCAATTCAATTTTCCTGCCACAAACTCCACTCCGCAATTTATTTAATTTTCATTTGAACGAAGTATTTATAGGAATCAAAACTGTAACGACCTGGAAATTTCAAATAAAATATAACCTGAATTAAAAGTAGTATCCGTCCTAGAGCGTACATCCACCAAACGTGGTGATTTGAGGATGCCAGTTTAAATCACAAAACGTCAAAGATCGTGCTTAACATAATTCGAAAAGGAAAGAACTAAAATTAAATCATAAAGTTCTCCTAGGAGTTCCGAATCACCAAAGAGCCGCTCCATCGTCATCTCCAAATTCATTACCTGAAAACATTGCCTATATATTAAGAAGTCAGTTTACATTAACTGAGCAATTAACAACTCATGTGAATATTAATCTTTATTGATATTACTTCATTGCTTGACATAACATTAACTCTTGCCACTTTCGCTTGACATCTTGCATAGCCTCTTATCTTTCTCGGCCTGACACCAAGCCTGGCTTAATATTTTTAGTGGCCTGACACTAAGCCTGGCCTAATATATAGTTTCTCGGCCTAACACAGAGCCTGGCCTAATAGTTTATTGGCCTGACACTAAGCCTGGCCTATATTTTAATTCTTAACCTGACACTAAGCCTGACACTAAGCCTGGTCAATAATTTTAGTTAGCCTGACACAAAGCCTAGCTAACGATTTATTTTTAAAAATTCTTAACTTTCATGAAGGTACGAAATCATGATTTTAAAAAACATAAACTTATTATTTCATGCTCTAGTGAATGCATAAACATCAAATAACGAAAATCATCGTAATAACCCATTGGCAACGGTAACATAATTCAAGACAAGCCACATTATTAAGCAATCCCAGCAACACAAGCCTTACAAAGGAATGGTGAAAGGTATAATTGCCTAATAAATTCAGCAGCTAGCTTAGGCACACAAATTATAAAGAAAGGTGGATCAGAGTGTTAACAGCACCATGCGCCAATGAGAAAGATTAGCAAGCAGTTGGTGTGAGTTAATTAATTAATCGTATATTCTTCCTAAAGCAAACACGGCTGGTAATGTAACAAATATATCTTACTGAATCATGATTAGTACGCAGTGGCGAAGCTAGGCTGTGTCGAGCCGGGTCAGTCGACCCGGCTCGACTTGCCATTGACTCTGAATTAGTAGTGCGAAGCGGAAAAAAATTAATATAGTCAGTATACGTTACCTATCCACAAAAATAACAAACTTTGTATATAGCTGAGTGGATGAGTATATCCATATTTACCTTTAGTGTATGGGTTCCAACACCCATCTTCATCACTTTTTCTTTTTGATTTAAGCATATTTTTCTTTCTCATTTTAGCTTCACTTTTCTTTGATTTTTTTTTTTTTTGATTTAAGCATATTTTTATCTCTCATTTTAACTTCACTTTCCTTTCCTATTGTTTTTTTTTTATTTTCCAAAAATACATAGTTTTATCAAGATATCAAATAATATTCGTCCATACTCACCTTATAATATATCATAACAAATTTATGAATACATAAAAAAATATTAATTTTAAATATACCTATTGTTACGCAATATCAATGAGTAAATGATGATAAATATATATATATATATATATATATATATATTCATACTTGTATAATATACTAATATGACAATAATATTTTAGTTGTGAAAATCGTAAGTTAAGATTCGACCCATCTGAAATATGCTTCTGGATTCGCCATTGTTAGTATGGCAGAACGCAAATTCAAATACACCTAGTTAGCACGCCATGATTATAAATCAACAACAATCTATTAACCGTACATGTCAACTCTTCGAGCAATTTCTCTAACAAATTTAAACATGCTATTAAATATGAATATATAATACAATCACTTGCCTAGTAAAGAGAATATCAAGAGCACCCGGTAAAGCTAGACAGAAAACTTCTTCTTCTCCAAGTTGCCCCCTTCCTCTTTTTGTCCTGCTCCTTTCTAGGCTTTGATTTAAGGGAAAATGGGGGAAAAGAAAAAAAATAGAGAAAAATAAGATTTTCCTGTAAAATGTGAGGGAAAAACAACTTTTCTTATTTGTTGGAGATGGATATATTTTATATAGATTTTCATAAATTTTCCAGAATTTCCTGAGAACTATCAAATGGTGAAAAACAATATTTTCCCCTATTTTTTTTTCTTTTCCCTCCTTTTTCCCTCAAACAAAATAAAGCCCAAGTTAAATACTAAGAAACATGTATTTGGCTAGGTTTAGATTAAAACGATTGAGCTCACAAATTGGGCCGAGGTCACTTAGACTTAAATCTTTACGAATTATACTAAATTCGCCATGATTCGTCCAAATTCACTATTATATTTTCGGGCTACTACAAAAACTGTCCACGTACTAAAGAACGATTATAAATTATTAGATCTAGACCTCTATATATTAATTCGAGCTCGTAGATTTTAAATGATAGGAAATTATATAAAATACGAACACAATTGTGCACATAATCTTTACTAGCACTCATGGATTAGTGGGGGTGGTGCCTAGAGAAAGATTTAAGGTTGAATGACCATGGGGCTAAACTAGAATTATATTGCATCACGTGTGTAGCTAGCTAGTTAATTTACCCTCCATTTTGCTCTAGTATTTGGTCAAACATGCATAGATTCACATGATTCCATATGTATACATTAATTATACACCCTTTCATTTGCAATTTTGCATTAATCATCATTCCACTCTTATCTCAATGTAACATGCCTATCGGCATGGACAGAAGATATTCTTTCATGGCCAGGGACGGATCCAGAAATATTTTCGACACTGGACTAAATTTACGATGCAACAATTTTTCGAATAATTGTAGAAATATTTTCGACACTGGACTATATTTACGATGCAAGAATTTTTTGAATAATTGTAATGTTTTATTATATTTTTTATATATAATTTTCGTCAACGAATAGTTACAAATTGAATTAAAGTGATCATGAATTTAAAATGTATATTAAGGAGAACATAATGATAGACATCGAAGTGCATATTAAGAAGAAGAAAAAGAAAAGAACGCTAAAATGATAAGAAAAAGAGTGTTGATAGCAAGAATTGATCCCGGGTTGTTGAAAAATGCCTTGAAACTCCACAAGATTCTTACGAATTGAGCTACAAATCAAATATTAAGTTTATTATTGTTGATTTCTATATGTAAACTTACACTATTTAAACATAATTAACTTTTTTTTAAAAAATTTTCCGGAGGATCCCGGGCTATAGCCTAGGTGGTGGGTCCGCCTCTGTTCACAGCCTATAGCGGTATAATCCCATCCGTACACATATGAACAATTATCAAACGCCTAACCTAAATCGACTTTCCTTTCCTTCCCTACTTACTCCAAAAAAATTAAGGAGCTTACACCCAAATAACTTGATTATACTCTAATGCACATCGGTCGAGGTCTGATTTTTGGTAGGTACCATTAAGGGTTATTTACGTACACATTCCCTGTATAATGGTGAAATTACACATAAACTTAGTCCGAATTACTCTGTAACATATAGACCCCTGACATTAATTATTTCCGTCAAAAGTTAGTCAAATCGTTAAAAGTCAAAGTCCACTGAAAAAAAATTATTTATGACAATCATTAAACAATTTTATAACGTCACAATCAGAATTTTGATTTCCAAAAGTAGTCTCAGGGGGTTTAAAAAATAAACTATACCATCGGAGGGTTCGAAAGAATTTCTTTTTAATATGAACCAAAACTGAAAATAAAATGTAAAATTAAATGGAATGATATTTGTTATATATATGTGGTTTGTTTCTTGTCATTTTAACATGAATATGAAATATTTAGACAATAGTCATGTGAGAATTCATAGAAGAAGACGAAATTGATGTATTTTAGTCCATAAAGTATATAGTGTATCTGGGAGCGGTGTATAAGTAATAAAAATATTTAGACAATAGTTTTATGCAAGTTCATATAAGAAGGTCAAATTGATGCAATAATTTTTAGTCCATAAAGTATCATGTGAACCTGACACTGACATGAATGTATAAATAATAAAAAATATTTAGATAGTAGTTAGGTGGAAGTTCATTGAGAAGGCCAATTCGGTGCATTTATATTTCATAAGGTATCAAGTGTATCTGATAGGGTTGTAATTTAGACAATAATTATGTTGAAGTTCATATATATATAAGCAATCTAAATTGGTGCATTCTCATTTCGTGTCATTTTTTTCCACTTTTCATGTCCCTTTTTTCGTGCCAAAATGATAAGAAATAACAATCATATAAGAGTAAGCAACAAAACACCATTCCATTTCATTTTATTCTCAGTTTTGGTTCATATTAAAAAAACTTTACTTTCAAACCCCCGATGGTACTTTAGTTTAAAATCCCCTGGAGGTACTTTTAAAAATCCAAATTCTGATTATGACGTCATAAAATTGTTTAATGTCGTCATAAATATTTTTTCCTAGTTGACTTTGACTTTTAACGGTTTGACTAACTTTTGATGAAAATAATTAACGGCAAGGGGTCTATATGTTACACAGTGATTTGGACTGGGTTTATGTGTAATTTCGCTATTATACAAAGGGTGTGTACGTAAATATGATGGTTTGTTTTGATGGAATGTTATTGCACTATGTGGACTTTGTACCGGCAATGTTTGTTAAGTGTTAACGAATCAAGTTGTTACTCGTGAGAAAACTCGGCTCAAGCTCACGGGCAGGTTCAACTAAGTTTTGAGCGAGCATCGAGCATTATGGTTAAAGCTCGACTATTTGTGTGCAACTCACGAGCATATGAGTAAATAAACGTATGTGTTATGTATTTATAGTTATATATAAATTTAAGATTATATTTTAACATTATACACAATAACTTTTTGTGTTTGTATTTACTTTGTTCAAAACACGAAGTAACATATTAGTATTTGAAAATTTTATTAATGTAAAATGTAATGCTTCAAAAATAACAATGTTACGTTAAATATGTTTTTTAGATAATATAATAACTAATTAAAAGTTACGTTAAATATGTTTTTTAGATAATATAATAACTAATTAAACTTGTTGATCGTAAGCAAGCTCAGCGCCTGCGAGCTTGAATTCGAGATCTTAACGATGAAGCTCGAGTTTGAGCCCGTGATCAACTTATAGTCACAAGCATGAGCTCAACGCAGGATTGAATCGAATCGGCTCGTTAACACGCGAAAGCTTGTGCTTGGATGAAGCATCTTTTATGCTCGTTATACTTCCAGTTTGATCGATCATTAATAAATTTCACTTTAACGGGAAAAAAAACATTTCTCATAATCCTCATTGTGTACTGGGAGAACTGACAGTATATGTCATCCATACTAGAACTATTTTAAAGATAGTGCATTCAACTTTGAAGTTTTTAGGTATATATTTGAGAAAATAAAGGTACACTTCATTCATATAAATAGCATTTTTAGTCCCTTAAAACTCCCTAAAATTTAGGGGCAAAACTATACTTCCTTGTCCTGGAGAACTTCATAAATTAGGGTTGACACGTAGTTTTAGGTGAAAATTTAAAATAATGATAAAATATAAAAAAGAGTATGAAAGAGTGTAGTTGCATTTCTTAGTAATGTATAAAGTTATATAAAACAGATGAAAATGACAAGTGTATGAAGTTTTGAGAGACGGATTGAATAAGTCTCCTGAGATACGGCCTCTAAATAATTTATATAGAGATGGACCTATATTTTCAAGAAAAATACAATGATATCAATCAAAATATCTATGTATTGCCAACATTGGTGTGTTTTCATGTGTATACAAGAAATACATTTTGTTAACAATATAAACATTTCGATTAGTAACATCGATGACTTTTAAAAAAACATAAGTCGTCTCTACTGTCTAGATAAGTAATCAAGAGATCGTACCTAGATAATTTGTGCTACCCTTTTGAATTTGTTATTGAAATAAAAGCCAAGTGCCGTTCAACCGTTTATTAAGTACAAGTACGACTTATAGGCACAAAACAAGTTAAACAACCATGCATGTCCACCGATTCAAGATTGTGCATTAGACAATGAAATGTTTAATTAATTAAGAGCTTCTACTACTTCATCTATTAACTAGCTTCTTAAATGCATCTGTTAACTACTATCCACAAAGACTTCTCCGTCCAGCCGCTATCATTTAGTCGATGTCTCGATCATCAAATCATTCAAACATTAGCTGCATTTTATATCCACTTTTTCATAACTAAAAAGCTAAAAGTAAATCTACCCCGTGATTAATTTTTAACATCACTACTTCTACCACAGGGTTAATTTGTATGAGATATACATACATTTATCATTTTTAACTGTTTCATAATTTCATACATTACTAAAACAGTAATTTACCCCGAATCACCATAAATCCAATAAATAATAAATGATCTTAACCTAGACACAATTTATAAATTTTACCACTAAAAGTATAATTTTTGCCATATTTTATGGTCCACTATCATTTTGTTTCTGTTTTTCACCTAAACCTGCACGGCAATTTAAATGTATGAAGTTATACCCGACGGAGGTATTACAACATGGTAAATTACATATGGACCTCATCTTAGATTTCGTTATTACACTGGGGGTTGCTAAAAGTTATAAAAAGCACAAGCCCCCTTGAAAGTATAGTACAGGCTTATATTTTGCGTTACAGGGAGGCTAAGCTGCAATTTGCAGCTCCACGTCCACCTGAGTCCGTGGAATCTTGGTCAGCTCCCTTGTCTCCTTTTATCAAAGTGAATGTAGATGCTTCCGTTTCAAGGAATACTCGAATGGCTGGGTTGGATATTGTTGCTAGGGATCACTTGAGCAACGTATTGGTTTGGTGTCGTTGTATGATTCCACACGTTTCCTGTCCGGAAACTGCAGAGACACTTGCTATGGTTTATGGAGTTGATTTAGCAATTGAAAAGGGCTGGCAGTATGTCAATTTCGAAGGGGACTGTACTGCAGTCATCCGTGCTATTTGTTCGCGGATGCCTTGTTTATCTATTGCTGGAAATTTCATTGAAGATATCAGGCACAAAGCTACTTCATTTACTAGCTGTAGCTTTACACATATTAGACGCTCTGGTAATGTAATGGCTCATGATTTAGCCAAAGGTGCTGTTAGCAATAGTGAGAGGGCACTGTTAGTTTGCCTTTTTGATTTTCCAGTTCTTGTAATCGTCCGGATACTTTCATCATTGAATGAATTGACTTTCTTTCTCAAAAAAAAAAAAAAAAAAAAAAAAAAAAAAAAAAACAAACAAACAAACAAACAAACAAACGTATAAATAATCTCTCATACTATTTCACAATATATATATATATATATATATATATATATATATATATATATATATTAATAAATGGAATAAAGTGAAGTAAAAAAATGTTTCCATACATCAAATTACATAGTAAGTGCTTCATTAAATGGAAAGCAAGCTCGCATAAACTCTGACACAACTGGAAGCCATAATTATGAAACCCATGATAAATTCAAACATTTTCCAATAGTTCCAGTGCAGAGAATTATGATCATGTTCAAGCAAATTAGCTAAACAAATCTGACCTTTGAAAGGCTTTCTTTCTGTTATGAACATGTTCATGTAAAGCAAATCAAACAGACTTGACCTGGATGTGCAATGAAAGCAAGAAACAGGACTCCGTCCCATTCTCTTCCGTGTTTTGAGACATTAAAATGCGATCAGGATGTTCTTAACAATTAGCAAAGTTGAGTGGTAATAATATCTGCTCAAACCACCTTCAAGATTATTACATGCTATATATTTGAGTGGCCAAAAAAATGCATCCTTATTCACAGGGCATCACGTCAGTTATGATCCTTTGCCCACCTGGAGTATACTAGTATTATACAATCTTTTACTCGTTATCAGTAAGATCACGTTAGAGGCTGGATGAGTTCCAACTAGCATCCACAGCCCCAATGATCTTTTCATGCAGCCTAATTCCTGAACAAGCAATTATTCCCCGATCAAGGCCTTCTAAGTACATACCTTTTGAGAAGTCGAGCTGGTGACCGCCAGCATCAGTAACCACACCGCCAGCTTCTTGAATGATCACAACACCAGCTGCATGATCCCATATTTTCTCTTTGTAACCTGCTCGGGCAAACTTCATGAATATTTCAGCATCTCCCCGGGCTATTGTAGCGTATTTCACCATCGAATACACACGTAATGGTTGATTCCTGCAAACAAGGATATATAATACTTTCAATAAAATGAACTTGTACACAATTTTATTACTAGCTTTGTGATCTACTAGGCTAGTAACATACTTTCTCCAATTTTCCTAGAGGAACTTGTTTGCTGAATTTTCTTCCTGCAGGAGATTTGAAGCAACATATACTACTATTCAAGTGTTTTACAAGATCAATCACTAAGAATCCGTCAGTTGAAATGCATGTTATTAAGCTAACTGGCTTGTTACACACTACTGATATAGTGATATGAGAAGATTCCAGACAGAGAACAAAAAGAACTATGTTTTCATTAAACTTACCAAACATCCATCTAGTTAAACTTTTTTTTCTTTTTGCCCGAAAAGAGAATTTTGTACCAAATACTACCAATAAGGCAATGATAGTATTGTTTGCATAAAAAAGGGACTATTCACCATTTTCTCAAACCGCAGGGATCTTCTATCTATTTCCAAAGCAATGGTTCTCAATTGCATTGGAAAAATCATGTGATGGTAGCACTTGGCTCAACATTAATCAGTCAAGAAAAGCATGGAGAAGAATATTCACCTAAGTCCAACGCTATGAGCTAGTCCTGCAGTGAATGAGTGACTTGTATTTGCCTTCTCTACAGGTTCACAAAAGGTAGCCAGTACTGGATCATCAATACCTGAAACGTGTATTCGTCTTGCAGAGTTTGGCCAGACAAATCCCTTTTCTTTACGAAATAGTGGTTGCATCCAGGCACTATGACTACCTTTCCTTGCATATAGCACACACCCTTTATCCCAAGATGCTGATGCTTCGGAAGTCAATGTAGATATAATTTTACGGTAACCGTTTTGGTAACTTAACCCTTCTTTATTGATAGGATAATTTGGGCATCCAAGAACTCCAAGCACAGGTTCACCCTTCTCTACTAAAGCGAGAGCAATTGCATATTGATCTCCACGTACAAACCCCAACGTGCCATCAACGGGATCTAAAACCCAAAATCTTCCCGTGGATCCACCAGTCGAGTTGCATCTGCTAATGGCTTCGAGAACCTCTGAACTATTTAAAGGATTCCTTGGAGCATTTAGTCCGAAAGAAGGAGCTTCAGATAAGCATACATTAACTGTCTCCACAACAGCTGCGAGTAAATTAACTGAATCAGCGTTGGACAGTACTTGAACATCTTCTTCTGCAACAATGGAGACATTTTGACGCCCAAAAGCTTCAGAGAGTACCCAGCTCACAATTGCTTGAACACTCCAATCTGCTCAGAAGTAGCAATTTGGAGCATTAGCCGATCCAACCTATTTCATGTAAACCTATTAGGCTAGACCTCTCCAAAAGACCAAATAGGAAGCAGAATACATAATGAGTTCATACAAGACTAGCGGAATGTTCACTTCGGTTTTAATCGTGAGTTTTAGAGGACTTTCAAGTATTACAAAGCCTCTAAAACACAGTGAACACACCCTCATGTTTAAGTCCCGGCCCGGATCAAAAGTTGGTCGTACAAGACAAGAGCACCATTCCAATGCAAGTTCTTGAAGACCATTTGACAGGTTTTAAAATGAAAGTAGAACCATTGATGGCCAAAACCATGTCCTTGGTTTTTTGAGAATGACAATACAAATGAAATCCCTGTAGGAGCATTGACCACATTCATTATTGCACGATGCTCAATATCTTTTGGAATGCTTAATGGCTTAAAATATCTTTATAAGTTTCTAAATATGCTCAATATCTTTATAAGTTTCTGATAGCTATGATTGACCTTTCCTTCAAGCTTTCCTCTTCAATTCTAATTGATGACAAAGATAGGTGAACCAATAATGGTTGAATGAAATTACTTTTCATCACCAAATAAAAGGCTAGCAATTGACAATTCAACATGCTAATATTCAATGTAAAATAATAATCTTATGAAATTTCATCCCAACTCCTAAATAAAATAATAATCTAATAATATCATGACCAAACAACAAGGCAGCAGAACCATACAAACAACACGAGAAAAGACGAAACCAGTTGAAGAAATAGAAACCCAATTGAGGAAAAAGGTAGAGAGAGAGAGAGAGAGTTACCGGCAACGGTGACAGGAGAACTGTCATCCTTGGACTGAACATGGTCATTACTGTTAGAAATCAAGCCCTGTTGAACTCTCTGGCAGAGCAAGCTAGCCAAGTGAACAGCTTTAACCGCAATTTCAAGCTCTTTCGTGTCTTGTTCAAAGTTCAATTGGTTGGTGAAATCCTGGGTGGTTTCGGAAAGGGTTGCTGGATTACAGTTGCAACGAGAAGAAGGGTAATTGTAGGCTGAGGTTTTTGTCTGGAAGGAATGAACTCCTGATGATGTTTGATGAGGTGAGTAATTGTGGGTGTTTGTTGTTGTGAATCTGGAGAAGGCACGTGGATTGAGAATTTTGGTGCAGAAATTTGGGGGTGAGAAAACCGGCATTTTGTTCAGGAGAAGCTGCTGCAGGCTGCAGTAGCAGAACAGGAGGGGAGAGGAGAGAACACAAGGATGATTGGTTGTTTTTTTGATAGATATAATAATAATAATGGGAAAGTGATTATTCTTCATTGGTGGGCTTAGTTAGACCTCCCACTGTTGGGCAATCAGCAGTCCAATTCTCAAATGTTATATAACTAGTAACTCTATACGATGTGATTCGTGAGCTTATTAGACCGCCCCGGTAGGGCCGTCGCCCACTAAACAAGTGCTATAACAAAACGACATGGCTCGATTTCAGCCTGCTTCTTCGTTCGAATCAATTGTAGTATAAAATCAATTGAGCAGAATCGAATCAAATTAATGAAGTTTCAGATAAAGAAAATGTGCTTTGCTAGACCATTCATTGCCGACGTATGACTGCACGTCGGTCGCTACCAATTTCGGGTTGTTGGACCTTGTCAATATGGGCCCAAGCCCAATGGCATTACAAACAAGTGACAACACTAACCTTTATTTTCTTGGCAAAATTCTTATTAAGTCTTCATTTACAAACTTTAGTTGTATAAAGTTCTGCCTATAATTTTTTTCCCTCTTAGGTGCTAAATTCTTTCTTCGAAGTTCCTAAATGAAAACTGTACTTCCCTTGTTACCCTTTGTCTATAACAGGTAAGAACATAAAATAGTCAAACCATGCATTACATTCACTCCTAAATCATGGCACCTAAATTAATTAATGATTATTACCGTTGTAAATTCATTTCACGATCGAGTTCACGTTTCATTATAAACCTGCCAGCTTCAGTTCTTTTTTTCACCCAAGTTCTTCTCATTCAATCTTTCACATTTGAAAGTCATAAAAACCAGCTTTTTATTGAGAAACAATGGCATCAACTACAGTGGAGAATTGTGTGATGATGCTTCTGAGCTTTAAAAATGAAAGTGTTGTGTTAGACATTCATCGGCAATTCTCCTTTACGGATATGGTTGATTCGTTCAAAGGTAAGTGGTGCGATGTTAATATCAACAATGTGCAATTCAAATATTCCATTGAAAAACGCTCTAATTGTTGTTTAAGGAATGAAGTTGATTTCAGAAACATGATTCTGCTTGCTAATATCTTATCTGTTGGCATACTTAACGTCGATGCATATGAGCATAGAACTTTCCCGCGTAACCAGCACCATGCATCGCCACTTAGATGTCGATGCAAACACCACCGATCGATGCACCAGGTTGGTACGCATCAGTTCACATGTCTTCCAATGAGCATTTTGCACCGTGTCGTCCCACAACCTCATCTACAATAGTTGAGATTAAGTTCCAGAATGGTGGTCTTTCCTAGTGCATCGAGGTGCACATCCCTCAGTGGAACCTCCTTTACATCCTGTATAAGGTTCTTCAAACTACATCTATACGCACCCACCTTCTCGTTGGCCAACGCTGCATCGCAACAAAAAATGGTACCAATGGACTTCGAATATTTGGTTTGTCATCGAAAAACGTAAGTTACAACTTTCAGCCATACCACTCCCAAAACTTGTACGAATGAAAACAACAATAAACTTCACCGATGCCACATGGATAATGCACCGATATGTATGTGCATCGGGTATTGTATATAGATTAAACTGAAATTCCATGAGCAGTTTTGCTATGCATCGATGGATTTAAAAAAATTGGTGACATAGATATTCAACAAAACTCCACACAGCTGAACAGATAAACGCATCGGATAATGATTCACAATTGACTACAACTACTGTAAATAACTCTTCAATAGATTACGAGACTACTAAAAAAACTATGGGTGAGCAATTTGGGGACAGAAGGACAATATTAGTACTCACCTGTTTGTTTCGGAAATGCATTGCTCGATCGGTTTAGGCGGTATGGGTCTCGAACGTGAGTGCAAAATCATCGAATACTGGTGCACTGATGCAATCCGCATCAACCTTTCTCAGCAAGCTGTTGATGACTATGGGGAAGATTAACCAAATTACCAAACTACCATAAGGAATATGAGGCGCCATCCACGGATTAATCGGCGGGACATGCTCTAGAGCTTAATTTGCAACCAAAAAGTTATTCACTCCTAATTAATACTAATCCTATTGATTAAGAAGATAAAGGGGTATTAGTGTCAACCTATATTTGTTTTATTTAAATGTTTTTCAGAAACATGAAAGTTAACTAATGATCATATTTTCTCATGCTATATAAATATAGATCTCTTGACTATATTCAGTACAGTTGAATTTCACCCTTTATATTAAAACAAGCAATATTACATTTTCATTATTTCCAACATTTCAACTACTATAATAATACATATAAAAAATAAAAGATTCATGTGACCAATCCATAGTAGACGATTTAGTTCGTTAGAGTGGTTGTCCCCGTGATTACTCTTAACAACCAGTGGTGCACTGTGAGTAGCCTCGGGTGACCTTTTAGATTTTACTTGGGGGTAGTGTTTGATTACTAGAGGTTATTTGGAATGGATAATTGATAGATAGATGATTCAAGGCAGGTCTAAACAAGGTAATCGGAAAATATAATTTGATTAAACACCTTGATTGGTTGCAAAATGGAAGATGGAATTTCAAGCTCAAATATCATGTTTTGGTTATTCAGGGTTAATTGGTTTTGGAGGACATTGTTGACTTTTTGCAAACATACCAATGACCTCATTCAAAAAATCCACTAATAGTGTAGTATCTGGGTAAAATCCATTTTTTTACACTAGTGTGAGACATTTCTGATTTTGGTACTCCAGAGTGGTCGCGTCCAATTTAGGTACTAATTATCAATAACTATTTACAATTAAGATACTAATTGAATTTATGAGGTGCGCCTTCGCATTCACGTGCAAACGAATGTCAAGCGCCGAAAGATAGACATAGAAAATTGACCGTTCGCAAGATATCGCGAACTTTGTCCCACTCACAAGCATCAAATTCTTCCACGTCAATTTTTTTTTTAGGCTTTTTCATCAATTATGTTTCAATCAACTTTCCATTGATGAAATTCATATGAAATTGGGATTAGGTTAATTGTAACTTGGTACTGATTTGCACACCCACCATCCAATTTACAACCTTAATTGTAAATAGTTATTAATAATTAGTACATAAATTGGACGCGGCCACTCTGGAATACCAAAATCGAAAATGCCTCACACTATAATACCAAAAATGGATTTTACCCTGTAGTATATTTGGCTTCATTTGGTTTGAGGGAAAATGGGGGAAAAGAAAAAAAATAGGGGAAAATAAGATTTTCCTAGATAATGTGAGGTAAAACTAAATTTACTTATTTAGTGGAGATATACATGTTTAATATAGATTTTCATAAATTTTTTAGGACTTCTTCAGAACTACCAAATGGTGAAAAACAACATTTTCTCCTATTTTTTATTTTTTTTTATTTTTCTTCATTTTACCTCAAATCAAATGAACCCTAGACGAGGTAGGCAATTCAAGCTTCAAATACCGATAATTTGGATTGCATCTTCATTTTGGGCTGACATTTTGCAACCAAACATAATAATTAGGCATGGGGCCATGAAATACCCCGATTACCTCAGTAACCAAGATCACAAAATTGCACGATATATCTATATTAATTTATTTACAAAAAACTAATCTTCTTAAATGGATTTAAATACCGTAAAATATGATTATTCACGAGAAATACTAATGTCATTAAATATTTTCCATCAAGTTATCACATACCAGCTCTCATTCGTAGATCATTTCAGCTTAGTAAACAAAGGAATCCATATGAAGTATATATATACAAGGGGAATAGGGAGAAATGAACCCTACTGTTTCAAGATAAATTCGTCCTAAGTTCATATAGTATCTCTCAGCTTTAAGGGTACCTTGAATCCTGGATTAGAAGCTTGAGAGATTTTGACCGCAATATCAAGTACAAATGAGTTCGAGTTCGTATTTTTCTCAACTTCTAAGTCATCCTATTAATAGTGTAAATAAGTTCCGATGTTGATTATGTCGCTGGACACAATTTCAACTTTGAAGTTTAGATTTACTTTCACAATGTACAAGGCTTTTGTCTCCATTACATCCATCAGTCTTCCTTTTGGGCATAGTGCGATATGTCAATTGTACTTCTTCAGTTCTCTATGAATACTTTGCTTTTGGTTTTTAAGTTAAGCAAGTAGCTCTTGAACAATTCAATTCTTAAGTAGTTAGTTTTGGTCAGTATACAGATTTTCACTTGAGTATGTGTCAGTAGTGAGATTTACTGGAGAAAAGTTTTCTTCTGAGTCCGTTTGACTGAGTTTTCAACAACTTGTATTTTGGTCGCAACTCCAAAACTTGATCTTCTTCAGCAATAAGTAAAAAACAAAAATTATATTGTTGAACACCTATCACATATATAAGTTACTATTTTATCTGTCAATAAGGTTCCTCCTTTACATAATGTCCATTCTAAAAAGACTAAGGAACAAGAGCACTACTTCATTGTTGAGACTAAGGAGTCATGTGTTTGCTCATCCAATTGAAACTTGATATGTTTGTTTTGTGTATGTCTCGACTGTTGATAGCTAAATTGTTGGTTCATCACTAATTCTGTCACTAGTATTTTGGTCGTCGCTAAGTAATGACAGGTTTGGATTGTTGTTTCCGTCGCTACAATCTAGTGACGAGGTTGGAGGCGTTGGACATGTTTCGGTCACTAATTCCATCACCCGAGTACAAATCTGTCGTTATTTCTATTGATATTTCAACATTTTTTTCCATCACCCGAGTACAGATCTGTCGTTATTTCTATTGATATTTCAACATTTTTTTTTTGTAGTGTGTTGTGTCACATTAGATCTTTCAGTGTGCTAGGATAAGTTTCCCATATTTTCTCTTTCTTCAAACTTAATCCAAGATACTCTCAATATTGTATTATTCAAAATCATTGTACAATACAGTATAAACTTCATACATGAATACTTTATAAAAGAATAAACTCCTTATAGTATTAAAATAATTTAGTCACAACTTGGGACCAGTTATAAATAAAAATAAACTCCACATAAATATTCCATAACTTTTTCAGGTTCCGCATTAAGTAATTATAGTCTACTATAGTATTAAATGACACAATATTATATAAAAATAATTATATAGGGGTATAAGTTTTCCATTGCATGGAGTTTATAATGCAAAATACTTGTGATAGCGATTTAAACTTTTGAGTGGTAGTAGACACATCTTTTAGCTTTTGTGTAATTAGTAGCCGGTCTATATATGTGAACCTTATCTAACTTGTTTCATTCAAGACATCTCTAATTTGTCAAGTAAGTTCGAAGCATCCTGACACGAAACTTTTGCTACTTCTCTGCTATTATCTTCCGAATTGTCCCCTCCGCTTATTGTCTAATTGATGAGATGATTTCATCTTCATTTGAAACATACACAATTTGTTGCTGCATTGGATGATTAAGGAAGACATTGATATCCATATGATTGTTTAGAAAAAAATAACACAAAACTCTAGTTATGAATAAATTCGTTGTAGAAATATTTTTTTCTGATCCCGATAATATAACTGTATAGAATTTTTACGGTACTGTCATGTCCCTGTTAAAGAAGTCGAACTGTGCCTTGAAGAAGACGAACTCGAAGATGTTAAAAGAGCGTGGGCTAGAGCGTGAGTCAAGGCCCAATGACTTTTCTCAACAGTCAAGGCCCATTGACTCACTTAATCAGTCAGAACATATCACAGCCGCCCATCAATATTCATCTAACGACTCTGACTTATCATCTGAGAATAAGTCCTCACCGTTAATCAAGGCCAATCCAACGGCTCCTGAAATGCCATGAAGAACATAATCTGGAGCGTCCATCTCAAGTCATCCGACGGCTACTAAAAGATCGTACTCTTCCCCTTTTCGAATAATCAAAGCAGCACTAGGTCACTTGATTTAGTCATCTTTGTCTTAATTAGGGTTTTCCTTTATTTCCGTTCTAGTTTCTGACCGTTGCAGGCTTTTATAGCCGTTGTCATCATCTTGTCAGTAGTATAAATGTATCGCGGTTCCATTGCAACCTCCAAGAATGAAATCGTACCTAGTTCTTAGTAATTCTTCCTTGATTTGTCTCTGTTCTTCCCTAAATTCGTCTATAACTTCCCCCCTTCTTCTGTCAATCACTAGTTACTTCTTACAATTGGTAAGGTACGTAACAATTTGGTATTCAGAGCCAATAGCCGCGCTGACTCCTCTAAATACGACGCGTTCTTTATGGCAACACCAAGCTCTACTGCTCGTTCTAACCAGAACACTCTTGATGATATCGCAAATTTTCTGGTTGCTCTTCAAGAAAAACTTAATGATTTAGACCTGAAACACAAACAAGATTGTGCTTTTCAACTACAGGTTCAAAATCAAATGCAAGATTTATTGAAAAACTTAACACTTAAGCTCATGATTCAAAAATCACTATTTAGTTGTTCCAAACACGTATGGATCAAATGTATGAGCAGGTGAGTGCTAAATTAATGCCAGAGTCTGTACTATGACAGGTACCATCTATGCCTGCTACTGGTATTGGACAAAGGGTAGAAGTGGAGACTAGAGATCAATCTTTCAATATTGCTTCTCCTAGTCGACCACAACAGTCTCATGGCTTCATGCCTAAAGTTGATTTTCCACGTCTCGATGGAACCAACCCTCATTCATGGCTATTAAGCTGTGAAACTTATTTTAGGGTGGTCCCTGAGATTCCTGTAGCTCAAAAACCTTACTTAGCAGCTGTTCACTTTAAAGGTGAAGCTAAAGTTTGGTTTCAAACTCTTACTGTAGAGCACAAATCTTTAAACTGGCCATTCTTTGTAGAATGTGTTTGTCATAGATTTGGTGACATTAGAGAGGAAACAGTGATGGTTGATTTTACTACCTTACAACAGACTGGCAGCATGCAAGATTATGTCAAAAGATTTGAGCATCACAAGGCTCTACTGTCTTTGTTTAGTACTAAGCAAACTGAAGCTTTTTATATTGGTGTTTTTGTGAAGGGGCTTAAAGAGAAGCTCAGACTTGCAGTGTTAGCTCAGCATCCAACCAACATCAAGGATGCCATCCAAATTGCCTTTGAATAGGATTCTATTTTTTAATCTTTATTTAAAGATTGGAGAAACACTAACAAATTCAACGCTCCTAGAAATACTAATATGAATCCTATTGTGCATCAATCTAAAGCTAAGGCTGTGGTGGATCATAGTCAAGTGCCTCACAAATTTCTAACTAGAGATGAGGACAAGAAGAGAAGCCGGTCTGTGTTTCAACTGTGATGAAAAGTGGATAGCTGGACACAAATGCAAGACAACGACACTATATATTATGATGTCTGATGAACAGGAAGCCACACATCTTGCAGCTATGGAAGCTGAGATTATGGGGGAATCACCTGTGTAGAATGTGCCAGAAACACCCGTAGAAGGACAAATTTCTCTTAATGCTATTACTGGAAATCTGAGCTCTAACACTATGAAATTTGTAGGTGAATATGAGAAGCACAAGTTATGCATCTTATTGGATACTGGCAGTACAAGCACTTTATTGGATGAAGATGTAGCATTTAAAATAGGTTGCAAGATTTACCCTGCCCCAGAAATACTAATCAATGTTGCAGGTGGAGGTTTATTGCGCAGCAAATACTTCTGCAAGGGATTTACTTGGTCTATTCAGGGACAGAAGTTTAGCTATTCCATGAGGTTACTCAAGCTAGGAGGTTACCAAATGGTTCTTGGTGGAGATTAGCTCAAAAAATATGGTGTCATTGATCTGGACTATCTGCAAATGAGATTAGGCTTAATCATCAACAAAAAGAAGATGTATTTCCAGGCCAATGTTGCTCAGGGAGACTGCAAGCTCTTATCAGGCAAAAACATGCATATGTTACTCAAAGGCTCACTAACTGCTATTGGTAGTCTTTTTTTCTATTACAGCTACTCAAACTAGTGAGCCAGTGTTACCAGAGATACATGAGCTTCTCAATGAATACACTGATGTATTTAGTGAACCCAAGGGCTTCCACCTCACAGAGACATTGAGCATCACATCACACTCAAACCTGATGCAATACCTAAGAAACAGTCTCCATACAGGTACTCTTATGCTTTCAAAAATGAAATTGAGAAAATTATTAAAGAAATGCATGATGCGGGTGTGATACAACGTAGCAGTTGCCCTTTTGCTGCACCTGTTTTACTGGTCAAGAAAAAATATGGTTCATGGCACATGTGTGCTCATTACAGATACCTTAATGAACTAACCATTAAGCATGATTACCCCATGCCTGTTGTAGATGAATTGTTGGATGAGTTACATGGTTCCAGGTACTTTACCAAGATTGATCTGAGATCAGGATATCATCAGATAAGAATGAGTGAAAGTGATGCTAAATTCACTGGCTTTAGAACTCACCAGGGCCATTATGAATTTCTTGTAATGCCTTTTGGTTTATGTAATGCCCCTGCCACTTTTCAATCTCTAATGAATCAGGTGTTCTCTGATTTTCTCAGGAAATTTCTACTTGTATTCTTTGATGACATTTTGATATACAGTCCTGATTTACATGCTCATGTGACACATCTGAGACATGTACTTGATCAACTGAGAAAGCATCAATTATATGCTAAAGAGAAAACGTGCTCTTTTGGTCAGAATTTTTTTGAATATTTGGGCCATATCATATATGCTCAAGGAGTATCAACTGATCCTAGTAAGATTGAGTGCATCTTGAACTGGCCAGCTCCTAAAAACTTGAAAGAGCTAAGAGGTATATTGGGCTTAACTGGTTACTACAGGAAATTCATTAAAGGATATGCATCTGTTTGCAAACCTCCATATGAATTACTGAACAAAGATAATTGGCATTGGGATGCAACCACTGAACAAACTTTTCAGAAATTAAAAATAGATATGTGTACAACTCCTGTTTTAGCACTCCCAGATTTTTCAAAACCATTTTATCTGGAAACAGATGCATCTGGTACATGCATTGGAGCTGTGTTGTCTCAGGGTAATGGTCCCATTGCTTATCTAAGTAAAGCCCTAGGAGTAAAAAATTTAGCACTTTCTACTTATGAGAAAGAGTTTCTTGCTGTACTAATGGCTGTGGAAAAGTGGAAGCATTATTTGCAGGGTCATAAATTTGTGATCAAAACAGACCAGCAAAGCCTCAAACACTTACTTGATCAGAAAATTACTTTTGCATTACAACACAAGTGGATCTCAAAGCTTCTAGGCTTGGATTATGAAATACAGTACAAGAAAGGTACAGAGAACATGGCTGCAGATTCATTATCAAGAAGAAGACATGAGCCTACACAGGAGCTATGTGCCATATCTACTGTCAGTCCACAGTGGGTAGTGCCAATCCAAGAGAACTATGCACAAGATAAATTTTCCCAAGACACAATTGCAGCTTTGGTTTTGGATAGCACATCCAAACCTAACTTCTCTTACTCAAATGGAGTACTCAGGCATAAACGTAGATTTTATATTGGCAACAAACAAGGTGCTAAGCTCTTGATTCTTAAACATATGCATGAATCTTCTGTGGGAAGTCACTCTCGTATGCATGCTACTTACAATAGAGCTAAATCAGTTTTTATGTGGCATAACATGAAAAAAGATATATTTGAGATTGTTCTAGTCTGTGACATATGTAAAATGAGCAAGGGAGAGAACACAGCCTATCCAGGCCTATTACAACCCCTCACTATGCCAGAACAAGATTGGACACATGTGACTATGGATTTTGTGGAAGGGCTCCCTAAAAGTGAAGGTAAAGACACTATTATTGTGATAGTGGACAGATTTACTAAATTTGCACATTTTATTGATATTTCACACACCCTTTTACTGTTGAGCAAGTTGTTAATGTTTTTGTTGATCACATTTATAAGTTTCATGGGATGCTAATCAGTTTTGGTTACTGACAGAGATAAGATCTTCACAAGCCAGTTTTGGAAGGAATTTTTTAAACTCCTTGAAACTGAACTACACTACACAACTGCATACCATCCCTAGACTGATGGACAAACAGATAAGGTAAACTAGTTCCTTGAGACCTATCTCAGATGTATGATAGGACAACAACAAAGAAAATGGTGCAAATGGCTCTCACTTGCAGAATATTGGTATAATACCAATTATCACACAAGCTTGAAACTAACACCATTTCAAGTTTTGTATGGTTTTGCTCCTTCTCATTTGTCTATAGGTCCTTACTTACCTACAACACACTTGGAGATCAAAGCATGGATGCAGGAAAGAGATGCAATGTTGCAAATCATCAAGGACAATCTACAAGCAGCTTAACACAGGATGAAGCAATTTGCAGACAAACACAGAACTGATAGATCATTTCAAGTTGGAGATCAAGTATATCTGAAGTTGCAACCTTACAGACAATCTACAGTTGCTCTAAGGAAACTATCCTACAAATACTATGGTCCTTATCCAATCATACAGAGAAATGGTGCTGTAGCCTACAAACTACAATTACCCCAAAACAACACAATTCATCCAGTCTTCCATGTTTCATTACTCAAAAAGAAGATCAGCTCCAGATATATTCCATCACCTACACCTCCATTAACCACTCCAGATGACCAATTTCATGTCATTCCATACCAAGTTTTGGATCGGCATATCATCAATCGAAACAATGTCGATGTTCCACAAGTCCTGATTCAATGGTCCAATGCTAACGCAGATGAAGCTACTTCGGAAGATTATGCCTTTATTGCCAAACATTTCCCTCAATTTGACCCTAGTGGACAAGGGTCAACTCAAGGAGGAGGCGTTGTCATGTCCCTGTTAAAGAAGACGAACTGTGCCTTAAAGAAGGCGAACTCGAAGATGTTAAAAGGAGTGGGCTAGAGCGTGAGTTACGGCCCAATGACTTATCCCATCAGTCAAAGCCCATTGACTCACTTAATCAGTCAGAACAGATCACAGCCGCCCATCAATATTCATCTAACGGCTCTGACTTATCATCTGAGAATAAGTCCTCACCATTGATCAAGGCCAATCCAACGGCTCCTAAATGCCATGAAGAACATAATCTGGAGTGTCTATCTCAAGTCATCCGACGGCAACTGAAAGATCGTACTCTTTCCCTTTTCGAATAATGAAAGCAGCACTAGGTCACTTGATTTAGTCATCTTTGTCTTAATTAGGGTTTTCCTTTATTTCTGTACTAGTTTCTGACGGTTGCAGACTTTTATAGCTGTTGTCAGCATCTTGTCAGTAGTATAAATGTATCATGGTTCCATTGCAACCTCCAAGAATGAAATCGTACCTAGTTCTTAGTAATTCTTCCTTGATTCGTCTACGTTCTTCCCTAAATTCGTCTATAATTTCCCCCCTTTCTTCTGTCAATCCCTAGTTACTTCTTAAAATTGGTAAGGTACGTAACAGGTACATCCTCCAGTTGTCAAAGCACCTACATATCTAGATATATAGGTAATATCGCCAAACTTCCTCTTCACTCTGCAGGGTTTGGTGTTACCCAGTTGTACAACGATACCAACACCGTTACACGTACAAGTTACACTATTGCACATTTGCACTGAGCTTGAATTCAATGAATTCAATAAATACTAGTAGTACTATACCGGATGGGATGATTATGTGAATCGTACAGATACCGTCCTCTTCTATTAAAACCCGACATCAATAAGTTTGTTTATGATTCATGAATCTAATCTTGGTCTCGGTTCAGTGTACCATATCTTGTTTGCTTGCTTTCAAGATCTTTCAAATCCAACATCTCGGAATCTTTAATCCTAATTTAATCTTTAAACCTCTGATGATAATGACAATTAAAGCCACCTTGGCCATAGCATTTATGTCTGCTTTCACAACTTGTGCTTGTGGCATCAACTTAATATGCCACGTGATGTTTATGTTTCTACTACTTTTTAAACCACTAGTGAAATGCAAAACTATAATGTTCTTTTTTGGTTCTTACATGTGAAATTTAAAACTTGTGCCAACATTATTGTACCAGGGGCAAGTTAGGAACAAACTCCCTATTTAAAGACCACCAACTCAAGGAAATGTTCTCATTGCACTAAGTGAAGCACTAAAGAAACACTCCCAACCAAACTTATCTAAAAAACGACTTGAAATTATCAAAAATTTTGAAGATGGAAGGAAGGATGATGAACTTGAGCCGTGGGGGTTCGTTGAAGAGGACGGAGAGCGGCCGGCCTATTCCAAAGAGAGGACAAGTTAAGGTTGCGATTGTATCTGGATTGGCACACTCCTTGTCTTCTATCTTCTCTCCAGCGCCTCGTTCACAATCTTAAGCACACTGGTATATACATAGTACATGCCAGTGTTGGCAAAAGTTCGAACTCGTGGAAATATGTGTGAACAAGTTATAAGCTCAAATGGTTTAGGCCCCGGCTAAAGAACTTCAACGCTTCAAGTCCGACCAGGACTGATTGTTATCAAGAAGACTTGGAGGAAACCAACCCGGGGAATTAAACCAAGGCGTACAACCTCAGTCATGTGAAATGTTTGCTAATGTATAGTCTTTGATGTTGCTTATGAACACTTTTGTACTTGTACGTACATCAAATTTCCCATTTAGATCATGTCTTCTCAATGTCTTGAATTTTGAGCAGTTTGCATATATGCTTTGAATTTAAGGATGGTGTATAATTTAGCTGAGAGGATTGTCCTAAAATTGTGGTATATATTGACCAAACTTGAAGGATTATGAGGTGAAAATGCTGGTATTTGAAGGATATGCTTAGTTTGTTCAATTATGAAATTCAACGTGGACTAATTACCTAAGCTCAACATAAACCGATTCACACAACCGGACATAAATCTTGCTCTTATCCCAATTCTTGACGACTCCTATGTAGTCATAGATTCATCTATCGGGTTATGCATCGTAAAGATATTTACAAATATTAATTTTAATCATTATTTGCACTCACCATGATATTGTCTAATTTCGGACCTTAACCAAATGGCTTTGTTCTTGTATTGTCTCAAAAATCATCATACAAAGTGCATTAACTTATATATTCATCTTACTTTTTCTATATTACCGATTTTGCACTTTGTTTGACTATTTCAAATCATCCCCTCAAACAGATAACTACCAAACCTCCCTTCCAGAAGAGGCCATATATTCTCCATTGATGTTGAATATGCACAATGGTGAAAACCCCTTAGTTTGCAACAAGGATAAAAATTGTTCACCTTCTTCTTCTTTTTCTTCTTCTTCTTTCTTTTTTTTTTTTTTTTGAAATCTAAGAATCACCAAGTCTCACCTTGAAAGAGTATATCTGGTCCAGCTTTGTTCACTCAACCTAGGACTCTCGCTGTTACCTTGGACTATTAGTTGGATCTTCCACTACACCACTAAGTTCAAAATCATATCTCTATTTCCACATATGGCGCAAATTGTTGGGTTATCATCAGCTTACACTATCTTAATAATTGGTATAATATTGTCCATTCTGGATCGAATTCTGAATGGACCGAGTGAGTTTGTTCTTGGATTATTCTCAAACGGTAGTATACCAAGTAAATAATGTATTTACTTAATTATATGCTCATCTTGCCTTTCCTATATTAGCGATTTCTGACTTTGTTTGTATTGTTTGCAGGATTGTATTGAATTCATGTCATAATTGGGCTATCACATTCAAGGAAACAGTAAAATGTGGGGTTAACTCCAAATTAAATCATTTCTAAAATATTCAAGGTCGTATTAGGTTTGGTTCAGTTACTTCAGTACCTGGTCAGCCATCTTCTTGGTCAATTTCGATCTGAAATTTTCGTAAAAATCCTAATTTTCATAACTATGAGGAAAGGTCACGTTGCTCCTACATAACTGTTTAACATACTCACATAGTTTATTCTAATATGATATGGTATTTCCTATTATGTTTGTGGAGGAGAATCATGCACTTTTTAAGACTTCCTCATTTTCAAGTCAGAACGAAATTTGTGGTTCAACCCTCATATTCTAGCTCAAAATTCTAATTTTGGAGTATCAAAATAATTCTGAGTGCGGAACAATTTTGAGAAGTATTGTTGAATAACTGTAATATAATGTATTCCACATTGTTAAGAGTGAGTGATTAGGCAAATGGTATATAAGAAGACACTACCCTTAAATAATAAATAGTATGGTGCTTTTTGGATAATTATAAATGCAAATTTATTTAGGTTCCGGCTCAAATCGAACAAAATTATACTATCAAGATATGTGGCCAGCCATGAGAATAACCTTGTCAGTCTCGTTACAAATTGTATAAGGGCGAGACACTCACCAAATCCGCAATGGGCCCAGGGACATTCTTAACCCCACACAGAGGTTCAAGGAGGACGTCGAGCCATTTAAGTGGTAGAATGTAATACCCCGCATCCCACATCGATTAAAAATGAGTGAAGTAAGGCTCTGTTCTCTTCAACTGCAATTTTCGAATCGAATCGAATTAATCGAATCGAATCGAATGAAACAGAAATTTAAATGGTAAATAAGAATGCACACACTCACAAATAGTATGAGGTCTATTGGGCAATCTTAAAAGTAAATATGTGTGGGCTCCGATCTGAGACGGATAATGTTATACACGTGCGAGACTCGTGACGTGTGTGATCTGATCACGAATAATATCCATATGATTGAGTTTCAGTCGATTATTGATCCGGTCATTACAATAAATTTGATAATAATAAATAGTTTGATTGAGATGCATGCCCTCCATTAGACTGGTGGGGTAGTCACCATTGTCACATTGGATATTTTAACCCAATAATGCATCCTAATTTTGCCAGATTAGGCTCTATTATTGAGTGTAAAAATATCTAATGTGATAACTATTCTAACTCCAGCTCTTTCTGTAAATCCAACGTTTGAAATTTGTACTGTTGCTATTTATGAACATCTCTTGGGTGATATACGGATGCACGAACCAATTCTTATCCTTCCAACGTACTCTACCTTTACTTAGATTTTACGTGTACCAGAAACTTCTCAATGCTCATCCTAACTTGGTTCACACCACGTATGATTAAATTTAAAGTTTTTATGAGTGTATTTACCTTTTTATACAAGTATCATTCTCAATTATTTCAAACTCTTATTTAAAATTTGAATCGTTAAGAACTAAAGTGTTAAACACTAGCATCCTACTGTCAACTTCGATAGTAAAAGGTTTGTTTAAGATACATGAATCGATATTTTGAAGTTCAATGTATATTTGTATATTTGCTTTGCAGGTCTTGCAAATCCAACAATTTGAAGAATCTTTAATACTTTAAAACCCACGATGAGAAGGACGGTTAAAGGCTTAAAGCCATATCAATAATGACCACTTCCACTACCAGTGCTAGTGGCATCACCTTAATAAGCCACATGATGTTTATGTTAAGCACCCCTCTTTTTGGTTGTTACATGTGAAAAGGAACTATTTTGCTGTGTACACATTATTGACCCAACCCAAGGGTGTACTTGGTAGTTGGTACTAGTACTACCAGTAACTCCCTATATAAAGACTAGCGCGCAACACAAGGAATTATAATTCTCATTGCAGCAAGCTAAATCCTTAAAAAACAGTCCCACCCAAATTGAGTAGCTAACAACGACTTGAAAACAAAAAAATCAAAACTTGTGAAGATGGAAGGAAGGATGATGAACTTGAACCGTGGGGCTTCGTTCAGCGGTCGTCCGTTCCCAAGGAGAGGGCAAGTGAAGGTCGCAATTGTATCTGGATTGGCGCATTCCTTGTCTTCTATATTTTCTCCAGCGTCCCGTTCTCAATCTAGATTGCATTGAGGTTGTAAGACCAAGAACTTTGTCAAGAGTTCGAACTTATGAAGATACGTGTAAGGCTGGAAAGAGTGCTATCAAGAAATACGAAGAAATCAAAGTCTATCAACTTACACCAAAGCCGAAGCTCTGATATTTAAGGGTGTCACTTTTGGGGTCATTTGAAATTTGTGGTACTTGAGTGTTTGTACAATGAGAATGATTTATATCGAATTATCTTGGAATGTATACATTTGTAATGTGATATCCTTCGGGGTGTTTGCTAGTCTTCAATGGCATGTACATTACATTTTCAAGTTCTTTGTTGAAGGCGTTGATTTAATTTGAGCAATTATATATTCCATAACTTTAGTTCTTAATTAAGTTTCATAATCTTTAATTCTGCCTAGGTTTTTATGACAATCTGTTAACCCAATCTTGTAAGTCTTTTTAGTCCAATTCAAAGATAAGCACAATAATGTATTATAAACTCAAGTAATCAACCATTAATCTAGTTACTATCTTTAAATCTCGGTACAAGTTAGACCGAATCCTTGCAGCTCAAAATTTGGGCCGCGCCCCATAGTCCATTTCACCCTTTTCTTTTTTTTGATTTTTTATTTTTTGTTTTCTTTCCTACTAATTTCAGCCATTTCACCCTCTTAGTCTTTCATACTTCTGTTCCGTCCGGCTTTGTTTGCTTTTATTTTTTTTCATTTCTTCATTTTGTTTAATTTATTTTTCTAAATATTTTAAACTAAAATTTCAAGTAATATATTTTTTTTTCAAATTTCATTATTATTGAATTCTTCTGTTCCATCCAGATTTGAATGTAGTAATTTAATTGTTGTAGTTTTCAATTTCAGTTATTGTAATTTTCAATTTCAAGTATTGTAATTTTTTTTAAGTAATGTAATTTTTTTTCAAGTAATGTATTTTTAAAAAAATTAATGTGATTTTGTTATAATTAATTAACGACATTTAAAATAAATTCAAGAATAAAGTTTAAAAGGAAATGAAAAAAGAAAATGAAATGAAAAATTAAGTTTGAAAGAAATGTGAAAAATAGATAAATTTGGACCTCAACTGTTAGAGTAGAGAATTGTAAAGAGTTGCAAAGTGAGTTACAGTAAGTGGAATACTGACGTAGCAGATAAAGTGGGTTGCAGAAAACTGCAACTGTTGCAAATGGTCCTTCTAAGTGACCTGGGCGCTTTCTACAGCCATATTCTTTTAAAAAATTCTATAGCTTACTCTTTCTCTCTCTATGTTTTTATTTCTAGCATTTAAAGGAAAATTTGTTGTTTGCAGTTTGCACACTTCCAACAAACTTTTTGAGATTCTCCCTCTGTTCCAGTTCGATAAACCATCTTATTTTTTACGTTGTTTTTACAAAAAAAAGTGAATTAAGAAGCAAGTGTTATTAATATGTTATACCATCCCATTAAACTTAACTTGATTAGTTGAGTGAGAACATTTGGTCAATCTTCCTTGAAAAGACCATGTTGGTCTATGTAGTCACTGAAGTTGGGCGTTTTGAAATTGCTGGGTCTAGTCACACGGTTCCATGTCTATGATTAAAAATGTGTGTGAACATAATAATTTATTATGGTCCTTTTGTGTAGAAGATTAATTATTTCTTGGAATCTATATATTTTCTTCTTGTCAGGACTAAAGTACGTTACAACAATTTCAGGCTGTACGAACAGTGTCACATGTAAGCGAATCTCCATGCCAAACTTGACCCGACACAGTGGACATTATTCAAGTCCAAAAAAAAGAAAAAGCATATAAATAAGATAAGTTACAAGTGTGAATAATGAGTTTTAGGTAAAAGTTAATAATGCATTATTAGAATGGCATCATATCTTAATCTCAATCGAATATACCACTGATAGCACAATGAATTATTGAAAGAAGAAATTAAAAAATAGCCAATGCGACAATGATGGCATCCACTTTATCATACTCCCTCCATTTCAGAGAAATTGTTACATTTTGACCATTAATCATTAATTTTTAGCTGAATAATTACTCATAAACGATAATAGTATATAATTTAATAAAATCATATAATAAAAATTTAATTACTAAATTTTTATTATATAATTTTAATAATTTATTTATTAATATCGTTTATGAGTAAATTGTGGTCAAACGTGGAGACAGTTGACCGGAAAATAGTAAAATGTAACACTTTTTCTGAAGGGAGTATAAACTATTGCCTGCCGTCGACAATATTGATGATGATCTGAGAAAAAGGATTTTCTAAAATGCATCAACTTGGCATTAGTTAGTTCAATGTACTTAATTATTTGCTTTGCTTTTCTTTCATAATGATGCTTAGTTTCGAATCTAATCTAACAATTAAAAAGAAGTTTGATACGGACAAGAACATATAGCCATCTTGGTCTTCTTAAAGAATAATGACCACTTTCAGTCGTGCTAAATGCTAATTGCTTCCACTTGAGGATTAATCAATCAATTATCTCACGTGTTGCTAAAAGAAATTCAAGCATTTATTTAACACTAATCCTTTTCTCGAGCTAGTCTGTTTCCAGGACATAGATCTAGGGGCAGTTTTGGGAATGCAATCGTCGTCGAATATAAAAGCCAGCAAGCAACATAAATATACTCGTTCCATGCTTGCCTATAACTAATTTACTCCAACGCATAAATACCACACCTGAAATTTCATGAAACAACGTTTTAAGCGTCACAAAACCCAAAAATAGTTCCAAAAGTGACCGGTACCCCTCATAAAAGAGTGTCACTAGAATTACATGTAGTCACCCTTTTAAGCGTCACAAATACTCTATGGGCTATTTTAAGCATAACAAAGCTAGTAACGTTTGGCTACTAATTGTTCCACCCAAAACCCAAAAATTGTACCAAAACATAGGAAAATGATTTTTGACAAAATCCTAATCATATGATTAACTCAAGGACCTGCTCAAAACAACAAATCAATTCCAACGCCTCAAAACACAGGGCCGGTTCAACGTATAAGGACCCAATTCGATATATGATCCAAGTAGGGTATTTAAAATATGAAATTAAAATTATTATAAAGAACTAATCTATAATTTTACACTTCAATAAACTTTTGAAATGTTACACTTAAAAAAATGATATATTTAGTATCATAAAATCTGGGATGCATCTGAACATGTGTGCCCTCCATACAGGGTCCAACAGGTTAGAATCCCATTTTACATATGCAACAAAATTATAAACTCTGGACAAATTTATAGTTTTTGTTTAAAGTTGCTTGTTTGTTGTACTCGTTATTATGTATTGTTTCCTCTTCTAAAGTTATTCTTGAATAATTTTTATGTTTTAATATGTTTCTATAAAATTCAATTAATTTCTATATGATCAATTTATAAGTGTTGAAAGAATGATTATATTGGATTAAATATTGGAAAAAATTATTTTAAATTCTTTATACATTTAATGTCAAATATTATAACACTCACTTAAATTATTCATATGTATTTCACGAAACATTAATATTTCACTTAAAACATGAGACAATGCAAAATCATTTTACCTTTTAATTTTTTGTTTAAAGATTTAATTTTTAAATTTGTAGTATTAAGTTTTATTTACTTATGATTTAGAGTTTCCATAGAGAATCAATGCTTGATAACAAAGAAACAACATTAAATTAGGAGAGAAACAATATAAGGGATTCTAGTTTGTCTGGTGTAACCTATATACATATAAAAAGAAGATATTTTTTCAAGCATAAAATAGCCATTATGCCACAAGACTATCGAAAGATTTCTATTGGTCAGTTTTTTCCTAAATTGTATTATGATTAGTTGTTAGAATTTTAAATTTGGTATGTTGGATGTGGAACATTTTTAGTAGTTAAGATGTAGTGCACTATATAACTCCCATGATTTATTTTTAGCATGTTGAATCAATATGTAATTTTTATTTAATCTCATATATATTTATACACAAAACTCCGAAAATTATTTTGAACATATATGTAGATTCACCGCGACAAGACGAATCCATAGACACTAAACTTGAATATTTTATTAATTACTTAAATTATTTACTTATTAAACATTATGCAGGTTTATTAAATGATAAATTGAGTTAATAAAATTTTAAAAATAGAGAATTTATTAAATACTTAATACTCCCTCCATTTATCAAATAAATCAATATTTATTTAGTTGTCCGATTACAAATGGACATTTTAAAAATTAGCAATAAAGTAACGTATTGGATTAAATAAAAACCATCATCTTATCAACATTTATGTGAATTCTCACGTTTCAAATATTACCTTCTATCTTATATACTCACTATATAGAACATTTTGAATATAATTTCAATTTATATATATTGAATTTGTTATGATTGAAAATTAACATTATTAGATTATTAATGCATTATTTTAAGGATAAAAAAGTAGAGTCAGTAAAAGATCTTTAGGCGTTGCATAGCCAACTGTGGCAGCAGCTTGGTTGCCGCCTGCCCTTAGTATCATTTTAGCTAATTTTGATGCTACGGTTGAGTACATAGAGTATACTTAGGGGTGGTATTGGTGTTGTTTCTAGGGATCCACGGGGCCAATGTTATTGCTTGACGTCAAAATTTGGGTCTTATGAGTTTTTCTAGAAGGTGCAGAAGGTTTAACTTGACAAATTAGCAACTAAATTGCTTCGAAAAATTCTGAGTGGCAAACATGTAGTAATTAATTAAAGGGGATTTTTCTTTGGTGATTAAATTCTTAAGTCTACATATAATAGATTTGCGTCTTTTTATAACATTATAGAAGAAACCGAGGCATTTGACGTAGAATTTGGTCCATTAGTAGTCGCTATTCTCTAATTTTATTTTTGATTTTTAATTTTTTCATGATCAATTTCGAACTATTTTTTAATTCCATATTTGATTTCAAACAACAACACCTAGATGTTAATTTTTTTCCTACATTTTCAACGGTTACGTTTAGTTGTGAAATGCGACGCATGATTGTAACCTTTGTTTATTTGATAAACATGCATAGTTCCTGCTTGGAATTGGTTACATTTGAAAATACATGATGGATAATTAATCGACTAAATCGAAGAAGTGTGTTGGTCCAGATAACGGCAAAGTAAAAGACTGGAGGGGGGGGGGGGGGTGAATAGTCTTTTAAACTTTTGTCGATAAACACAGTTTCTCAGAAACCTGGGGGTTTATGATACTTAAATTCAGAGCGCGGAAGACTTTAAGATAGGTAAGTGCAGAAACAATAAGTAAGTGTGTGTGCTTTGCTGAAAGATAAATACAGAAAGGTAAATAACACAACAAGTATAGTGGTATCTGGAGGTGGCGTAATCCTCCAACTAATCCACTTCGGTCTTTCTGAGACCTAGAATTCACTAGAACAGATAATTGAGTTCACCTTACAAAAATCTTATTCTAAGATTCTTAAACAATTGGTTCCCAACCAAATGTTCCCCCTGAGTTATTCCCCAGCTCCTAGAGGTAAGTACTTCCTCTACTCAGATAACCTTGGAGTTATTCCCTGATTTCCCAAATCAAGTACTTCCTCTACTCCACGCCTTGATATTGTTGGTTATAAGGTTTGTCAGAGAGGCTTCTCGTATAACTTTTCAGTTATGTTTTCAGAGAGCCTAATAGAACAAGACTACTTAATACACTTGTTCAGTGTATGGCAATCTGCTTCTTGACCAAGTAATTGATGTCTTATGGAGAATGAGCTTGAAAGGTTATCCGACATTCAACTCTTTCACGAATAACAATCTCTTGTTAAGGTTCGTGACAACTTAGAACTACTAGTGATTCTTCAAGCAATGTAAAGCTTTCGAAAGGGTAGTAGAGTGCTTGAGAGAATACTTTGCTAGATTGTAAGTTTGCAAGTTAGATCGTTCTTCATCGTATTTCAAAGATCTAAGTGTGATATTTATAGATGAATTAGAGAGTCGTTGGGATGTTATCCGTTAGACACAATTCAAATTCACTATACTTATCTTGAAATAAGTACTCGTAATTCCTTGTCTCATATCTCGAGAGGATCGTGCTTTAGCTTTTTTCGCATGCAATTAATGCATATGTACTATTTCTTGTCCTGTAGTCTTCAACGGATTAGCCTTTCTGATGGCTTGCATGCTCCATACTCATGATGTCATATGTTCCAGAATCATGTTTCAAAAGTAACTAAATGTACTTAAGAAAGGATTAAGGACATAGTCTTTCCGAGTGAGACTAAACCTTGGTGTCTTCATAAATCTTGTGCAATCTCCGTTCTTGTAATCTTCAGAAAAGCTCCATTGCTAGGATTGATCTTCATGGTCTTCTTGAAATAAAAATTACACTCAGAGACCTATAATCCTAATACAAGATTTACTAGACTAATTATACTCAGTGATTTCCTCTTTTACAATGTTCAAGTGAACCAAGAGTACTTAATCACCTTTCTGGCTAATATAGGAACATGTGATGAATGTTCAAAATACTAACAGATATTCCTAACAAATTTCCCCCTTTTTGATCAGTCATCCATGACTATCTTTTAAAGTCCTATTACAAAGTTGTAATCCTGGAAGAGAAAACAATCCACCACTTAATCATTTCAAATGATATTCAATTTTAGTTGAATTAAGTGCAGAAAGTAAACATCAACCAAATCACAAGAAGTGACCTTTGCTGATAAGTTGTCATCTATTAGAGTGTATCTGAGAGTATGATCTTCAGATAGGTATAGATTACAGAATAAGATGCAACTTTTACGGATAGAGAAAATTAGAAACAGTTAGCAAGATTACAAAAAGTAACAAAACAAACTAAGTAAATTAGAACAACAGGAGAGTCCAAGCTCCAAGTAAACATTCTAAGATACTAGTCTTCAAGTCTTCAAAAATTAACTTAGGTTCAGAAACCTCAAGTTCTTCAGCACCCTTTCTGGATCAGTTGACATAATCATCCACTTTTTTGCATTCTTGGACATAGTCATAAAGTATCCTTCTGACAGAAAGTTCTGTCTTTCTGGATAAGATACAAATTTCATGGTAACTCTTGCCAAGATTGTAGTTCTTCTTCAGAAAGTGTTTGACCCAGTAGTATTTTTCCTGACCGTGCATGGTCTACTTGCAGCTCAGATAGGTTGAAATACTTGTATATTTCTTCCAGATAGTGAATATCATCCAGATATTCATCCTTTGTCATGTAGAATGACTCATAGGGATGAACACCTAGCTTTTTCTGCTTGCTGTATGTACCATCCAGTTTTCTTGTCGTGTGCACATCTTCTGGCTTGGGGTAAGGACAAGGAAAAGAAAGGTCCATCTTTCTGGCATCATTTCTCTTTTCAACCTCAAAGTTTAGCCAGGCATGAAGGTGCTCATGTTTTAGCAAATTTGGCTTGCCTTCACTCCATTTTAGGATCTGGTTGAAGATGGGAGTTGAAACTTATCATTGACAAGTAGATGTTGCGCCCGTAATCCAACCCTTTCTTGTTCATAATGCACCTCTATGAAGACTCTTCATTGCTGGTCTTCACATACTCAATGTGGGCATCAGTTGGCTTTTCTTGATGAGTTTCTTTGTTTGCTCTGCCAAACTAAATATCCCTTCTAGCCTTTCTGTTAGGTGGCCTTCTGTCAGGAGATCATGTGACTCTTTCTTCCCCTTGCGAAATTTGTCTTTGGTGGAAGTCCCTTGAATTGACTTGGTATTTCGAGAAGGGTTCTGCTAATGGCCTTCTTTGCCAGAGGAGGTTAAGGGGCTTGCTTGCCTTCTTCTTGTGAAGTGGATGTTCATCGAAGACGATTCATCCTCATCATCATCATTGCTATTCCAGGTTGTGAGGCTTGCACTCTCTTGACCTCTTACCTCACCTTCTTCTTGATTTTCTTCTTCAAGCTTTACGGTTGTTCCCATCTGAGATCCTAAGGGACTTGGTTCCCCTAGTGACCATACTTGTCAGCTTTCTGGCTGGTTGATCTGGAACAACTTCTTCAGCAGGGGTGTCTCCAGTGGTGTCCTTAATGACTAGTTGACTTGAGGAGGGGAGATTTGATTGTTTTCTTTTTCTTCCCCTGCCTTCCTGAGGCATCTCTCCTTCCCCCTTAGTCATGAATGACTGACTCATGATAGCATAAGCTTCAGAGAGTGATTCAAAGTTCTTCTGGAGGTTGTTATGCACCCTGACCAATTCTTGGATTTCTTCTTTCATGTCCTTGTTTTGCCTAACCAACACTTGCTCTTTTCTGTTGAGCTCTTCAAGAGGCTTTAGAATAGCCTCAGCTTGTTGAGTAGCATAAGTAGCATCTGCTAGTGCTTGATTGGCATTGTTGCAGTCTTCTTCCCTGATCAGAGCTAAGTCTTTCTGAGAGAGAGCTATGCTGGTTGCTCTATTTAGCAATGCAGCAGCCAAATCTTTCATCTCTTCTGGGACTGACTGTAGGACTTGGTTGTCTTAAGCAACAAGTCTGTCTCTTAGTTCCAAGAAAACAGCTGTTCTGGACCTGTGCTCATCACTTCTTGAAGCACTTGGAGCAGAGAAAATTTGAGGCGCCAGAAGGGCTAGCTTTTCCTTATTGATTAGCCTCTCATCTTCTGCTTGGGAGATCAAGTTTGGGTTTATTTCAGCATCATTCTCATAATCCTTTTCTTGGATTGTTTGCAGAGTGGCAATCTTTTGTTTGCCTTTGAGTATGCTGGCCTTCTGAGAAGTAGAAGGTCTTTCTGATGCAGCCTTAGCATAATGCTCTTCATCATCATTGTCATCCATGGCATCTATCTCAGCAGCAGTGACAACGATGGCATTTTTCAACAACCTTTGCTCATCTAGGAGTGCCAGTTCCTTAGCATTAGCTTCTTTGAGCGTTTCGAGTTTGGCTTCCTTTTCTTCAACAAGAGCTTGACACTCTAAGTTGATTCTCTTCTCCTCTTCCAACTTAAATCTGAGTTGTTCAATCCTGAACTCAGTGGCTGTGATTTCTTCAATTGTGTCTTGTTCAGCCTATTGGGTATTTTGATGAGACTTTGGTGGTGATGATGATGGGGCTTTCTGAGCATTGGAAGGAGTAGCCTTTTCTGCACTTCCTTTGCTAACTTTCTGAATCCCGCCGTTTCCAGGTTGGGGATCATCATTCTGATCATCATCATCATCCTTTTTCTTGTCTTCTTGACTTGGATGCTCAGAAGGAGGTTCTTGGTAATCATTCTCATCAGTTTCCTTCTCATCTTCAGAAACCAGGTTGATCACATTAGGAAGTGTGATCATCCTCCCATTTACTTCTTCTTGCTCAGAAGGGTAGGTTGTGAGCTTGCTGGGCAAGGCAGGATGGGTAACCATCTGCTCTTGGGTTTGAGCATCAGCAGCTTGAAAGTCTGCTAGGAGTCTTTGTGCTACTTCATTTAAGAAGTTATCATCCATCAGAGTGGCAAAAGAATATGATTCTGTGGGAAACATAGCATGGATATGGTCTTCCAGATTGATTGCTATGGCCCTTTTCTCTGGGATGTCAATTACTCTTGCAATTTCAGAAAGATCGGCCTTTCTGAGTTTCTGCCATTGTCTAAAGCACTTTAGATGTTTCTTGAGAGTGTGCTTCTTAAAGGCTTGGAGTAAGTTGAGTGGCACTAGACTTTGAGCCTGAAAGAAAGAGATCAAGTTAGTTTTGTTCAAACTACTTGTGTTAGTATCTGTGTGCAAAAGTAAGCTTTCTGAGCATACCTGTGTAGAAACACTAGGCTCATTTGCTTGGACTTCTGCTTGTTTGGGCACAGAGGCCTCAGATACCTTGATGTGAGGAGAAGTCTGATCCTCAGCATCCTTTCTTTCTGATTGAACCTGAGAAATAGAATCAAATATGTTTAGAAACTTGTTATCAGAAAAGATAAGTGGAAAAATGCTTTCTGAGACTTCGCTTACTTCCAAGTGAGGAAGCTCAGTGGCATCTTTCTCAGAAACCTTGGGGGTTTCTGGAATCTTTTCTTTAGATACTGCTTGTTCAGCAGTTTTAGTTTCTCTTGGAGGAGATGAGATCACATTCTCTCCGTCCAAGTGTTCTTCTGATTGAGCCTGTAAGATAGAACAAACATATTGATTAAGTAGTGAATTTTACCAAAATTTTCTTAAGGAAAGTTTACTGATACTTACCTTCTCAACAGAAGGCTCAGTAATTACTTCCTCAGAGTGCTTTTCAGCCTTTGGAAACTCTTGGTGTTGGGGTGTTGGTTCCACCTCCAGTACTTTCTCAGTTGTAGCCTAAGAAGAGACATTAAGAATATTAGAACATAAGAGCAATTTTAGTTAGTTATTCCTTGTTCAGAGATAACTTTTACTACCTGTGGAACAGGCTCTCTTGATGTTCTGAGGTTGGAGGAACCTCTTCTCGATTCAAGGGAGTGGACAAGTTTTCTTCCCCCGAAATTGTGTCTCCAAGTTGGCCTGTAACAAATGAAGCTTATGAGTAACAAGTTAACATTTTAATGTTGACAAGTTAGATACAAACTACTTTTGTTACCTGAATAGAGTCAGGCTGAGTTTGGGTCACTTGGACTAGTGGAATTTCCATAGCCTTTCTTTGCTCATTGTTGGTCTCCTCTACAATATCTTTCTGAGTCTCCATCTCAGTTTGATCCCTTTCTGAGAGTTGAGCTCTCTCAGAAGGTTGAGAAACCTGTTCAAGAACAGGGTTTTCTTCAGCTACATTAAGTGTTGGCATTGTGAATGTGGAAGCAATGTCAACATCTTCCATCACTCTATCTTCCTCTTCCAGGCCTTCTTCTTCCTGCTGGACAGAGGGGCTCCTTTTAGTCTGAGGGGCTGAGCTTGATGCTCCTCCATGGGTCTCAATCCTGGACTTTTTGAATACTTGTGTAAGTACTACATCATCATCAGAGTCACTGTCCAGATTGGGAGCTGACCCATCTATGATATTTCTATCATCTCTGGAGATTTCTGGAGCAGCCTGTCTCAGAATTCTTGGGGATTTCTGGTGTTGCCTTTATGGCCGAACAACATCTTCTGAGATCTTGTCTCCAGAAGGTTGTGCTTTTTGTACACTTTGGGACTTAGAGGCTTTATTGCTTTGAGTCCTCTTTCTCTTGGCAACTGGAGGTTGAGCAGGAGCTTGCTCAGAGACCTCTTCACCTTCTTTGCAAGCTTCAAGCTCTTCCGCTTCTTTTCCGAGCTTTCTCGAAGAATTCTCCTTTTCTTCAAAGGCATGTCTGAAAAGAGAGTTGGTGATCGATTTCTTGTCTCTTCGAGAGTTATTCCCATTGTTTCGAATGTAGCAAATTCGAGACCAAAATGCATATTGGCCTTTGTCTCAAAGAAGGCCATTGATGATTTTAGGCTCAAATTCCTCAATGTGCCCAAGAAATTTGTTGAAGGCGTACTTCCCCCAATTAAAGTGGGTTTCTTGCCCTTCATGCTTCTTATTCAGAAGATGCATCATCATCCATCTCTCCATGCTTATCTGGTCTACTCCACCTTTGTTTCCATCAAAGCAATGGACCAGAATGAGAGCCAAAGTACTCCAGTGTTTCTGGAGATGACTGGTTCTGATGGCTTTCAGAACAAAGTTCTTTGGGCAACCTTTGCATTTTCAATCTGGATTGCCTCAAATAGCTCCTTAACACTTTGAATCATGGAGGCATCCCTGATGTTGATGTCGTCGATTGTTCCTCGATTTTTCAATCGGAATAAGTTGCAGAAAGTCTTGCAGTCTAGGACAATTTCTTGTCCTTGAACTTCAGTCTGCATGTACTTCTCTTCTACATCATTCACAACTTTTGTGATGGTTTTGGAGTTGTTGTAGAACTCCAACACATCCAGTGTGGAAAGTCCACTGGGTGCAGCACACAGAAACTTGTAGATATGGGAACTTTTCAACATTCCCAATATCAGTTTTCTATCTGCTTTTGAAGAAATGACTGCAGAAGCTCCCCAATTCATCTTGTGACTTGGATTCCAGTCAGAAGGGGTAAACACTCCTAGAAGGCATTTATTCAACACCTTGAGTTCTTTTCCTCCTTGCTTTTCAGCAGGAGCAAATGATGCGGCCTTAGGGTTCTTGGTGGTCATCTTCTTTGGTGCCATCTCTTTGGCTTTGTTAAAGTTGCCTGTATTCGCTATACGCCCATTGCATGTCTAGTGTAGCTTCCCTTGCTGCTTCCGAACTTGTACTTGTCTTTAGTAATTAGCTCTTGCAATACCTTTGGTTTAGAAGGTAGTTGATGTGTTTCTGCTGCATGCTTATAATATGCCAATTTTCCTCATTGATGTCTTGTACTCTCATTTGGTAAGTCCCGTCCGACACAACCCGTCTCGACAATGCATGCTTACTTGTAAATCAGTATCGGTTGTGGTGTTCACCCATAAATTGTTTCTTTTGTTGTCGTGCCATAAGGGGCAGATCGTGGTGCCAGTGGCACAGCTTCGTGTACCAGGGTCTTGGGGTCCCTGTCCTTCTGTGTATAGAGAATCTTAGGGTTTAAACTTTTTCGCGGACCTCTAGACTTAATAAGACATATAAATGAACTCTCGGACAATAACAATCATCGTTTCTGATCCGTTTCCTTCTGCCCTAGGATGTCCGGGAGCGATAGTCAAAACGTTCACGAGGTGCGGGATTACCAGGATGGAGTAGGTTCGGGCGATGAATCCGTGGACGTGAACGTGTCCGTAGAAGACTATCTCGTGGATGTCCTTTCTTCCAGAGATTCCGACGCTAGGCATGGAGCCCATGAAACAGTTAATCCTCCGACGGACGGGCCAGTGGTCGAAGAAGGTGTTGATGAGGCGAGAACGTTGGTCCAATCTCGGACTATAGGTGGTGCGGGAGGGCCTATAGATCCGAATGAGCTTCAACTTGAACGGGCAGGTGACAGCGAGCATGAGGCTGATGACGTGGAGATGTTCGAGGCTGGAGTGGAGGACCGTGTTCTGGTAGAGTCAGGTCCGTCCAAGCCAAGCACATCCGGGAGACCCGAAGGTGTCCTCGAGGATGAAGAGATGGTGAGGAAGAGGAAGATGAGGGCGAGGAGGAAGAAGGAGAAGGATCTCCTGTCACTCGTCCCTCTAGACGATCCAGCCAGAGGATTGCATTACACCCTGCTGCGCCTGTTCAGTCCGATCTTCCATTAATTGAGGGTCGTGGTGCCAAGGCGGCAAGGATCAAATTTCCTCGTCCCGCATCCGCAGTTGTGATAGCAGACGAGTTCGGAGAGCTAAACGCGGACGGGATTCTTCCTACCTGTCCGTCGCGGGTCAAACCTGAGGAGATTCCGGGATGGAGGCGAAAATGGGAGATCTCCGACTCCGTAGAAATCATGGTTCCCGAGCCCGGGCATACATTCTATAATCCTCCCGCTGGATATATGTGCGTGCATGAGGTGGCCTTCTCCTACGGATGGAAGATCCCCATTGCCACAGAGCTGAAAAACATTCTGAACCATATTGGTATAGGTCCGAGTCAGGTTATCCCCAAGTCCCTGGGTAACCTTATTTGCTTTGTAGTTTTTTGTAAGAAGAAAGGGCAACCCGTAAATTTTGAGAACTTTAGGCAGCTCTTCCACGTCTCGTTCAGTCCGGGAAAAACACTATTCTATACTTTCATGAATAGGAAACCTTACAACTTTATCTCGGACTCCATCTCGTCGCTGGGATCGAAGTGGTGGGATAGGTACGTTTTTGTTCGGATGGCTTTAAAGCGAGGGATGTCCGAGAGAAGGAGGGAACAATGGGGGCTACCCACAAAATTCCTTAGAGAGACTATCTCGGATTGGTGTCCCCTTCCGAAGAACGTGGCTCCGTGGGTGGCGGCAATCCACAAAAAGTATGACCCACCTACTTATCCGCTTCACGGCTTAATCTGTCAGACGCTTCCCTACCTTTGCGGACTAACGGATGAAGTAGACGTAGGAGGGAAGACGGACTTTAGTAAGGACTCGTTGACTTGAGACTTGGCGTTCATTCTTCTTCAATATATTCCATTTTGATTACGTATTTCCGCAATTGTGATAATTCTTCTTTAACCCTTCTGTATCTAACGCCTCTGGTTTATTGTGTAGCTTATTGGTTCGAATATATCATGTCGACACTCCGCGAGAAGAAGAAGTTGCAGAGAGAGCAGCAAGCCTTGGAGGTAGCCGCTGGTCAAAGGACCAAGATCATTAACACCTCCACGGGTCTCCCCATGCCAGATCCGAAGAATGCCGCGGTCTTTGCCGCAGAGGAAGAAAGGCGGAACAAGGTCGGAGAGGATTCTCAGGCCTTGGCGGTGCCCGACAAGGGTAAAGCCCCCCTCACTCGGAGCGCCACTGCTTCGAAGTCCCAGGCCTCCGCTGCTGCTGCACCACAACGGGAGGTGTTGATGCGGGACGCCATTACCTCGGGGCGAAAGAGAGGAGCAACTTCGGAGGCTCCTCCCGCAGCAAAGAGGCAGCAATTGTCCGCTGTCCTTCCTGTTGACCAAGCTGCTCTGGACAAGGAGTACGAGCTGGCTTGCGGGCTCCCTGAGGTTGAGCGGGTCGGAGGGCTGGATGAGCTATACCAACGGGTAAGTAATCTTTGGATGCTCTCCTTGGTTTGTTCTTAGTATGATAAAAGTGCAACTTATGTTCTTACGGACTTCGCATTTCTACTGCTTAAGGCCATGCAATGGAAGGTCACGAACACGCTACCATTGAGGAGGATCTCCACAAGGTGTGGCCACTTCATGATGAGGCCGAGAAGTAAACAATTGGAGATGCGGTCAAGGAACAAGAAGTGAAGTTCCAAGTCAAGACCACCGGAAAGGAATCAAGGCGGACTTATTTGCCGGAGAACTTTGTTCACAAGTCGATGCAGGCTTTTTTGGATTCCAAGGATATACTGCTCGGAGGCCTCCAATATGCCCGTCTTCATGCTGGTCGTGACTTCATGGAGTCCGACTCATTCAAGTTCTTGATGGCGGACAAATCCGATGCTTCTCGCCTGGATGGGTTCGTGTCCGCTATCGGACAACCGCAATCAAGGACTACTTCCTCCGGACTTTAATCGAAAATGGAAGGTTAATCCTTCGCGGACGCTAATGGCGGAAGTCCCGTTCCGATGTCTCGGATGAACAGTTGGCCGCGTGCGAGTTTGCAGAACTCGTCACTGAGGAAGGTGAGATCGAGATCCGAAACGGCGGGCCCTTCCTCCCAAGATGGGTCCCAGATGCTCTCCGGAAGGTATGCTTTGTACCCTTCGACAATTACCGTGCTTTCCTGAAGAAGTGGTTCGCCCTGCCTTGCCGGGTTGTTGGCTATCCTGCGGATTTCAACTTGTTCAATGTTGTCGAGTCCATTGCTGCACAAGCTACCTCCAACGTGCCCCCTGTCGATCCGCCTCAAACTGGTGAAGCTGGCCCGAGCCAAGCTGGGCCTCAGTGAGAAGTCCGGGGTATGCCCCATTGAAATTCTGTATTTGCTAACTTTTTCTGTTGTATTTGCATATTTTGATAACTCGGAATGTCCTTACATACTATAACAATGTTTCGTATTTTATCCGAGGAGTTGAACCTCCTATGCTTCCGAACTATTACTTGCTCTCTTCTTCGTTCCCTTTTTATCTGTTGCTCATAAGCTGAGTTTTTATAAATTGTCCATCTCTTAAGAGCTCGGACCTCTGTAGATGGCATCTGATGTAGAAATCAGACCATCATCTTTTCGATACTCGAGCCATTCGCCCTTTGGGATGTCTAATCCTTCTAGAAGGAGGAAGGTGAAAGTTGAAATAGTCATTATGACTACGTCTTTTCATCTTCTTAGTCGTCGGATGATCGACAGATGGCGAGATCCGAAAGACTCGTTGCCACTATAAATAAGGGTGTGGTAATTCTCCTTTTTCACTGTTGTACTTTCCCCCACTCTTTCTTGTGTTTTATCCACTTTATTATCCCGCGGAAGTCAGTGTTCTTTAGAATGTCAGAATCGGGTGACGAAGAGTATAGTCCTTTGGGTGAATCACTGCATGGAACATGCACCCGCCTATTTATCCGGGTAGAGGCACCGAGGGTGACCCGATTATCCTAGATTTTGAAGGCGATCCCCCTCAATGTCCAGGAATAGCTAGGAGATTGGCTGAGGAGGAGAGAGAGAGAGCGGACGATGAGGTTGATCCGTATGAGGATCCGTCTAACAATGAAGCTCGCTGGCCGAGGTGGGACGCCGAGTCCCAAGGCTCGACTCGAGTCCGTGAAGGAACCAAAGGGGTATGCCCGTGGATGCATGTACCTATTCTTGGATCTTTCAAGGTTGTACTCATTATGTAAATGTTCGGATAATTTTGTTTATAAAATTCGAACTATTTTTCCTCGGATGGGATTTCCATCTTTTTCTTGTGCAGACTTCGTCGGATGATATTGACGCATATATTTTTGTAAAAGGGCTAAGAAACTCGAACGTAGTTGATGGGCTTGTTTAGGCTTGATTGGATAAACCTGTCTTGCCCAATACTGTTCGGCCCAAATGAATAGTTTAGGTCAATTGTCGACGTCGAAGTTCTGACGTGTCGGACGCCTATTGGTTCGTCACTTCTATAAATACTGCGGATCCCTCTTAGCCTTAGTCGTGCAGATCCAACTTCCACTTTCCAAATCTACTCAATAGTAAGAGGACGATCTCTTGAATAGTTTCCCCCTCTTGACTCCCGTCCACTCTCAAGTCGGCGTTCATCCTAAATTTGAGAGTGGCGTGGGTCTTGAGGGGAAAATTGTTGAAGATTAGACGCCGAAAGGCATAGATCTCGGTTTTAAATGTATGTCCGTCTCCTTTGCTTTCTCCCAACCCCACTTTAGTGGTTCAAATCTCTCTTATATTGGAAATGGTTCCCGAATTTCAAGAGAGATTGAGTCTCTAAAGCCGGTGAGGCAGAAATCTCTTCTCGTCTGAACTTTGTTTTCCCCGGACACAGGACTTGCATTGCCATGTTCTGGTGGTATCCCGAAGGATTCCGGCATGTTTAACCATTTTCTCGTGTGCAGGTAGATCGAGTTCCTGGTCTCATGAAATCGACTTGCTTTCGACACGGAAGAAGTTTTTCTCGACGGGGGGACGATCTTTGCCGGGAGATGACGTATCTGCAGAGGCGTTTTTCTGCATTTTTCGTGTTGCGTCCGTAAGTTCGGATAATCGATCTGGGATTGTAAATTGTACAGACAAGATTATGCATAATTCGTCTTTGTATGAATGAAATCTTCTTGCTTTCCTTGTCATTAATCGAACATTAAATCTCAGATGCATAAATCGGAAAATCACAAATCGAAAGATCGAGGTTGTATTGATTTGACGGAAATTCAATTACAACTTGCGGGCTCTATGGCCAATGACAAAAGGATCAAAAAGAAACAGAACTGACGGAGTTCCGTGTAACAAATGGTTGAAATTGAGATGATCAATCGACACGATGGAGCTCCGCGCAATTATCTTTAAGCATAGAATTTCTGAAGGTTTCTAGCATTCCACGGACGCTTGAGGAGATGTCCGTTCTCATCTTCTAATTCATAACTCCCATTCACTTTTGCCCCAACAATCTTGTAGGGACCTTCCCACTTGGGCTTGAGTTTCCCAATATTGCTCAAAATGTCGGCTCGTCGGAGCACTAGGTCCCCGACTTGCAAGTTCGCCGCATGGACGTTCCTGTTGTAGGCTCGGGCAGCGGTTGCCTGATACCTAAGGATATTCGCCAGTGCATCAGACCTTTTCTGTTCAAGCATGTCCAGCTCGAATATCCGAGCTTCTCGGTTTGCCTTGTCTTCGAACTCTTGGATTCTCAAAGTCTCTATGGCAATCTCGGATGGTATGACCGCTCAACCATACACCAAGGAGAAAGGGGTTTCTTTGGTCGCACGATGCAAAGGGTGCGATGCGCCCATAGCACGCCTTCCGTGTCGTCTACCACTTTCTTGCGAAGTTCTCAACCGCTTCGAGGATCTTGACTATTGTTTTGTTTGTGGACTCACCGTCCATTGGCTTCGGGTATGCAATGATGTAAATCGTTGCTCGATTTTGAAGGACGCCACCATTCCTTGAGCCTATGTCCCGAGAACTGCACCATTGTCCGAGACGAGAATCTCAAGCAGCCAAAGCGATGATGATATTTTTCCGGATAAAGGTCCGTGACTCGACTCTCAGAATGGTTGCAACAGTTCGGCTTCTACCCATTTGGTAAAGTACTCCACCCACAATGAGAAACTTCTTCATTGGGTACCCTGAAATGGTCCGACAATGTCGATACCCCACTGATCGAACGGACACGCTATGATTGACGGAATCATAGGGTTCGTCGGACGATGTGGGATGTTTGCGTAATATTGGCAATCCTGACATCTCCGGGCGTGGTCGGCGGAATCTTTACCGATGGTGGGCCAATAATAGCCTTGTCGTATGATTTTCTGGGCGAGGGTCCTCCCCCCGGAATGACTCCCACATCTTTCGTTGTGTATCTCTTCCAGCACGGTCTGTGCTTCTTGTGGGTTCAAGCATCTCAGGTGGGTCCTGAAAAAGATCTTTTGTACAAATCATCACCCATTATAAAATATCTATTCGCTCGGCATTGCACACTCCTTGATTCTTTCGGATCGGCTGGCAAAGATCCGTCCTTGAGGTAGTTAAAAATGTCACCATCCGCTTTCTTCAAGTATCATGACCATGAATCGGGACCCATGACGGATGAGTCAAGAATGGTGAGTAGAATTACTCCTCAGGTCCAAAGTCACAGAATGCAGATGCGTATTTTGCCAAGGCATCAGCTCTTTCGTTCCAAGCTCTGTCAAACTTTTCCAAGGTGAATTCCTCGAAGTGGCTGGCCTCATTCTTGAGTAGCTCAAGATACTTGATCATCGAAGGACCTTTTGTGGCAAAAGTTCCTGAAAATTGGGCCTCGACGAGCTGTGAGTCCGTGTAAGCTTTGACCTTCCTGGCTTGGAGTGACTTGGCTAGTCGCAGCCCCACTAAAAGTGCCTCATACTCTGCCTCATTATTGGTAACTTTGAAATCCAAGGAAATCGCATAGTCGAGTTCCGCGCCATCTGGGCTCTTAAGGTAGATTCCAATTCCTCCCACTTTTCCAGTGGAAGAACCATCGACTTCCAATGTCCAGATATCGGAAGGATGTTTTTTGATTTGGAGATCTCCTGCGAGCTACTGAGGTTCCGCTCTTGGTTCGTCCCCTCCAGTGATTTTCGTTCTGACGTTGTCCGAACTGGGGTTTCTGGGAACATCACCAAGTAGAAACATTTGGTTGACCCGAGTTTCCCCCTCTGACAAAGGGAGGGGACGATTGATGAACTGGGCTTCCTCGAGGTTTTCTGGGTTGAACATTGGCGGGACTGGATTTCGGATTATATGCTTGGTGATTAAGCACTCGAACACTTGCTTGTCAGGGACTTTCTCCGAATCCTTCTCTGGATAGTCCGCTAAAAAGTCGGCGAGGACCTGAGCCTTTTTGGCTGACGGAGCCTGGTAGCAAATGTCGTATTCGCTTAGCTCGATCGCCCACTTAGAGAGTCGTCCTGATTGCTCGGGCTTTCCTAGGACCTGTTTCAAAGGTTCCGCAGTTAGTACCACTATTTTGTGAGACTTAAAGTAAGGTTTTAACCGTCTGGCGGTGTAAACCAAAGCGTATGCGAGTTTCTCGATCTTCACGTATCTTGTCTCCGCCCCAGCAAGGGCTTTGCTAAGATAGTAGATCGGCAAATGCTCGTTAGCTTGAATCCGTACTAACACGGAGCTCATTGCCTCTTCCGTGATTGCTAGGTAGAGGTAGAGCGGTTCTCCTTCGACGGGTTTGGAGAGCAGTGGAGGGGAATGGAGGTACTCTTTCAGTTTCTCGAAAGCCTCAGAACATTCCGCGGTCCACACAAAGTTCTCTCCTTTCCGGAGGATCTTGAAGAACGGAAGATTCTTTTCCGCTGATCGGGAAATGAAACGACTTAAGGACATTAGACGTCCAATAAGCTGTTGTACCTCGTTGAGATTCTTCGGATGGGGCAGATCCAGGATTGCTTTGATCTTCTCGGGGTTTGCACTTATCCCTCTTTCTGTGACCATGTATCCCAGAAACTTTCCTCCCTTCACCCCGAACGTACACTTTTCGGGATTCAACTTCATCCCATACTTCCGCAGAATGGAAAAGCAATTGTTGAGATGCTCAATATGCTCTTCTTCAGTCTTACTTTTAACAAGCATGTCGTCTACGTAGACTTCCATAGTCTTGCCCAACTCCTCCTTGAACATTTTATTCACCAATCGCTGGTATGTAGCTCCCGCGTTCTTCAATCCGAATGGCATCACCTTGAAACAGTATACTCCTCCTGCCGCGAAGAATTTGGCCATTTTGTTGATGTCTTCCTTGGCCATCCGGATTTGATAGAAGCCCTGGTATGCGTCCATGAAGCTTAGGAGCGCACATCCCGCGGTAGAATCTACCAACTGGTCTATGCGAGGTAGGGGATAAGGATCCTTAGGGCAAAACTTGTTGAGCCTTGTGAAGTCATTGCACATCCTCCACTTTCCTGGGGCCTTCTCGAAAGTACCACATTCTGCACCAGTCGAGTATCTAACTTCTTCAATGTGCGGCTTTCAAGAGTCGGTAAACTTCCGCAGATATAATTGCATCCTTGGCCAAAGTCTTTCATCTTCGCCGGATATATACGATCGAGGATCCATGTTCAGACGGTGAACAGTGATTCTCGGATCTATTCCCTTCAAATCATCAGTACTCCAAGCAAATACATCCCTGTTGTCTCGGAGACAAGCAATAAGTTTCATCTCCACTTCTGTGCTCATCTCTGTTCCGATTCTTGTCCTCTTATCCGGGCTTCCAACAACAATCTCGATTTCTTTGAGAGTTTCGTGAGGCTCGATCCGTGCAGTCCTGGGGAATTTCTCCTTCGGGCTTCCTACCCCTATCTGCGGATTCTCCTGTTTGGGCGGGAGAACAACTCTCGGATCGGAGGTCATCGTCGTTGCCAAAATGGGGGTAGATGCCCTTCTCGTAGACATAATGTAACACTCCCAAGCTTCTCGGATATTTCCTACCTCTTCTCCTACTCCGAAGGGAGTTGAAAATTTCATTCTATTGTGTAAGGTGGATGAAATAGCCCGGAATTGATTGATTCCTAGGCGTCCAAAGATGGCGTTATAGTCGAAGGTCCGATCAACCACGACAAATCGGACCGATTGCGTTACCCTGGCCGGGAAGGTTCCGAGTGAAACGTGTAACGTAACACTTCCTAGTGGTCGCACAGTTCCCCCTCCAAACCCCAGTATTGAGGTGTGAACTCAGCCGTGGATTCTTCCCAACTCCATCTGATCTAGCGTCTTCTTAGAGATGATATTCGAAGAACTCCCGGTATCCACCAGAATTTTGTTCACTCGATAAGTCGCGATGGTCAATGAAACCACAAGAGGAACGTCCGGGTCGTCAATCTCCTCGCCTCCTGCCGTAGGAGGGGGGATTTCGCTATCATCGAAAGATATTGCATTTGTTCCTCGAATTGCGGGGGCACCGTACGCCCTGTCATTGTTCCGGAGGTTTTGGGCGGTCCGCTCCCTTGCATTCCTGCTATCACCTCCAGAGGGTCCACCTGCGATAGTGTTGATCACTCCGCTGTACGGAAGGTTCTCCATTTCTGCCTCGTCGTCATATCCGTACGGATGTCCTCCCCTGCGCGGCGGATAGCCTACTGGCGGAGGTGGCAAAGATAGTGGGCGAGGTGGTGGGTCAGCAGCGTTATCCTCCCTTCTTCGCTCCGTCCTATCGTGCCTGGAGGGCTCGTCCGCATATATGTGCTCCTTCTACTTGCCTTCTCTCACCAGGTGTTCGACCTCTATTTTTAACTGGATACAGTCGTCAGTCTCATGGCCTCTGCTCTTGTGAAATTTGCAATATCCCTTCGCGTTTCTATTTCTCCGATTATGGGATGGCTTTGGCCATTGGACGTCCAACTTCTTCTCAACAATAGTGGCCAAGATGTCGGATCTCGGCTTATTGAGGCGCGTGTAGTCCGCGAATCGCCTGGGCGGACTCCTCTCCCTGTAAATGCCTTTGTCTCTGGGATCTTTCTTCGGATCAAACTTTCCCTGGCGTTGCTCTTGTTTCTGCGGTTCCTTTCCTTTCCTTGATCCTGCTCGGACTGGTACATTCCTTCGGTATTCTTCTCCGTACATCACCTCCTCACAGATGTCATCCAAGTGCTTTTCGCTCCTCACTTCCTGACTGGAGAGCTTCCTCCGCAGCTCGGAGTTGTAAGTATTAGCATACAGATGACGGACCCGTTCCTTATCTTGTGGCTCAACCCGGAGTACTTCCGTATTGAAGCGATCTAGGAAAGTTCGAAGATCTTCCTGCTCCCTTTGGATGACTTCAGCCAGGTGCTCGACAGTACGTTTTCTTCTTTTTGATTTTCCGAATCGTGCCAAGAACTTTGAAGACAGATCTGCATACGACCTTATTGACTTGTTTGGCAAAGCGGTGTACCAATCCATAGCTGTGCCGAAGAGGGTGGAGGAGAACGTAAGGGCTTTAGTATTGTCCTCATTCTTGGAATTCATCTTCTTTGTTGTACCTTGTCAGTGACCCACGGACAAGTATCCCGTAGTAGTATTCCAAGTTCGAATCACTTGATCCGAGTTCCTATTTCTTTCCTTCTCCTCATGATATCATCACAGAGAGGATTCGGCACTTGTAGTGATCGCTCATGGTCCTTTACTAGGCGTCGAGGTTCGGGATTTGGGTTTCTAAAGCTTTTTCTTTGCGTATATTTCATCATTGTCATGACCTCTCCGTGGATGGATTGCGACATCCATGGGAGTTCGTCTAGCCGGACGGCCGGAATGGTTTCGCTACATGATCTCTCCCTCATGGGAGCTTGTCGGAACTCTGGTACTGTTACCTCCTTCTTGGTATTCTCTTCCTCACCCGGACTTGCGGGCGAGGCCCGTCGCTCTAGAAGGTTTCGCAAATCCTCCTGGGGCAACTGATCTCCTAATCTCTGTTGGATCGGATCGTCATTTCTTGACAAGGCTCTGCTTGAACCGCAGTAACTACTGGCGGAGTGGCTTGCTGAGGGTGGGCATTGTTAGACCCTAGGCATCCGTGGATAATCGTGAGCAACCTATCAAACTGAGTTTCGCTTAGTCCGAGGTCGCTTGTGCGGACAGCGCGACCATCGGGTATCGAAATCGCTGACTGTGGTTGGGCCTTGAGCCTGGGAGAAGCTCGTGCTACCTTCTCCATGGTCCGTAGGCACGATATTCAGGGGACGCTTTGGCCTCCTCTAAGCGGGCATCTCTTTCCTCATCCGAGGGGCCAGGTGGTGGTCCGTCGCTCGGATATCTCCTTCCAGCGTTCCTCCCAGCCTCAGCGGCCCTTCGTCCCCGGGTGGGCGGACGTCCTCGTGGGCGTGGTGGTGGTGTTCCCATAGCGATGAATTCGGACTGTTCGTCTTGTTCTAGCCATCAGCACAACACAAACACAGATCCTTTTTTGTAAAGGTTCCCATAGACGGCGCCAAAATGTTGAGGGGTGAACCACTCAACACCAACACTACTATTGCAAGTAACCTAACCTAAGCTCCACCTCCAACTTGAAGTCCGAGAAAAGGCTTGTCCGAGAAAGAGCACCTGAAAGGACTAAGTGGGGGGGGGGGGGGGGGTTAGAATGGGTTACCCGGATTGCCAAGGTCAATCCGGAAGGAGGCTTTACTCAAAGGAGAGATGATAGCTCTCAATGCAACAGTAATGGGAAAGGTATTATGGATATCCCTCGAATATCGCTCTATGACTTACCTTAAGGTCTTGGACCTTGTGCTATATTTATAGTTATCATGTACTTATGAAGAGGTTCATAAGATGATGCCAAGTGTATGATTCAGATATGGACACCAATGCTACCTTTGGCCCATGGCCCATTAGTGAACAGTAATCCAATAACGATAAGTGGGCCTGGGAGGGTAGTTTGGACCTTCTCCCTCTGAGAGTACTGTTCCGCCTGTTGGGTCCGTGTTAGTCCCTCGGATAGATCTGTCTGCTTGGTTGATCTGCCCTTGGGCAACTCTGGATGTCCGAGCCTAGAGTCTCACGGAAGTATCTCAGTGGTTCTGTTATATACGTTTGGTCTTAAAGTAATGGTGGCGTCCGAGATTCTCTCGTACGGTCCGTTAGGCATCTCTGTACTGACATGGTCAGGTTTGGAAGTTCTTTCCTTAGCCAGCTCGGACTAGCTGTGGAGATATAGTGACTTCAGCGTACTGGTCGATTCACTTTGGTCGGACCATGTGAGGTCGGACCAGTACTGAATTGGCTAGTTAAGCCGTGATGCGCTTTAGGACACGCTCTATGGCGCCCTTAACGGATTGGACACATTTCCGTATCAACAACGATGATGCGTCTTTAGCTGAAAAAGCTTTCCAAGAGGCAAGTTACACTGCTGGAAAAGCAGACGCCATCCTAGGCCCATTGGCAGAGCTCACTGATAAGGACAATGGACTTATCAAGCAAAATCAGGAGCTCAAAGCCGAACTTCAGAAGTTGGTCACTGCCTATAACTATTTACAAGGGCACTTCAACTCTCTCTCAGATTCCTTTATGAGATTGAGTCAGCTAACAATGACTAAGGGGGAAAGAATGTACAAATCTGGACCTCAAAGTCAGGGAGAATGGGAAGAAGGAGAAGCAAACAAAAAGAGATCTGGAGCTGGTGCGGCTCAGAAAGGAAGAAGAAAAACTTCCCAGCCACCACTCAGAATCAATGAACCCTCCTCAAGCCAAGATGCTTTGCAAATAGTAGCTACTTCTCAGAAACCTACTGAAGGAACCAAAATGATAACAAGGGCCATGGAAGAAGAAACCTGCGGCTCAGAAAGGAAGAAGAAAAACTTCCCAGCCACCACTCAGAATCAATGAACCCTCCTCAAGCCAAGCTGCTTTGCAAATAGTAGTTGCTTCTCAGAAACCTACTGAAGGAACCAAAATGATAACAAGGGCCATGGCACAGAAACCTCCAAGGAGTACCAAGGCTCCAAGGAGAAGACAAGTTAAAGGGATTGATGAATCTTCTGAAGAAGAAGAACAAGGTCAAATCAAGTCCCTGGGCAATGAAGAAGGCTGTAAAACTCACACAAGATTCAATCTTGATGATGATGAGGAAACTGATGAAGATGAAGCTCCTCTTCACAAGAAAAGGAAAATTGAAAGCCTAACTGAGCCCATAGCTGCAAAGCCACTAGCAGCTAAAACACCCTCTGGAAATACCAAGTCTATCCAGGGTGGTGGTTCTTGAAGCAACAACCCCAAAGAGAATTCAAGACAGAGAAGGAACAGACTGAGAGCTGAGCAAAGACAAAGTCAACTTCCACTCAGGCCAGAAGAAGCCAAAATTGAGTATGTGAAGTATGACAATGATTCCTTTGTCTACAGGTGCATCAATCAGAAAAATGGCTATTGGATTCTGGAACTTAAGCATCTATTGGTAAATTCAAGATTTCCAGAACCAATCCATAAACAACTTTTGGCATGGAGAAAAGATAAACCTACCTTGATCAACACCAATCACATCAAAGCATGGTTGGATTTTGAAGTTGTCAAGAGAACTGAAGCCATGAGAAAGGACCTCTCTGATGAATGTCCATATGGAAAGCTAGATGATGTGCACAGAATTCTGAACATTACTGGAACAGGCACAAGAGCAAGACTTGCTGTGGAACCCTATGAGTCGTTCTATCTGACAGAAGATCAATACAAGGGTGACATCAGATATCTGAAGATTATCTATGAATACTTCAAGCTTTCAGATATCATAATAGAGCATGCCTGGAAGTGGGGAAAGTATCTGTGGGTCAAGCATTTTGCCAAGAAAAATCCTACCAAAACCTGAAGAGGTGCTGGATTTGCCAGAGACACAGAGATGCTCGTCAGAACTCTTCTCTATGACTATTCTGATGACGTCAAAAGGTTTGGAGATAGGAAATTTGCAGACTGATCCACAGAAACACTGTTGAAGACTTGAAGAGTTGAAGACTTGAAGACTAGTTTATTAGGATGTTTACTTGGAGCTTGGTCACTCCTGTTGTCCTAATTTACTATGTAGTTTTTGTATTTTTGCTGACTGAGCTTAACTGTATCTTGTATTAAAGTTATCTGTAATCTTTAGTTGTAACTTATCTGAAGAACTTACTCTCAGATAGTATTCTATAAAAGATAACTTGTCAGCAAAGATCACACCTTGTGATTTGGTTGATGTCTACGTTCTGCACTTAATTAAATTAATTTGAAAATCTTAAGAAAAGATTAAGTGTTGGATTGTTCACTCATCCAGATTTGTAATAGGTAAGATAGTCATCGTTGACTGATCAAAAAGGGGGAAATTTGTTGGGAAATTTCTTGAGAAATTTGTTAGGAATTTTGTTAGATATTTTGTTAAGATATCTGTTTAGTTTTGATCAGCAACATGATGACTTATCTTAGTCTCAAAAAGGTGATTAGTACTCTTGGTTCACTTGAACATTGTAAAAGAGGAAACTCACTAAGTATGATAGTCTAGCTAATCTTGTATAGGATGTTAGGTCTCAAAATGTAATTTTTATTTTATGAAGAAGAAGACCAAGAAGAAGACATCCAAGCAGAACAAGCTCAACGACATTGAAGACTTGAAGAAGCTGCATGAAGATTCTCGAATTGTTGTTCGGATACCTTAGCGGATATCTTGAAGACACGAGCTTTTAAGACCGTGTCACAAGAGATATCCGAGAAATAAAAGGCCTATCGAAAACAAGGAAAGTGTCCAGATATCTATTCTCGGATACCTTGAGCATTAACCACATTTACGAAAAGAAATATATATATTGCAAACAAAGTTGTTTCAATAAATAAGTGGTATCGAAGATTGAAGATAAGGGCGTGCAAAGAATCGAGATAACACTAGTCTACGATACAAAGCATAGTTCCGGACTACTGAGGACAAAAGTATAGTACAATGCATTTAATGCCGCAGATGAGATGTACGAATAAAGCGGCGACTTCAAGAAGAAGACAAAACACCTCTGATTATACACAGATATCAATAGTATGAATTTGAGCCTAACGGATACTATTCAAACGGCACTCAAATTCATCTATAAATATCAACACTTAGACTGCTTGAGAAGATACCTTAGACACACGACATACGCTGAACATCTTACTCTCTCAAAGCAACTTACTTACTCACAAAGCTTTCTGTTGCGACCAAAGCTTTTGATCTTAAGTAAACACTGAAGTTCTAAGTGTCCTGATCCTAAACAAGCAAAGCTATCTGTGAAGGAGTTGAATCAAAAGATCAACTATCTGAGATTCATTCTCTTGAACAGATATCATAAGACTTGGGTCAGTAAAATCGAACAAGATACCATACGCTGTAAAGTGTATTAAGTACCTTGATTCACAGAGCTATCTGAATAACTGAATAAGTTATTAAAGAAGCTCATCTGACAACTCAAACCAAAACCAACACCATAACTGGCGTGGAGTACAGGAAGTACTTAGTTTGAAAAATCAGGGAATAACTCCAAGGTTACCGGAGTATAGGAAGTACTTGATTTGGGAAACTAAGGAATAACTCCAAGGTTATTGAGTATAGGAAGTACTTAGCTTGGGAAGCTAGGGAATAACTCAAAGGTTTCTGAGTATAGGAAGTACTTGGCTGTGAAAGCCGGGGAACAACTCAGGGGGAACATTTGGTTGGGAACCAATTGTTAAGAATCTTAGAATAGGTTTATTGTAAGGTGAACTCAATTATCTATTCTAGTGAATTCTAGGTCTCTGATAGACCGAAGTGGATTAGTTGGAGGATTACGCCACCTCCAGATACCACTATACTTGCTGTGTTATTTACCTTTCTGTATTTACATTTTAGCAACACACACACATTTTAACTGTTTCTGTACTTATCTTTATTAAGTCTTCTGCACTCTGATTCTAAGTATCAGATATCTATTCAGATATCTGAGAAATAGTTTTTATCGACAAAAGTTTTAAAAGACTATTCAACCCCCCCCCCCTCTAGACTTTTACTTTGCCGTTATCTGGACCAACAAGTTTTCTCTTCATTGAGTCCATAATCTCTGAGTTGTTGTTGAATCCACGGAATTTGTGTTGCACAACAACCAGCAGCAATATATTCAGCCTTTGTGGTAGAAGTTGCAATTGAGTTTTGTTTCTTGCTAAACCATGAGATAAGTCTAGCTCCCAGAAATTGACAAGTTCTTGAGGTACTCTTCCTATCAAGCATTGATCCAGCATAATCAGCATCTGAATAACCAGCCAAACTCAATCCACTTTCTTTAGGGTACCACAAACCTACATCTACTGTACCTTTCACATACCTTAATATTTTCATAGCAATGTTGTAGTGTGATTGAATCGGATTTGTTTGAAATCTAGCACACACACCAACTGCATATTGGATATCAAGTTTGCTTGCAGTAAGGTAAAGTAGTGAACCTATTAATTTCCTATACTTGTGTTCATCAACACTTTTATCTGATTCAGTATAGGTCATTTTGGTTCCTATGCTCATAGGTATCTTAGCATTCTTTTCAGAAGGCTTAAGATTGAACTTTGTGAGCATGTCTTTTGCATACTTTGTCTGACTAATGAATATTCCATCATTGAGTTGCTTGACTTGCAATCCTAGGAAATAGTTCAATTCTCCTATCATGGTCATCTCGAATTTACTTTTCATGAGATTTGCAAAGTCATCACAAAGTTGCTTGTCCTTAGATCCAAATATGATGTCATCAACATATACTTGAACTAAGAGAAGTTTCCCATCATGATTTAATGTAAATAAAGTTTTATCAACTTCACCTTTCTTGAAACCACTTTCCAGAAGGTATTTGGCCAAAGTGTCATACCATGCTCTTGGAGCCTGTTTCAGTCCATATAGAGCTTTCTGTAGCTTGTAGACCATTCTACTTTCTGAGGAAACTTCAAAACCAGGTGGTTGTTCAACATAGACTTCCTCAGCAAGTTCACCATTCAAGAATGCACTTTTGACATCCATTTGATAAACTTTAAAGTCTTTATGAGTTTAGGCGAAAGAGTCTTATCGCATCCAATCTGGCAACTGGTGCATATGACTCATCAAAATCTAAGCCTTCAGTCTGGGTGAATCCCTTGGCAACCAACCTTGCTTTGTTTCTGGTTATTTCACCAGATTCATTCATCTTGTTTCTGAAAACCCAGTTGATTCCAATCACAGATATTCCTTCTACAAATGGAACTAGTTTCCAGACTTTGTTTCTTTCAAACTGATCCAACTCTTCTTGCATTGCAGAGATCCAGTCTTGGTCTCTTATTGCTTCTTCAATAGTTTTAGGTTCAATGTTTGAGATGAAACATCCAAAGAGAGAATTAGCATTTTCGGCTATTGCTCTCCTAGTCCTAACACCTTGATTGATTGGTCCAATCACATCCTTTGCAGGATGATCCTTGATCCATCTCATCATAGGTTTGGGGCTAGTAGGGTCAACATGTATGTGATCTGAATGTGAATCACTATGATTATGACTTGATACTTCTTGATTCTATGACATTTTGTACCACGTAAGGCGTTGAATGTCTGACACTTGCTCAGTGTGAGGGCTTTCTGGGACATGCCTGTCAGAGAGGTCATTTCCAGAATTAGCTCTCTGATGAACATCTTCAGTTTCCATTTCTGGAAATCTCATAGGAAATTCTTCATCATGTCTGAGAATCATCTGGTTGTTACTAGGCATTTCATGCTTTTCTTCGTCAGAGTCATCCTCTCTTTCCATAATGATGTTTTTCCTTTCTGAGGGTTCTTCTTCAGAATCCTTTAACATTAGTTCCTTGAACCTTTCTGAGAGTTCATCAGCAAGGGGTGATTTCTTACTTTCTTCATAGAATACAACATGAACTGATTCTTCAATTTTCTTTGTTCTTTTGTTGTAAACTCTGTAAGCCCTGCTATTCATAGAATAACCAAGAAACACTCCTTCTTTTTCCATTGTTAAGAACAAAACATCTACAACCAAACACTTTCAGATGTTTAATATTAGGGGGTCTACCAACCAAGAGCTCATAAGGGGTCTTGTCATGGTGTTTGTTTATCAAACATACATTACGAGTGTAGCATGCTGTGTTTACAGCTTCAACCCAATAAACTTCACTTATTTCAGTGTCAGCCAGCATTGTCCTTGCTGCTTCTTTCAGGGTTCTATTTTTCCTTTCTGCAACACCATTTTGTTGTGGTGTTCTTACAGAGGAAAGTTGATGTTATATACCTTTGCTGGTACAAAACTCCTTTATGTACTGGTTGACAAATTCAGTACCATGGTCTGTTCTGATTGCAGATACCTTGTCATTTTTCATGACTTTAAGCTTATTTAGCAAGTTTGGTATCTCCACCCTAGCATCAGATTTGTGCTTCAGAAAGACAACCCAAGTGAATCTTGAGAAGTCATCTACAACAACCAGACCATACTTCTTTCCTGCATAACTAGTTACAGATGATTCAAAAAGATCAATGTGTAATAGTTGCAGTGGTCTAACACTAGAGTGTCTGATTTTGGACTTGAAGGAGATCTTAGATTGTTTCCCCATCTGACAGGCAGAACATATACCATCCTTTCTGAAAGATGTTTTGGGAAGGCCAACCACTAACTCTTTCTTGGCAAGTTTGTTCAGAGTTTTGAAGTTCAAATGACTCATTCTTTTGTGCCATAACCAGTGCTCTTCTGTGTGACCAAATTGACTCACCATGAGACATTCTTCAGTTGTGGCAGATGCCCAATCGGCAACATAAAGACTACCTTTCCGCCGAGCAACCAAGACTGTCTGCTTTGACTCATTGTCAATAAGTTTGCAAAACTTTGCTTTGAATTTCATAGTGAATCCCTTGTCTGCAAACTGGCTCATGCTAAATAGATTGTATTTCAAACCCTTAACAAGTAATACGTCAGTAATTGTTAAAGATCCTAATTTGACGTTTCCAAATCCCAGAGAGGGATTTAATTCTCCTCCAGCAAATCTGATGTTTGGTCTAGTGTTGCAAGCTTTGTAGTTGACCAGATTTGCTTTGTCTCCTGTCATGTGCTTTCCGCATCCACTATCAAATAGCCATTGAGCCTTAGTCCAAGAGGCGTTACATGCAACAGAAGCAGGAGTTAGGTTCTTGCTTCAGAGATAGAACCATTTAGACTAAATATTCTTCCAGTAGGAATCCACATTTTAGTGAATTTCTTGGGAGTTTGTTTTTGTCTAACTTGATCAGAAGGAGATCCAATGAAATTAGTAATTTTGATCTCAATCTTCCTTCTTGGAGTGTTTCTAGGTGTTCCCTTTGGTGCTTTCTGGATCCTGGGTTTCTGGGGTTGCTTTTCAGCAAACTTAGCCTTTCTGGCCAGGTTCCTTCTAGCTTTGGCATTCAGTTTTTCAGTGGTTTGAGATTTCTTCCACTTCTGTTTATTGCTATGTGCAATATCAGCCTTGCGCCATTGTTCTTGTCCTTCCTTATATTGTTGTAAAAGGACTTTTCCAATAGCACGATAGCCAATGCCATTTCGAACACCTTTGGCTTTCTGAATGCGGTCTTCAGAAGCCTTACTAGTTTCTGCACCATCTTTATTTTCATAAAATGGTATAGTTGAGAATTTGCCTATTCCAGCAATTCTTCCCTTCTTAGTAATATAGCACTGTGGATGGTTGCATATCTGAGGGTTGTGTTTCTTTTCAGAAACCTTATCCACATAATTCTTGTGAACTTGTTGTTCTTTCAAAGGCTGAGTTGCTACTCCTTTTCCTTTGTCAACTACCTAGCTTCTGACCAATGCTATAGGTGGTTGAAGAACCATTCTGTTGACTTTTTACAAAGGTCAACCTATCATCACCCTTCTTCAGAGGAGACGAATTGCTTGATTGTTCATCAAGTCCAAGTCCACCTTTCTCAGAGGGAACTCTCAGATATGATTGAACCTCAGTGAGAGTGTCACTAGCCTTTGCATAAGATTGGAAGGATAGCTCTTTCTTTCGGAGTTCTTCATTCTCAGAAAGCAGCTTCATCATTTTCTTATTAAGTTCATCCAAGGCTAGTTTGTGAAAATTTTCATTTTCAGATATCCGACTTTTCGGAAGGGCTATTTCACTCTCTTGTTCTCGAGATACCACAGTTAGCACAGAAACCTCTTTTTCAAGAGTTTCTTTGCTTTCCTCTAGAATTCTGGTTTTGGATTGTGCTTCCAGAAATTCTTTCTCATAACGATCCAATTCACTCCTAATTAACTCCAGATCCTCAATTCCATCATCACTCTCATAGTACAGAAATTGTGAAATGTTAGTTACCTCATCAGCCATAAGACACATTTCAATGTTGGAGATGTCTGGACCAGCAATCTCAGTAACTCCACACATTTCATTCTTCTTAAGGCCGAAGTCGATTACGTTGTGGGTGATTCCACACAATTCAGTGATGGTAGGTTTGAGTTATCTGAATCTCCATCTTGAATCATCTCAATATCTAGAGCATCAAGTTGGATTTGAATCTTCTTCCTTTCTTCAGTCAGTAAGGCCCTTTGATTTCTTTTGTAATTTCTTCTGTCCTTCTTGTCACCTATCTTGAGCTTGTTTAAAGCAGGGCAATCTCTCTTGAAGTGACCAGGCTTTTGACAATAGAAGCAGATATCATTTCCTATCTTCTTGATTCGATTACTAACACCTTTACGAATGGGGTCTTCAGAGAGTTGTTTAGTTGAATGTTCTTATCTTGGTGATAGTTTGGGCGAATGCTTTTTCAACTTTTCTTTAGCTTTTCTTCTCTCAATCTCTTGACTCACAAATTTATTCATGTGTCTTCTTTAAGAGCATTTTCTTGAATCGTCTTTGGTATCTTTCTTTTCAGAAGTACCTTGAGAGACTAGAGCAACACTTTGCAACTTCTCAGCTGTTTGTTCTCTCTGAGTTGTCTCATAATCTACAGTAGCAAGATGAGAGAAGATCTCTATTGGAGTAATATTTGGCATTCCTTGGTTGAAATAAAAGAATTTAGTGTGCTCCGGTTGTGATTGAGACTTGACAATAGTCTTAATCTTTTACATTTGGGAGTATCTCTGTTTTTCACCAAGTGCAGCCATATCACTCATAAGAGTAGTAAACACGAAATCAAGTTCTTCGAGTTTGTGGGACCTTGCTTGAAGTTTTGGAACTTCAATTTAAGAACTTCGAACTTGTTTTCTTTGGTTTTTCGGTTAAACGCATGCATTTCTTCAATCAATTGCCGTGCAACTTTCGCGTTTAGCACCCTGATTTACCTGTATGTGGTCGTGTCGATCGATGATTATATTACGAGCTTGACCATCCAATCTGTGTCTCTTGGCATCTTCAGATGTCCAGAGCTCTCTTGGCTTGTCTTCATACATAATGCTTCCACGAGCAACATGACCACTATCACTAGCAGCCATGTCCTCGCTTCCATCTTCCTTGTCTAAGGCTTTTCTTCCATCAGAAACCTCAGTGACTTGTTTGAATTGTCTGATTTTGATAGGCCCTTCATTGATGACATAGATCATCTCATCACTAATGGCCTCCAGATGGAGCATCATGTTGTTCTTCCATTTCTCGTAGTTTTACGGCTTTAGAAGCAGGCGAATCGCTCGAGACATACCTACACTTAACACACAAATTATATAGTCCTCGAGAAAGGGACAAAGTTTCTTCACATGCAGGGATCTAGGTTCGATCTTGAAGGCTTGGGAACCTCCCGCTCGATACCACTTGTTGGTCGGATAACGGCAAAGTAAAATACTAGAGGGGGGCGAAGAGTCTTTTAAACTTTTGTCGATAAACACAGTTTCTCAGAAACCTGGGGGTTTCTGATACTTAAATTCAGTCAGGAAGACTTTAAGATAGGTAAGTGCAGAAACAATAAGTAAGTGTGTGTGCTTTGCTGAAAGATAAATACAGAAAGGTAAATAACACAGCAAGTATAGTGGTATCTGGAGGTGGCGTAATCCTCCAACTAATCCACTTCGGTCTTTCTGAGACCTAGAATTCATTAGAACAGATAATTGAGTTCACCTTACAAAAATCCTATTCTAAGATTCTTGAACAATTGGTTCCCAACCAAATGGTCCCCCTGAGTTATTCCCCAGCTCCTAGAGCTAAGTACTTCCTCTACTCAGATAACCTTGGAGTTATTCCCTGATTTCCCAAATCAAGTACTTCCTCTACTCCACTCCTTGATGGTGTTAGTTATATGGTTTGTCAGAGAGGCTTCTCGTATAACTTTTCAGTTATGTTTTCAGAGAGCCTAATAGAACAAGACTACTTAATACACTTGTTCAGTGTATGGCAATCTGCTCTTTACTGGCCCAAGTAATTGATGTCCGTTCTGGAGAATGAGCTTCAGAAAGGTTATCTGACAGTTCAACTCTTTCACGAATAACAATCTCTTGTTAAGGTTCAGGACAACTTAGAACTACTAGTGATTCTTCAAGCAACATAAAGCTTTCAGAAAGGGTAGTAGAGTGTTTGAGAGATTACTTTGCTAGATTGTAAGTTTGCAAGTTAGATCGTTCTTCGGTCGTATTTCTCAGCATCTAAGTGTGTGATATTTATAGATGAATTAGAGATTCGTTGGGATGTTATCCATTAGACACAATTCAAATTCAGTCTATACTTATCTTGAAATAAGTACTCAGATGTCCTTGTCTCATATCTCAGAGAGGACTGTGCTTTAGCGGCTTTTCTGCCGATGCAATTAATGCATATGTACTATTTCTTGTCATGTAGTCTTCAACGGATACATTAACCTTTCTGATGGCTTGCATGCTCCATACTCATGATGTCATATGTTCCAGAATCATGTTTCAAAAGTAACTAAATGTACTTAAGAAAGGATTAAGGACATAGTCTTTCCGAGTGAGACTAAACCTTGGTGTCTTCATAAATCTTGTGGAATCTCCGGTCTTGTAATCTTCAGAAAAGCTCCATTGCTAGGATTGATCTTCGTGGTCTTCTTGAAATAAAAATCACACTCAGAGACCTATAATCCTAATACAAGATTTACTAGACTAATTATACTCAGTGATTTCCTCTTTTACAGTGTTCAAGTGAACCAAGAGTACTTAATCACCTTTCTGGCTAAGATAGGAACATGTGATGAATGATCAAAATACTAACAGATATTCCTAACAAAGTGTTTACGGTCTCAGATCAGACTCCACACGAGATGGAATGAATTTGAATGACTGTGGAAAGATTCAAACTATACTATTTTGAAAAATGTATTCTACATGTATTAGTTGTTTATCCAGTAGGTACTCAGTTCATATAAATGTTCTATCATCCGTGCATACAATAAAATCTTCGCATTTACTTAAATGGATGGAAAATAGACAAGTCAATAAACGAAAAGGTCCTTATTGCTTTAAGATAGATGGCTAAAATGATCATAAAATTGGTTCACTCTTGCCCAACGAAGGACAAACTCCAAAAATGATCACAAGATAGGTGACACTAAACACGGAATTGACAAGATGATCAATGCTCTAAGGGTGCGTTTCTTTAAACTTCTACACTCAATTTTATGTATCTTTCACATATTTCGTTTCAAACAAATTATTCGTTATACATCATTTAGTATACATTAGAATTATAGATACTCGACGGTAAATAATTTATTTTATTATTATTGTCATCCAAACCAATGAAGGTGGTGTTAAAAGTAGTACTGCTACTGCAACATTGATCAAAACTATGGTGGAAGAGTACAATCCATTTGCAAAAGTATACAAGATGGCTAGAGATCGCATCTCCCTTGATAATGCCCGTGAGGTGCCTTCAACTTATTGCAAGACGGCAGGGGGTGGGCGAACTTACACTTTGCCTACTGCATCAGAAGTAACTGCTATAGTAGAGGGTGATGTCGATAACTTACATGCAAAAATTCATATTATGGTTGAGATGAGGGATGGGGACTTGAAGCACATAAGTGAGTTTCTTCGATGCTACCTTATTTTTCAATATCGACCACTTTTCGTCCATGGAGAAGACGGATGGTATATTGATATTTAGATAAGTATTGTGAGTAAGATGCCAAATCTTATTCTAAGGAGTTCTTGGCTTTCCAGATACAAGATAGGGAAAATGAAGGTCATCAACTCATACTTAGCAGGACGTCATAATTACAATTCATTATTGATTTAGAGGAGATATTATATCTGGAGTACTTTATGCTCCGGTTTGAGAGCTAGAAGAGATAGATTTCTCCCAATGGATTTCATCGGTATCATATCATTGATGTTCCAAGGGTCCTAAATGCCCAATCAAGATTCGGTATACCAGTGAAGATCCATTTGGACTCGGTATGCAGTAAGATTAAGCCTGGTTCTGATGCAACCTGTCTACTCAAGGAGGCAAAGGTTATTATATGAGATGGAGCTACAGTGACCAATATGCATTGTTTTGAAGCGCTTGATAGGAGTTCGGGGGATTTTATGCATCGACCAACCACACCATTCGGGAGTTTGGTTATTGTATTTGGCGTAGACTTTAGACAGATATTGCCAGTGGTTCCGGGAGGGTATAGATCTGACATTGTTAATGCAACAATATGCTCATCCAATATTTGGGATCTGTGTGAGGTCCTTAGACTTACAAAGAACATCCGGATGCAGGTAACAAAATGTTTGTTTCACTTATAGTAATTTTGATATTAGTAATTTATATGTTTCTTTATATTCTGTTAAGTGTGTTTTGTGTTTTTTTTTTTAAGATGGTACGTAACAACTAAGATTCATGAGACGAGAGAATTTACAAATTGGATACTAACGGTTGGTGATGGAGTTGCCGGCAGTGATAATGATAGTGAGGTTGATATCAAGATGCCAGAGGACATTCTTTTTCAAGAAGTGAGTGATCTTATCCCTGCCATTGTCCAAAGCATATATCCGTCCTTACTTGAGTAGTACAATTATGCATGATTCTGATGTAACCTTTCTATTCAAAGAAATGAAGCGTATTATATGCGACGAGGCTACAATGACCAATATGCATTGTTTTGAAGCGCATGATAGCAGTTTGAGAAATGTTGTGCATCGACTAGCCACACCATTATTCGGTGGTTTGATTATAGTATTTCGTGGAGACTTTAGACAGATACTGCCAGTGGTTCTGCGAGGGTCTAGATTTGTCATTGTTAATGTTGCAAAATGCTCATCCAAAATTTGGGGTTCATGTGAGGTCCTCAGACTTACAAAGAACATGTGTTTGTAGGTAACTAAATGTTTGATTCACTTATGGTAATTTGATTTTAGTAATTTGTATCTTTCTTTATATTTTATTAAGTATGTTTTGTGTTTTTTACGCTGATACATAAACAACTGATATTCAGGAGGGGAGAGAATTCGCAGAGTGTATACTACTGATTGGTGATGGGGTTGCCGGCGATGATAATGACGGACAGATTGATATAAGATGCCATAGCACATTCTATTCATGAAGTGAGTAAACATATTTCTACCATAATTAATCCAAAGCACATATCCGTCCTTACTTAAGCATGTATCTAATCAATATCTTGATCACATTATTTCCAAAATAAATTAGCATATATAGAATCCATATCTCTTATATTGGACTATAATACATTATATTATTTTATACATATGTTAATTTAGTTTGCCTGATTTATATTTTCAAAGACTTTATTATTATTATTATTATTATTATTATTATTATTATTATTATTATTATATAATAAAAAATAGGTACGCATTTCTACATAACTCTCATTTGATTCTCAAATATCAAGCGCACATCAACATGGAATATTGTAATGGCCATCGGTCAATACCGCACACTACAAGAAAACTACCATTTGGCGACGGATTTTAAAATCCGTCGCCAAATAGCGACGAATCGGCATCATCTAGCAACGGATCGAGCGATTTGCTCAATCCGTCGCTACTCCATCTCGAATTAGAGACGGATTAATAATCCGTTCCTAATTCGCGACGGATTAAATATCCGTCCCTAATTCGCGACGGATAGACTAATCCGTCGCGAATTAGGTTTGACTAACAATTAAACTGAAAAAGAAAAAAAAATTGGATTTAACGACAGATTGGCTTATCCATCGCAAATAGCGACGGATAAGCCAATCCGTCGCTAAATTCGAATAAGGCGAGCAGAACAGATTGTTCTTCCCCATTTTTGTTCTGCTCGCTTCTTTCTCCCATTTTCGCCCAAACTCAAGTCCGACCAAAACTCAACCATTCCGGCCAATCTTGGTCTCTTTTTGAAGCTCGTGGGACAAGGAACTCGGGAGGTCCATCAATTTCATCTTTGTTCGGCTAATTTCTCCGTAATCGAAGGTATTTTGGCTAAAACCCTTACTTTTTAAAATTTGGGAATTTTGTTAATTTCAACTAGTTTGAGCAATTGTATGTTTATAGAAAGTACGTAGTAGCTAGTTTAGCTTATATTACGTATTGTGTTAACTTTGACATGTGCAATTGATATATTTATTGTGAAATTGGATTGTTAGTGTAATGTAAGGATGATTGTAAGTATGTAGGGTATTTAGTTTGATATTTTCGTATATGTACTAGGATTAGGAAGATTTAACTGTGTGTTTGGAGACAATTTGGTGATTTTGGTGATTTTAATATAATTTTTTCGTATTAACATAAAAATAATTACTACTATTTTCATCTACAATTTGTAATGTTAATAGTTAAATGGAAATTTAAAATTTATAAAAATTAATTGCGTACCAAGAAGAGGTTCAGAGGGACGACTCCAGAGTAGAGTACATTCAGAGGGACGACTTAATCACCAACTCGTACCAAGAAGAGGTTGTTGATGAATCAGCGAGAAATCCTGTACATGCTCGTGATGAGTTCATAGAGCTGCATAAAGACCAATATGTAGACTTAACCACAGGCGAGGAGGATGAGGGTATGTGTGTATTGTTGATTATCCCATATTTTTGTGCTTTATTAGGTGTCAAATGTATATGTTTTACATGCAAATTCACGGTAATTTACTAACACATTTTTTTCTCTATTTGTTGTATGTTTTTGCAGATGCCGCGGCATAAGAGACCTACATACCATCCTCCCGCATCGAGTGGGATCCCTGGTGGTTCTGGTACAGGCAGTACACCACCCAGTGGAGCGAGTAGTCCTTCTATGGGCTTTGATATTGGTGGGAGCAGCCAGTCTATGGTTCCTGAGACTCCACCGAGCTCGAGCACGGGCCAGTCAAATGTCTAGGCTGACTTACCCCCTGACGATTGCCCCTTTTTAGTTTTGACACCCGGTGCTATGTGGAAGGGGAAGCCGGTGTTGTTCCCCAACGGCCATGCACAGTAAGTACATATTATGCATTTGTAGAACATAACTTAAGACAAGTATATGTCACATACCATTGATTTAACTATATATACTAATGAATATTTGCTTCTTTTCCTTCTCATTGATAACAGTTTCTGGCCCCCTAATGCTTCCAGTAACCTGACTGACATTTTTAGGGCAGGAGGGAGTTACCTGGCATTGGCGGCGAGAAGTGGTCACATGTCTCGGAAGGAATGGAGGCTTTTTACTTCGATGAGTTGCGGGTAAGCTTAAATGTTACAGTGCTTTATTTGTTGTTTTAATCATTATGTTAATGTGCGTGGCATGTTAGCCACTATATGTGAGTGGTATGTTAGCCACTAAACTCGGGTGATATGTTAGTCACCATTGTGTCAGTAAATTTTAGGACAATCTGAGTGGTATGTTAGCCACTGAACTTGGGTGATATGTTAGTCACCATTAATGAACTTGTTGCATGTGTTATCTTTAAATTGTTGTCTTCATTTACCTTGTGTAATTTCTATGTTGTGTGGAATTGTTGTAGAAAACCTACTACATTTCCAATGCCCTGCTCCTCCAGTTGTGGTCGGTTTTGACGGTGAGTCGAACCTCTATAGGAAAATGGTTCATGCTTCGAAAAAATGTAGAGACAAGGGCACTAAGCCATCGCTTATAGGGGATGACGAGTGGGCACATTGTCGAAATCTTGGAGGGCACCCTTGTCGTGGATTAGCGACAAAGAGAGAACAGAGTGACTCGGCCGGTGATGGTAGGGCACTTTCAAACACCATTATGGGTCGCGAGCTGTTGTTACGGATCACCAGATGGCGGTTAGTCTATATATTAATTACTTACTACTTGTGTTTTTTGCTTTCATTATCCGCTGTGGAAGATGATTTATATGTTTTCTGCTTTCATTTCTACCAACTAACTACTTGTTTGCTTTGCAAGTATATTCTTTAGATCCAGGCTGGGGACCCCAAGACCGCGCTATACCACTTCAACAAGGCTAAACTGAAGGATGACATTTGGGTGGACGAGAAGTCCGAGCGTATTGCGGTACGTTTCTTTGTTAAGGTTCACATTTGTATTTGTGTATTATAAGAGATTCCTAAAACTGTATCTCATTTCGTATGCACTTTACGATTGTAGAGTGAGATTGAGAGGAGGATTGACGGTCGGGAGCTGTAATTCAAGAGCAAAACCATATCTTCTTTGCCGTCAACCCAATAGACAGCAAGGGTCGAGTGTATGGAATTGGAAGTTTGGGCCCTACATTGACGGGTCCTAGCTTCTCAGTGTCCCAGGCATCCATATGAGCTGATCTTTTCACACAGGACCAGGTCCAGGAGATGATGACTCCTCTCCAAGGGGAGTTAGCTAGAAACAAGGAAGATATTGAGCAAACCAAGGCAGCTTACCAGCAAGTGCTTGAGAACCAGGCTCGTATGGCTCAACAGATGGATGCTTTGACCCAAATGATCTTGATGACCCAACAACCACTGCATCCTCCGGCCGATTCTTAGTTACATTGGACTTATGCTTATGTTGTTTATGCTACATATACACTATTTCATCTTCTGTACGGATATTTAGTCTTCGGTTTGGATAATTTATATTCGTCGAATCTCTATTGTTAATTAATACAATTTAATTGTTTCGGGTATATTATCTACTATATATATTGTGTGAAAAACAGGTGAAATGTGAAACAGTAATTAAAATTAAAAAAAAAACAAGTTTTTTAGCGACGGATAGGAATCCGTCGCTAAAAATGCCGACCTAACGCGAATTAGCGCTGGGACTTTTAGCGAAGGATTCCTAATCCGTCGCTAACAGTCCCAGCCAGTTAGGGACGGATAGTAATCCGTCCCTAAATCGCGCTGGAAGGTCAATGTTAGGAAATTTGTTAGATATTTTGTTAGAAATATCTATTTAGATTTTGATCAGCAACATGATGACTTATCTTAGTCTCAGAAAGGTGATTAGTACTCTTGGTTCACCTGAACATTGTAAAAGAGGAAACCCACTAAGTATGATAGTCTAGCTAATCTTGTATAGGATGTTAGGTTTCAAAATGTAATTTTTATTTTATGAAGAGAAGACCAAGAAGAAGACATCCAAGCAGAACAAGTTCAACGACATTGAAGATTTGAAAAAACTGCACAAGATTACTGAAATAGTTTTGCAGATACCTTGGTCAGATATCTTGAAGACACGAATAGTTTTAAACAAGCTGTGTCACAAGAGATATCCGAGAACTAGAAGGTTTTCTGAAAACCAGGAAAGTGCCCACAGATATCTACTCTCAGATACCTTGAGCCTTAACCACATTTCTGAAAAAGAAATATATTGCAACAAAGTTGTTTCAATAAAGCGGTATCTGAAGATTAAAGATAAGGACGTGCAAAGAATCAGATAATACTAGTCTCTGATACTGAGCATAGTTCCGTTGGCACTACAGGACAAAAAGTATAGTACAATGCATTTAATGCACGGACAGAGATGTCTGAATAAAAGCAACGGTACCTTCTGAAGAAGAAGACAAACTCTTTGCGATACTATACACGAGATATCAATAGTTTGAATTTGATTTAAACTAACGGATACTATTCAACGGCATTCAAATTCATCTATAAATATCAATACTTAGACTACTTGAGAAGACACCTTGAACTCCATAAACATTTGAACAACATATTACATCAAGCAAACTACTTATCCTCAAAGCTTTACATTTGCGACCAAAGCTCCACGATCTTAAGTAGCACTAAAGTTCTAAGTGTCACGATCCTAAACAAGCAACGCTATCGTGAAAGAGTTGAATTGAAAGATCAAGTATAAAGATTCATTCTCTTGAACATTTATCTAAGACTTGGGTCAAGAAAAGAACAAGATACCATACATTGAAAAGTGTATTAAGTATACTTGATTCACGAGCTATCGATTAAGCGAAAAGTTATTAAAGAAGCTCATCGTGACTCAAACCAAAACCAACACCATCATTTGGCGTGGAGTCTGAAGTACTTAGTTTGAGAAACTAAGGAATAACTCCAAAGTTATTGAGCACGTGAAGTACTTAGCTTGGGAATAGCTCAAAAGGTTTACGAGTCAGAAGTACTTGGTGAAAGCCGGGGAACAACTCGGGGGAACACATTTGGGAACCATTTGTTTAAGGATTCTTAGAATAGGATTTTTCTAAGGTGACCTCAATTATCTATTCTAGTGAATTCTAGGTCTTTGGAAGACCGAAGTGGATTAGTTGGAGGATTACGCCACCTCCAGATACCACTATACTTGCTGTGTTATTTACTTCTCTGTACTTACTTTTCACCAACACACACACACACACACTTTAACTGTTTCTGCACTTATCTATCTTAAGTCTTCCGCGCTCTGAATCTAAGTATCAGATATCTACACAGATATCTGAGAAATAGTTTTTATCGACAAAAGTTTTAAAAGACTATTCACCCCCCATAGTCTTTTACTTTGCCTTTATCTGGACCAACAAGTGGTATCAGAGCAGGAGGTTCACAAGCCTTCTGCACTGAACCTAGATCCCCAGATAGGTGAAGGAACTTTGTCCATTTACGAGGACTATTTAATTTGTGTGTTAAGTGTGCAGGAATGTCTCTGAGTGATGCACCCATTCTCAAACCAGAGAACTACGAGAAATGGAAAAATAACATGATGCTCCACCTTGAAGCCATAAGTGACGAAATGATCGAAGTAATAAAAAATGGCCCAATAGTCATTCAACAACTTAAACAAGTCATGGAGGTTTCTAATGGTAGAGACAGAGATCAAAGCGAAGGATCTTCACAAAGCGATCGTCGACAAGTGGGAGATCTACTAGTCAAGTTATTTACGAACCAAAGCCCAGAGAACTCTGGACATCGGAAGATGCCAAGAGAAATCGTCTGGATGGTCAAGCTCGTAATACCATCATCAGATCTACACCTGAGCACATACAGTGTAAACTGTGGGGTGCTAAAATGGCAAAATTGCACAGCGTGATTGAAGAAATGCGTAGCGGGCAGAAAACCAAAGAAAACAAGTTCGAAGTTCTCAAGTTGAAATTTCAAAATTTCAAACAAGGACCCACTGAAACTCTGGAAGAACTAGATTTCAGATTTACCACTCTCATGAGTGATATGGCACTTGGGAAAGCAAGATACTCTCGATCGGAAAGATTAAGACTATTGTCAAGTCTTAACCACAATGGGAGCATACTAAATTCTTTTATTTTAATCAAGGTATGCAAATATCACTCGATTGGAACTCTTCTCACATCTTGCTACGGTTGATTATGAGACAACACAAAGAGAACAAACAAGCGAAAAGTTGCGAATATTGCTCTAGTTGCTCAAGGAACTTCGAAAGAAGAAAAGCAAGGAAGAGGCGAGGATGCTCTTCTTTGCCAGCAAATGAGCAAATATGTCGATCGAGAAATTGAGAGAAGAAAAGCCAAGAAGAAGTAAAAAGCATCTAGGCTCAAACTATCACCGATTACAAAAATATGCAAAGCTCATTGAACAAGCCATTTCGAGAAAGCATCATGTACTGAGGAAGTAGAAATTGGAAACGATATCTGCTTCTATTGTCCAGGAAACCTGGTCACCTCAAGAAGGATTGTCATGCCTTCAACAAACTAAGGACAGGTGACAAGAAAGATAGGAGAATCTTCAGAAGAAGCCAGAAAGCCTTATTAACTGAAGAAAGAAAGAAAATCCAAACTCAACTGGATGCTCTAGACTATGAAACAGATTCTGAAGATGACAATTCAGATGACTCAATCTTACCATCACCAGAATTATGTGGAGTTACTCATGATATAATCGACTTGACCTCAAGAAGAATGAAATGTGTGGAGTTCTTTGAGATTGACGGTCAGACATCTCTAACATAGAAATCATCTTATGGTGATGAGGTAACACATACTTCTTGTTATACTTATGAAAGTGATGAAGAAGAAATAAAAGATCTAGAAAATCTCGGGAAAGATCTTGACATATATGATAGGTAATTTCTAATGATCCGAGCTAGAGACGAAAATCATGAAGAAGAAAAGAATTCTATTGCAAAGGAAAATTCTCAATTAGTTAAGATATCTGAGAAAAAGGATGCTGAAAATGCATTTCTCAAAGCTCGGATATCGAGGCGAAAAGTCACATAAAGAAGCAATGGCTGAATTACGAAAGAAATATGAAGATCTTCTTTCTGAGAACAAGGAACTCAAAAAGAAAGAATTATCTTTTCAATCTTATGCCAAAGCTAGTGACACTCTTACTGAAGTACAATCTTACTTAAGAGATCCTTCAGAAAAGAAAGGACTTGAGTGAATACGAGACAGTGTTCTATCACTCTGAATAAGAGTGAGGAAAGATGAACATTCGTAAGTGCTCAGCAAGATGGTTCCCATGCAATCTATAGTATCAGTCAGAAGACGAAGATTGTTGACAAAGGAAAAGCAGTTGCGACTAAACCTTTGTGGGAAAAACAAGTCAAAAATAAAACTGATGGGCACGTCTCTGAAAAGAAACACAACACTGAAAAGTGTAAACACCCACAGTGCTATGTCTCTCAAAAGGGTAAAATTGCAGGAGCTGGTAATTTCTCTCATGTCACTTTTTCTGGAAAGAAATTGGATCAACCAGAGACTAGCAAAGCTGCTGAGAAAAGATCTCAGATAGCTTCAAGTGCTCGAAACGGTATTGGCTATAAAGGCATCGGGAAACAACTTGCTCATGAATACAAACAAGAGCAAGAACGATGGCTAAAGGCTAGAATTGCTCAAAGCAATTATCAGAAGTGGAAGTTGAATCAAGCCACTGAAAATCTGAATGCCAGGGCTAGAAGAAATCTGGCAAGGAAAGCTAAGTTTGCTGAAAAGCAAACTCAGAAACCTGACAGGTATCTAAAAGCACCAAATGGAGCACCTAGGAACACACCAAGGAAGAAAATAATTCTTAATAATGATAATCATTCAATCAGAATTCCTCCTTATGTTCCTATCAGACAAAAAAATGTTCCAAGGAAATTCGTTCAAAAATGGATTCCTACTGGAAGATTGTTTAGTCCTGATGGTTCCAATCAAATTGAGAACTAATCTCCATTTCTGTTATATATGCGAATGCTTCCTGGACTAAAGCACAATGGCATTTGATAGTGGATGCGGAAAGCACATGACAGAGATAAGCAATCTGGTCGATTACAAAGCTTGCAACCTGAGGACCGGATATCAGTTCTTTGGAGGAGAATTAAATCCCTCTCTGGGATTTGGCAACGTCAAATTGGGAACATTAACAATCACTGACATATTACATGTTAAGGATTTGAAATACAATCTATTTAGCATGAGCCAGTTTGCAGATAAAGGTTTTACTATAAAATTCAAAGCAAAATACTGCAAACTAATTGACAATGAGTCAAAGCAGACAGTCTTGGTTGCTCGGCGGAAAGGCAGTCTTTATGTTGCCGATTGGGCATCTGCCACAACTGAAGAATGTCTCATGGTGAGTCAATCTGGTCACACAGAAGAGCACTGGTTATGGCACAAAAGAATGAGTCACTTGAACTTCAAAACTCTGAACAAACTTTCCAAGAAAGAGTTAGTGGTTGGCCTTCCCAAAACGTCTTTCAGAAAGGATGATATCTGTTCTGCATGTCAGATGGGGAAATAATCCAAAATCTCTTTGAAGTCCAAAACTAGACACTCTAGTGTTAGACCACTGCAACTACTACATATGGATCTTTTTGAATCATCTATAACTAGTTATGCAGGAAAGAAGTATGGTCTGGTTGTTGTAGATGACTTCTCAAGATTCACTTGGGTTGTCTTTCTGAAACACAAATCGGCCTTGGTGGAGATACCAAACTTGCTGAAAAAGCTTGAAGTCATGAAAAATGACAAGGTATCTGCAATCAGAACAGACCATGGTACTGAGTTTGTCAACCAGTACATAAAGGAGTTTTATACCTGCAAAGGTATACAACACCAACTTTCCTCTGTAAGAACACCTCAACAAAATGGTATTGCGAAGGAAAAAGCAGAACCCTTAAAGAAGGCTGCAAGGACGATGCTATGAAATAAGTGAAATTTATTGGGTTGAAGTTGTAAACACAGCTTGCTACACCCAGAACAGATGTTTGATAAACAAACACCATGACAAGACCCCTTATGAAATCTTAGTTGGTAGACCCCCTAATATCAAACATCTGAGAGTATTTGGTTGTAGATGTTTTGTTCTAAACAATGGAAAGATTATCGAGAACATTTCAACCAAAGGCGATGAAAGTGTATTTCTTGGCTATTCCACGAATAGCAAAGCCTCTGAAATTTACATCAAAAGAACAAAGAAAATTGTTGAATCAGTTCATGTTGTATTCTATGAAGGAAGCAAGAAAACACCTCATAATGATGAACTCTCAGAAAGGTTCAAAGAACTAATGTTGAGGGATCCTGAAGAAGAATCCTCAGAAAGGAGAAACATCATTACGGAAAGTGAGGATGACTCGGCGTGAAAAGCATGAAGTGCCTAGTAACAACAAGATGACTCACAAACATGATGAAGAATTTCCTATGAAACTTCCGAAATGGAAGCGAAGATGTTCATCATGAAGCTATCTCGAAATAATCTCTCGAAAGACATGTTCGAGATAGCTCAACGCTATGAACAAGTGTCAGACATTAATTGCCCTTCTGAGGAGCAAAATGTCTTAGATACTGAAAAAGTATCAAATCAAAATCCCAGTGATTCTCATTCAAATCATTTGGATATTGATCCTACTAGCACTAAACCTATGATTAGATGGATCAAGGATCATCCTGTAAAAGATGTGATTGGACCAATTAATCAAGGTGTTAGGACTAGGAGAGCAATAGCTGAAAATGCTAATTCTCTCTTTGGATGTTTCATCTCAAATATTGAACCCAAAAATATAGAAGAAGCATTAGGAGACCAAGACTGGATATCTGCAATGCAAGAAGAGCTGGATCAATTTGAGAGAAACAAAGTTTGAAAATTAGTTCCATTCATGGAAGGAATATCTGTGATTGGAACTAAATGGGTTTTCAGAAACAAAATGAATGAATCTGGTGAAATAACCAGAAACAAAGCAAGATTGGTTGCCAAGGGATTTACCCAGACTGAAGGTTTAGATTTTGATGAGTCATATGCATCAGTTGCCACATTGGATGCAATAAGACTCTTTCTAGCCTTTGCAGCTCATAAAGATTTTAAAGTTTATCAGATGGATGTCAAAAGTGCATTCTTGAACGGTGAACTTGCAGAAGAAGTTTATGTTGAGCAACCACCTGGCTTTGAAGTTTCCTCAGAAAGTAGAATGGTCTATAAACTACAGAAAGCTCTGTATGGACTGAAACAGGCTCCAAGAGCATGGTATGACACTTTGGCCAAATACCTTCTGGAAAGTGGTTTCAAGAAAGGTGAAGTTGATAAAACTTTATTTACCTTAAACCATGATGGGAAACTACTCTTAGTTCAAGTATATGTTGATGACATCATATTTGGATCTAAGGACAAGCAACTTTGTAATGACTTTGCAAATCTCATGAAAAGTAAGTTTGAGATGAGCATGATGGGAGAAATGAATTATTTTCTAGGATTGCAAGTCAAGCAACTCAATGATGGAATATTCATTAGTCAAACAAAGTATGCAAAAGATATGCTCACAAAATTCAATCATAAGCCTTCTGAAAAGAATGCTAAGATACCTATGAGCATTGGAACCAAAATGACCTATACTGAATCAGACAAGAGTGTTGAAGAACATAAGTATAGGAAATTGATAGGTTCACTACTTTACCTCACTGCAAGTAGACCTGATATTCAATACGCCGTTGGAGTGTGTGCTAGATTTCAGACAAATCCGATGCAAACACACTACAACATTGCTATGAAAATATTAAGGTATGTAAAAGGTACAATAGAGGTAAGATTGTGGTATCCTAAAGAAAGCGGATTGAGTTTAGCTGGGTACTCAGACGCTGATTATGCTAGATCACTGCTTGATAGGAAAAGCACCTCAGGAACTTGTCAGTTTCTGGGTACTAGACTTATCTCATGGTTTAGCAAGAAGCAAAACTCAATTGCAACTTCTACCACAGAGGCTGAATATATTGCTGCTGGTTGTTGTGCAACACAAATTCTGTGGATACAACAACAACTTAAAGACTATGGACTCATTGAAGAGAAAACTCCCATTTTCTGTGACAACACAAGTGCTATTGCAATTACACAGAATCCTAAATTTCATGCCAGAACAAAGCATATTGATGTTAGACATCACTTCATCAGAGACCATGTTGAAAGAGGCAATATAGAGATACTCAAGATTGTACGAAGACCAACTTGCGATATCTTCACTAAGCCACTACAAGAAAGTAGATTCTTAGCCTTAAGACATAGTCTTGGACTAATGGAACTACCAATGAACCGAAAGAGTTCGGGAATGCGAACAGGCATCCGAGAAGAGGTATCGGAGCGGGCATCTAGAGAAGAGAAAGAGAAATGCTGGAGCAGGTATCCGAAGTCAAAAGGCTAAAGAACAAAAAGCGACTTAAGATCTTTGAAGCGGAACTCAGATATCTGAATCACTCTATAAACGGTGAACACAAAGGAGAATAGTACAACTATCTGCAGTCAACTACTCTCTTGAAATTCGCATTATTTCTATCTTGATGAAAAACTTGGAAAAATCCTAAGTATAAGACAGATTCAGATGCAAACAGTGTTCTTGGTCATACACAAACATGATTCAGATAGCTAATAGCCAAAATTCATTAAATGGGCACAATTACACTTGTTGATTGTGATCATTCTTTGAAAGCAATGGTGACCCTTGATGAAATTAAGCGATTGATCTATACGGTGGAAATTAATTCACAGTAAATAGTGGACTGTAAAAAATTCTGACAAAGCCCACTTTGCATTTAATGCCGAACTAGCTTTTGCTCACGCCTGCTTGCAAATCACAGATACGTACACACAAAATCAATTTGTATGTATTTATGCATTGAGATTCTATTGCTATATATATAGGATTTTGGCAAAAGAAATCACTTTCGCCTAATCCAAAATTCAGACTTGCACAAAAATAGCAAAACCTTCTCTTGATTCTCTGCAACTCTTCTACAATCTCTGCAAATCAAGATTAAGTTTTTCTGCAAAGAATTACTAAATCAAATCTCTTTCAAACACCAATCCAAATCTACACTATATAAAGAGATGGCCCCAAAGAATTCTTCTACACTGAAATCTCAATCCTCCACTGGTACCGCTGAAAAGCAAGCACCAGAGTTGGTTATTGTGAGCAACCGACTGGTAGGAGATTTTAATCCTGACCATTGGACTTCAAATCACAGAATGATTTGGGGTGGTGCCATGGTTGAGGAATACCTCACGGCTGCAATTGAAAACCAAACCGAATGAAAACTGATTCTTGACATTCTTGAAAAGGCACAAATCAAGGGTTTTCTATCGCTGCCAAGTGGAATTTCATCACTCGATGTGTTGGAATTCTACAACAACTCGAGATAATTTCTGTGTTTACGAAAACCTTTGCAATAGTGTACATCAAAACTTGATCAAAGAAAGGAAATCCTTCTGGACTTAACAACTTTCTGTAAGTTGTTTGAGTTTCAAAATCTTGGAAAGGATTTTGAAATAAACATCAAGGACGATGATCTCCTTGAAGGTGTTAAAGAACTGTACAGTGACGTGTGTGATCTTGAAAAATCAGATACACCCACTGAATTCAAGCTTGCTGACATCCGAACCAGACATCTGATGGTTCCTTTGGGATGTATTGGCTTGCATTCTTCACGGATGCTTTGATGGTCTACAAGGAGGTCTTGACCGGATAAGCGAAGAACGATGGATCATGATGTTCTTCTTTGAATCAACAAGAAAAAGCATTTGGAAAACCCTTTTAAGCTGGGAAAGTACGCCTTCATGAAGTTTGTGAAGAAGATTCAAGGCTTCGAGCCTAAAATCGCCAAAGGACTAGCTGAGCCAAAGGCCATAGTAGGCTATGGTCTGAATATATGCTACTTGCTGGAGAAGCTTGGCATTGAGCTCAGAGAGACGGCAGAAATAGCCAACAGTAACCTACTCTACAAATATGAGTATACAAACTTGTTGAAAGCAGTTCTTGGGTCTCGTAAAGGTTCTAAGCGAAATGCGAAAAAGGTATCTGAAGAAAAAGTTGCGACCAAGAAGCGAACTTCAAGAAAGAAGTCTGGCGGCAAATCGGAAGACATACCCATTGAGGTTGTCGATTCTCGGATATCTGCGAGCACTTGCGATGGTGATAAAGGCAGATGAACTCATCAATGCTGCAAAAGAGTTATCAACTACTGAACAAGTAGACTTAGCAAGAGAAAGTGCTTTCAGAAATGTGAAGACTATTGCAGAAAGCCTTGCTGATGAACTCATAAATGCTGCCAAAAGTGGTGAAAAACACCAAGCCCTATCTGCAGAAACCGCAGGAGTAATGGACCAATCAGTTCCTAATGCTGATGAGAGCTCTGACGATGAAGATGAGAAGCTAGTCATCTCTCAAGTCCTAGAAAGAACAAAAAGGGCTAAGGTTACTAAAATAGTAACTGGTGAAAAGGTTTCTGAAGAAGAACCTACACCTCAGGTTGCTGAACAAGCACCTATAGCAAAGGTTGTTGGTGCAAACACATCATCAGGGAACGTTTCTTACGCACAACTTCAAAAAGCCCTGATGAGTGGTATTTTAGTGCTGGCAGATGCTGATGGAAATGCCACATCTAAAAATATGGAAGAACACTCTACTGACCAATCTTCTGCTTCCAGACAACCACAACAACCACAACCACAACAGCCACAAGTGGTTGATGAAATGGTAAATGAACTCCATTTTGAATTACCAGCAATGCTGTATCTTTGAAGAAAATCACGCAAAAAGCGGGTTCCCCAACTCAATGAGAGGGATCAAACCGAGATATCTACTCGTAATGATCAACCGGGGGCAACTGAGTTGCACACTCGGAAAGGTGTGAAGTACGAAACTTCAAACAAAGAAGTATTCTTTGGAACAAGAAGACCAAAGTATAGAAGGGTCACGAGTTTCAGAGACCAATCAGCCTGACATGGATCAGGTAGCTGAATGGTTTAACTCTCATCTTGTGAAACTTTATGCTTATATATATCTTGTTACTTATAAAATTTCTTTGTTATAAATGAGTTAGAAACACAGAAACAAGAGGAAGCTGGGAAGCTTGCCTCAGAAACTGAGAAGGAGGTTCCCCCAACCTCACCTCTTAAGAAATCTGAGCCTGTGCCACAGGTGATAAATTGATTCTTAAGATAACACTTTTTATTCATATGTTCATGTGCTTACAGTAAATGTTTCTAACAGGCTCCAACTGAGAAAGAGGAAGATAAAGCGAAATGCGGAAAGAACCGAAACCAACAAGGTTTCTGAAGAACACATCATTGAGCCTTCCCATATGAAGGTATATATATATATATGAAAAACAGTGATAAAAAATTCTTCACCTTGGGTTATCTCAAACTTCTTCTAAATTACTCAATACTTTCTACTCACAGGCTCACTCAGAAGTAGAAGTGCAAGGGGACAGAGTTGCGACATCCCCACGCACTATGGAAATTGATGAGGCATCAAGGCCTTCATCACAAGAAAAGATTCCAGAGACTGCACAAGTCTCTGAGAGACAAGTATCTGAGCCTCCCATGGAGGTAATTGACCTCTCATATATCTGATTTGTCACTTAAAGTTTTCTTGATAAAATTTCCTAAGTATTGTGATAATTTTAATTCTCAGGTTCAAGAAAGAAAGGTTGATGAGGACCAGACTTCCAAGTCTCCGCCTCACAACAAGATATCTGAGACACCAATTGTCTCAGTAGCACAAGTCTCTGAGCCTGAAGTACTTACTCGTGGCGAGAAACTAAACTACACTTCTACTCAGATATCTATAAAAGTTTTGAAGCTCACTCAAAACTCTTTCTATCAGGCTCAAACAAGTGCAAAGCAGGCTCCCAATGATGAGAAAAGGGACCTACTTCCCTTCTTCAAAGCTCAAACCACAAAGCATATACAATGCTTCAAGAAATGGCAAAGGTTAAGGTGCTCTGATCTCTCTGAAATATTGAGAATCACAGATCAACCAACCAGACGAGCACGAGCTCTTGACTTGGAGACATATATCCATGCAATGTTCCCTACCGAACAGTACACAGTTGCGACTTTATTGCATAAGGATTTCTCCAGAGAAGTGGCGCACAGTTTGATACAAGCCTTTGAACAGGCAGATGGTCAGACAAGATTACAGATGGCATTCAAGCCAGTTCTGCCCCAGACTCTGCAATTTATACCTTCTGAACAAGAAGAGGTTAATGGGCAGAAGATCACTATTCCTGAAGTGATCAATCTTGTATCTGAAGATGATGAGGAGGAAGAGATAAGCGAAACGACTTCGATGAACCTCCCACGATCATCACCAAAAGGATGACCTGCAGACAAAAGGATGATGATGATGCCCTGCACCGATGGCGGAGGAATTTCACAAAGAAATCATGCCTCAAGCTGCGAAAAGCAAAGCGAGAGGAAAGCACGAAATCTCCGTCTCCATCTCCTCAAAAGTCAACTCATCCATATTCCCAACAAAAGCGTTAATCTTGAACAAGTAGTTGAGGATTAGGAAATCACTCGAAATTGTTGAATACTCAATCGAGCGCTCAACTCGGACAATTGTTGGAAGAAGAACAACGCTCCATCTTCAATGGAAGACCGGATAGCCAAATCCGGAGACAAGCTTGAACTACAAGATCAATATCTGCAAGAGATGATTGCTTACTCGAGGTTAACGAGCTACGAGGATCTCAGTAAATGCCATCACCAAAGAACTCGATCTTGAAGAAGTATAAAATTAAGCATGATGCTAAGTGCATCATCTTCAAAAGAAGTACCATCCTCCTCCCAAAAGGGAAGAAACCAATCTACGAGATGGTTCTTTGGACTCGACACAATCGATGAGAATGTCAAGAGGATGAAGATCATTTGGTGATTACTCGGATGATGAAGAAGACAAGACTTTGGCGAACATCGCAATGAACATCTAACTGTTTCACACTTGAAAAGGAAACCATTGCTCCTGAAACTTTCAAAGAAGCGCCAAATGTCCACTCCATGAATACATGAGCAGATGCAATCTTGGCTCATCGAAAAGGAGATGTCTTCACAGAACAAGGAAGTAATTGCCTCCGTCCCCTCTGAAATGAAAAAGTTCACTGAGCTCGTTACTCAGAGAACAACTAGCATAGTCATTGCTCAGAAAGATCTGGGAATGATAAGGGATGATGATGCGTCTTTAGCTGAAAAAGCTTTCCAAGAGGCAAGTTACACTGCTGAAAAAGCAGATGCCATCCTAGGCCCATTGGCAGAGCTCACTGATAAGGACAATGGACTTATCAAGCAAAATCAGGAGCTCAAAGCCGAACTTCAGAAGTTGGTCACTGCCTACAATTATTTACATGGGCATTTTAACTCTCTCTCATATTCTTTTATGAGACTGAGTCAGCCAACAATGACTAAGGGGGAAAGAGTGTACAAATTTGGACCTCAAAGTCAGGGGGAATGGGAAGAAGGAGAAGAAAACAAGAAGAAATCTGGAGCTGGTGTGGCTCAGAGAGGAAGAAGAAACATGAAAACTTCCCAGCCACCACTCAGAATCAACGAACCCTCCTCAAGCCAAGCTGCTTTGCAAATAGTAGCTGCTTCCCAGAAACCTACTGAAGGAACTACAATGATAACAAGGGCCATGGCACAGAAACCTCCAAGGAGTACCAAGGCTCCAAGGAGAAGACAAGTTAAAGGGATTGATGAATCTTCTGAAGAAGAAGAAGGTCAAATCAAGTCCTTGGGCAATGAAGAAGGCTGTAAAACTCTCACAAGATCTAATCTTGATGATGATGAGGAAACTGATGAAGATGAAGCTCCTCTTCACAGAAAAAGGAAAATTGAAAGCCTAACTGAGCCCATAGCTGCAAAGCCCCTAGCAGCTAAAACACCCTCTGGAAATACCAAGTCTATCCAGGGTGGTTCTTCAAGCAACAAACCCAAAGAGAATTCAAGACAAAGAAGGAACAGACTGAGAGCTGAGCAAAGACAAAGTCAACTTCCACTCAGGCCAGAAGAAGCCAAAATAGAGTATGTGAAGAATGACAATGATTCCTCATCTCTGAGTGCATCAATCAGAAAAATGGCTATTGGATTCTGGAACTTAAGCATCTACTGGTAAATTCAAAATTTCCAGAACCAATCCATAAACAACTTATGGCATGGAGAAAAGATAAGCCAACCTTGATCAACACCAATCACATTAAAGTCTGGTTGGATTTTGAAGTTGTCAAGAGAACTGAAGCCATGAGAAAGGACCTCTCTGATGAATGTCCATATGGAAAGCCAGATGATGTGCACAGAATTCTGAATATCACCGGAACAGGAACAAGAGCAAGACTCGCTGTGGAACCCTATGAGTCGTTCTATTAACTGAAGATCAATACAAGGGTGACATCAGATATCTGAGGATTATCTACGAATACTTCAAACTTTCAGATATCAGAATAGAGCATGCCTGGAAGTGGGGAAAGTATCTGTGGGTCAAACATTTTGTCAAGAAAAATCCTACCAAAACCTACAAAGAGGTCTGTGGATTTTCCAGAGACACTGAGATGCTCGTCAGAACACTTCTCTATGATTATTCTGATGACATCAAAAGGTTTGGAGATAGAAAATTTGCAGACTGATCCATAGAACAACTGTTGAAGACTTGAAGAGTTGAAGACTTGAAGACTAGTCTATTATGATGTTTACTTGGAGCTTGGTTACTCCTGTTGTCCTAATTTACTATGTATTTTTGTTGTATTTTTGCTGACTGAGCTAAACTTGTTTTATGTACTAAAGTTATCTGTAATCTTTCTTTGTAACTTATCTGAAGAACTCAGATAGTATTCTATAAAAGATAACTTGTCAGCAAAGATCACACCTTGTGATTTGGTTGATGTTTACTTTCTGCACTTAATTGAATGATTTGAAAAATCTTAAGAAATGATTAAGTGTTGGATTGTTCACTCATCCAGATTTGTAATAGGTCAGATAGTCATCGTTGACTGATCAAAAAGGGGGAAATTTGTTAGGAAATTTGTTAGATATTTTGTTAGAAATATCTGTTTAGATTTTGATCAGCAACATGATGACTTATCTTAGTCTCGGAAAGGTGATTAGTACTCTTGGTTCACTTGAACATTGTAAAAGAGGAAACCCACTAAGTATGATAGTCTAGCTAATCTTGTATAGGATGTTAGGTTTCAAAATGTAATTTTTATTTTATGAAGAGAAGACCAAGAAGAAGACATCCAAGCAGAACAAGTTCAACGACATTGAAGATTTGAAGAAACTGCACAAGATTTCTGAAATAGTTTTGCAGATACCTTGGTCAGATATCTTGAAGACACGAATAGTTTTAAACAAGCTGTGTCACAAGAGATATCTGAGAACTAGAAGGTTTTCTGAAAACCAGGAAAGTGCCCACAGATATCTACTCTCAGATACCTTGAGCCTTAACCACATTTCTGAAAAAGAAATATATTGCAACAAAGTTGTTTCAATAAAGCGGTATCTGAAGATTAAAGATAAGGACGTGCAAAGAATCAGATAATACTAGTCTCGACATCGAGCATAGTTCCGATTAACTCTGAGGACAAAAAGTACAGTACAATGCATTTAATGCACGGACAGAGATGTCTGAATAAAAGCAACGGTACCTTCTGAAGAAGAAGACAAACCTACTGCAGTACTATACACAGATATCAATAGTTTGAATTTGATTTAAGCCTAACGGATACTATTCAACGGCATTCAAATTCATCTATAAATATCAATACTTAGACTACTTGAGAAGACACCTTGAACTCCATAAACACGCTGAACAACATATTACATCAAGCAAACTACTTATCCTCAAAGCTTTACATTGCGAAAGCTCCACGATCTTAAGTAGCACTAAAGTTCTAAGTGTCCACGATCCTAAACAAGCAACCGCTATCTCGTGAAAGAGTTGAATTGAAAGATCAAGTATAAGATTCATTCTCTTGAACATTTATCTAAGACTTGGGTCAAGAAAAGAACAAGATACCATACATTGAAAAGTGTATTAAGTATACTTGATTCACAGAGCTATCTGATTAACTGAAAAGTTATTAAAGAAGCTCATCTGACAACTCAAACCAAAACCAACACCATCATTGGCGTGGAGTACAGGAAGTACTTAGTTTGAGAAACTAAGGAATAACTCAAAGGTTATTGAGCACAGGAAGTACTTAGCTTGGGAAGCTAGGGAATAGCTCAAAAAGGTTTCTGAGTACAGGAAGTACTTGGCTGTGAAAGCCGGGGAACAACTCAGGGGGAACATTTGGTTGGGAACCATTTTTTTAAGGAATCTTAGAATTGGATTTTTGTAAGGTGACCTCAATTATCTATTCTAGTGAATTCTAGGTCTTTGGAAGACCGAAGTGGATTAGTTGGAGGATTACGCCACCTCCAGATACCACTATACTTGCTGTGTTATTTACTTCTCTGTACTTACTTTTCACCAACACACACACACACTTTAACTGTTTCTGCACTTATCTATCTTAAGTCTTCCGCGCTCTGAATCTAAGTATCAGATATCTACACAGATATCTGAGAAATAGTTTTATTGACAAAAGTTTTAAAAGACTATTCACCCCCCCCCCCCTCCCTCTAGTCTTTTACTTTGCCGTTATCTGGACCAACAGTCAACGGATTTATCTGTCGCGAATTAGGGACGGATTCCTTATCCGTCCCTAATCCCTTTGCGACGCCCGTTTTTAAGACGGGCGTCTTATCCGTCGCTAAGGGATTAGCGACGAATCAGGTGGGCTTTAGCGACGGATAAATCTGTCGCTAAAGCCCGATTTTTTTGTAGTGGCATCCCTTCAAGTATATATTCAAAGGAAGCGATAAAATTGGGTTAAGTTCATTGATCGAGAAAACAGAGTTACGGTCATGAGGCATATTTATTGTCATATGTGTCTACATGCAAAGCAATGTGGACGATATTAGAGTCCCGCCGCATTATACAATTTATGTTGTTAAGCGATTGTCGTTTCATTTGGAGAATTTGCAGTTTGTTCCTTTCAAAGATGGTGAATGCATGCCAGATGTTGTCAACACAGACATTGTCAAACAATCGCAGTTCTTGTAGTGGTTTGAGCTGAATAAAATAGATCCTCGAGCCCGCAAGCTGACTTATGCTAAAATTCCTCGCTATCATTGTTGGAAAAACGAACATAAAATATGGTATGTATTAAACAAAGAAACAAGGTTTCGGCATAATGGTGTTGACTGTGTTATGTACGAATATCACAAGGATGCATGTGAAGCTATATGCCTCTTATTCAATGATGGAGAGTATATTAGTGGTTTGAAAAGGGGCAAGTCTATGGGGATTTGCGAGTTTTTCACGTCACCTTTGTCATAACCATGTTGTTATCATGCAGCATGTCGAGGCTTGAGGAAGTGTGGAACAAAACATGAAATTTATTATCAGACGACATTTTGTACAATCAACAAAGGATACTCATCAATCCTGGTAAAATAAATTTAAAGACTATATTACCCATTTTCACATCCAATGACAATCGATTTAAATTTTGTATGTAATTGTCATGTAACGATAGAGAACTCTCCATCCAGGTTTGAAATTCACTAATGAACAAATAAAAAAACATTGCTATTATGCAAGTAGAGAAGTTACCGAAGAAAAACTGCAACAATCTCAGTTCATTTGACGATATGCCCGTGCCGGGTGAGTCTGTTATATAAAATGCTACAAATCTATCATTTATTTTTTATTAGATGTTCTATGTTAGAGTTGAATTGGAGCATAGCACGATGATTTATACACACAATTAGCTGATGGATAACGTGCTATATATGAAATTATATCAATCGTCGACGGTCAAAATGGCGAAGTACATCTACGGAGGGACCACAAAAACATTTATATTGAGAACAACGAGCTATGATTTGAGGGCTAGAGAAGATATTGTACTTCCAGTTGCGTCCAGTGGGATTGCATAAGTCCTTTATAAAGCTAGGACGGTAGTCCGGCATATTCGAGGTTCGGAATACAATTGCAAATCACGAGGACTCGACATGCAATAAGCTCCTGATTCAGAGGTCATGAAACTGCTCAAGGATGCTCGACTTATTATTTGGGATAAGGCTCCCATGACAAACTGACATTGTTTGAAGCGATCGATAGGAGCTTGAAGGATGTGATGGGCCGTTCAGATGAGCCATTTGGTGGGAGTGGTGATTGTCTCCGACAGGAACTTCTAACATATTTTGTTCGTTGTTCTAGGACGAATAGTTATAATATTGTGAATGCCTCTATATGTTTCTCTAGGATATGAGATATTGTGAGGTGGTTTGGTTGACAAAGAACATGAGATTGCAGGTAAATGGCCCGTCTTATCTATATACCACATATACTTATACTCCCTCCGTCCCAGAGAACTTCATACATAGGGTTGGCGCGTAGTTTTATGTTAAAAGTTAATGTAATGATAAAAAATAGAAAATGTAGAGAAAAGTATACTTTTACTGGCAAAATATCTAATTTATGTGTAAAGTTGATATTGTTTATTATTTGTTGAGTGTTGGGTAGTTTCCTTTTTTAGTAATGTATGAAGTTATGTGGGATAGCTAGAAATGGCAAATGTAAGAAGTTCTGCGGTACGGAGGGAGTATCATATTCAACTTATCATTTTATACGTCCAATTTAATCCTATACAATCTACTTCGTCATCTTTCAAAATTTAAGAGACGAAAGAATTTGCTGAGTGGTTAACACAGGTCAGTGAGGGCATTGCCACTGAGCCTAATGATTGTGGGTTGATATCAAGATCCCCGAAGGTTTACTTATTTGAGAAGTAAGCTATCAAATTCCAACCATTGTAGATAGTACGTACATATCCTTCGTTATTGTATCACTTAGGTTATTCATCACTTGACCTTGTATATTTCATCACCAGGGTGTTCTTGCACCTACAAATGCAATAATTGATGATATAAGTTAATTTTTCGTGTGGAAGATGTCCAGAGATAGCATTGTCAATTTCTCATAGTTACTAATCTTCAGAAGCATATCATCGAGGCAAAGATGAATCAACGCATGCCAAAAGGTTTTCATTCCGAGGATGATGATGAGCAACCCGGTGAGATGAAGTTCCCTATCAATTGATTGGAGACAGTTCCCCATATTCGTTTGCTTTGCTATGACCATAAATAAGAGTAAGAGACAATTATCCCTCACAAGTCGGTCTCTACCTCCCCTAACATGTATTCAACTATGGTCAATTAAATGTTGCTCTTTCTAGAGTTACCATCGGGAAGGGATTGAACGCAGTAATTTGCGACGTAGAGGCTAATACATATGACACAACAACAAACATAATTTATAAATAAGTGTACGACAAGTTATGGGTTGATTTTATCTTTTATGTGTATTTTATATATGGTTGTGCTCAATTTCACTAATTTACATTATGCACTTTTCTACGGGTAGGGGTGACTTCCGATGCAATGTTGAAGCGATTAAATAATGCATTTTGTCACCTTGCAGTTTTTATATGTCTCTGAACTTCGACATGTTATTATACAAATTTATTTATTTCTTATTTTAATTTTTTTCTATATACCCCGTCGAGTATCGACGGGCCATTAACTAGTATATGGTGATAACATCTTCAAGATTCTGATTGGAATGTATCAAGCTATGTTTTGAAATTCGGACCCGACGATCGACCCGGCCTAGCTATCTATGTAGGGAGGTTTAATCGGGTCAACATATTAATTAAATTTAAAAATATATGATATATGGGGTTCTATTTTCACTATGTAGAGTGAAGGGGAATTTAGTCATTCAAACGTTTAGAAGATCACATTAATTAAATACATATTACAATAGACTATGTCAAGAAATTTATTCGTAACTCCACACTAAAAAGAACTAATGTATCAACAAAACCTAGATCACCTTAAAGCTCGCTCTTGAGATCTCACAGGCACTCAGAGCTCGCTCTCGCACTTTGAGAGCAGTTACTTCAAGCTCGCTCTAAGATTTCTTAGAGCTCGCTTTACAAAAACTAAAAGCTCGCTTTAAGAATTTTTAGAGCGCGCATTACAAAGGGCATAAATCTTCGAATTAGATACAAAATTGCGTGAACTAAGACATTGTAAAGCATTATTTCATGGTAAATTCGTGAACTAAGGCGAATTAAACACGAATAAGAAAGATACTCAAATTTCCATTAACCCAATAAAATAAGCTATGCAACTCCATTTTCTACTTTTCTTCTCTGTATCGCTTTCGGTTCCCCAACGTTACCACTCTACCGTCTTCTTCACTGGCACCATTGTCTCAATTAGTCAACAGTCGGCTTGCTTTCTCTAGTGAATTCCATCTCATCCGGTGTATGCCCGATTTGATCATGATTTGACTAATCTTAAAAAGATTATGTATACATGACAACTTTTTGCTTTTGACATTAACTAATTTGGTCATTTGCACTTGCTTCGCGCACAAGCTATTGCATGCATAATGTAATTTCATGGCATAAGTCTTTACTCAGAAGTTGAGCAGATCGGAATTCGGAGCAGAAGAAAAGAAGAGACGGAAATCGAGCGGCTGAGTATTGGGGGTTCGGGAGGAGACCATGCCGCGCAAGAAAAAGGTAACGCCGCCGACAGGTTCTGCGGCCAAGAGACCGGTGGGAAGGCCAAGGAAAAATCTGGCGACCACCGATCTCCCCCTTCCTACTGCGACATCGATGTCGACGGAAGATTCTGGGAATTCGGCTCCTATTGAACAGCAACTGCAACCTAATTTGCAGCAAAACACGATTTCGGATTCTGACCAAGCGGATCCTTCTTATGGTGGATCTGGTGACGAGGACAATTCAATTTCTGACGCAGGTAAGTCGACGCCCTCATGCTCGGGGGATGATCGATCAACACATGAACAGGAGCAGGGACAACCGGCGACTCAAACTATGTCGCCCCTATCCCCGGATAATAGCTTTGTTCCTAACATTGAACAGGAAGCAAAATTGAAGCAGGATAATGTTACTATTAATCAATTTAAATCTACCGTGCTTGTTAATGTTTCTACGCCCTGGGTTGATGTTATTCGGGGAAATCGTGCACCTGGTCGAGGTTTGATTATTGGTTACTGCCCTCCACCGGTGGTGGATGGAGAGGTCGTGGTTGAAATTGAGGATGAAGACATAGAGGAAGAATTGGATTTCTGGAAATATTCCCTTATCATGTACGTAGAAGATAATTCCCTTTCCATGAATGCCGTGAAGAATTTTATGATTAAGGTGTGGAACTTCATCTCCCTACCGGACCTGTACTACAATGAGGAGGGTTTCTTCATTATTCGGTTCCGATCAGAGGAAGATAAGGATCTTGTGGATGCTGGAGGACCATATTACATATACGGTAGACCGATGATTTTGCGCCCCTATCTAGGAATTTTGAGCTTAAGGAGGACTTGCTTCGGGTTGCGCAGATATGGGTAAAGTTTCCCCAGCTCCCCTTGTATCTCTGGGGTGCAAAAAGTCTGGGTAAGATAGCTAGTGTTATCGGAGAGCCAAAATTTACGGATGAATGCACAGCTAAGAAACTAAGGATCTCCTATGCACGAATCCTGATTGAGGATGATATTACTCGAGGCTGCGATCGATAATGATTAGAGATCGTCAGGGGAACATGATCAAACAGGCAGTGGAATATGAATGGAAGCCCCTCTTTTGAAATAAGTGTCAAAAGGTTGGTCATGTTTGCGGAGTTGGGAAGCAACCTCCCGTCAACCTGCGGAGCAGCATAAGCGGCAACAAACTGACTTGAATCCTCCCGCCAGGAAGGCCTGGGTACCTACGGGGAGGCAGATTGAGATGGGCCACACGCCAACTACTATTGCAACCGTTCAGGTGCGGGGGAGGAGGATTCGGATTGGTCCCCGGTTCGAATTCGTCGGGGTTCACCTCGCAAGCAATTGAATTAGGCTAGGGATAGAGATACACTGGATGCACCACTTGAAACTCGCAATGGATTTGCTACTTTAGAGTCTGGTTCTGGCGAAGGCCAGAACCGCGATCGATGTTAGCCTGGAATGTCCGGGGGCTTAATAAGCTTGCTAAACATAAGGAGATTGGCTCCCGTCTCCTAGATTGGAATATAAGCATAGCAGGCCTGTTAGAAACTAGAGTAAAGGCGGAATATAAGGAACGCATTCGGAAACGTTTGGGTACTCGCTGGAATTTCTGGGATAACTATTCTTCACATGTGCTTGGGCGCATCTGGGTTGCGTGGGATCCCTCTCGGGTCCGGGTCGAGTTCATCAGTTGTTCGGACCAATTTTTGCATTGTAGATGGTTTGACTCTACCGGCGTGAATAGAGGTTTGGTCACCTTCATTTATGCCCTCAACCATCTGCAATACAGAATTCAATTTGGCAGGATATTCATCAATTGGCTAATAATATTCAGGATCAGTGGATTTGTGTAAGGGATTTCAACAACGTACTTACCTGTGAAGATCGTGTTGGTGGAAATCAGGTGACTACAAATTAATATAAAGATCTGGCGGAGATGATGGATGATGTGGGATTATTTGAATTACCTACTTTGGGGGATCATTTTACTTGGTCAAATAAGCATGAACATGGCATCATCTATTCCCGTATTGATAGAGCTATTGGAAATGCTGAATGGTTTCAAGGCAACCCACATGTGGAACTTGATATTCTTCCTCCGCGCATCTCGGACCATTCACCATTGTTCTTCAGGAACTACCTTCCTACCAGAACACGGCCAAATGGATTTAAGTTCATCAATGCCACTACTCAGCTAGCTGATTTTCTTCCATCGGTGGCACGATCTTGGTGCTCCCCGGCCCCGTACCGACCCCAGGAACGGATTTGGACTAAGCTTAAAAGACTGCAACCGATCATGAAACGACTGAGTAGGGAAGCTAGGCGAGCTTATCAGCAGGTTGTGCAGGCCCGAAATCGATTACAACAGCTTCAGGAGGAATTGTGACATAACCATTTCTGCCCAGACCTTATACGACAGATAAAGACTGCCACTTTGGACCTCGAACAGTGGCTGGTTTTGGAGGAGCAACTACTTCAGCAAAAAGCAAAGGTCGATTGGATTAAACTTGGAGACGGTAATACAGCTTTCTTCCATGAACAGGTCAAAGAGAAGAATTGCAGAATTGGAATTCGCAAGCTTGTAACGGAGGATGGGCGAACGCTTCTGGGAGATTTGGATATTGAACAGGAGATTCTATCCTTCTACTCGCAGCTCGTGGGTATTTCGCAACAGAGAAGGGAGGGTATCGATTGTGGAGCTATTCGTGCACGACCCAGAGTAAGCCAGGCGGATCGACTGTTTCTGACTTCTCCGGTTACGCGTGAGGAGATTGATTTGGCTCTTAAGGACATTGTCGACCTAAAAGCCCCTGGAATTGATGGTTTCAACGCCTTTTTCTTTAAGAAGGCTTGGCAGCAAATCCGATTTGATGTTTATGAGGCAGTAAATGACTTCTTTGATACGGCTAAACTCTACCCGGCACTGAATTGTACTCTGGTTACGCTAATCCCTAAAACCCCATCATCTACCAGAGTTAGTGAGATGCGTCCGATTGCATGTTGTACGACCATATATAAGATCATCTCGAAGATCCTTACCAACCGGTTAGGGAAGATAATTAATAGCATTGTGGATGCAAGCCAATCTACTTTCCTCCTGGGAAAGGTCATTCAGAATAACATTCTACTTGCTCAGTAGCTCGTGAAGGGGTATAACCGAAAGGGAATCTCTCCTAGATGTATGGTACAAATGGATTTACATAAGGCTTATGATACTGTTGACTGGGGTGCGTTAGAGATGATTATGAAGGAGCTGGGGCTGCCCATGCAATTTGTACAATGGATCATGTGTTGTGTTACTACGGTATCTTACAAGTATGTGATCAATGGAGTTCCTTCAAAGTTGCTTAAAGCTCGAAGGGGTCTGCGACAACGTGATCTTCTCTCCCCCTTCCTCTTTGTCCTGGTCATGGAATATCTACACAGGTGTTTGCAGAAGTTGAGAGATATCCCGGATTTCAATTTCGATCCGAAATGTGAAAAGCTGAATATTATTCACCTGTGTTTTGCGGATGATCTTATGCTATTTACGAGGGGAGATGAGCGGTCAGTATTATCAATGATGCAGCAGCTGAGCCACTTCTCCAGTGCATGCGGTTTGCGAGTGAACCTCTCGAAGACGAAAGTATTCTGCGGAGGCGTATCCTATGCGAACCAGCAGTGCATTCTAGGCGCCACTGGGTTCGGTTTGGGCACCTTTCCTGTGCGTTATTTGGGAGTTCCTCTTTCCCACCGCCAACTCACCATCCAATAATACAAACCCCTTCTAGATCGTATTCTGGGTTGATTAAAGCATTGGACGACGAGACTCTTAAGTTATGCAGGTCGGGATAAAGAGTGTCATCACATCCATTTCTGCTTACTGACTTCAGGTTTTTCCGCTCCCGAAGGCTGTTTTAGAGCATATTCAGCGTATTTGCAGAAGTTTTCTGTGGAGTGGTAATGATGGAAACTATCACAAGGCTCTGGTATCGTGGCAACAAGTATGCGCACCTAGGAGTTGCGGTGGATTAAATATTATCAACTTACAGGTGTGGAACTTAGCTCTTATCTCTAAACTTCTATGGAAGATCCAGACCAAGGCGGATTCGTTATGGGTTCGATGGGTCCACATTTATTATATAAAGAATCAAGATTTGGATGATTGGCAGGTTTCCGTGTGTGCTTCTTCGACCATCAAAGGCATCCTCCATGTGCGGGGATTGCTTTGTGCGACTTCAGTGTGGGCCACCCAACTAGTCTCGCCGAAGTTCTCCACCCGCCTCATCTACCAACTGTTACGGGGAGACACAACCAAGGTAGAGTGGTGCGACCTGGTCATTCACAACCCGGCTCGCCCAAAGGCTATATTTATCATGTGGTTGGCCTTGCATAGACGTCTGGCTACTAAAGACCGTTTGGCTTTCTTTGGCATTCCTACGGATGGTATATGCAGTTTCTGTGATGGGATGGAATCAATTGACCACCTATTTTTTCAATGCCCGACGACTTATGGAATTATACATAGAGGATTGACTTGGCTTAGAATCTCACACCCTCAGCTTGAGGATTGGCAACATCTCGTGGCCTGGTTAAGGAAAATGGCGAAAGGCAAGAGTGGCAAGGCTGCCGTATTCCGTGCTATAATGGCGGAAACTATCTATCATATCTGGCAGGCAAGAAACGAGAAGATTTTCCAACAACGGGACTTTGATATACAGGATATCATTAGATCAATATTGCACATCACGACTATGAGATGCTGAGGCGGGGCAATGGTGGTCCACAATTTGGATTAGCCTCATTTGATTCCTTTTTTATTTCACCTGTTTGCTAGCTTTTTATGATTTGGGCTTGGACGGTCCCCGTCAGCCCCTAAATGTACATACATTGTTTTTTGTATCAATAAGACATGTTCTTTCGTTCCAAAAAAATAATAACTTAAGGTTCAATTTTAATAAAGAAAAAGGAAATCTTGCCAAAATATTAAACCGCGTTCTGTTATTTGTGAATTTTTGAGCTTACGATGCTTGTCATTAACTACACTTATTGTTACTAGCAAATCTCATGTTTGGTGATGAAATACCTACTTATTTATATGATCATTAAATTCTCACTTAACCCGATAAACTATTCTTAGTATTTTGCATTGTTTATCAATTCATATTTTATAAAATTTACAATGATGTCGAAATATGATGGATTCTAAGTTAATTATTCATGAAAAATATTAATAATTATATAAATAAAAATATTTTTATTTAATTAATAACATGTGCTCTAAAGCGCTTGCGCTTTCTAGATTTTTAAAATTTTAGCGTTCTTGCGCTCACGCTTTCGCTTTCGCTCTCGATCGCGCTTTCACTCCAGGTGATCTAGAACAAAACCATTAATAAAACTAAGGGGACCGGGTGTCGAATCGGGCATGCTATAAAATGTCGGTTTAATCGGTTCGACCGGTCAAACCATTGATTGATCCGGTGTACATGTATTTAAAGTAATAAATAATAAATAACATATTGAACATGCATAGGTATTAAGTGAAATTACAGCTTCAGCTAGGCCTCTGAATCTAACGTAATGTTAATTAACATTGTCACCCACTTCATCCTATAATTGAAATTACCATGTTGATAGACTAACTTCTTCTTCATTCATATCATGATATTCACCAACGCTAATTGTATTTGACATCTTAAATAAAAAAGAATCATGGACTTAATCGATTATCTAAGATTTAAGAGGGATTTAGTTGATCTCACTAAAGATTTTTTTTCAACCTGGACTTTGGATCGATTTCAAGATTCAGATCGAGCTATCATCGTTCAATCAACGAGCTTATGTAGCTTGGCCATAGTTTTGCCGGAAATCCCATTGAAATGTGTTTTATTTTTCTATCTGACTTAGGTTTATGTGCAATATACTAACGGTCAAACCGGTCAATTGAACAACGCGCCGGTTAGGAGGCTTGAGCTGGATTTTGGTTCATGTCAATTATTCGGTATCTCCTAACTAAGCATCTCTCCGGAATTTCCCAACTGAGATATTCATTCATTCCCGATGGATCAATGATTGCGTAAGTTTTACACTATCATACGATAACACTTCGTCGAGATGAATTTTTAGACTCACAAATTTATTAACATTATGGTTGTAAAAAGAACTTGATTCTTTTTTTCTCAATTATGTATGATAAAAAGAAAAATGAAATTCTTAAAATTAATCATACTTAAGCCATGCACTTAAACTAAAAACGGTTTTTCCTTTGCACCTGGATTAATCATAGATGGATCATTGATGCAGCTACAACTAGAGGTGTGAAAATGTCTCCGATCCTTGTGAATATTTATAGGGGTCAATATACTACTCCCTTCCAGGGGCGCAACCAGGAGAGGGGGCATTCGCCCCCCATAAAATTTATAAAAGAAATTTTTTATATGTAATATTTTCGTTAATTTTGGATTTTTCCCCCCTAACCCCTGAAATAACCTCATATATATAATTTCGCCCCACCAAAGTTCGAATTCTGGGTCCACCCCTGCTTCCTTCGTCCCATCTCATATTCAAATTTGAAGGTTGAATATTATTCAAATGAAAAATAATAAAGTTGATATTAGGATGATAAAGTGGAAAGTTGATTATTATTTAAATGAATAAAAATAAGAGTGGGATGATAAATTTGTAAAACTTTAAATATGTTGTAAGGGTATTATTAAAGTAGGGTATAGACTATAGACTTAGATTATCATAAATGAAAATGAAAAAATTTGAGTGAGACAGAGAAAAATGTTGGAAAACGTTTGACATGATGGAGGAAGTATAATTTTAAACTACAAAGGTATTGCAAATTTTAATAAGTAGGTCAATTAAGGCAACAACTCATCCGCACTCCACACCCTCTCTATGCACGTCCCTGCATAACGCATTTGAGAACCAAGGCCGACTAAGGCCTTATGCTGGCATTTGATCGTATAATTCAATTATTTAGAGGGCGGCTCCAATTTTTAGTATGATAGCATTATTATATAAGTGTGTTTCCACGCACTTGTAAATTTGGGACCGAGTTGAATTCGAATTTTGTGGATTTGTGTGTGTGTGGGGGGAGGGCACTCTCCTCCATTTGCAGATACACTACAAATAAATTCTTCTCCCTCTCTCTGCATTCCTTTCCCAGTTCTTTACATTATAGACTTCACATGTGACATGTCCTATCTAAAGAATTTTATGGCTTCTTCCCGTGCAAGTAGCGATTGCAGCACTATTGATGAAATCTATGGATAGTTGGATGCCACAAGGGGACATGGTGCTCCTTTAGGCTGGAGTCATAAAATCGGACCATAGTGTCAAAAAAACTAGACAACAACTTAATGTTGAACTCAGGGCAATACTCCAAGGGACTGGATTTGGTGAAGGATCAAGAGAAGTTGCTCGTGGAGCTAATGCTCCTAGTCACACGACAATGCTGAAATGATGGAGACAACGTGTAGATATTGAGGATGGAACATATCAAATGGAGTCACGGTAATGCTTCAAAATCCAACTCAGCCGGCCATTCTATAATGCGAGTGGCAAGGGAGAAGTATACCTAAGCAACTTGCCCGAAAGAAGAGCATAGGAAGTATGTCAAGGAGTTCAGGAGATGTGTTTAGTAATATGAATTTTGTTGGGGAATTGGTTGCAAGAGGCAACTAAGTGTGGTTGTAAGAGGCAACCAAGAGAGAGCCAAAATTGTTATATATTATAATGTGTTAAGTGGGTAACTTTGAGCAATTAATTATCTAAGTTCCACCACTCGGTTTTGCGTGTTCTTTAGCTCGTTGCGAAGTGGGATGCATGAATTAGGTATAAGATACGGGAGGTAACCAATTCTAGGTGTGAATGATAAATTGGCTTAAAGTGAGCTAGTTGAGACTTGCTTTTTGCAATTGTCCCACATTGGAAACATATGGAAGGAAAGAGTAGTATAAAGGTATGCTTGTGTTTACTCATTGTCAAAAGTGTGTGTTGTGGTTTAATTTGAACTATAAAACCCAAGCGAGATGGGTGCAAATATGGCTTGTGAGTTTATTTCTACCACAATTTTTCACTAAACAAACCTTTTGGCCTTCCAGAAATTTTTCAGATTGTTCCACTTAAATGTGAAGAGGTAACCTCTCCACTAACAGGCTACATTACTCTGAACTTAAATGTTGCAGTATCAATTTGGCTACTAATGGTGAGAGCTGTTACGTTTTCTCTACAGCTATATATACCCCTCCCTCACTTGACAAACATACCCCAGAAATTCCTCTTTCCTTCTCTTCTCTATTTTCACATTCTGCACTTTAGAGATATTCGAGTGTTCTTCACCACAGAAGTTCGACAGAGCTTCTGCTGCTGAGCTTCCAGTGGTTGCTGAGATTGGACGTTGTACCTTGGGAGCTAATTGTCCGAGGAAGGCCTAAAGCTTACTAAAGGCGGACAAATTTAGCTTAAGGGGAAGTGGTCTCACTACTGACTCATCCAGGATTAAATCCGAACCTGTTTTTTTATTCTTTTGTTTGTGTAATCAAGTTTCAGTAAGTGTTAACAATTTTTATTCCTGTACTGTTTTCGTATATATATTTCGTACTGACCTTTGTTGCAGCTAATCTGATAATCGGAATCAACAATCTTAAGCTAAACTTTCCTTTGTTTAATTATCCAGTTACTAACTTTCTCTGTTTTGTGTAGTAACAATGACTACTGATGGAAACTCTACCAACACTGCTCCCGGAAACAATGGTTCCGGAAACGTTCCTCCTACCGGTGCTGAGACCGTGATTCAAGTGCCTTTCCAGTCTGGCCAAATGCCCCCACGTCCTATCCAGTTTGGTCAATTTGATAAACCGAAAAAGTTTAAGGGAGGAAATAATTTTAAACTGTGTAAAGAAAAAAAAATGCATTTTTACCTTACTGCCTCCCAACTTGTCCGGTTTATCACTGAGGACAAACCTGAGATGGATCCGGCTGATTCTAATACCAAGGAAACGTGCAAAGTGTGGGAATCCAGCGACTATATGTGTCGCCACATTATACTTATGAGTCTTGATGATTCCTTGTATCAAATATTTTATGAGAAAAAGAATGCAAAAGAACTTTGGGAATCACTACTCAAGAAGTATACTGTGGAAGATGTTGGCTCTAAGAAATTTGTTGCTGCACGTTTCCATGATTATAGGATGGTGGATGCCAAGCCTGTGCTTGACCAAGCTGAAGAGCTTCAAAGGATCTATCATGACTTGGCCGCTGAGGGCATGCGCATGGCGATCAATGATCCCCTACAAGTCGCGTTGATGATAGAGAAGCTTCCTCCTTCTTGGGATGATTTCAAGCACTACCTGAAACATAAGAAGAAGGAAATGACACTTGAAGACTTGATCCTAAAGCTGAGGATTGAAAGTGATGTGAGAAAGGCTGCCAAGAAGCCATTTTCTAATGTTTCTAATGCTAATGTTGTTGAGGCTGAAAGCTCTCGAGGAGCTAAGAGAAGGCGTAATGACCCCAAGACTTCTGCTCCAAACCAGAAGTGGGTTGGGGATTGCTTTGTATGTGGTAGGCAAGGCCACAAGGCTAAAGATTGTAACGATCGTGCTAATAACAGTCGTAGTAACAATCGTAACAATAACAACAACAACAACAACAACAACAACAACAACAACAACAACAACAGAAACCAAATGAACAATAGGAATGGAAATAATAACCGTAATGCTAATGGTAATAATAACAGAAGAGGTGGTCAAGCTAATGTAGCTGAGGCCGGTAGTCTGGGTATTACCCAAGGAACGGAGGAAATGCATATAAGTGCTGTTGTTTCCGAAGTGAACTTTGTTGGGGGAAACTCCATGGATTGGTGGGTGGACACTGGGGCCACTCGACACATTTGTGCTAACAAATGGATGTTCGATCAAGACTTATCAACCTCTAACTAATGAGGTGTGCTACATGGGAAACTCTGTTGTGGCAAAGGTTGCTGGAAAGGGTAATGTGGCCCTTCAGCTGACATCTAGGAAAGAGCCGACTCTAACTGAAGTACCCCATGTGCCTGAGATCCGCAAGAATCTGATCTCTGGATCTATGCTGAACAAGAAGGGTTTTCGTCAGTGCTTTGAGGCTGACAAATTTATCCTTACCAAGGATGGCTCCTACATAGGACAAGGTTACTTTTGTGATAATTTGTTTAAGATGGTTGCTACTACTGTAATTCCTGGTACTGAGCCTTATGGCGCAAATGTAACTGAGGCTTCCATAGCTCAGATGGAAAGAATGTTGTCCAAGAGGCTAATGAGTATTTAAGTTTGTTATTTGCCTGATTCTTTTAATTTATGGCATGGTAGGCTAGGTCATGTGAATCGTAAAAGTTTACAAAAATTAATATCACTTGACCTACTACTCAAATTTAACATTGATAAACAATACAAGTGTGAGACTTGTGTCGAAGCGAAGTTAGCAAAAGCATCCTTCCGTTATATTGAGAGAAGCTCGGAGCCATTGGATTTGGTACATACTGATGTTTGTGACTTAAAGTATGTCCAATCGCGAGGTGGTAAAAGTTACTTCATCACTTTTATCGATGACTGCACAAGATATTGCTATGTTTACTTAATGAGAAGTAAAGACGAAGCAATTGACATATTTGTGCATTATAAGAATGAAGTTGAAAATCAACTTGGTAAGAAGATTAAAATGTTGAGGAGCGATAGAGGTGGAGAGTATGAGTCTCTATTTGCTCAGTTGTGTGCTGAAAATGGAATCATTCATCAAACAACTGCTCCTTACTCCCCTCAACAAAACGGAATTGCTGAGAGGAAGAATATAACACTCAAAGAGATGATGAATTCATTATTGCTTGGTTCAGGGGCACCCCAAAATTTGTGGGGGGAAGCTTTGCTTTCCTCAAATTACATCCTAAATAGGCTACCGCATAAAAAGCTAGACAAAACACCTTATGAATTATGGAAAGGTCATGCACCTTCTTATAAATTTCTTAAAGTGTGGGGGTGTCTAGCAAAGGTTCATATTCCTCCTCCCAAAAGGACTCGGATTGGACCAAAAACAATAGATTGCGTGTTTATAGGATATGCTCAAGATAGTAGTGCATATAGATTTCTGATTCATAAATCAGATAATTCTGAGATGCATATTAATACTATTATTGAAGCAAGAGATGCTTCTTTCTTTGAGGGGTTTTTTCCCTACATTGATCGGTCAACTATTATTGACTCGAAGATCAATAAAGAAGCGACAAATGTGGGGGAGGCGAATCCTCAAAAGGAAGTAGAAGAACTTAGACGTAGCAAGAGGGCTAGGACAGCAAAAACTTTTGGTCCAGATTTTCTAACCTACATGGTAGATAAGGATCCGATCTCCTACAAAGAGGCCATCTCATCAGCAGATTCTGATCTTTGGAAAGAGGCGATTGATAGTGAGATGAATTCGATTATGCAGAATCATACATGGGAACTTGTGGATCTTCCACCTAGTTCTAAACCACTGGGTCATAAGTGGATCTTCAAGAGGAAGATGAAACCAGATGGTTCCGTGGATAAATACAAGGCAAGACTTGTAGTTAAGGGATACAAGCAAACAGAGGGTGTTGACTACTTTGACACGTATGCTCCTGTATCTAGAAAGACATTCATTAGATTAATCATTGCTTTTGCAGCATTGTTTAATCTTGAGATTCATTAGATGGATGTAAAAACAGCTTTCCTCAATGGAGAACTTGAGGAAGAAATCTACATGGAACAACCCGAAAGGTATGTGGTTCCCGGGAAAGAAAAACAAGTGTGTAGACTTGTTAAATCTTTGTATGGATTAAAACAAGCTCCTAAACAATGGCGTGAGAAATTTGATAGTGTTATGCTTTCAAATGGGTTTAGGATAAATCAATGTGACAAATTTGTCTACGTAAAGGGAGATGACAAAGACTATGTCATAGTGTGCTTATACGTGGATGATATGATAATCATTGGCAACAATGATACCATCATAACTACTAAGAGAATGTTGTCATGGAATTTTGATATGAAGGACATGGGTCTAGTCGATGTCATACTTGGAATGAAAATTTCCAAAACGGATGTGGGATACTCACTTTCTCAAAGTCATTATGTTGAAAAGGTTCTTGAGAAGTTTGACAAAGACAGTAATGAGATTGTCAGAACTCCTATGGAGGTGGTGTCAAAGCTCTGCAAGAATAGGGGAGAAAGTGTGGGGCAACTTGAGTATTCTAGGATTATAGGCAGTCTAATGTACCTCATGGACTGTACTAGACCAGATATCGCTAACTCAGTAAATAAGTTAGCCCGATATACGAGTAACCCGAATCATGAACATTGGAAAGCAGTAGTTAGAGTCCAGCTGTGCTTGAAGGGTATTGTGATGCAAATTGGATTACGGGTTCCTCGACATTGAAATCCACGAGTGGGTATATTTTCACAATCGGTGGAGCAGCGATTTCTTGGAAATCTTGCAAACAAACCTACATTACACGATCAACTATGGAATCTGAATTCATAGCGTTGGATCTTGCAGCAGAAAAGGTCGATTGGTTACGGAGTTTCTTGGAAGACACTCCTATGTGGACAAAACCTATGCCTCCAATTAGCTTGAACGGTGACAGTATGTCTGCTATTGGATGAGCAAGGAATAATGTGTATAATGGGAAGTCTCCACATATTCGTAGGAGACATAAATCCGTGAAGAAACTATTAAAAACGGGAGTTATAGCTTTGGAGTTTGTGAGATCCAAAGATAATATTGCAGACCCATTAAATAAAGGTCTTACTAGAGACCGTGTGGAGGAATCATCGAGGGGAATGGGGTTAAATCCCATTAAATGATTACCGTCCATGATGGAAACCTACCTAAATTGTAAACCCCAATTTGCAGGTTCAAAAGGGACAACCGAATTGTTGGGGGGGGGAGGGGGGGGGGGGATCGACCAAAGCACTCGGGAAATAGAGTTCCCTACCTATTCCTATGATGAAAGAGTGATAGACCTGTACAGTGGAGGAGAAGCGAAAGCTTTTAATGATCCTTATACGTTAAGTTGATAGCGTGGGGTATGACAAGATACTTCTAATGAGAGATCACCTATGTCGAACGTGAAGGAGCCGCTTCTATGAGATGATAGTCAGGGCTAAATCTCTAGAGCGTTCGGTGAAAGTTTCCAAGGCAGTCCAGGGCCAAAACGGACAACAACGAAAGGACCTATGTGGTGTAGAGGAAATCGTTGTGTGTATATCATTGTCTTGTTACACACAAAAGCCGAAAAATTTAAGGCATCACGTCCACTTGTTGGAAAGTGTATCCGATGGTATTTCACTAGGGAAGGTTCAAGGCTAACAACCACCTTTCCCAATGCAACGTTTTTCTCGAAGAACTCTCGAACTTGCATTGATAGGCTGCATTTGCATTTACCAGCCAATTGTCTCATTCATGTGGGGGATTGTTGGGGAATTGGTTGCAAGAGGCAACCAAGAGAGAGCCAAAATTGTTATGTATTATAATGTGTTAAGTGGGTAACTTTGAGCAATTAATTATCTAAGTTCCACCACTCGATTTTGCGTGTTCTTTAGCTCGTTGCGAAGTGGAATGCACAAGCTTCGTAATGGTATATGATACGGGAGGTAACCAATTCTAGGTGTGAATGATAAATTGACTTAAAGTGAGCTAGTTGAGACTTGCTTTTTGCAATTGTCCCACATTGAAAACATATGGAAGGAAAGATTAGTATAAATGTATGCTTGTGTTTACTCATGGTCAAAAGTGTGTGTTGTGATTAAATTTGAACTAGAAAACCCATGCAAGATGGGTGCAAATATGGCCCGCGGGTTTATCTTTCTACCACAATTTTTCACTAAACAAACCTTTTGGCCTTCCAGAAATTTTCCAGATTGTTCCACTTAAATGTGGAGAGGTTAGGCTGCATTACTCTGAACTTAAATGTTGCAGTATCAATTTGGCTACTAATGGTGAGAGCTGTTACGTTTTCTCTACAGCTATATATACCCCTCCCTCACTTGACAAACATACACCAAAAATTCTTCTTTCCTTCTCTTCTCTATTTTCACATTCTGCACTTTAGAGATATTCGAGTGTTCTTCACAACAGAAGTTCGACAGATCTTCTGCTGCTGAGCTTCCAGTGGTTGCTGAGATTGGACGTTGTACCTTGGGAGCTAATTGTCCGAGGAAGGCCTGAAGCTTACTAAAGGCGGACAAATTTAGCTTAAAGGGAAGTGGTCTCACTACTGACTCGTCCAGATTAAATCCGAACCTGTATTTTTTTTTTTTTGTGTAATCAAGTTTCAGTAAGTGTTAACAATTTTTATTCCTGTACAGTTTTCATATATATATTTCGTACTGACCTTTGTTGCAACTAATCTGATAATCGGAATCAACAAATTTACCTAGTAATGTACGTATAAAACGTGTCGAAATTCACATCCGTATAGAAAACTTTCTAGTATTTTAAACAAATTTTGGTATTTGGATGTAGGGGTGTGCAAAAAATCCGCCCGCCCGACCCACCCGCGCAAACCGCCCATCATTTACCCGCACCCGCCAACTAATTTTTTTATAAAAATTTTGGTGGGTGGGTGGTGGGTTGGATGTGTGTAACCTGCGACCCACCCCCTTATGTATGTATGTATGTGTGTTTGTAAATTTAAGTCTAAGGCGATGCACCCAGCTATAATTCCTCTTTAAGCACTCTTTCATCTTCATTTTTGCACTCATCTTCGTCCTTCTTTGCTTATGTCATGTATTCAAGTAAAATAACACAAGTTGACAACTACTTGGGTCAACATTTCATTCTTTACTGCGTAAAAATCTTTAAAATGAAGTAAAGAAGAATAATTACTTCAAAAGAATCACTACTCTCATTGTTCAAAACATGCTCCTTGTTGCTGATTTTTTTAACTTGCACATCTACTTCTACGCAAGTTGCAAATTTTTACATTTTTATCTATATTCACCCGCCAATCCGCCCGCCATTTTTATCATCCGAACCGCCGCGGGTTGAAAAAATATTCTACCCGTCTCGATTTATAATTATAATGGCCATAAAGGAGTCGGTTTATTTAGATTATTTTTCTGGCCATACCTATTAATTGGATGGATAAAAATTAGTCGTAACTCGTAAGGAACAAATTAGTAGGTTAAAGGAAAAAGGGTCGATATATAGTCAAACGTCAAAACAAGTTTGGGAATGCAATTGGTGTACATTCACTCCACTCCAAACAATCTTCGACTTCACAAACTACCCAAAGCATCACACCGTATTTTGCGGTAAATCGCAAATCAGGCAGGGATACAAACGTAATTAGACTACTTATCTTCTTCCAAGTATAAAATAACACAACTCAATCTCCAGAAATCAAGAAATTGAAATCTCATCCAGACAAAACAAACTCACGTACTGGTTGAGAGAGGAGAGAGAGAGAGACAAACAATGGGGTTCGAGGGAAAAGAGAGAGGAGAGGATAGAGAAGGAGTAATGGCGACGGATTTCTTCTGGTCGTATACGGATGAGCCACACGCTTCTCGTAGAAAGGAGATCCTCTCTCAACATCCTCAGATTAGACAGCTTTTTGGCCCTGACCCCTTTGCTTTCCTTAAGGTATGCACATACATTGCTTTTATTCATTATCTTTGCATAAATTCTGTGGTTTTTTTTTTTGTAGATCTTGATTTTTTTAAGGTTTGGGAGACTTATTGCCCTGTGTGATTTTAGTTGATTTGTGCTAATTTAGCTCAAAGATTGATAAATTAGTGCTTTTTTGGTTGTTCATGAGGTTGGCATTGTGCTTGTGGATGGAAATTTCCTACCTTTTCATTGAAAATTTGAAAACTTTCCATTTTTAGGTACTATGAGAAGAGATCAAGCATTAGTTTGTAACCAATTGAAATGTGTATGTTGTTTGATTTTGTTTCTGATTGGATTGTATTGTACTGAGATTTTTTTGAGTTTTTTTAGCACATTGTGGTATCGATTTGAATCTGAGAAATGTGATTCTGGTGACTTTTAAGTTCTTTTTCAATTGCTATATGTTAAAATATGTATACAAGCTTCTGGGCAGTATAGCTGGACTCTGCTGCTGGTGAAGTGACCTACTTCTAATTTATGTTTTATTTTATGAGAGTGATGGGGATAATATCTGTTGTGATTTGGTTGCTAGTTGCTGCACATCACATGTGGTCCATTTTCTACTGGAAACAGCAAATAGAGAATGACATGTTGAACTTAAAGAAATTGGATTCGTTCTTCTACTTGTGTGAATAATGCACGAAAACTTGTCAAGCTTTATGAGAGTAGTGGTTTATTATGGGGAAAATGGAGGTAGATCTTTAGTGCAGTAATTGTTAAAATTTTATCTCTGAATAAACACTAGTTGGCTGGTTGCCATGTTTAGGACAATCAGAAGATACAATTTTTCTGCTACAATGTGTATCTTGTTCCTCCGTCTTCCTCCAAACTATTTTGCATTTTCATGTCTATGCTATTGTATGGATAGATGACCTTTTGCTTCTACATTGTAGACTTGTAGTGTAGTGTATCTTTATTGCATAATTTCTTCGCTTTAATCTTATGGCCTGATCTCGATGTGGAATAAAAAACTACAGGCTTGCTTAGTTTCATTGGGTAAGATAACAATAATATTTCAGTTGTCTACTATGATATGATGCGTCCGTTTGGCATCTGAAAACTTGGTGGTGCATTATGTGTAGAAACTGTGGCTCATGTTCCCTACATCTTATTCCGCAGATAACTATGGTCGTATCGCTTCAGCTATGGACTGCAACCTTCCTTCACAATTCATCATGGCCGAAAATATTGACAGTAGCTTATTTTTTCGGTTCTTTTCTCAATCACAACCTCTTCTTGGCTATCCATGAGCTCAGTCACAACCTAGCCTTCTCAACTCCTGTGTACAATAGATGGCTAGGAATTTTTGCTAACCTCCCCATTGGTGTACCTATGTCAGTCACTTTCCAAAAGTACCATCTCGAGCACCATCGATTCCAAGGGGTGGATGGCATTGATATGGACATACCAAGCCACACTGAAGCAAATCTTGTGACGAACATATTCTCAAAATCCATATGGGTTGTCTTGCAATTATTTTTCTACGCTCTTCGGCCGCTCTTTCTCAAACCAAAACCACCTGGCTTGTGGGAGTTCATTAATTTAACTATCCAAGTTGCTCTTGATGCTGCAATGGTTTATTTCTGGGGCTGGAAATCCTTTGGTTATTTAATCCTGTCGACATTTGTTGGAGGTGGAATGCACCCAATGGCAGGCCACTTTATATCCGAACACTATGTGTTTAAATCAGACCAGGAGACGTATTCTTACTATGGTCCTCTGAACCTGATGACATGGCATGTAGGTTACCATAACGAGCACCATGATTTTCCAAGAATACCTGGGAGCAAGCTACACAAGGTGAAGGAGATAGCACCTGAGTACTATGAAAGCTTGGACTCGTATCGGTCTTGGAGCCAGGTCATTTACTCGTACATAACCGACAGGACAGTTGGTCCTTTCAGCCGAATGAAGAGAAAATTATCAACAAAGTCACAATAGGTAGGGATGTGTTTCCCCTTGTATGTTTTACATGTTCTATTGAGATTCGTTTTGTCGTCAGCTCTCAAATATGTACCATTTCAATTGTAGATTAGCCTGTGATGTGATTTAGCCATATGTAGCTGTTAGCTGTGTCTTGTTATGCAGAACTGATTTTTTGGATCGCTTGTTTGTTTTGGTAATTCATTTGGTTCGTTGGGCTAATGAAGATCGCTCTTTTCTGTGAATAGAATCTATTACTTACTGAGAATTTTCTGTATAATTGCGTCTGATAAGTATACCCATGTCACGGACTCATATTTCTTAATGTGGTTTAAGATAATGGATCCCATTTAAGCCCTCTCTTGTAAGATCATGGTGAACCTCAGGTAGTTTCTCTTTGTGGAAAGCTAAGATCATGTCTGAGATAGGTAAGCTGAAAAATTCTGCATCAATAAAGCACACCAGAATGTGTAAAGTGTAAACAGAGAGGTTTGTATATCTTTTTTCCAGACTTAATAGAATTGAAAACAACAATCACACGCCATAATAATTCAACCTGCTATTACACAAAGCTCACACCAGTAATTTCTATATTTTCATTAAAACTCACAGCACACTGATTACCACTGGGATTTATTTTTTGCGGACAAGTCGCCTGTTCCCCCCACCTCCACCTGATGTACCAGAGGTGAAACTTTTCTTTGCACCTGATCCCCCGGAGTTGAGACTCAACACGCTAGCATCCCAACTACTCAACGCGAAACTTTTCCCCCCATGCCCTCCAAGTTGACCATTCGCTGAACCAGAGCTGAAGTTCCTCCCTGATTGCCAAGACTGACTGCCTGAATTACTTGACCGGAAATCTTTTCTTGCCTGACGCAATTGAGCGTAGCCTAGACTCAAGTCCATCGGATCTGATGTTTTAATAGGAGCAAAAGTTTTTCTAGATGTGGAAACTAGTGGCGCTGATGATTTGACAGAAGTAAAACTTTTCCTTTGAGCCACATCTCCAGAAAGAAGACTGGATCCACCATAGCTGAAGTTCCTTCCTGATTGCCAGTCTGATTTACTAGAAGCTGATCCTTTTAGAGCACCACCAGCAGCAAAACTATTTGTGATACGCGAATAAGAATGACTGTCTAGTCTACGGGAGCTGGAATCAGTCCTTAATTTGGCAGCAGTACCACTTGAGCTGAGATTTTTGCCTCCATGTGATCCATAGTTGTAAGTACCTGATAGAGATTGAGGGAAGATAAAGTTCATCCATGACGATCCAAAAGATTCGCCACCAGTACTACCTGATGATCGATCAGTTGTACTACTATAGACAGGACGTTCTCTTCTACTGCTAGTTCCAGCAGAAGTAGAACGGCCTGATCCATCAAAGTTAAAATAAGCATTGGCTTTGATTCTCACGTCAACATCTACGGTGAATAAACGGAAATCGAACGGTTTCCCCCAGAGGTATTCCATCAATTGCTTTGACAAATTGGTTTCTGTCATTCACAGGGAGTCATGATCTATAAAGAAGGTGGTCGTGGTTGGTAGCAGATAGCCCTGCAAATAGTGTTTTTAATTGTTCCGGTGAGCGGGTCATCATCTAGAAGAAGCACAACACGGGGTATATTTTAGAACTATAAATGGCATCATCGATCATCCTTTTTTTTTTTTTTTTTTTTTTTTAGAATTAAAAGATATTATTACTCCAAGGAACATCAGGAATGTTCCAAAATACACCGTCTAAACACAAGAACAGGATCTCAACCACAAAACAATACATAGGCCACTCTTACAAACTCAAAAGAAGAGAAAAAATCAAAGCATCATCGATCATCGTTATCTTCTCAAACTAGCAGTAGCAACGGTCATGACTCGTAAAAAGACACCATGCATAAAATATTACTGGTGATTCTCTGTGGTACAATTGTGCGACATCATCCATGAAATTGAAGAATTTCCACCACGTGAATCGAGTTTGACTACAAAGTTTTGTACTTGTTCGACAGCTTTCAAATTGGAGTTAGAGCAAATTTTGTTAAAGATCTTGAATGGTTTTACTAGATTGTGAAGTCATTGTCGGTTCTTGTAATCAGATATTACTTTGAAGATCTTGATGGTTTTACTAGTTTGTGTAATCATTTGTTGACATGAATGGTTTTGCTAGTTTGTGAAATCAGTTCTTGGTTTTCGGCATTGGATATTATTTAAGAATGTTAAACCCAATATACATTTACAGGACTTTTTTTGACATTTTAAAAAAGTTTGATAATACAATAATTTACAAAGAGAACCACTACTTTATGAATACTTTATAAATTGCATGCGTACAAATAACCTTAAATTACCATTCAATAAAAATGCACAAATTAAACTTCAAACATAACATTTTAACACAACAAATATGTAGGGCGATTACGGTAGTTACTATGATTGTTAAGTAAAAGTAACAGTGGAATGTATATGAACAAATAGTATCCCTTTGGGAACAGATGCTCAGTAGTTCCTTCCTACTCCTTACCAAATCAATGAGATATCCCAAGAGACAGGTTCTAAGATAACTGAAGTTTACACTTTACACAACTCATTTACATGCGACTGCGAGCAACTCAAATAAATTTTGATGATTCTATACTTTTAGTGTAGACCCATATTTAATATTTCATCCTTACTCCCGAAGGTTAATGTTGTAGTCGGATTTATCCAAAAAAGAGAGTAGTTAAATTCGAAACATCAATTTACCCCTTCCATGTTACCTTTTATATTCAAACAACTATCGCAATTCAGGTCAAATTATTGTAGAATCAATGTAGACATTATCAATTTTGATATTATTATTTTTATCTATTGTACATTTCCTCATCGTAATTTCATTTTCTTCTATTTTAACAAAGTGAATTGCATTGATATATTATGCTTGCATATCAACATATATCAGCTACAGACTAGACCATATGTAGTTTTAGCCTTTAGCAATAGACATATGTAAGCTCCAGTAAGTATATATGTAGTCTTAGCGATAAACATATGTCAGCTCCGCGAATTTAGTCCTCAAAGGTAACGACATAAAATGTGTATATCCTTAGGTTACTTTTTCTTTATTTAATTTCATTTACTGACAATGTTCTCTAATTTAGACTATTATAAATGGAGGTGTATGATTGTCTAAAATTTCAAGAATGATTTGTGACCATCATTTTTCAAAATTGTTTTAGAGCATTAATAGAAGTAAAAAGACAATCATCTGTTGCGGCTATGTGGCTGAAACTGGAGAATTTGTATATGATTCAATCTCTGTCAAACAGATCGTATGCAAAACAACGGTTATATGCATTTAAGATGACTGAAGATAGTACCATTGTGATAAGTTAGATGAATTCATAAAAATTTCAAAGTTAAATGTGTTTACTCTTTATTAAACTTATGATGGTGAAAGATGAAGAATTTCCTAGTGCACGTATGAGCGCGAATAAAGTGCACGAGAAATTAGTTGAGAAAGTATTTATTTGTGGTGACAATATACCATCATCCATATATAAACATTAAACACACAATGAAAGAAGGGTCACTTCTCCATGATTAGTAGTAGTGTCCTGTTAAAGTTACACTAGAAAATTGGCACGCGTGCGATCTTTCAACTTATTGGTATTGTTGGAGAAAACTATAAATTAATAATTTACATTATCGTAGAACTATTGATTATAGTGTAATTTTTAAAAAGATTAAACTATATATGTAATGTGTTGTATGGAAAAAAATGGGTAAAAAAGTAAAAAGAGAAGTTGATAGTCTTCCCTATAATACAAGTAATACTCCCTACATTTCAGAAAAATTGTTACATTTGAGCTTTGACAATTAATCGTTTTGAGTTTAATAATTACTAATAACGATAATAGTAAATAATTTAATAAAATCATATAATAAAATTTAATTACTAAATTTTCATTATATAATTTTAATAATTTATTTATTAATATCGTTAAAAGAATTAATTGAAACGCTTAACCGCTAATAAGAAATGTAACAATTTCTCAGAAAATGGAGGGAGTAATAGATTACATAGTGGGCCGCCCTTACTCTTTGACCCGGACCATTTTTGGAGTCCAGTAATAATGGATGAAATAAGACATAGCTATACTACATATCTAAAACCCTACTATAATTCCTCTTGTGACAGTAGTATCTCTCCGACTGCCTTTCTTCTCCTTTCTCTCTTCCGTCCGTCGTATACATACATCCGGCGAAAAATAGGCTGCTTGAATTAAGCAGCTCCAGAACTGAAACTTCAAATCCTTATCATCGACAATGGTGTGTATCTCATTTTACAAATAAAATTTCCAAATTCCTTGTGTTTGTATTACAATTGCTTCATGCCTTTTGATTTTGTGTGGAAAATGACAGCCTCAAGGTGATTACATCGAGCTGTCCAGGAAGAGACATGGGTACCGCCTAGACCACTTCGAGCGCAAGCGCAAGAAGGATGCTCGTGAAGTTCACAAGCGCTCCCGAGATGCACAGAGTGTTAGTCATCCTCTTCATTTCAATACGATTTCTTATTTTCTGTTCTTTTTATTGTGCTACCTTATGCCTTATAGTGTCGAAATTTGATTCTTGTTTTTCAATGGAACAGGCCTTGGGTATCAAGGGTAAGCTCCTTGCTAAGAAGCGCTACTCGGAGAAGGCCCTCATGAAGAGAACGTATGTTTTTTTTTGCATTGTTTTTCTTCACTTTGCTGTTTTATGAAACTTAAATTATGCTCATATGGGAAAATGAAAGAAATGTTATGATTTTCTAGGAGCTGCTGACTATAACTAGTTTCCTATTGTTTGAGGTGATGAAATATGATGGGAATCATGTAGTACTAATTCTTAGAATCGATATCTGTCTTTCATAGATTTTCTATTGCAATATAATTTATGATATAGTTGTGTATTGTTCAGCTTCATTTGAGCAACCAAGTACATTTTTCATAGCTAGCTTATCGTATAGCAAGATTAGAAATCTGTTTCTAATCGAACCATAGATTTGCCAATGGTGTTGTAATTGCTTTTTCTGTCTATCTTTCTCCTCCATCTGCCTAGTAGATAGTTGCCCGTATTTTTCTTGAAACATATTCTTTTCTTAATGTCGACCAGATGGATTTCTTGTTCAATGGATGGTAGAATATGATTTGATTTATTAAAATTATTTGGTGGCATGATTCTGCTTTCTTTATCACACAATTAACTAATTATATTATAGACCATAAAGCATCAATCTCTGTCATAGCTGTAGATTCAAAATATTACTTTTACCAGCTGGGATTCATGGGGGTGAGAATTATGTGCTGTGGAATTTTTTTGTCTGACCTTCATGTAATATGACAGTTTAAAGATGCATGAAGAATCATCAGCCAGGCGCAAGGTTGATGATGATGTTCAGGACGGTGCTCGCCCTGCATATCTTCTTGATCGTGATGAGACAACAAGGGCAAAGGTAATAACATATTCCTTGTTGTCGTCCATATTTTATATTTTATTTTACAAAATTCAACATTTGCCAACTTTTTAATGCTCATGGGGTAAACCTTTTTGTGTATGCAGATTCTTAGCAACACTATAAAGCAGAAGAGGAAAGAAAAAGCAGGAAAATGGGAGGTTCCGCTGCCAAAGGTAAGATGTAGGGATTGCAATTTGTCATTGTATTTGGCCTAGTTGTCATTGAAGAATTTTTCCTGTGTCATACAAAATAAATGATAGAAACAGATAACTGGCTTCTCATTTGTGGTTTGGTACTGGCAGACAATCCTATAAGGTGTGATATATCTACCTCACTAATACGGAATCAAATTATATCCTTAGTTGCCAATGGAGAATAGCGGTCAGCAGCAAGAAGGCTGCACTATATTGCATACTTCATCCCTGTCAAATGAATAGGGACGTTTTCTTTTTTCGTCCGTCCCAAATTATAAGTACATGTCCATATGTGTGCATGAATATATTTTGATGTATTCCGCCTATACCTGAAGAAAGAAAGCAGTGACAAAACAACACAGATACACAAGCAAATGATATTTAATATGGTTATGATAGCCCATTTGGCAAATTTGACTAAATGTGTTAATATTTGTGCCAGGTCAAATTGTCCCTATTCATTTGGTACGGAGTAAATATCCATAGGCCATAGCCACTATTTTTTAATCGTAGCATAGTATGTAAAGAATTGAAATATACTTCCTCCGTGGCAAATCAATAGGGACATCTGACCCGGCACAAATGTTAAGATTTATAGTCAAATTTGGGTAAATGAACTATTATAACAATACTAAGTAACATTGGTTTGTGTAGTTATGTGTTTTGTCGTTGTCATTCTTCTTTTAAGGGGGACAATTTATCAAAATAGTAATAAATTCATATAGAGATTTTGGACGGACAAAAAAGGAATACGTCCCTGTTATTTTGGGACGGAGAAGTATCACTATACATGTGCTAGGATAGCATTATAATACATTAGTAACTGTGTCATGAATGATTGTGAAATTAAGGTACAAGTAAAACTAAGGTTCTCGGGTACATAAACTTAAAATAAGAGAAGCAGGATGTTGTACAGATAGTAACATTATTTTTATTTCGATCTTTTTTATTGCAAGAGAAGCCTAATTTCAATAACTGTTTGAATAGATGTTCATACCCGGATCCAGCCAAATAATAAGTTAATAACCTTCACTTCTACAGTAAAGGCACTTGGATCAGATAGTTTTGGGCCCTTAATACATCATATCCATCACTATATGCTATTTGCATTTTGCTATTGTGGTAAACTGCTCCCTCTATTGTTTTAACCTTAAGCTCCGCTACGCTATTTGCTAGTCTCATATTTCGTGGAAGTTTTAAAAGTCTAGGATGTCTTATATTTGAAATAAGTATTCTTAATTCTAATCTAATCGAAGTGTAGGTTAAGGGATAGCAGTGGATACCATGCAGAGTTATCTTCATTTTCATTCCTGTACTGGTGTGTTATCTTGTAATTTACTGGGGTTATCTTCAATTACTATAACGTTCTCTTCACAAAATGCAGCTGATTTCTAGTACTAGATTAACACAGTAGTCTTACCTTTATGTCTATCAGCAGCTAAAATAGTTTATTCTAATCTTATTATAGGTGAGACCCATTGCTGAAGATGAGATGTTCAAGGTGATGAGAACTGGTAAAAGAAAGAGTAAGTATCCTGGCTGAATCCTTTCACTTTTCTCGGTTCACACTACAATGTATAAGATGACTAGATATTGGGAAGAAATTTGGTTGGGGCAGTTCTGTTATTGTTGGATTTCAAAGATACTAACTTTTACATCGTTGTGATTTTGCTATATGGCAGCTAAGCAGTGGAAGAGGATGATCACTAAAGCCACATTTGTGGGGCCAAGTTTTACAAGGAAACCACCGAAGTATGAGCGTTTCATTCGCCCATCCGGCTTACGTTTTACAAAAGCCCATGTAACTCACCCTGAACTCAAGTGCACCTTCAACCTGGAGATCATCGGTGTAAAGAAAAACCCAAATGGCCCTATGTACACCTCTCTTGGTGTTATGACCAAAGGAACCATTATTGAGGTAATTAATATTCTCATCCGTTTAAGTCATTTCTGAGGTGGAACATTTGAATCTAATGATTCTTGCTTGCCTTTTTCCAGGTTAATGTTAGTGAACTCGGTCTGGTAACTCCTGCTGGGAAAGTTGTGTGGGGTATGTTTACAGTTTCCATAATTGAACATTTTTTTAATTAGAAGTAGGTGAACTGTTCGTTCATGAGGTACTAACTTGTCTATGTATTCTTGGGGGTCATTGCAGGGAAGTATGCACAAGTTACAAACAATCCTGAAAATGACGGTTGTATCAATGCTGTCTTGTTAGTCTAGATAGTTTCAGTTTTGATAAACAGTTGCCTCGAATATGTATCTGGGTGTTCCTCAGGAAACCTGATGGTAAGGTTGTGGGTAGAAATGACGTCTGATAGTGTTACTCAGCCTGTTTTGTGGCTGTGATGGATATTGTTTGGTTTTCTGATTTGCGGTCCTGTACTATATATAAAATGTTTTAAGAATATGACGAAATGATAATGTAGCCAATGTGAACATCATCTCTCATTCTATATGATACCTCGAGAGTTAATGTAGCCTTTGGTCTTCACAATTTTACTTATACTCTATTATTTGGAATTATGATAGCCATGTATGTAAAACTTGGAATGCTGTTGGAATAATGTTCTTATTCATCGTTCTCTTTCATTATGATAATCTACTTGCTCCCTTTCACGTATCTACATTTTATATACTATATCTGCTACCTTCCCAGTATAGTTAGTGTTCCCCCAAAAAAAATGGTGGTGGCAGTTTGATCTTTATTTAGCTGCTTGGTGCTGAGGGGATATAATTAGCTCATTATTTAGTATGAATGGGTGAAATGGAATAATCCGTAAAAATTTTTCAACTAGCTTTATATAAATTCTTGTAGGGCCATATGAGAATTTAGAAATACAAAAATTTAGAATGGAATGATTTTTGATCATCAATATATTACTAGTAGTAAAAATCTTTCTCCATCCATAATGCGGTGAGAATTTCTTTAAGCTCATCCAAATTATAAGGCAAGTATATTGGTGTTTTAGTTTATTCTATTCTTTTCCTAGTCATATACGTGAGTAGTTGTTCCATGGAATTTTTTGTCACAAAAGTAACGGATATGGTACTTATACACAAATACAATAACATTAACATTAACTCAAAAAAAACATTAACATGCACGATTGAATACAAATTTCAACAATAAAAAACATCGAAAAATTTTCATTTTTTTTTTTTTTTGGTGAAAAGTGGAAAAAGTTGAAAAATATGTAGAGAAATTGGGGGAAAAAAAAACTACAAAAAAAAAAAAAAATCATGAAATGGCCGGTTCTCAAAACTGGCCATTTTTTTAAATGGCCGGTTTTGAGAACCGGGCATTTCATGATTTTTTTTTTTTTTTTGCCCAATTTCTCTACATATTTTTTTAACTTTTTCCACTTTTCACTAAAAAAAAAAATGCGAAAATTTTTCGATGTTTTTTATTGTTGAAATTTGTATTCAATCGTATGCATTGTTAATAGCTTATTTCGATTTTACATTAATTTTTAAAGTTTTTTTTGAGTTAGGGGCATTTTTGGTAAGTACGCAAATAATTGGTGCTGCGTTTAACATTAGTGGTAGGTAAACAGATAGTTGAACATTCTTTCTTAACTTCTGAGTCTGAGAAACCACAGATATATCTTACTGTATAGGATAGCTCAATTTCACTTATTCATTCATTAAATATTTCCTTAGCTCTTGACTCTGATTCACTTGCTCGCCTTGATTTATATAGTGTGTTTGCAGCTTTTAAAGGCACCTTAAGAAACTTCTTTAAGTTCCTAGTCTTTTTTATGGCTTGTGCTTATCAGCCGTCCAAACTTCAAGATGGCCTGTATACCTGCGAACCGTGGGTCTGGACCCATGTTATCTAGTGTGAACCGTCATAGTTCTGTTGCCCTTTTCGTCCGCGCAAGAGGTAAGAGCATGGGCTGATCATCGTAGTTTCACGTGGGATTATTTGGATTCATCTGTGCCAATGACATGGTAGAGTTGCATATTCATTTGTCGAAAGGTCATATATTATCAGGCAGTTGCAGGTTCAGTATTCAGACAAATTTCTTTGTTGTCTTATTTCTTGCTTTCCCCAAAAAATTACACGTAATTGCTCAAAGGAATGAGGCTGGAGCAGACAACTGCCACCTGCATGTTAGTACGTCATTGAAATTGCAGCAAAAGTTTGTTTATGTACAAAATATGGATAAGAGCAGCTATTCAATTCTTCCTGTCACCGTTATCAATTTGGTTTGGGTTCTGAGTTTCTGGCGTTTAGTCGAAAATGTTGGCTGTTCTCAATAAGACGATGGCTAAGCCACCGAAAGAACTGAATCTTCCATTTGTTGGGAAAAAATGCTCCAACAGTTCCCCGGAAGAAATCGCAGAAGTTTTCCGTTCATGGAGATCAGACTCCACTTTCTATAATCTCCCCAATGGAAATTTCTTGGCTTTATCACATGATGAAAATCCAGTATATCGCAGGTACTGAAATCTGGACCCATTATTAAATTAAAGCACTTGACTACTTTCATTCATGCTTATTGGCTACTCATGAAACTGTTTGTTTCAGGTCTATTGTAGTGATGGATGATATCTTCTGCATGTTCTCCGGTGCACTGTACAACACTTGTGACCTAATACGATACTACGAGCTGTCAAGACAGGCTACCGATCCAGTGATCATAGTCGAGGCTTACAAGGTTCTACGTGACCGTGCCCCTTATCCACCAGATCAAGTTGTGAAAGAGCTCGAAGGGAAATTTGCTTTCGTTCTGTTCGATTCAAAAGCTTCAGTCCTTTTCCTTGCTGCGGTTAGTTCAAATTCACATACCAAACCTTTCTTGAAGTTTATCATATACTATATTCTGAACTTCTGATACTATTTCTGTAGAACTGCATGTTTGAAAATTTTAGCTTCTTTTCTAGGACCGTGATGGTTCCGTGCAATTACACTGGGGAACGGCAGCTGACGGTTCCTTAGTTTGCACTGATGACTCGAATGTCATATCAGCTGCTTGCGGAAAATGTTATTCGCCATTTCCTCCCGGTATGCGCCTTGTGTAAACTGTGCGAATTACAACTACCTATTGAGTGCGAATTACAACTCCTACTGAGGCTTATGTCATGTCGCCTAACGTTGAGTGTGTCATTGTGTCAATGTAGTCGTAATTGGTCCTAATGTTAGAAGCTCTAATGAAAACTGAATTTGGTTTGCACAAAATGGTGCAGGTTGCATCTTTATAAGTGAGAAAGGACTCATGAGCTTTGTTCACCCGTTACATAAGGTTAGAGGAATCCCAAGAGAAGATGATGAAGGAAACATCAGTTCTGTTATATTTCAGGTGGACCTTTTCACTAGACTTCACAGCATTCCTCGTCATGGCAGTGCAGCTAATTGGGCCGGTACCACTCTTGTTGATGGAGACTAGACTATAGCTCACTTTGTTTAGCGAGAACCACACATGCAGGCCTGTTTATGTTATAAGAACAAGCCCAATAAGTTTCTTTATGTTCTTTTCCTTTTTCTTTTTTTCTTTTCTTGTTAAAATGATAAAAAATTCCTTTTTTTTTCTATAATAATGATTTCATTTATAATATTTCAAACTCTTGACAATTCTTTTAATATCTGTAGAACATATTCTTCTAAGCTCCGAGATGAATAATAATGCACTGCTTGTGTTCCTTGAAGGCATGCGGGAAATGAAAAACAAAATAGAAGGAAAATAACTTAAGTTTTGTACGAGTCGAATATCATGTACTCGAACAAAATAAGTTATAAATAATGAATTTTGTATTTAATGAACCTTGATCTAGTTACATAAGACCTATATGTCACGTGTTAAGAAATGAAGGGTGAAGAGAGAAATAAATCAGGAAAAGAGAATCAAAACGGAGATGCCAAAATAGAAATAAATCTAGAGTATTACGACATCACACATACGACTAATATAAAATATACTACGTAATTTATAAATCGCACAATTTAGATCTCTAGTCAGCCTGCTAACAGATAACAAATTGCATTTAAAATCGGGCATGTTCAAGACATGGTCAATTTTCATGCCATTGGGAAGTTTTGTGTTTCCGACGCTCTTAACAGGTATGCTATCCCCGTTAGGAATCTTGACGGCTGGTTCCATCGCCTTTCGGTTGAATTCTAAAACTCCTCCATCACAAAGTGATGTGTTCCGAGGCCCCTGAATCTATCACCCATAGTTTTCGGAAATTAATTTTACTTGCCGCATTTGTTGTGGGAATTATCAACTCCCTTGCTGTATTCTTTGGGCCAAAGTACTTGGTAAATTGAATATGCTGCTAATGTGTCAACCCTATTCTTGACAATAGGGTCATCTCTGTTTCTACTCCGCTTTGGAAGATTTAGGATGTGCGATTTGGTAGCCAGGTTTGGCTCTGGTACCATGAAAAACTTTATATAAAATTAGAGATCATACACTGTGAATTGATAATTTTCATTAGGAAAAATGTGTCTCTTATATTTTACAACCTGAGCAGAGATGAGACCAAAATAATGGAAATAGTATAAACAAAATCTATCCTAATGAATAACATATCAATTGGTAAGGAATTGAATAAATAGAATCGAACACCATATGGAAACAAATATTCTGCCGTGTTGTGCACACCAAGAGTTCCAATATATTCATAACTAGAATTTTGTGGAAAAATAAACAATGAGATTTATATCAATTATTTCACTACAATTTTTTTTTTTGAAACGGCAAATTTTTTTATAAACTTAAAGTGCGTTTACAGGAGCATAAGAGATGATCAATCAAATACAAACCAACACCAATACCCTCCAACAGAAACTCCTATCTTCTAATTACAAATGAAGTGTGCTTCCATAATTCTCTCTACCAACCAAAAGTTCAAAACACCAAAATAAGTGTTGTACCAATCAGCCAACAGTTGGCAGAAACTTGCAACCCACACCAAAAAAACTTTCTGCTGCTCTCAATCTTCCAAAATGCCCTCCAAATCACTTGATTCAATAGTCTCACAAAATCCGTCAATTCCAAGAGTATACTCACTATCTTAGCCGACACCTCTCCACCCTATGCTTGAAAAAGCAAGTGATAAGTAATTTAAGGTACGGTCATAAAAGAGCACACACCAAAACCGTCAATTCCACAAATGGACTCAACTATATTAGCTGGCACCCCTCTACCCTATGCTTGAGAAAGCAAGTGACAAGTAATTTAAGGTACGATCATAGAAGAGTACACACCAAAACCGTCAATTCCACATGTGGACTCAAAACTATATTAGCCACACCCCTCCACCCTATGCTTGAGAAAGCAAGTGACAAGTAATTTAAGGTACGGTCATAGAAGAGTACACACCGAAACCGTCAATTCCACAAGTGGACTCAACTATATTAAGCTCCTCTTCTTTCATGTACACAAAACGAACACACAACAGTACCATATCTACAGTTTCTGAACCGGTAACAGAACAAAACACTTGAAATTAAAATCCTCTTATTTTTCCAGACACAACCTCGGTTCCACTAACCAAGAATCAATGTGATTATATTCTACTAATTTCCCTTTCCCTTTCAACCACCACCAACAATTCATTTTTATTTTATCCAAAATTTGCCACCGTGTTAAAATTACATTATTGTACACCCTTTCATTCCTTGCTAACCAAATATTTCAAATTGTTCCAAACCATATAAGACACCAACTTTTCTTGTCCCCGTTGAAAGGAACCTTTGAATGATTTTCTAAACACTCTTCAATGCTTGACCCCTCCATTATTTGACAATTCAACCAACTATATACAAGTAACCAAACTTTCTTTGCAATCAAACAATCTACAAAAATATGCCTTGAACTTTCCACTAACCCCTTCACAATTTTTACAACACGCATCAACTTTGTTCAAAAAAATTCCTCTCTTTTTTAAATTTTCCTTGGAATGAATTTTGTCTTGAACCAATTTTCAAACAAAAACGCTCACCTTAGATGGCACCAACTTGTTCCAAATTAATTTTGACCACCTTTTCATAGGAAGCTCCTCCTCTCTTTTATTTAACACTCTATACCCCTCTTTTTTTTGAATAAGCCTCCCCTTTTCCACTTACCCACACCCATCTATCATTTACATTTTCCTTTAAAATCAACGACCCAATCTTTTGTTCCAAATCTTTCACCAAATCTCTATCTAGCAAAACTCTTTCCCACTCCCAAAGGTAACACACACCCTCTTCATTTTTTACAATCCTCTCTATAAAATTTACATCTTTTCTAGCCTCTAATCTATACAATCTCTGAAAAAGTTCTTTGAGACTAGTCCCGAAGTCTCCCCAACTCTCTTTCCAAAAACCCGTATCTTTCCCATCCCCCACCAACCTTTTACACATCTCTTTGAACCACTCCTTAACCTCTATACATTTCACTATGTCTTTCCACCATTCCGACCAATGCCCCATTTTTTATTTTTATTTTATTTCCATTCAAAAAAGTTTCAACATTCTCCCAAAAATTCCCATACTTTGATTCAATGATCCTTATCCAAAGTTCCTTCCCTTCAATTAGAATCCTCAAAACCCATTTTCCCAGTAACGCCAAATTGAAACGATTCAACTTCTTTATTCCTAAACCCCCCTCCTCTGCAACACACACTTTATCCCATCCTACCCACGCTATTTTTTTCCTTCTCCATTTCTACACCACCGCCCCAAATGAAGTTTCTGTGCAAGCTCATCAACTTTTTTGTAATCGAAACCGGTGTTTTGAAAAAAGATAAGTAGTAAATAGGCAAAGAACTCAAAACCGCATTGGTTGATAAAATTCTTCCACCTAAAGACAAAAACTTATTTTCCCAAACACTAAGCCGACTTTCAAACTTTTCTACACATTCTTCCACAACTTTTTATCCTTAGCTTTCCCTCCCACCGGCAAGCCCAAATACTTAAAAGGACATGAATCCACCGCACAATTGAGATACCTAGCCCACCCTTCTAACATGCTCTCTTCAATCCCCACCCCAATAAGGTTACTCTTCTTAAAATTTATCTTTAGGCCCGATTTTACTTCAAAACATCTCAACACGCTCTTAATTGTCTCAAAATTTTCTACACTTACATCTCCCAAGAGTAACGAGTCATCCGCAAATAGAAGGTGTGAAATTGGTACTTTATTTTTACCACTTAAGAAAGGTTTAAATTTTCCCACTTCACACGTCTTTTTAATCATCCTACTCAAACCCTCCGCCACAATTAAGTAAAGGAAAGGGGATAAAGGATCTCCTTGCCTTAAACCTCTTTGGACTTCGAATTCTTTCGTCGGACTCCCGTTAACCAAGATAGAAGTAGTAACTGTTGAGACACATTCTTTTATCCATTTAATCCAACACTCCCCAAATCCCAACCCTCTCATCATTCCAAATAGAAAATTCCAACTCACCGAATCATAGGACTTTTCAAAATCAATTTTAAATAAAAACAATTTTCTATTCTTCCTTTTGGCCTCATCGATCACCTCATTTGCTACCAACACCCCATCTAGAATGTTTCTATCACCCACAAAAGCCGATTGATTTTCTGAAATTATCCCATCCAACACCGGACTCAACCTATTAGCTAAAACTTTGGACATAATTTAATACATGCTATTCACAAGAGAGATCGGTCTAAAATCACACAAGTTAACAGGATTTGCTTTCTTAGGTAATAAAGTAATGAATGTACAATTCGTACCTTTGCAAAGCTTCCTAGGAACACCTTGGATTTGCTCATTGTTGTAGAAATCCGAGAACACCTTCTCCACGTCACTTTTTACTACATCCCATCATGCTCTATAAAATAGTTCAGGTACAGCGATCTTTCAATCAGTTGAGATATTTCGTCGAACATAAGGCGCGCGAGAATTGGAAACCGCCATTAGCAGAAAGCTTGCGATTGGAAGTTGCAGTTTCACTTTCCGCCATTATCAGACGATTCTACTCGCTTCATCACTGTCTTCTTCCGTGTTTAGCAATTCTCGTTCAGGTACTGCGATCTTTCTTCCATTCATTTCTTCGCTTCGCTTGGTTTCCGCTAGCTATGATTCGTTCGTCAATTGATAATTGATATGAAATGGAGTTTATTTACATTTGCGCACAATTGAATTGAACTCTCTCAGATCTTTACTTGGTTGCTTGATTCTACTTGCTCTACAGATTGTTGTAGTTTCGGATACTTTTTATCGCTTTCTAACTTCTGAAATGTGTACGCTAATTCGATTATGTAAGTAATGCTTCTTGTTGAATTCCTGTTTGCTACGGATTGAGGGCTATGTCATATTGTCATATACTCATAATTTGAGTCATGTTACATGTATCTTTCATATTCAATGTATGATTCCTCATAATCTGATTAATCTTACATGTATCTTTCATATTCAATGTATCGTTCTGATTGATCTAAAAGTGATTAGGAATTGGTTGCCTGTGTTAATGTGATGTTACGAGTTATAGTTCGCCTCTATTCATGCTTGTATGATCTTTTAATGCTTATAAGATGCCGTATATAAATTCATCTATCGAGGTGCACTTGGATGGAGATGAACCTGCAGCACTATACAAAAAAACTTGCAACACCAACGCATATGTTCCAACGGAACAAATTTCGTTGCCACTCGCAACGAAATTGCAACAAAGTACCAACGGTAATTTATCCTTAAAAAATATAATAGAAAATACTAACAGTATACCAACAAATTACCAAATGGTCTAGGTTCCAATAATTTTTTGTTGGAAAATTGTTGAAAATATTAGAGCAAGCAGTCAACACCAACATAACATTCCAACATAAATAATTTGTTGCTATTTGTAACAAATTTATAACAAAATACCAATAAAAATTAGCATGGTCGCAAAAATAGCGACAATTTACCAACAAATTTAGTTTTCTAACATGGTTCATTCAATTTATAAGTTCTCTAATTCACATCAATAAACTAAAATAAAATACCAAACTTGTTTCTGATATTATAAAGACATGCATTTTATAATAATCAATTAAGTCCAAACCAATAGCAATGTAATAAAATTTGTCGGAGAAGTTTTGACAGACTAAGATTCGGGGTATATGTTATGAGTTTTATTACTGGTTGTAAATTGGGAGAAACATTCGAATTGGTTAGAAGAAAATCAGGATTGTAAGGAATATGTGTTACTCCAAACCATTCTTGTCAAATATCATAATCAATTGTTAATTAAATGTATACAAGATAAGATTAAGTATTTTATGTAGTGTAGTGGTAATAAATGGAGTTAATAATCTAAGAGACGCGGGTTCGAGTCACAACCCTCCAGCCCGGAACACGATTGTATACCAAACTTTCATACAATGAAACTGAGTATAGGGGGAAGAGATTCTACATGTGCAGCCATTTCGTAAACTTCTTCCCTTAGGGCGCACGCACTATTGTAGATGAAGATGGATGACATTAATTTATTATATTTTCCCTTTTCAACAAATTACCGACACCAACAGAATAACAACTGAATATCAAGTTGGTACTGTCCAATTTTTTTGTAGTGCTGATAGAGGTTTCCGGTATGATCCATTCACCCTCCAGCTCGAAACACGATTGTATACCAAACTCTCATACAGTGAAACTGAGTATAGGGGGAAGAGATTCTACGTGTGCAGCCATTTCGTAAACTTCTTCCCTCAGGGCGCACGCACTATTGTAGATGAAGATGGAAGAGCATATATGGTTGATGCTGCAGGAACAGGTCGAAAAAACAGGTGGTTTATAAGGGGCCAAGGCTGGCGCAACTTCATGGAGCAACAGGATCTAAGTATTGGTCGGCAAGTAACCCTAACAATTCATGAACTACAACCAGAGATTATAATTAGGTTTGTTGTTCATGGGGCTGCTTTTGGAGATCAAGAGGGTGAAGGAGGTGACGAGGAGGGTGAAGAGGAGGGGGACGAGGAGGGTGAGGAGGAGGACGAAGGAGGTGATGAGGAGGGTGGCGAGGAGGGTGAGGAGGAGGACGAAGGAGGTGATGAGGAGGGTGAGGAGGAGCATGAAGAGGGCGATGAGGAGGGTAGTGATACGTCTGAGGCTTCACGTACCACTGAATATTCCTTTAGGTTCAAATGACCAATGAAAACCTTTGAAGGTAGCGACAAGGTGGCACAATGTCACGGGATGAAACTTTGATTCATGAGAAAACACTAACCCGTGCGGCACTAGACTAGCTCGCCCCGATACTAGCTAGTAAGCCTTCCAACGAAAGTGCTAAGTGTGTAAGAAGAGTAGTGTTGAGAGCTAGAAAGTTTGCAAGAATACTTATTGCTTGTATTTGCTTGATGATTCCAAATGGAATGGCCAAAGGCCTATATATATACACATGCACCTCCCTTAGGAATGGTGGGGATTCTTCTAGTTTATTCCATGATCTACATCCTTCTACCAAATTCTATCTACAAGCCTTTCTATGTAATCTTCTACTATATACAAGAACATTCTAGAGAATGTTACTCCGCCATGGACTTGGGAACATTCTAGAGAATCCTCCATGGATTTGGGTCTTGAAGATGTTGGGCTTGGACCGCAAGAGTATTGGACCATGACATTCTCCCCCACCTAAGTCGTTGTCGTCCTCGGCTCGACCTTAGCTCGATACTCGTTGATCATATGTCCGAATTACCACAAATGATCTTCATGCTCCCAGCTACTCTCGGCATCGGGTAGTCCCTTCCATCGAACGAAGTATTCTGTGTAAGGCGGCACTCATCTCCTTCGAATTTCTCGGTGGGAGATGATTTCTTCTACATCCTTGTCGAAGGAAGTGACGACAGCTGTGGGTTGTCGACTTGATTGTCCCCTCTCCTGATTCTCCTTATCTTCATGGTAAGGCTTGAGTTGTCTCACATGGAAGACCAGATGAATCTTAAGCTTCCGCGGTAACTCCAGGCGATACGACACATTCCCCACTCGCCTTTCTATTAGAAAAGGTCCTTCATATCTTCGAATCAATCCTTTATGGACGGACTTTAATGACTTGAACTGTTGGGGAAGCAACTTCACCATTACCCGGTCGCTTTCTTGGAATTCAACTGCGCGCCTCTTGAGATCTGCCCACTTCTTCATTTTCTTTGCAGCCTTGTCCAAAGACGCTCGTGCAAGATCGGCCTCTTCCTGTAAGGATTTGGCAAAAGTGTAGGCCGATGGGCTATGTCCCGAGTACCCCATTGCTATGTTATGAGGAGTCATATGTTGCCTTCCGGTAGCTAACTCGAAAGGACTCCTCCCTGTAGATTCACTCCTCCGCAAATTGTATGAGAACTGAGCGGTGTCCAAGAGCTTTGCCCAATCCTTCTGATTAGCACTCACGTAGTGGCGAAGGTATAGCTCTAGCAATGCATTGACCCGCTCTATCTGCCCGTCGGCCTGTGGGTGAAAACTGGTCGAGAATGCCAAGTTGGAGCCCAACAACTTAAATAACTCGGACCAAAACTTCCCAGTGAATCGTGGATCACGGTCGCTCACGATCATCTTCGGCACTCCCCAGTGCTTCACGACATGCTTCAAGAACAACTTGGTCGTGTCCTAGGCTGTGACGTCGGGTGGCGTAGGGATGAAGGTACCATACTTTGAGAACCTGTCGACGACCACAATAATGGTCCCATATCTCTCCGACTTTGGCAAACATGTGATAAAGTCCATTGAGATGCTCTCAAATGGATGTTCTGGCATCGGTAGGGGCTGGAGCAATCCGGCTGGTTGTTGTTGCTCGATCTTATCTTGTTGGCAAACCAAACAAGTGCGGACATAAGCCTCGACATCATCCCTCATCTTAGGCCAATAATAGAAATCCTCCATTAATGCCATGGTGCGATGTATCCCCGAATGGCCTGCCCATTGAGAGTCATGACATTCCTTCAAAATGTCCCTCCTTAGACTCCCCCACTTGGGCACAAACAGCCGATCTTCCTTGGTGAACAACAACTCATCCCGGATCCAGAATCTTCGTGTCTTCCCTTCTCGTGCCAACTCCCTTATGTTTTGGGCCATGAGATCCTTTTCTAAGCCTTCCCGTATGCGCTCCTTGAGATTTGTCTTGGTTTGGCTTATTGCAGCAAGATCCGCCCTCCATCTTAGAGCATCAACTACACGATTTGTTACCCTCGGCTTGTACTCCAAGGTGTAGTCGAACTCCTTATCATTCAGCTTTCGGCTCTCATGAGCTATCGGGAGTCCATCTTGCATCAGCACCCCTCCTATAGCAAAGTCTGATGCATCGGTTTGGACCTCGTACTCCTTGGCATGATCAGGTAAAGTAAGTACCAGCTCCTCAGTTACCGCGGCTTTGAGTTGCTCAAAGGCCTCCTGGGGAATTATGCCTCCTCCTCTGGGCTCGTCCTCGCTGTTGGGTGAGACAAAGCCCACAAAGTTCCCTTCACCGCTTTTGAGTCCCCGATCGAATTGCATGGCCGAGATCATACTCGTACCCTTTTCTTCCCTCCTAGCCGGAATGACCCTAGTCTTTTCATGATCCAAAATGATTAGTGCATCAGAAAAAGGAGCAATGAAAGCCCGAACCTCATCAAACCATCGTAGTCCCAAGACTGCTTCATAGTCGTCCATGGGAACTACGGTGAACGAGATTTCTCCTTATCAGTCTCCGATGCGCACCCCAACATTCTTGGCTCGCCCGCAAACCTTCTTCGGAGCTGTATTCACGGACTTCATTGACCCTTGGCTTGGTGAGATGGCCAACTCCAACGCCCTTGCCACTTCTTCCCGCATGTAGTTGTGGGTTGCCCCCGTATCAACAAGCACCTTCACCTTCTTGCGCCCAATCAAGGCATCCACAAACATAGACACCCTTCTTGGCCCCTTGTTTGGCTCGACATTTGCCTTGAGGGCATTGAGCAAGTGAAAGGGATCCCATTTGGGCCTCTTCATCTTCCGTCTCGGACTCCTCGGATCCGTGTGTTGCGGCAACTTTCTCCCCCTTCAAGGGGCAATTATATTTTAAGTGATTTGTAGAACCGCAAATGTGACAAGCTTTGGACTTACCTGAGTCCTCCGTAAGCTTTCCGGAATAGGACGCCATCTTCCCCGGCTTAGGTGGGCGGTCTCCCCACCTTTTCCCTTGTCCTCCCTCATAAACTTCGGCTTGTCACTCAAAAGCTTCAACTCAATCAATCGTTCGGCCACTGCAATGGCCTCTGAGACATTCTGTGCGTTCGCCCATCTCAAGCTTTGCCCATGGCTTGAGACCATCGATGAAGCAAACAGGGCCTCCGAGTCAGTTAGGCTTGGCAACTCGAGCATGATTTCTTGGAACTCCTTAACATACTCCTTGATGGACTTGCTATGCGTCAATTGCTTGAGCCTAGCCCGAGCCTCGAACTCCACATTTTGCGGGTAGAATTGGCGCTTGAACTCGGCCTTGAAATCATCCCATGTCTCCATCCGGATGGTGCCTCGTTCAATGTCCGTCTCACGCCTCCTCCACCATAGTAGATGAAAGTGCAATTTATATTGCACTTGTTTTGTTAATTCGACCTTTCTTCGTTTATTAACCGGTTCGACAATTGTAGTTGTTTTTCTATGGATATTTTGTAGGAAATAACAAGTTGGGCTTCAACATTGCTTAATGGATCAAAATTGGTTAGCTTGGGCCTCAAGGAAGAAACCCAACGCAATCTGGAAGAGCTGGAAAGAATCCAAACGTGGTTTGGAAAGAGCTAGGCACAAGAATATTGTATAAGGAAAGGATTGGTGAAGGCATGGACACTTGGAGAGAAAGAAGGAAATAAAGATCTTGAGATATCCAAATAAGGAAGACTTCCTTCTGGAAGAAAACGTAAAGAAGGAACAGGATCAACGTTCTTCTTTGGCTGGGACAGAACGCAAATAAAAAGGAGAGTAAGCTGCGTTCTTCATCTGAGCTCGAGTGGAGGTTCTTCTTCTGGTTCGACTAAACTTGATATATACAAGAAGGAGCCCTTTGCAAGACAACGCCTTTGAAGAACAACTCGTGATCAATTCAAGTTTGTGGCGTCTTGCTTTACTAGACTTTTATTTCGGTGTTACTTGTGAGTGTTCTCTAAAGATTGAGAATTACTCTAGTATCATTGAACTAGAATAGGTTTTTCTTGTCTGTTTTAGGTCTAGTTTTCCGTAAGTTTAATCAATCGTCTGTGATTGATTTAAACTTCTTTTTGTAATTCTACTTTTCATATCTAGTAGAAATTTTGCCTACGGCACCGTCGGTATCTTTATATACCGGCTTGATAAATTTTGTGTTCAGTTTTATTCTGCTGCACTTTACTGAGTTTTGTCGATCACAATTCACTGTTGTCGTAGTTTAGTTGAACACTGTTCACTGTTGTCGTAACGGTGTTGACTCAACAGCAATAGTCAACATCGTTCAAAACTGTCCAAAAATACCAATCCAACAGTTCTAACAGTAGATCCGTCTCAACCAAGTAGTAAGGAGTCGTTTGTAACTTGGTTGCATCATCCGAATGTTGCAAGCACCAAAGTACCGCTCCATAGCCCATAGAAAATCATCGATCTCCTGAGCATTCCTAGACCCCTTGAATGGGCTAGGCCTTGGAACATCAATCTGATGAGGTGCCACACCTCCATGTTCTCCAACATTGGCCATAGCCCTTTCAAGTATAATTATCTTGCCCTTGATGGTTTCCCATGCCTCCTTCCTCTCCGCCTTGTAGGCCTCGAACATGGCATGAATGTCCGTGTTATGAGAGTTGATAGTGGCCAACACCTGCCCCTCCAACTCCTCATGGTTGTCCTCCAACGCCCTTGTGTTTGCTTGATGATTCCAAATGGAATGACTATGTAATCTTTTACTATATACAAGAACATTCTAGAGAATTTTACTCCTCCATGGACTTGGGAACATTCTAGAGAAGCCTCCATGGATTTAGGTCTTGAAGATGTTGGGCTTCAGCAAAAATTGAATACGTGGACTATGCTGGGAGCATCATCTGCGTCTTATCATGTATCTGGTTGATCAGGAGCTCAGTGAACCCTACTCCATCTCCACCTATCGTTTCTTTGTCTATCTCTGGCCTAAACTTTGTTTCCTAGCTTTCGACGATTTGGAATGTGTGGGGACTGTGGTATGCAAGATGGGGACCATCAAGGAACTATGAGAGGTTACATTGCCATGCTTGTTGTTCTGGATGCCTATAGAGGCAAAGGCATAGCTACTGCGCTTGTGACCAAGTCAATTATGGCAATGATGGAATTAAGATGCAAGGAGGTCGCACTGGAGGCAGAGGTCACTAACAAAGGAGCACTCGCGCTGTATGGCCGTCTTGGGTTTATCAGAGCTGAGAGGCTTTATCGCCATTACTTGAATGGGGTTGATGCTTTCCGCCTCAAGCTACTGTTTCCTCCAAGAACAGGGGCGAGTCTTCTGATACCTCTGATGCTGCTGCTCTGAGTTCCGCCTCTGGTATAGGTGAGGCTTCAATTACCACTGAATATGACGTTGTGTCTGTTTCTTGTCCCTCTTATAGTTCTGTGGATCAGATTACCTCTTCTGGCACTTCTGATGATCCCTTTCCGCTTCCCACATTTAGTACATCAGATGCTGCTGCTCAGCTTCCCACTTCTGGCACCTCCGATGATGTTGCTGTTAAAATTTCTTCTTCTGGTACTTCTGATGATGCTGCTCAGCATCCCACTTGTGGCACCTCTGATGACACTGCTGCTCAACTTCCTGCCTCTGGTACTTCTGAGGATGCTGCTGTTCAGCTTCCTGCTTCTTGCGCCTCTGGTGTCGCTGCTGTTCAGATTCCCGCACCTGTCACGGATGAAGCTGCTCGTGCCTCTGCACTTGGATGATGCTGATTAATTTTCTGGTATGGGTGAGGATATCTGGTTTTCATTGATGATGCTGCTCTTTCAGCATAAGTGTTGAGGTTTGTTGTAGGATAATGAGATCACTACTATGTTTCTTTGGATGATTACTGTGTATATGTCACCAAAATCATTAGTGATGTTTGTCAGTGACTGCTCACATTTTTAGCACTGTACTGATGAAATGTTTTCCAAGAGTATAGGTTTTGTACTTTTTGTTATGAAACTCCTCTACTCACATTTTTAGCACTCTGCTGATGAAATGTTTTCCAAGAGTATAGGTTTTGTACTTTTTGTGGTGAAACTCTTCTCTATACTGGCATATATGGGGCTTTCTAGCATGTTAGGTAAGGTTGTACCGTACATTAAATCTTAACCAACGATCTAGCACGATTAAATTTGAACCATTAAATTAAATACAATTGATTCAATAACACATTTATAGCCCCTGAACTAAATCCATACAGAAACTGACCGTCTTTTTTCCTCCATTCTACTCCGTATTTCTTCACCGTCTGAAGTCTGAACCTCTGCAAGCATAAGCATACAATAGGCCGAATTCTAGTTCTTACAACGAAAACAGCAGTACCAGAACTAATAGGCAACAGAAACAGATTGAAGAAACACTCGTGCCAGTAATTCATGTCGCACTACTGTGTTTGAAAGAGGTACCTGAGGACAGGATTGAGATGAAAGCCATCGTGGCACAGCTGAAGAAAACCCGAGCTGGACTGAAAACGAGAACCATTAATTGAACCATTAGATTAAATAGGCCGTGGGGGTCAGTTAACTGATGTATATACACCATGCTTTTTATGGATGCTTTTCTCAAATAAGTACCTGCTCGGTGTAGAATAAGTGGGGCCTTAGAGCGTGAAATCGTGTTATGTTCCCTATCACAGGGACGAACCCAGCAAGTTAGCATGATTAAAGTTTCTGAGCTAAGTGTGTATTTTGATTTCCCTTTATTTTTCTTCAATTCTTAGCTCCTTTGAAGTTTTCTCGATTGTGCAGTTCTAACTTTCTCAAGCAACGACACAATTTCCTCATCCGTTGTAGCTTATATCATCTCAGAGGCATTTGCTTCAATATCAACCAGTCCAAATGAACTTGTGAATATCTCCTAGTCCAAAATTTCTCATGTCATCTTGAATTGAATCTGTATAAAATAGGTAAAGCAAGTGGTTTAGTATAGATATTAGCTTTAAATCTTTAATTAAGTAAGGTGCAAAACAGGAACATCCTCAAGATAATCTCCATATGCATAAATGTAGACCAAAATAGGTTAAGCCAAATTATAGGGAAGGTACAAGAAGTACTAACCTGAGAAATTAACCTGCTGCAATAAAATTAAGACCAGAAGAAACCTGCTATGCTTAAAGAAAAGAAAGACTACAACTTAAGCCACATGAGTTGAAGAGTTTACATGTATTTGGTGGTGGAAATACAACTCATAACTTTACCTCAAGATAATTTGCACTCTGTGCATAATATATACCAGAAACGTATGTGTACCATAATGGAGTCGGCCTTAAAATTAATGGTTCATAATATGACCGAGGCAAATTTATATCCTATCTATTTAAACTTGCTTGCCTCATGCCACATATATAATATGTTCAAACACTATTATTATCATCATTGAAAATGAATTCAACAACGCAGCAGCTGCATGCGCGCATTTAGCCTAATCCTAGCAGAATCTGATTCGGCTTTCAAACCATGTACTTAAATACTAACAACTCCGAAGACAGCAACATGCTTCTTGATGCTTAACTTTTTATTTTCCTTTTCTCAGTAGCAAAAAGTAATGGCAATGTAAATATTGTTATAACACTAGTATTATTATATGCATCTTTTATGGACTTCAAGTCCAAAGACAGTATGAAACAGACAAAAATTCATCTCGGTAAAAAAGTACTAATTGTGAACTAGCTGCACAAAGAAGAGGAAGGACAGTTGCAAAATTAAAAACTTAAAAAAGTTTTTTACAATACAATCCGTCCGAATGATCTTTCGAATAAATCCTAGTCCAAAAACAAGCGCCTACGCAACACTTTCTTCATCAGCACTTGTATTTTCAACCTAGTGGTGGGGGCAATTTCTTTCCAAAAAAATTACCACCAATAGAGACTAGAGAGTAAGAGAGAATAAAAAAGTTCAAAAGAAGATGATCATTTGAGTTGAATGCTGAACCTCAAATTCAAAAGAAAGACGGCTGAACTTGGTGAAATGTTACAACTTCTCACAGCACATGATCTCATCTCTTAGAATCAAAGTATGCAACTTTCATATTGGAAATCTGCCTATAATATAATGTAGTATAGCAGTACGTCAGTCCACAACTTCACGTTCAGGTCCAAAATAGCAAGGCTCAAGATAAACCAAAATTCATACCTGATGTGGAAAAACAAACTAACGAAGGAGAACAAACACCAATCAGGCCCCGATACATACTAATATTAATTATTAGTGTTAAAGGATGTATAACATAGCGTACCAAGCATGATATACAATGCGACCACAGAATCTCTGCTTTCGTTCCATTAAAATGTTGTAGTTGTTACAAATAAAACTAAAATACGCGTAATGCATACAATAAAGAACAGAAGTTGGGATGATTGTAAGAAAGTAGTAAGAATATACAGACGCACAAATATAAGAAGAGGAAAGACCGTTGCATACTGCAGCATTAGGAACTCTAAGAAAGTTAAATCCAACTTTTGCAATTTTTTTATGTTATTCTTTAGACTCCATAAGACTCTGTTAGCCAGTATTTCCACATAGTGGTGGGTCTAATGGTCCCAAACAGCAGGATTAAAATTTACTTAATCATTGATTATTGCCGGAACTCACATTTAACATATCATCCTCATCAAAGCTGAAACTACCATGTCTGAACTAAGTCTAAGAGCAGCTCCGAGAACAACATGTGTTGTATTTCTCTGGTTCTTGCTTTTCTGTACTGCTTCAAGTATCACTTTCGAAAACAATAGCAGTACTGATTATGCAGCTCTAATAGCCTTCAAATCCAAACTCATTCTAAAACCTGATAACATTCTCTCCACCAATTGGACCTCAAACACTCACTACTGCACTTGGTTTGGTATAAAATGTTTCAATCATAGAGTCACGATTCTTTCTCTCCCTGAATTAGCTCTTGGTGGCGAACTGTCTCCACAAATTACCAATTTGACTCAACTTGAGGTCCTTGAGCTCCAAAGCAACGGGTTGGGAGGATTTCTGCCGAACGAATTGGGATCCTTGCAACAACTCAGGATTCTCAGGTTATATAATAATTCTCTTCAGGGCAGCATGCCCGCAAATTTGAGCAGGTGTCAGAGGTTGCAACGACTTGATTTGGGAGATAACTTGATTACAGGTTCCATACCTCCGGAGCTTGGTAGACTGGCGAACCTTGAACTATTAAACCTTGCTAACAAGCTTACAGGTAATATTCCAACTTCACTTGGTAATTTGTCAAGATTAGAGTACTTGTATCTGGATCAGAATGATTTAGGTGGCTCTATTCCATCAGAGCTTGGCAAGTTAACTAAACTCTTAGATCTCAGGATGAGTAATAATAATCTAGTTGGCAATATCCCTGATTCATTAGGTAACTTGTCAAGATTAGAGTTATTCTGGCTGGACGAGAACCATTTGGATGGCGCTATTCCATCAGAGCTCGGGAAGCTAAGGAGACTCTTAAAACTCAGAATTGGTAGTAATAACCTAGTTGGCAATATCCCGGATTCATTTGGTAACTTGTCAAGATTAGAGTTACTCTACCTAGAGGAGAACCATTTGGATGGTGCTATTCCATCAGAGCTCGGGAAGCTAAGGAGACTCTTAGAACTCAGAATGGGTAGTAATAATCTGGTTGGCGATATCCCGAATTTGTTTGGTGACTTGTTAAGATTAAAGGTCTTGTATCTGTTCGAGAATGATTTAGAGGGAGAGATACCTTCTTCGATATGCAATGCCACAAATATCATTAACCTCGACCTTTCAGAGAACAGGCTTAGTGGACCTGTCCCAATGATGCTTGGAAATCTAGTATATCTGGAGGAAATGAGTCTATCAATGAATTCACTCACTAACAATCCAGTTTCCACACCACTCAACTTTTTAAAATCATTGGTGAACTGTCAACATCTGCAGTATCTAGAGTTTTATTCTAATCCACTCAAAGGCAAAATACCAGAATACATAGGCAACATGTCAACAAGTCTAAGAAAATTCAATGCAGGATCATGTGGGTTGAAGGGTCACATTCCAAATGAATTTGGAAACTTGAGCCACTTGAATGCCCTGTACCTATATGGTAATGATCTTCAAGGTTCGGTACCTTTGTCGTTATCAGGCATGCGAAACTTAGAGGCCATATACTTGTCAGGAAACATATTGGAAGGCTCTATTCCTACTGTATTTTGTAGCATACACATCTTAGGCTTTCTGGATCTCTCTTCTAACAACTTTTCAGGCCCAATCCCGACATGCTTCCAGAATCTAACTCAGCTCAGAATGATTTCTCTAGCAGCTAACAAACTGAATTCCACTGTTCCTCTAGACTTTTGGAAATCGGGGAGTGTTCAAATAATCAATTTGTCCAGAAGCCTTTTGTATGGCAATATACCAGCAGATGTGGGGAACTTACATGCAATCACTAACATGGACCTCTCTGTTAACGATTTCTCTGGTCAAATTCCAAACTCTATAGAAATCATTAACATGTTCTGTTAGGACATTTTTGAGGTTAAATAGTGACGACTTACATGGTTAACATTGATCTTTTGATCATTTATGCTACTTTAGGACCTATTCATTTTTTCCGCATGTTTGCTTATTAATCTCAAATTTTCACTGTGATTGTTAACTTTGAATGTGTCACGATATATAACATTTATTATATATGTTAACTTTGATTGCTGTAGAGTACAATTTAGATGGACATGCATCCACAAAGGGTGATGTTTACAGTTTTGGGATTTTGTTACTTGAGACATTCACCGGGAAGAGACCGACATATGATATGTTTAATCAAGACTTGAGTTTGCATCAATGGGTATCCGAAGAATTCCCCGAAGGTCTGATAGGGGTGTTGGATTCCAGTTTGTTCCCCAATTCTAGTTCTTCCAACGAAAACAGCACTGCCAGAATTAATAGGGAACATAAACAGATTGAACAAACACTCATGCCAATAATTCGTGTGGCTCTGCAGTGTTTGAAAGAGGTGCCTGAGGACAGGATTGAGATGAAAGCCATTGTGCCACAGCTGAAGAAAATCAGAGTTGGACTGAAGAAGCGAACCACTAACCGTACCATAACTTTGCCTAGGCCCTAGGCCCTAGGGGTCAGTTAACTGTCGTATATATACCATGCTTTTTGTGGATGCTTTTTGCAAAATAAGTACCTAATCGGTACAAAATAAGTGGGCCGTTAGAGCATGGAATTCTATGTAATATGCATGTATGAGTACTATCAGATATCCTTTTTCTATTATCTAAGGAGTAATGCATAATTTGTTTTGATGCCTTGATGAGGAACAGTGAACCATCAAACATTATGTTCTAGCAGCATTTCGAGAACGTATAATATAAGTAGTTTGGATAGAACTTTGATTATAAATACATAAGTATACGCTGCATAATATATAGTAGTTACTTAAGATTCAGAAGATAATATAATGTTGCTTAAAGGAATCGAAGTTATATAGTTGTCAGCTTGTAGTCACTCAATCAACCTACATGTTAGTAAACCAGGGACGTTTATGGGTGTTTCTATAAATATTTTATGATGTTGAATTGATGCAAGTCGTGTTATGTTGCTCTATCATAGGGGCAAACCCAGCAACTTAACATGATAGAAGTTGAGCTGTGTTTGTATTTTGATTTCCCTTATTTTTCACCTGCTGATCTATTTGTCTACGCCCACGTGACGTAGCTTCTGATGCCTCGGGGATGGATAAGGTCATGGCCATGTGGAATTAAATCAGCTCCAAGGGGTTCCATACATTGGAAATCATTTGTTATTTGCAGCAAACGGTTAGTTCAGGATTGAACTGTCCAACATTTTTGAGAAATGTCATTTCAGATGCGATGTCTGCATAATGAAGGATGCAGATTTGGAGTCATACTAGAAGATTAAAGCCCATAGGATGGATAAACAACACGAGGAACTTCCAGCAACACTTAGAATTGCCATTGTTGCACGACTCAAGCCCGAAAACAAGGGTAAGGTTTGTGGTACTAGTGTGACAGTCTGACAGACAGCATAAAATTGTAAAGCGCGCTGGGGAAATTACATTTCTGATTACAATACTATCGTTCGTGTGCTTTGAAAATTATGCCAGCAGCTTTACATGCATATTGAAGGACTAATAGTATCCACCATTGATCAGTAACCCAGGTGCATTCTTGTGTAGTTGTGTTTTACTAAAACATTGTCATCAGCCAGCAGAATGGCTCACAGATCTATATGGTCTTATTTTCTTTGACTCGATTGCATGTGATGTACATATTTGTGCAACTTAGCTTATAGAATCTTTTATTGGGAGGGCATAGAAGAAACCCTTTTATTGATGTATTTTTACTACATTAGACCAAGTAGTCAGCGATGAACTATATCATTGCTTGCTAATGGAATTGATCAGTAAAATTTAGAGGTTGGAGGCTCAAGAATAGAATAGGGGTTACTAAATTCTACTTTCATGCTCTTTTTCAAGATCTGCATCTCCTTCGCAGTGATGCGCAAAAGTTGTTATTCGTGGTGTGACCGCAAACTATAAAATTGAGGTCTTCACATTACAAGTCAGATGTAGCATACGCTAGTTTTGGGTGCGGTGATGACGAAAAGTAACCAAGATAACTGAATTTCAGGTCAATCATATTCATAATCTTATCTCGTTCACATGCTGATTTCAGTTCATTATATTAGCCACATTTTAGTTTCTTCCAGATCTTGAGCATGGTGTCTGATTCCAGTGAAAATGGACTTCATCTCAAGGCAAAAGAACTTGGTACATGACGGATGATTGTCGTCTTGATCAATTTTAAGTAAACAGCCAATATTATTGGTAGACCTCGGAGAATTACAAAGAGCATAAGAAATGCTCTCCAAAATAAACGCCTAACAGATAATTTACCCAACAGATCAAGATTTGTAGATACACCAAGCACACGGAAGTATCTGATTCCCAATTTTCCCTTCACAACAAAGGTTGCATACTAAATTCCCTATGTTATAAGCTTTGCAAACCTTGTAGTTGGAGGAAAATGAAGTTCGGACAGGTAGATACACATTCTCTGGAATGCAAAAATACTCGAAAGGAAGGATCTTGTCCAATAGGTTTAAGCTCGTTCACGCCATATCATCATCACCACCACCACCACCACCATCATCATCATCACAACCACTATCAACATTAGTGCGGGCAAGGGCCAAGTAGAATTAATGTGGCCCAACTCAGCAACCTCGTATTCAACCAGAAGGGGCAAACCAGAACACATACGGATGGTCACGGTGCTAGACCAAGGAGATGCCGTAGAAAAGTAGTGCAAAATCTTAAGATTTAAGATGGCCGATAGCGATGGAGGATAACTTATGTTTATCACAGTAGCATCTTCAGACTGCAAACAAACACATACATTGTCAGAAGTTTAACCAACTTTAAGAAAGACAAACCAATCACAATTCACAAGTATAGCCAGCCACAAATCTCAGTGGCCTCGACCTTTCAAACAACAGGCTTAGTGGACCTGTCCCAATGATGCTTGGAAATCTAGTATATCTGGAGGAAATGAGTCTATCAATGAATTCACTCACTAACAATCCAGTTTCCACACCACTCAACTTTTTAAAATCATTGGTGAACTGTCAACATCTGCAGTATCTAGAGTTTTATTCTAATCCACTCAAAGGCAAAATACCAGAATACATAGGCAACATGTCAACAAGTCTAAGAAAATTCAATGCAGGATCATGTGGGTTGAAGGGTCACATTCCAAATGAATTTGGAAACTTGAGCCACTTGAATGCCCTGTACCTATATGGTAATGATCTTCAAGGTTCGGTACCTTTGTCGTTATCAGGCATGCGAAACTTAGAGAGCATGTAACATATTGGAAGGTTCTGTTCCTACTCTATTTTGTAGCATACAGATCCTGTGGCATCTGGATCTCTCTTCTAACAACTTTTCATGCCAGATCCCAACATGCTTCCAAAATCTAACTCAGCTAAGAATGATCTCTCTAGCAGCTAACAAATTGAATTCAACTGTCCCTCCTAGATTTTTGGAAATTGGAGAGTGTTCAAACACTCAACTTGTCCAGAAACTTTATGTACGGCAATCTACCAGCAGATGTGGGAAACTTACATGCAATCACTATCATGGACCTCTCTTTTAACAATTTCTCTGGTGAAGTTCAAACTCCATAGGATCCCTTCAGAATCAGCTGTCAGTGAATATGTCCCGAAATCATTTTCAAGGTGTAATACCAAATACTTCGAGCAATCTGATAGTCCTGGAATACTTAGATCTTTCATCAAACGACCTCTCTGGTGGTATACCTGCATCCCTTGGATCAATTCGAGATCTCCAATATCTCAATCTTTCTTTCAATAGGTTACATGGAGAAATTCCGAATACGGGGGTGTTTGCAAATATCACCTTTCAAAATTTGATCAGGAATCCAGACCTTTGTGGGGATCCTAACTTCCAGTTCCCGGTATGCTCACCTCAAGCCTCTAGACAAAGAAAACAACGAAAATCATTTTATCTTAAGATAACAGTTCCTGTGGTCGTGACATCAATGCTATTGTTGACTTTGGCTCTTTTGTGGATGAGATTTTCAAAAAGAAAACCCATAATTGTAACTGAGTCAGAAATTTCTATGATGGAACACCGGATCATGAACTTGTACGAGCAACAGAGAGTTTCAGTGTCGCAAATCTTATGCGAGAAGGAAGTTCCGGCATGGTTTATAAGGGTGAGATGTCTGATGGAAAATACAGTATGTGATGGCTCTAAAAAAAATTGACACAGAATGTGAGGTTTTGAGGAATGTGAGACACAAGAACCTTGTAAAAATCATCTCGACTTGTACAAACCTAGATTTCAAGGCCATGATACTAGAGTTCATGCATAATGGAAGCTTGGATATGCTGTTGCACTCAGACAGAACTTCACCGAGTCTTGTCCAAAGGCTCGATATCATGATTGATGTAGCATTCGGCATGGAGTACCTCCACCATGAGTACACAGTTCCCATTGTGCACTGTGATCTGAAGCCTGCAAATGTACTTTTGGACGAGGATATGATAGCTCATGTTGCAGATTTTGGAATCTCTAAAATCTTGGCAGAAGATCTAGAATTCATGCAGACTGATACTCTAGGAACGATCGGGTATACAGCTCCAGGTATGACAACATTTTTCACCTCGTTATTGTAAATAAGTACTACTTGAACTTCTTTGGCACTTGGTTGCTCTAATTCATACCTTTTGTCGTTATTTTATTGTCAAGGTGAGTCTTCTTGCCTTGTTAAATAATAGTTTTTAGGTTAAACAGAGACGACTTACATGGTTATCATTGATCTTTAGATCATTATGCTACTTTAGAACCTATTCATTCTTTTGCTAATTTATCTCAATTTTGACTATGTTTGTTAACTTCGACTATATATGTCTGGACATATAACATTCATTATATATGTGAACTGTCATTACATTCTAAATAACTTTGAACTATGATTGATGTAGAATACGGTTTAGATGGGCATGCATCAACAAAGGTGATGTTTACAGTTTTGGAATTTTGTTGCTTGAGACATTCACCAGGAAGAGACCGACAGATGATATGTTTAATCAAGACTTGAGTTTGCATCAATGGGTATCCAAAGAATTCCCTGATGGTCTGCTACATGTGCTGGATTCAAAATTGTTACCCAATTCTAGTTCTTTCAACGAAAACAACACTACCAGAATTAATAGGCAGCAGAAACAGATTGAAGAAACACTCGTGCCAGTACTTCATGTCGCTCTGCTGTGTTTGAAAGAGGTACCTGAGGACAGGATCGAGATGAAAGCCATTGTGGCATAGCTTAAGAAAATCAGAGTTGGACTGAAAACGAGAACCACTAATTGAACCACGAGATTAAATAGGCCCCAAGGGTCAGTTAACTGATGTATGTACGGCTTTTTATGGATGCTTTTTGCAAGAGAAAAAAGAAAGGAAAGAGAACAAGACACTGGAGATAAGGAAATTAATTGGAGGAGATGGAGAGATATATTATGAAAGATTGGGAAAGATATGGCAACGTGTGGAGTCCAGTCGCCTAGGTAGGCTTCAGCTATTCTTGATAGTAACATTTATAATATGGAGATACATATCTGTAGTTGGATTCTATGTATCTGTATGTCAATCATACGTCGTGAATATCGCCCGTCCTGAATCATCAAAACTCCCAAATTATGTACTCCAGTATAAAAAATCCATCTATTACTTTATCCTTACATACATCATATTTTTTTACAGATCCTATATAACAACCCTATCAAACTCTATTCCAAACACAATTTTCTATAACTCAATTTTAACTCGATTATTATTTATCAACTAAATTTTTTCATTTAACTTACTTTTTAACTTTATACCAAACAACCAGTAATTATTTATTATAAGACATTTATTATTTGTATGTAGGAGTACCGATATATGTAGTAAAATCTAGTTGTAGTCCATTTTACTCCTTTATAAAAGTGGTACTGGTATACTTGCTGATGTTTCTGTGATATTGGGAAATAAAAGCTGGTGCCTGTAAGATAAGGTGAACGTCTGAATCTTGATTGGCTAAACACAAGTTGCAAAGCAATTTGGTCATTAACCATGAACACACTAGGAAACCACTAATTCCCATTTACTCTTTTCCTTATTGGCTCCATGAAACTCGGAGACGCCTCTATTGGTTGGTTATGCTTTACTTTTCTATTTCATTTTTTCCATGAAGTTAATCCATATATATATTAATCAATAAATTATTCAATGCATTGGAACTGGAATCATCAAGAAGAACAGTGTGAGTCAGATAGCACCATACAAGATTGTGAAAGGTGGGTAGAGAGAGAGAGAGAGAGAGGTGGCAGAGAAAAAATGGAGTCTGGAAAATTGAGGCTTCTTCTAGCTCTGCTGCCTGTTCTTGCATCTCTCATTCTGCTTTACTTCGACCTTTTTCCCCAGGTTTCTTTCTTTCTTTCTTTCTTTCTTTCTTTCCTATAAAGATTCAACCTTTTTCTGTTTCTTCCGTTGGAAAAGTGCTTTCTTTCGAGAAATTCATGGGCTTTTCGTTCAATTGGTATGCCGTCAATTTCAATAAGAAAAGGAACCCTTTTGTTCACTTTTCATGTTGGATTATTGCTTATGCAATTTCATTATCTGTAGCATATTATGTTTGATATTCTATTCTGAATTCTTGATAGCCCTATGTTTCTCTTAATGACTAGATTGGTTATGGTATTCTGGTGAATCATTCAATTTTATAGTAAAAATTTGAGTAGTTCTACTTCAAATTGTCATCAGGATACATATAATAAGCAAATGAGAATTAATTTCTGCAATACTATGGATTTTAGGTCTCAGGATTTCAGACTCAGCAAATGAGAATTTATAGTCATGCAGCTTAGTTTCTTATTGTATGTACTGTTTCTAAGCACCGTTGTTTAATTTTTTAACTTGGTACTTTTGTGTGATGCTCATGTATTGAACAGACCTACAGGACGGACTGCAGTCTTTTTCCCTACAGACATTATTGGATAGCTAGCAAGCGTATTGTGACACCGGGCTCCGTCATTGCTGGCGCAGGTTGGTTACTTGATATGGTTTTCTTCCTTCATTAGATGCAAATGTGAAATCATTTTTATGCAGCAATGCAAAATATAGATTGGTGTGAATAGACAGCAAAGTTGATTCATTTTGCAATCGGGCATTAAGTTAGATACAATTCGAGTTCATTACATCACCATGGATATTAAAATGGATCTTTTAACTTGTGTGCTTTGATGATGGCTTTTAAATGGTATCACTTTGAATATGGATATTCAGTATCATTCTGTGTTTTATGAACTCTGTTCGTTCCTCTTATCGAAGTATCTAATATACTTGTGAGTCCTAATTATGTACAGAAATAGAACTCCATGTTGTGTGAGCTTGTGATTGTGTATTGTCATAAGAAAATTTTGTGGTGTTTATCATAACTTGTTTTTCTTGTTGATGAAGAACAGTCGAAGTAAAAGGAGGGAAGATCATAACTGTTGTCGAAGGAGATGAATGGCGTGGAAGTGTCAAGAGTCTGCAAGTTATCGATTATGGCAATGCTGTTGTCATGCCTGGGCTAATTGATGTGTAGGATTAATGAACTATACCTTCTATATCCTCTCCTGCCATCTCTCTTTTGTGTACTACACCTATGAAGCATGGCAACTATGCTTGTGTAGAAATTTAGAACTAAAGATCGGAAATGTTATTTTTTGAAATGTAGACATGCACATCTTGATGATCCTGGAAGAACAGAATGGGAAGGGTTTCCGTCAGGGACAAGAGCAGCTGCTGCTGGTATGTCAATACTCAGTAGCTGTAGTCTTATCAACCGTCTTTTTTGAAACTCGAATTCGAGTTTTGTTGTATGTTTGTCAACTTTCTACCAAAATTAGCTTACATGTACCTTGTTTCGCTAATCCCAGTGAGATTCATTATGTTCTGATTCGGAACTTGATTCACCCATTTTCTTTAAGATAATACCTCAAAACGTGACAGCTTGCATGATGAAGTGAACTAGAGAACCAATTTGATATAAACTTTTGTAGTCTTTCATCAAATAGATTTGCCATATAGAATACTTTTTATGCTCAATATTTTCCTCTAGAATGGAAACAAGCATCTTCTCATGCTTTTTTTATTCAGAATGCTCACTTTCTGTTTATCTCAAAACATACACATGTAACCTCTCTGTTTTTCTTCCGTGCTTTCTCATTTTGACTGGACTAGTATTTGGCCCTATTATCTCAGGCGGAATCACAACATTGATAGACATGCCATTAAATAGCTATCCTTCTACGGTTTCAGAAGAAACTCTTAAACTGAAGGTAAAGAACGAGAACTGAATATACACTGTACTTTTTACTAATTTGATCTTGTGTCTTTTTTGTAGTCAATATTAGCCATTATTCTCAACTAAAAAGTTTCCGTGCCTTCTTGATCATTTGACTAATGATAATTTTTTACACCCATTTCAGACTAATGCTGCTAAAGGGAGAATCTTTGTTGATGTTGGTACGTTCTTTCCAACAGTGACCTTGACATGCAAACTTGAATTACACGTAACTGATACTTCTGTGAATAGGTTTTTGGGGAGGGCTGGTCCCAGAAAATGCATATAATGCAACTGCCTTGGAGCGTCTTCTTGATGCTGGAGCACTTGGTTTGAAGGTTACCTCTTACACTTTGATCAAATCATATTATCAGAGTTTCACGGGCATTATGGGTCTGATAAGTGCTTACCTATAGAAGTAATTCTATTCTCCAAGTGAAATGCAGTTCCAGCAATTGATTTTTCTAATCCTAATACTTTGTTTTCTTTTGCCTAGTCTTTCATGTGTCCTTCTGGAATCAACGACTTTCCCATGACAAATTCTAGTCATATAAAGGTATCCAGCTGATTATCAAGATTTTTTTCTTTCTTTTACATCACTCCAATGCCCCTCCCTCTTTTCACGTAATGGTAAACTTTCTTAGATTTTCACTTGTAAAAGTTTGTTGAGATGTGCCAGTTTTTTCAAAAGTAGGCTGAACATAATATGTGGCTGTAGATGATGCACATCTTTCTCTTCCCTCTCATCTTTTAGAGTTTCCGTATATAATTATCTGATACATATGATGATATGACTTCCTAAAGGAAGGGCTATCTTTACTGGCCAAGTACAGAAGACCTCTGCTTGTACATGCTGAGATTCAACAAGAAGCTGCTCCCGAAGATGGTGCTGGAGATCCTAGATCTTATTCAACTTATCTCAAGACTAGGCCAGCTTCAATGTAACGTCACCCATTCAGTTTTAACTCCATTTACAAGGGTGAATAAAGAGACACATTACAAGTTGAAATGGATCCGATTTTAACATCATTTATGTATTCAGGGAAGAGACAGCAATTAAAGAGCTCTTAGCATTAACAAAAGCCACTCAGGCTGGGGGTTCTGCAGAAGGAGCTCACCTTCACATTGTTCATCTGGCCGATGCCAGATCTTCTCTAGAACTCATAAAGGTAGTTCATGTGAATTATCGTTTTTACTGTTGCAGTATGTGATTTATCACATTTCCTTTAAATATTTAACCCTTACATATTTTAGGAAGCTAAACGTGGAGGTGATAGTGTTACAATTGAAACATGCCCCCATTATTTGGCTTTTTCAGCTGAAGATATCCCAGATGGAGACACGCGCTTTAAGTGCGCCCCACCCATCCGTGATGCAGACAATAGAGAAAAACTGTGGGAAGCTCTGCTGGTACTTACCATGCAACTATAGCTTATTAGTTGACGTTTTTAATTTCAACTTGAGCGAATCGAAGTTGTGTCTCAGGATGGAGATATTGACATGTTGAGTTCTGACCACTCACCCTCAGCTCCCGAACTCAAACTCTTCGATGAGGGGAACTTTCTCAAGGCATGGGGCGGTATTTCTTCCATACAGGTCCATTTCTCTCCATAATTGCCTTTTGGCCACTTTGAGAGTATTTCATTCTGTGACTTATGGTGATCTGACACCAAAGGAGATATGCTAAAAAGAGTACATTTTTGTGACATTTGGAAACTGAACATTCTAATCACGTGGAATAATCGTTGTCTGTCATGTGTGTTTTCTGCTGAGTTAACTTGGACCAATTGTGTTACTTGGTACAGTTTGTTCTTCCTGTGACGTGGTCTTATGGGCTTAAACATGGAATCAGTCTGAATCAATTAGTTTCATGGTGGAGCGAGAAGCCTGCAAAACTTGCTGGCCAAGATCTGAAGGTTTAGACTCACTTTCGCTTGTTATACATACACTTTCATCCCAAGTAAAATGGATTGAGCTGACTCAGACTTCATTTCTTGCCAGGGTGCCATTGTAGTAGGAAACCATGCAGATTTAGTCGTGTGGGAACCTGAAGAAGCATTTGAGCTTGATGATAATCACCCAGTATACCATAAGCATCCGGTAACACATCGATTGCTATGTTTTTCTTAATTAATTTTTTTTCCCGTGAAAATGTAAAACCATAGTGGTTAATCTACTTGCAAATGCAGAGCATATCAGCGTATATGGGATCAAAGCTCCGCGGGAAGGTTTTATCAACATTTGTTAGAGGGAACATTGTTTACAAAGAAGGAAAGCATGCTCCAGTTGCCTGTGGTGTCCCAATATTGGCTAGATGATCATGTATGACAAGATTCTTGTTACATACTGTCAGTATTCTTTATTAGTTATCAGTTACAATCTCATTCTCTGTTGTGTTTGGTAGCACAGGTTTTGCTGCGATTGCCCATGGTGCAAGGTGTACCTATTGGGAAAAGAGAAACCATAAGGTGACTTAGTCGGCTGAAATGTACATGTCAAATTGCAGCCTAGACACTGTTCTACTAGTGGCAATCTTCACTTTAATTCAGTTTATGTTGTTCATTGGGGATTTCATTGGAAATTGAATCTGTAATCAATAAAATGTTGATTGCAGCAATGCAATGTGTTTATGTGATAGATATGAAGGCCATTGCTAGGTTTTTCGCGTTGCTAATAATGGATCCGAAGGACTGCCTTAGATGGCATCTCAATGTCTCAGGATTTACTCAGACGGTGCTTATGTTGCACTCCAGTAACTTGTAATATTTTAATTGGTAAGCTGATTAAAAATAAACTTTGAACCAACATACTTGGGAATTCGGGATGATGGCGTTTGTCGTTTCATTCCATACGCAGACAGAACTACAAGCAAGGCTCAAAGTCTCATTTTCTGCTGTTATACTTGGAAGTGTCAACATTTCAAACTAATCCAAATTCGACCTGGAAATGATCTGTTGCAGCAACAAATCAGTTATCTTCTGCACTTTATGCAAGATATGTCTTACCATGAGTGGAGATAATTCTTGATCTAGACAATTACTGGAATATCATTTACTGTAGACAGGTGATACTATTTCTCAAACAAAGAACAACAAAACATGCTCTTATCATGTTCACAGAACTAGTGTTACCATGCGAGTCGAACCTTAACGAGTAGTCGAGTACTCAACTCGGTCAATGATGTAATTGTGCCCGAGTTCGATTGCTTAGCAAGACGAATATGGACCGAGAAGTTTAGTACTAAGTAGTCATTAAAGCTAGGTTTATAGACCACTTTATTTATATGTAACTGAGTCGGTCAAAAAAATTATTAAGTGTTCATTTATAGTAAGCACATCAAGGCTCATTAAATTAATGTGTTTTTTATTTTCATTTTAATCCCAAACTCGAATCGAGCTTGATCGATCCAAACGAGCAGAACTTGAACTTATTAATGATATTATGAATGATTGCTTTGTTTTTTAAATGAGTTTTAGTCAAATCAGATGAAAATCCGCCAAATTTCGGATAAAGAGCAATACACAAAACAAATTTAAACTAGGTTCCTAGATGAGATGAACTTTTATAATGGTATATTTGATACTTTGGGTCAGCTCACAAAAATAAATCTGCGCAGAACAAAATAAATTACACAACAAATTAAATTTCTGACTCATGTATATTGTATTTAATGGAGCCGGTGAAAATAAGGTTAAAGTTTCCCACCAAATCTTCCTTCTTTTTCAAGTCGAATTCTGGATAAGAAAAACGGAGCTGGTTCAAAATTAACGGCTGTTCCTCCATGAAACTCGGTCATAGCTTCCTCATCTGCAATACACCACCACCGCACCTCCCACTCTTCCGCCGCTCCATTACCCTATCTTGCGTCACCGATTCAAACACCGAGCGAGTCAAACTCGCCGAGTCGCTGCAATCGGAGACTCTCAAAATCCTCGAATGGCCTTCCCTTTGCTTGCAACTCTCCGCCTTCACCTCCACTTCCATGGGCGTATCAGCTGCAAATGCCGCACTTATTCCCATCGGTCAAACCCCCGACGAGAGCAGGCGTCTCCTCGCCCAGACATCCGCTGCTTTGGCACTCTCTAGGTCCTTGGATTTCTCTGGAATCGATGACGTGTCTTGGATCGTTGATATTTCGGTTTCCGGTCATATGCTTTCCGTTGGCGAGCTTTGCTCTGTGCGACGCACGCTTAGGTCTGCTAGATCATTGGTCGAACAGTTGGAGTGCAGCACTGATTCACACCAAAGGTCTCTATTCAATAATTCGTGATTGTTTATACTAGTAATTTGTTTAAATTGATCGGAATACTTAACTAGATAATTCAGATTCTGATGTTTTTAGATAAGATTGCACATGTCATTTCACTTTAACATGATATACTGCTATGTCTATTTGCTGAAACTGAACTTATTAGGCTTAATGTGGCTGTGCAGAGAGGGATATGAACTTGTGGATATAAAGTTCAAGTTTATGTACATCTCCCACAGCAAATGTACCGTAACTACCGTTTAAAATTTTATGCTCATGTGGTATAATTTCGAATTATAATTTTCTTAACTTTATACCAGTAGAACCTAGGACTAGGAGTAATGGGTTTGTTACTTAAAGGAGGGTACGCGAAGTCAAACATGACGTTTGTTGTGGCTTGTCGGATGGAGGGAGTATTTGGTAGCTTTTTTTTTATTTTTTTTTAGTGGAAAGTGTTGCTTATCTCCATAGGCTCTACTTCATATTAAAGAGCCGGTGTATGTGTTTTTTGATCTGGTGCGTCTATAAATAGGTACTGTTTTGCATTTAGTTGTTAGCAGGGGAAGCATGTATTGTAACTTTGTACTAATATCTGGTGGATTATTTGAAGCATGATATAAAGTGGAGAGGTCACAACTGTTAGATTCCGCTTTTGTAGCTTTTGGTTCAACTAGAAAGTGCAGCTTGAAATGTTCCCTGTTCTTATTGCGTTTTTTATTGCTTGTAATCTAACAGGTGTTCCCCGCTGCTTCAGATACTCCAGAAATGCAATTTTCTGATGGAATTGGAGCAGAAGTTAGAATATTGTTTAGATTGTAGTTTTTCGATAGTCCTGGATCGAGCTAGTGAAGAATTGGAAATAATAAGGTCTGAAAGAAAGCGGAATATGGAAAATCTGGAGTCATTGCTGAAGCAGATATCTACTAGAATTTTTCAGGCTGGTGGAAGTGACAGGCCTCTGGTAACCAGGCGTAGGTCTAGGATGTGTGTAGCTATCAGAACTACACACAAATCATTACTTCCTGGTGGTGTAATTTTGGATTCTAGCAGCTCTGGAGCAACTTACTTTATGGAACCCAGGGAGGCAGTTGAGTTGAATAACATGGAAGTGAGGCTATCAAATATGGAGAGGATGGAAGAGCAGGCCATATTGAGTTTACTTAGTGCTGGAATTGCTGAATCGAGTACTGAGATTAAATATTTGCTAGATAGAGTAATGGAATTAGACCTTGCTTTTGCACGTGCTGGTCATGCCCGGTGGATAAATGGTGTCCATCCATATTTCAGCTCTGAAGATTGTTTGGATTCAGAAAGTAACTCATTTTCAGTAGATATTGATGGCATGCAACATCCTTTGCTGCTTGCTTCTTCATTGGGTGAACGGTCTAGTGTTCCTACAGGAAGTAGTAGTTCACATTCTTTGGATCAGGAAACTTCTATTGCAAAAGCTGACATGGGTTTTAATGCTTTGAGTCTTCCTGTGCCCGTTGACTTCAAAGTTGGCCATGGAGTTAAGGTGGTTGTGATATCAGGTCCTAATACTGGAGGTAAAACTGCTTCCATGAAAACTCTAGGCCTGGCTTCTATGATGTTGAAAGCCGGAATGTACCTTCCAGCACAAAATAATCCGCAACTTCCTTGGTTTGATCTTGTTCTGGCAGATATTGGTGATCATCAGGTAATTAAAAACCTCTATATTTCTTTTTATGCTCAAAGAAATTGGTCGTTTGTTTTAATCTTTGATAGGATCGTAACTGATATATATCTCCCCGTGTTCAAAGGAAGTCCCTAGAGCAAAGTCTTTCAACCTTTAGTGGACACATCTCCCGGATTTGTAAAATCCTAAAAGTGACTTCTGGAAGATCGCTTGTCCTTCTTGATGAAATTGGAAGTGGTACTGATCCTTCTGAAGGTGTGGCTCTTTCAGCCAGCATACTGCAGTACCTCAAGGACAGAGTTAATTTGGCTGTTGTGACAACTCATTACGCAGACTTAACTCGTTTGAAAGAGAAAGATGCTCGATTTGAGAATGCTGCTATGGAGTTCTCCTTGTCGAGTTTACAACCTACCTATCGGATTCTTTGGGGGAACATGGGTGAATCAAATGCCTTACGTATTGCAAAAGCAATTGGTTTTGATGGGGAGATAATTGAGAGGGCAAAGTATTGGGTCCTGAAGTTAACACCAGAAAAGATGCAGAGGTTTAATAGTTTGTTATATCAGTCGTTATCAGAGGAGAGAAGTAAACTAGAAATTCAGGCAGAGAGAGCTGCATCTCTTCATTCAGACATTGTAGAACTTTATAACGAGGTGAGTTTCCAAGTTGGTAGAGGACTGGATACGACTGATATATTTCTAGTTTATTCATTTCTGGTCCATGTTGCTTGTAGTGCATCTACTGCTTATATGTTATTCATTTCATCTTCTTTTGTTTTAATATTTCCTATCTTAATCTCTTGAAGATTGCTGAGGAAGCAGATGACCTTGACGTGCGTCAATCGGCTCTCAAGGCAAAGGAAACCCAACAGATCCGACAGGAAGTGAAAGTAGTGAAGTCCAAGATCAGTACCATAGTTCAAGAGTTTGAGAACCAACTCAGTTCAACTAGCTCTGACAAATTCAATATCCTTTTGAAGAAAGCAGAGTCAGACATAGTCTCAATTGTCCAAGCTTATCAGCCTTCCGAAGATGAAACAGTTGATAGGGCCAAAAGTAGTTTCTATGTGCCACAGGTTGGAGATAAAGTCCTTATAAAAGGATTGGGGAGTAAGGTTGCTACTGTAGTTGAAGCGCCAACAGGTGATAACACAGTCCTTTTACGTTATGGAAAAATTGCAGTCCGTGTAACCACAAGCAGTGTGAAAGCCACTGCTAATGGTAATGAGAAGACAAATCTTCGCCCCAGAAAACAGGTAAAAATGTCTCGTAAACCGTCTTCTTTCTCCATATGGTTGTGTTTTGCGGGATACGAAAATAAAGGGATATGTGATGGGATGGACCATTTCATTAATTTCATTGTTGAAATCCGTTGAAGAAAATGTGTACATTTGATAAAACTGAGACTTCAATGTAAATTTGCTCACCATGTATATTGGATTCATGCAATATGTGGATAGTAAATGATTCTTGTTTCTCATATCACAGGGCCAAAGAATCAAAAGACTCAAGGATCTCTCTGACATCGGAAAGGATGAGGAGGTTCTGTATGAACCTGCAGTTCAGACATCAAAAAATACAATAGACCTAAGGGGCATGCGAGCCGAAGAAGCAACTCTCCATGTTAATATGGCAATTAACTCGAGAGTGTCTGGCTCGGTTCTTTTCATTATACATGGAATGGGCACTGGAGTTATAAAGGAACGTGTTCTTGAACTACTAAAGAAAAATCCACGAATTGCAAAGTTTGAAGAGGAGAGTCCTATGAATTATGGTTGTACAGTTGCCTATATAAAGTGAAGGAGCTCCTATAAAAATAGACTAGATAGTTGAACATTCTTTCTTAACTTCTGAGTTTGAGAAACCACAGATATATCTTACTGTATAGGATAACTCAATTTCACTTATTCATTCATTAAATATTTCCTTATCTCTCGACTCTGATTCACTTGCTCGCCTTGATTTATGATGTGTTTGCAGCTTTTAAAGGCACCTTAAGAAACTTCTGTAAGTTCCTAGTCTTTTTTATGGCTTGTGCTTATCAGCCGTCCAAACTTCAAGATGGCCTGTATGTATACCTGCGATCTGTGGGTCTGGACATGTTATCTAGTGTGAACCGTCCTAGTTCTGTTGCCTTTTTCGTCCGTGCAAGAGGTAAGAGCATGGGCTGATCATCTTAGTTTCACGTGGGATTATTTGGATTCATCTGTGCAAATGACATGGTAGAGTTGCATATTCATTTGTCGAAAGGTCATATATTATCAGGCAGTTGCAGGTTCAGTATTCAGACAAATTTCTTTGTTGTCTTATTTCTTGCTTTCCCCATAATATTACACGTAATTGCTCAAAGGAATGAGGCTGGAGCAGACAACTGCCACCTGCATCTTAGTACGTCATTGAAATTTTCAGCGAAATTTTGTTTATGTACAGAGTATGGATAAGAATTCGTGGTGCAGCTATTCAGTTCTTACTGTCACCATTATCATCTTGGCTCTGGTTCTGAGTTTCTGGTGTTTATTCGAAAATGTTGGCTGTTTTCAATAAAACGATGGCTAAGCCACCAAAAGAACTGAATCTTCCATTTGTTGGGAAAAACTGCTCCAACAATTCCCCGGAAAAAATCGCAGAAGTTTTCCGTTCATGGAGATCAGACTCCACTTTCTATAATCTCCCCAATGGAAAAACTTCTTGGCTTTATCACATGAAGATGAAAATCCAGTATATCGCAGGTACTGAAATCTGGACTAATTATTAAATTAAAGTACTTCACTACTTTCATGCTTATTGGCTACTCATGAAGTTGTTTGTTTGATCAGGTCTATTGTAGTGATGGATGATATATTCTGCATGTTCTCTGGTGCACTGTACAACACTTGTGACCTAATACGATACTACGGGCTGTCAAGACAGGCTACCAATCCGGTGATCATAGTCGAGGCTTACAAGGTTCTACGTGACCGTTCCCCTTATCCACCGGATCAAGTTGTGAAAGAGCTCGAAGGGAAATTTGCTTTCGTTCTGTTCGATTCAAAAGCTTCAGTCCTTTTCCTTGCTGCGGTTAGTTCAAATTCACATGCCAAACCTTTCTTGAACTTGATCATATACTATATTCTGAACTTCTGATACTATTTACTGCATGTTTGAAAATTTTAGCTTCGTTTTTAGGACCTTGATGGTTCCGTGCAATTACACTGGGGAACGGCAGCTGACGGGTCCTTAGTTTGCACTGATGACTCGAATGTCATATCAGCTGCTTGCGGAAAATGTTATTCGCCATTTCCTCCCGGTATGCGCCTTGTGTAAACTGTGCGAATTACAACTACCTATTGAGTGCGAATTACAACTCCTACTGAGGCTTATGTCATGTCGCCTAACGTTGAGTGTGTCATTGTGTCAATGTAGTCGTAATTGGTCCTAATGTTAAAAGCTCTAATGAAAACTGAATTTGGTTTGCACAAAATGGTGCAGGTTGCATCTTCATAAGTGAGAAAGGAATCATGAGATTTGTTCACCCGCAAGGTCGGCCTAGAGATTTAAGGGGCCTTGTGCAAAAATTTCAATCGGGCCCGTAAAAATAATTTTAAAAAAAAATTAATAATAATAATAAAAAAAAAATATTCAAAATAAATAAAATAAAATAATTTACACTATCATTAATCAACATGTTAACTTTCATGTTTATATATACCACTACCAGGTGACAAAGATTTTAACGCTACTATCGTATTACCGGATATATACATGTAGCCTCAATTTAAAATCGGCGTTCAAAATAGAGGGCCCTGAGCGGACGGGCTGTCCGCACATACTCAGGGCCGGGCCTATTCACCCGTTACATGAGGTTAGAGGAATCCCAAGAGAAGATGATGAAGGAAACATCAGTTCTGTTATATTTCAGGTGGACCTTTTCACTAGACTTCACAGCATTCCTCGTCATGGTAGTGCATCTAATTGGGCCAATACCACTCTTGTTGATTCGATCTACTATCACAACATATGTTATAAATGATGAAATTTTGTATTTGATGGTTCATTCGACCTAGTGTTGAGAAAAAGAAGGCTGGATAGAGAAATAAACAATAAACACAAAAGAAAACTGACGTACAAAAATAGCGTTAGGATTTAGGAGCAAATCTACATTATGTGAATTTTGACATTACACGTTCGATTAAAATAAAACACAGTACTACTTTATCAAATATGAAATAAATTATTGCCAGTGAATAATGTAAATGGATAACATTTGAAATACAGAAGGAAAAGTGACATTTGGTAAATATCACTTGCATGGTATGTATATCGTGATGCATATAGTGATGTAAGCGCATACGTAAGTATGAAATGAAACTATCTATAAATACTAACATTCGCTCCATCGGTTTATTTATATACTAAAAAAATGAATAAAGGCTTATACCCTTCACTTTGGGATAATTGCCCGACGTGGCTCGGTGATGTAATAGCTAAGGACGCTACTAGTTGTATTAGGCGTATTCCGACTTAATATAATTTCCCCTTTTTTCACATAAAAAAAAAATACTCTTGGCTTGGGTGTTGAATGGCCGTCTCTTGGAAAATTTACGACAAACCGACATCGTTCTACTCATAAAACGACGACTTTGATAGAAAAAGGGCACACCACACCACACCACACCACACCACCATTCATCGCTACCTAAGAAGCAGAGAATAGTATATCAGATCAGAGCATCAAATTCCCTGTGGAAATAGAATCAGTGAGTGAAAGGAATGGCGGTGAAGGAGGTCAAATCCAAAGCTGAGCTCGACGCTGCCGTAGGTGGTGGCAGTCCAGTGATACTTCACTTCTGGGCGTCGTGGTGTGAGGCATCGAAGCATATGGACCAAGTCTTCTCTCATCTCTCTACTGATTTCCCTCTCGCTCGCTTCCTTAGGGTACAATTTCAATTATTATTCATCCTTCTTAATACGATTTAATCACTTTTTTGATTTATTATGTTGTTTCTGCTATTAATTTTACTCTAGGTTCTAGCTGCTAATTTGTGTTACAATTTACAGCCCTAATTTGTGTTTCTAACAAAGTTTGGTTTGATATCGAACTGCTATTTTCTGGACATTTTGTTAATTTGTAGTGCGGGATATGTAATACGAGTACATGATATGATGATAAGCACTTGATTAAATACTTGATATGTGGGATATTAACATTAAACAAAATAAGACAGTTCGTAGTTCTTGTGCATTTGATTTTTTTCAAGCCTTGGAATGCAAAATTCGTAATATCATAATTAAGGGTCTTCTTCATAATCAAATTTAGGCTATGACAAAGATTTAAGACATGCGGAGAACTGAACAAGTAGAAATCTTTATGTAAATGTACTACAAAAAGTATTAGTAGTATGCAAATTCGTCTCCCAAGGAATTGATTATTAGGGTAAAAGTACGAGTATGTAATTGACATGGGTACAGGTAACCCTGAGTTTAAGGTGCCGAGACATCTCAAATTAACGAAACCAAGTGAAACTAATGGAATATCTCTGTCACTAGCTCTGCTTTGTCATGGTGGTTTTCATCTTCCTCCCATTGTTTTATTTATTTGAGGGTCTCTTGGTTGTTTCTTCTTGTCTTTTTCTTATAATGGATATGCTTAGTACTTCTGGTGAAATTCTGCAATGTACATGAACTTGACTGTAATGTTGATAATGTAATCTGGCTATGAGAAGCGTTTTTGGATAGGGCCATGTCATCTATTGACGAAACCAAGTGAAAGTAATGCAATATCTTTGTCACTAGCTCTGCTTGGTCATGGTGGTTTTCATCTTCCTCCCACTATTCTATTTATCTTACTTTTCAATGGCCGTCCAAGTAGATTGGAAAATATTGGAGAAAAGCCTGTATTTTGCTTTTTTTTTTATGTGCATTTTATAACATATCAATCCTACAAAAAATGCACTGGTTTTGCACATTCATTTAAAACATGAGACATGGTTTTATTTGACGGTGTCTTGGTTGTTTTTTCTTGTGTTTTTTCCTTATGACGAATATGCTTAGTACTTTTGGTAAAGTTATGCAATGTCCATGAACTTGACTGTGAAGTTGATAATGTCATCTGGCTGTGAGAAGCGTTTCTGGGTAGTGCCATGCCATCTATTTTCCTCATTGCTGACATAATTTCTTATTGATACTACAGGTTGAAGCTGAAGAACAACCTGAAATCTCTGAGGCACACTCAGTCTCTGCTGTGCCTTTTTTTGTGTTCTTCAAGGTATGAAAAATACAGATGCTGGTACTAATGGTATTTGGCCCTTTCCTGTGTAAATGAATTTTGATTTCTTCCCTTTCAGCTGTTATGATTATTATGCAACATGAGCATCAATCGAAAATTGATTTGTTGTTCGCGTTTAATATTTAAATTAAAGTGCATCATATCATTTTGTGATGGTTTCATTGTGTGATTTCTCCTTATAATAGAACTTCACTAACATACCGTGACTTATTACTTGAACAATGCATATCACTTATTACATCTCTTTCCACTCATATATGAATCCATCAACTTAAGTTTGCATCAGGAAATATTTTGTATTAATATTCAGTCCTCCCTGTAATTCCTATGCTTTGCGTTTTCTTAGGATGGAAAGGCTGTTGATACATTAGAAGGTGCGGATCCATCTAGTTTGGCAAACAAGGTTGCTAAAGTTGCAGGATCAATCCGTCCTGGGGAACCTGCGGCACCTGCTAGCCTAGGGATGGCTGCTGGACACACCATTCTTGAAACAGTCAAGGAGCTTGCTCAGGGAAATGGCACACGACAGGAAATTAGAGCGCCTTCTGGTACAAGTGACGAGCTGAAAGAGAGGCTTCAACAACTTGTTAATTCTCAACCGATTATGCTCTTCATGAAAGGAAACCCCGAGTCGCCTCAATGTGGTTTTAGTCAAAAAGTAGTTGGTATCTTGAAGAAGGAAAAGGTTCAATTTGGAAGCTTTGATATTTTAACTGATAATGAAGTTCGTGAGGGGTTGAAGAAGTTTTCCAACTGGCCAACATTTCCTCAGCTCTACTGTAAAGGCGAACTACTTGGTGGCTGTGACATTGCAATTACTATGCATGAGAACGGGGAACTTGGAGAAGTATTTAGAGATCATGGAATAGCAACATTTGATTCAGATGAAGGAAATGTCACTCAGCCAGCTGGTGGAAAAACTGGAACTACTGAGGCTTCAGGCTTAAGTTCATCTACAAGTTCTCGTCTGAAAAGCTTGATTAGTTCAAGCCCAGTTATGTTGTTTATGAAAGGTAGCCCAAACGAACCACGTTGTGGGTTCAGTCGCAAGGTAATTGATATATTAAGGGAACAGAATGTGAAGTTTGGGAGCTTTGACATTCTCTCAGATGATGAAGTACGTCAAGGGCTCAAGGTGTATTCAAACTGGTCCAGTTATCCTCAGCTCTATATAGAAGGGGAACTTATTGGTGGATCAGATATTGTGTTGGAGATGCAAAAGAGTGGAGAGCTTAAGATGGTTTTAGCTGAAAAAGGGATCTCTTCTGGTGAGAGTCTTGAAGCTCGCTTGAAAAAGTTGGTAAACTCGTCACCAGTAATGCTATTTATGAAAGGTAACCCGGATTCCCCAAAATGCGGTTTCAGCTCCAAGGTAGTAAATACTTTGAAAGCGGCGGGAGTGGAGTTTGGTTCTTTTGATATTCTGACAGATGAGGAGGTTAGGCAAGGGCTAAAGACCTTTTCAAATTGGCCGACTTTTCCACAGCTGTATTACAAAGGAGAATTGGTTGGAGGCTGTGATATTGTGCTTGAACTGCATAGTAATGGTGAGTTGAAGGAGACTTTATCTGAGTAAGTGGGTTGCACCGGTGCTGATTTTATATCTATATTTTGTGCTTTGATGTTCAAGTATAATAGATATCCATGGGGCCTAAGTTAGTTAATGTTTTGGGATTGAAATTTTTTGTTTTTATAGCTGTAGTTTCACTTGCATGCTGTGTCAGACTTATAATGGATTTAATTTTGCCTAAATTTTCTTTAGACATTATTGGTTGGAGATGCAATTTATTGCAACTTCTTGCACTGTGGAAGCTGCTTCTATAATAACATCATCTTGTTTTTTACCAGTACCTATGTTGTACTAGTTCTGTTTGACAGGTCGATCACGTATGATGGAATTGGAATTGGAATTGTGTATGCAATAACTTGGAGATAATGCCCCTCTTTGAACTTGTGATGTAGTAATTTTTTAGGTGCAATATATGATTCAGTTTTTTTTTTTTTTTTTTTTTTTTTGTTTGTTAAAGGTGTTTGATCTTGTTCTCTGTCCAATAAAACATAAATAGTATTCCAACCGAGTCTGCCGAAAATTAAACATTGGAAGTTTTCATGCAAGTGTTGGAGTACCAAAACAAAATTGTAAAACAAACCAATGAGAGTAAAACATTTACATACATACAGAGAACCCGGGAATCAGAAAATATGGCAGGACTATTACAAAAGTTTCACAATGCAAACAAGAAGATACATCGACAATAGCCAATGGTATATCAATCCAAACCAGAGAAATTATTTCATTTGGTGAATACATTATTCGATTCTCAGTACATTAACATTACTTAACTCCTATTTTATCATGTGAACTACAAATGAAAATTAATGGTACAAACTCTAGCTATCCTCCCAGAATCCAACTATTTTCATCATAATCCTCACATTCAGAAGCTTTTGCTGGGCAAACAACTATGAAAGCAACCCTTACGAGCGCCAAAATTTACTCCGGCCAGTTATCTTTATCTAAAATTTTCAGCTGTCTTCTACGCCTTAATAGGTGGATTGTCACGGAGACCAAGCTTTGAGAGAACGAAGCAGTAAGAATCCCAATCAGTTCTTCTAAGATATTTCAACAGCTTCTTCCTCTGCTGAACCATCTCGTGGAGCCCCTTCCGAGAATGTTTATCCTACCATCACAGAATAGAACAAATCCAAAATTAATGGAAAGACATCAATACCAAAAAACTTGAAGATGTACATTGAAATCCAGGCTGCTTGCAAGGTTGCAGTTGAATCCTTTTCAGCAGCTACCCATATTGTTTGAAAAATTACATGAGCTCTCCTTTGTCCTCAAGCAATTCGATGAGAATACACTTGCTACACCTACCACTAAAGATAACCTTAAATACTCAAAATGTTAAAGTAACATATCCTGAAGGGGTCATCTGCTACCTCTCAATGTAATATCATAACCCATGGGGTTAATCTGCTATGAGACCTTTTCCACTTGACAGTGGCCGAAAACCAAGGGGTCAAATTCGGGTAAGTCCTGGCTCATTCACGTAACAAATGAGTTATCATAATTGTTCTGTCATCCAAGAAGACCCATCCACTTGACCCATACGCTAACTGGAATCTAATATTTGAACTATTTAGCTAATTACTCGCAGTCTCGCATGGATGAGCCAAGACTTTCTTGCAGGCAAATAGTGAAGACTTAGCTTATAAAATAGTTTGAACACACAACTGAGTATGTCTAGGCTCAACCTTTGTTTTTCTAATTCATCTTTGTTCTCATATGGGTGGTTCGGACGTAAGTTGCTAATGGGAAACTTTTTGGTCTGCTTAGTACTAGCTTATCACCTCAATGAGCTTATTTTTTAAATAAACATGTTACTTGAACACCTAGTTTGTACACCCTCCGTCCCAGAACAAATGTAATGTATTCCATTTATATCTGTCCCACTATAATGTCCGGTTTCCTTTTTTGATAAAACTTTATACCTCAACTCACTTTTATCTACATAAACTGCCATACATGCTACTTAGTTTGTTTAATTAACCTAATTAAACACCTAACATGACATTTTTTCTGGACGGAGGGAGTATCTTATAAGTTAGCTAATTTGATAAACTACTTGAGTAGCTTATAAAACATAAACTAGCTCATGTTTTGGTAGAGTTCACTATAATTGGCAAATTAACTAAGCTTATCAACTACCTAATTAGCTACCATCTGGTCTTATGAGCTAGTTTTGCTACACAATACCCTTGTGGGCTCTTTGCAATATATATCAAAACCAAAGGATTACGTGCAATTAGGCCTTATGTAGAGGTTTAACTGTAAATTCTGGAAAACAAAGCAGAGAAATTCACAAACCTTTTTGGCAAGAACTGTAGAGAGGTACTTAATTTTCGTAGTCAGCTGAGCTACTGTAGAACAATCAACAGAGATTTAGTTAGAGGTCAAACCCACACAGATGGGACCATAATGACTTTATAAGTATGGCCTATGTGAACCAGGGAATTAAATATCAGTGATTAAATGCAACGTGGGAAAAAACATTCAAGTCTGTGAACTAAGTTACTTATTGACAACAAAACTAAGTAACTGATTAAGCCACTACATAAATTTTAAAAACAGATAACATCTTACTCTGTACGCGAGTAGAACCACAGTCAGACTCTGACATTTTGAACTCATCTCGTACTTTCTTTAGCTCCAACTTCATTTTTTCAGCAGCCGACATGTTGTCTGGATGAAAATACTGGAAAAAGTAATACATGAAAGAAACGAACTTAGAGAAGAGGCATAAATTTGGTGATAAGAAACTTCAGACTATGTGGAGCTAATAACACTGTGGTTGTTATAAAGCCCGGCAGTGTCTATAGGTTCCCATAAGGCTAAAACATCAAAATCCAAGCTTCATCGAACTACAGATGCATAAGGACATACTGCTCTTAGCAGTGTAAAAGGGGGTGTTAAGGCGGGTTTATATAAGCCTTCAGGCAAGCAGCTACTAAGAGCATCTAACTAGATGCTTGCGTCTTCTGCATGGGCTTCTACTTACGATGCATAAGCAAAAATCCATGTTTGCAAGCAATGCAAAAGGGCCTAGTATAAATCATAAAGCAACTTTAAAAAGCTCCCACAAACACCCCTAGGTACCAGAACAAGAAGGTGAGATCCAAGATTCAACATTTAATTCGTATTTAATCACTTAATAGGCAACACAAAGGCAAAAAAAAGCAACAAATAGAATATACTACTTTGTCCTTTATTTCAAGAGAATTCCTCCTAAAAGAAAGATAAAAGGGTTGCAAAAAGTACAATTACAGCATATTAGTAGACAAGACGATATATGAAAGAGAAAAATTGAAGACTGTCTAGAAGTTTGGGATGTTGGTGATTTTATTTGGATGGTTTCTGGCAATTACTGACTGACCCCAAAAAACAGACAAGTAACATTAAAGAATGATGATGTAAAAGTGAAGCAGCTTTAGAAAGCCTAGGCAATGGCTAGAAAACAAATCAAGTGCAACCAAAAAATGTGATGATAAGTTATTTTAGAAGATTATTTCTGCTTGCATTTTATGGTGTTTGTGGAGTGATGGAATAAGGGTGCTTCCAGAACATTCTTTGCCCTAAGGGGAACATTAAGGATATTCTTTTCCAGACTTTGTTTTGACACTGTAGCTTAAGGAATCACATGTCTAGTGCAGCTGATATACCTGTGCTTATTGTTTATTCCCTCCCTATCTTAAGGATGTGTCCTATGTATTCCTCGATTCCTTTCTTTATGGCATCAATAACATATTCAGAATTTAAAATGTAACTGCACAAGGTGCATTGAAGAATGACCAATTCTTTTCGCATTTATATGTAACACTCACCCAATGAACCACTTATGCTCGGAGTTGTCCATAAACCTTCCAACAAAGGTTGTAGTTCTTTTGAAACCCATGTTGTTCAGGGTGTAGCATTTTATTGGTGAGACTTGTAAATAAAATGAAATGAACTTAAATTTGGTGAGCATGCAGTAAACAAATCATGATACCAACTTGCCTGCTCAACTAATTCTTCCTTCGGAGGATGTAGCATATATGATGGGGTTCCACCAAGATTACGTAGAGTTTCAAGTTTTTGTGCTGCAACAGTTTAAGAGCAACGTAAGTGTATAATAATATGTTTCCTGAAGCTGATATTCAAGGAAATAAAGAAACAGTTGCATTAATTGAGATGGACTAATAGAAGCAGGTCAGGATAAGTATGAAGCAGCTCAGACACAACAACAGAAAGTCAAAAGCAAATAACAGAAGTGCCCTTATTTCCTCCAATCCATAACATACATTGGATAGTTAGAGCAGTTTAGGATTCCAAAGAAATGTGTTTTCCGGAGAGAAGAAAAAGCAGATAATACTAAGAGTTTAAACATAATGTTCTTTTACTAACATAAAGCTCGTCTTTTATCAATTTAGGCAGCTAATATTACCTCCTCATAACTTTAGCTTAGCATTTCAGCAAGTAAATATACTAATATCTCCATTCTCGGTACGTTAACCCCGAATCATTCCCTTAAAAATAGAACTTAATTGCCTGAGTACTTCTATATCACTCCAGGCAGTATATAACTAACTATATATCCCCTTCCGGAGAAAGCTAAAAGTAAAACTGAAAGTACTTGTATAACTACACTGCAACATGAAGTAGTTTTCTACTATCGTTCTATTAACTAACATGGATTATATGCAGTGGCGGAGCCAGAAATTCATGTCAGGTAAGGCACAATGAAAACAAATTTTTTTAACTATATACATGTAAAATTTTGAAAGATTTAAATCACAAAAAATTCTCACACACACACATAAATTAATTGTTGCCTATTTTCGTAAGCAGGATATTTATATACTCCCTCTGTTCTGTCTAAAACGAGAAGGTTAGTATAATTTTTTTTTCAAAAAATGATGAAAACGCTCTCGACCTAACAAAATCAAATTATTTTTGTTATTATGGTAAGTAGCAGTTTATATATTTTTTGAATATTCATTATTTTAAATCATTTTTTCAAAAAGATAGTAGTAAATGTTCATTTTCGAGCAACACGTAGATCGGTCATCGGTAGATATATTACAATATGTTTTTGTAACAAGGGAAATTAATTTTGTTGAAGGAGAAATCATCTTAAAAAGAAAAAAGAAACAATGCCTAATAAGTAAACAAGTAGAATAGTTAAAGAAATAATACCGTACATGTCCAATCCAAAAATAAATAAAAAGGGTGTAAAGAAAGAAAAGATGGAAAAGTTGTATAAGATGGTAGATTGAAGATGAAAAATAAATGGTGGGAAAAAATTAAAACTAGTAATGGAGATCTAATACTAGTAGGCCTTTGCTACCAAAATTTCAGGTGAGGCATTTGCTGCCTCACCTTGCCATATGCTGGCTCCGCCAGTGATTATATGTATTATAATGTACCATCATGACTTCCCTGTGGTTAGATGTAAATCAACAAATATTAGTAATACCTAAAGATATTGTAACATATATCCATCCTAACAACAAATGTACTTGACTAGCTAATAAAATTTCGTTGCAGTTCAAAAGGACTGCTAAACTGACCTATCTTTAGTTTGTCATTGGCGACTTCACCCTCCTGTAACTTAAGCAAACTCTCTCTCAAGCTATTGATGTGAGAACCTCCTCTCATGAGACTCTGCTTCTCCTCAGTCTTCTTCAAGCGAGCAAGCCTATCACTCAACTCCTGAAAAGAGAACCATTCCCCCTCTCGCTTCTGGGGCCGCAAATCCTGGAGCTTCTTCCCCAAATCAGTAGGCTTATAGGACTTAAATAACTTCTTCACCTCAGACCTGGCAGTATCACCTAAATTAAAATTGGGGAAACTAACACCACCTCCCCCAATAGCTGCAGAAGCATTCGGCCTCAAGCTCCTGAGGCGGTTAAGATACGGAGAATCGGGAGTACCCATCTGACGTACCCTATCGGGGAAATTGGGGGTGGAAGGATTGTTGTACATTGGTTGGAATGAAGCAGGAGGGGAAAGTTGGCGGAATTGGGAGAGGTTACGGCGGATTTCATCGAGGCGTGGGGATTGGGGTTTTTGTCGGTTCTGGAGAGTGGCTTTGACGTCGCTCAAGTAGGACGAGAATGAGGCTTGAGGTTTGTTTTCTGGAGTGGTTTCCGGGTCGGGTTGAGGATCATCGGAAGAGGTGGAGGAGGAGAAGGGGAGTGGGTGGGGGCGGGGTGTTGGGCGGAGACGGATGAGGCGGGTGGTGATCGCCGCCATTGAGGGTGGTAGAGAGAAGGGATGGGTTTTGTGGAAGGAGTACGGCAACTTACATGAGCTGATTGATTGTTTAGGGCTTTAGAGTTGTGCACTGCAAACAAGGCCTCTAGTGTTCAAATTTAAAATACTACTAGGATTTATACGGTGGAAGGATTTTTTGTACTATACAAGTTAATTTGTTGTTACTAATAGAAAAGAAGACCTACTCGCCTTAATTTCATTTTCGAGAAGAAAAGCCTAACCTACTCCTATTTTCCACCCACGATGTGAAGAATTGGGCATAACGAATTTGTGTTTTGCCGATGACCTTCTTCTCTTCGCCCGTGGTGATCTTCGATCCGTAGAGCTGCTGCTTGATCATTGCCGTGTGTTCTCGGCTTCCACAGGCCTTTCTGCGAACCCCGGCAAATGCCAGATTTTCCTTGGAGGTGTTTCTCGATCCGTGAGGGAGGAAATTGTACACATGACAGGCTTTAAGCTGGGCAAGTTACCTATAAAGTACCTCGGGGTACCTCTTTCCACTCGCAAACTTGCCATTCGGGATTGCCAACCTTTGATTGACCGAATCACCTCTCGTATTCGACATTGGACTTCTAAGCTTTTAAGCTATGCAAGTAAATTCCAACTTATCCGTAGTGTGCTACATGCCATGACCGCCATTCGGATACTGTGTCTTCCTCTCCCATCTCGTCCTAAAACGCATTGAATCCATCTGCCGCTCCTTCCTGTGGAGTAACACAGATGCTATTACCAGGAAAGCACCTGTCGCATGGGACAAAGTTTGCGATGAAAAGAATATGGGTGGCCTAAATCGACTTCAATTCTTTGGTTGGAATAAGTGCACCATTGCTAAATTACTATGGAACTTGTGCATCAAAGTCGATGTGGGTGAAATGGATACATTGCTATTATATTAAGGATCGCGATGTCATGGATGTAATGATAACTGCGAATTGTTCATGGATTATGAAAGCCGTCATGAAGGCTCGTGCACTTGTGCAATCATCTAGCATATGGCACATGGCTCTTATGGCTCCGCAATTTCCCACCAGGTTTATTATACAAGGAGATTCGGGGGGATAAGCAAGACGTCAAATGGAAGAAGTTTTGGTTCGGAAACAAAGCACGGCCACGGGCTATGTTTTGTGCTTGGATGGCTCTACATGAACGCAGCAACACGGATGTAATCCGACGATGGGATCCCGGTATAGACCCAACCTGCCTGTTTTGTCCGCAAGTAGAAACGCAGCAGCACTTATTCTTTGAATGTACCTATACTAATGGCATTTGGCTCCGGGTAATGAGATGGCTGCAAATTATTAGAACTCCCCACGGCTGGAGCATGGAGATCGATGTGCTGTGTCGACGTTTTGGGGGTAAACATTGGAAAGCCAAGCTCCTCAAAAGCGCCTTCGCGGAGACAATTTATGCCGTTTGGATGGAGAGGAACGCTGTCTACTTTCAGAAAAAACCTGTAAACCCGCATCTTGAGGATAACATTATTGAAGTCTTAGTTACTAGAGCATGGCTTGATCCCCGATTGAGAGCACATTGTGCACGATTAATGTTAGCTTGATAGAGTAGCGTTTTTTCATCTTGTTTCTTCTAGTCATTTAGAATATTTTGGATATTTTGCCTGGATCCTAGGATCGGCGTGTACTTAACAGATTGGAATGAAATAAAAGTTTAATGTTCGTTCCAAAATAATTGATTGATTGTAATCCGAATGAATTATGTAAACATGCGATGCAATATTGAATTCTAAAAAATAAAATAAAAAAATCTCACCATATATTTAAAGCTCACCTATATAATATTTGTAAATTCCACTCATACACAAATGTCTTTTTTCTATGGATGTCTGACTATGACTCAAATTTCTACTGCTAGTAATTTAGAGCTTACGGAAAAGGAGGGGGTACAATTATTTTTGCATTTCGTGGTCAACGTTTGCTTAAAAACTTAACCAGACCGTTGACGTGCTATTTAAAAATATTGACCGCACTTTTGTGCATTTCAGAACCAATCGCTCCGTAACTTCACTGGAGGGTAAGCATTAACATCACCCGACCATTACATAGGATTACTAAGATCAATACTAGGCTACTAGCAAGGGAGTGAGTGTTCAACTTAATCTCAAACCTTTGCCTTTCATCGTATTTATTGTATTTCTTAGTTTATTTATTTATATATTTTGTTGAACTTCTACTTTCTCTCTTTTAATACCCAAGACAATAAGTGGAAAAATATATAGCTAGGAGGAGTTAGGAGTATAGCTAATTCTCAGGTTTTCATGAAACATTCCTGATGAAGTACATATTTATAGGTTCAACTAAAAATGAACCACTTCTATAAACAACCAAGTCCAAACACAGCTTTCATAAATTTCTTGAAAGATTGTACTATTACACAAACAAAATCTATGAGTTCAAAACAATCACCATTGATAAATTATTTTGAACCAGTTTGGTCCTAAAACTATTTCAGTTACATTCAGATTTGGACAAAACGGTCCTAGCAAGACGAAAAGTATTGGTCCATCATTTGTCCTCCGTATAAGTAAAAATAATATGTAAGCTTTTAAGTATAAATTACAGAATCATTGAAACTGCACCAAGTTAAGCGCTTCTACAACATTCACTTTGAAGAACTTGGTCACAATTATCAACAATCACTGACAGGCGGAAAAAAAAGTTAATAGTGACAGAAGTTGATCCGCAATCAAGAACCACCATTGAGGTTCTTGAAGAGCTCGGGAAGATGTGCATTCGTGAGCTTGGTCCCGCTTGCTGATCTCATTCTTCTTCTTCTTTGTCTTAGGCTTGACAACCATGCCCTGGATCTGTGCAGCTGCCCTCCTCTTCGCAGTGTTCGTGGCAAGTTTCATTCCATTCTTTCGCATATCCCTTTCAATGTCGAGCATGTCACGTGGAAGCTCAATTCCTCCGAACAGTTGTTTCAAGTCATCACCGACTTTGATGATTGCTCTTGGATCATTTGGGTATGCTATATCCTCCTGTGAGTTGAAGTTTGAGAGAAGCCAAAGTTCTCCACTAACTTTCAAAGTCTATAAAAAATATAATTAGCAACCACAAAAGATTGTAAGTAATGAAGAATAAATTACTCAGTAGAGCTCTTTTAGGAGCTTATTGGTCTGCTTGGTTTGAAACAAAATGTATTTAGTAGCTTCTTTTAAAAGCAAATCTTTAGACACCACTTAAAGAACCTATTTAGGCACATGTAAACATGTAATTACAACTTGAGTATATGCATCTGAAAGACTGAAACTGAGTTACCTGCAAATCTTCCATGACTGTTGGATATGCATCCTTCAGATCAATAACTGCAATGCCCTCGGGAATTTCCGAATCAGCATAAGAAGTTCGGCTCTATTTTTCAAGGCATGCTTGGACTGAAAACATGTTATGGAGAAAGAAAGAATACATTATATGTGGGAAACATAAGATGGAGAAGACGTCTAGTAAATGAAAATGATAAATTCAGAGCTATTGCCCCGTAATAAATTCTAATCACTGAAGATTGAAGATTACCTTGTATGAGAATTTTCCGTTGTCATAACTCACTTTCGGGTTGTTCCTTAAACTGTCAAAGACAACCTTATTTGCATTCATGTCTACATAGAATGCTTCGTTTATTTGCTCAGGTGTAAATGCTTTCCTTGTCTGCACAAGAGAAATTTCAATAAGTTAGGTTACACTCCACCACCGCAACCCCACACACTATTTATCATGAAAAATTAAGATGGTCCTAGTAATAACAAAAGAAATAATAGTAAAGCAAGTTTGCAAAAATGTATTATGTCAACCACAAGACTGATCTATACATCAAATTTTATTATTGAACTATAAGGCAGTAAAAGTTCCATTCAATTGGTGAATTTTGGGTTTATAAAGCTTGAACTATGGAAATAGATGCCTGAAGTACGTATCGAATTAGTTCACTGGTTACCTACACATATTACTTACTAACATTTAATTGCTTGAAGTTCCTATTCATATGAATTAATGCACAAACATAACATTCCATTAGTAAAGTAGTAAAATATTTACCAAACAGGGCCTTCAGTTGAAAGAGGCACAGATGAACCTTATCCTTACACTGGTCTATGGTCGGACAAAGATTTAAGTATTAATGGCAACAGAGCTGATGTCCAATAGGTACAACATCATAGGCAATTAGTCTTGCTCACTCATAATGGAAAATCCCATCCCCGCATGAAGAAAAATAAGACATGTGGCACCAAATTGCATCTTAATTGATCAAGTCTGAAGCCAGAAAATTCAAAGTTCTTATTAATGTCACAATACTCCTCTGAAAACATTATATTTTGCAAATTGATAACCACTTTGTCATAGTAAAACTAATTTTTTTTTATCTTCGAACAACAGATCATAATGATAAGCAACAAATATGTACAAATTGTAACTTGAAACTAACCACCGTGACACCTAAGATAGGAATAACCTGTAAGATTATTATATTCAATAGGAAAATAGTTTTCGTTTCAGATCGCGAGTATGCAACATGTGATGAAACGAATAACATTATCATGCATTTGCTTTCAAAATGATAGGGCCGATCCTTAAAAAAATTCTAACAGTTCACGCACAATTGTGAATTGTGATATAGAGATGATAATGAATAATCATTGTTCAATGAATTCAAATTAATAAACAAATATGGGAACCAAAAGGCAGCATCAAGTAACCATCTGAAATAAAATCTAAAGGGGGGAGGAGTTGGAAGCAGTACCTCATAGAGCAAATCAATAAAACATTTGATCTGTGCCCCTACAGGAGCTTTGCGTATGCTATTTATATGCTGAAGTCGCTCTGTATCATTTGAGAATTTAACTGGGGCAGCAAGAGACTTTCCACTGGCCGAGATTGACGCATGGTGGGATTTTGAAGGAATTGCTTTGGAAGATCCTGGTCTAATGCTTGTTGACTGGGTCTTTTCTTGTTGGTTTTTGAACTTCAAACTTTCTTGAAGATACGCCATCTAAGACCAACAAAATATTCACTATCAGCATCCCAGATATTCATCAATCAAACTAAAAATAGAACTCAGTGCAAAAGGCCTTCTAAAACCATCCCTTGTTAACAACAAAGTTATTTGTTTCACAAAACAGATTGTTTAGCTTAGAGAACTCTTAACTGTTAACACGGATGACAGACTTAGAAACATTAGCTCAACAGAAAGTATACATGGAAACCACGGTGCAGTCGTGCATAAATAATTATTAAAATCTACAACATAGCAGGAAAATTCTGGAACTTCTTATTCACCTAGAAACCAGAAAAACCAGGTGTATATTATTGAAAGTGAGCTTTAAGTGAATGCCAACCAAAAGTGGCCAACTGGATTAACAAATGCAAGCCCAAAGAAGCTCGTTATAGCAACTTGTCTCCAATTGATTTCTAGTTTTTTTTTATCTTCTTCATGCATAAGAGATCATAGTTAAATGTGCATATCAAAACCATGTCACAATAGGTGAAATTTAAAAAAAAAAAAATCATAGAAAGCATATATAACAATATACAACTCCCGTTCACTATACATAACTCCTGTTTTGCAGCCTAAACAGAAGTGAAATCCTTCACAAGATACAATAACACAATCCTTTAGACATGGGAATTGATATAGACATCAAATTTTGTTAACGTCAGAGCATAATGTCACAAAAGTGTCACAAAAACATGAAATATTACATTTTTGCTCTGCCGTTAATAAAACCTGCTCATTCTATATCAATTTTCGATAGACATTATAAGCTTTTTCGAACAGATTCACAAACCGCTAAGAATCAAACTGAGGACCGCTTAAATTCCCAATTTTTAGGAGCCACAGTATAATCCGTTAATCCTAACACCACCACTACTTAAAATCCAAATTAAGATGCACAATTCTGCCCAAAATTAAGAAAACCCCAAAAATTAGGTTTAAGAACATTGCTTGACCAATGGATACGAGATGTAAGATGCCAAAGAGACCTTGGGCGGTGGTGTGTGACCTGTTGTGGATGACCAGTAGATGGTGGTGGTTCGGTAGATCTCTGGACGGTAGAGCTTGGCTTTTGGGGAGGGGAACTTGGCGTTTGGTGAGTCTCCCCAGTCCCGTATATTGTGATCCGTGTTCCTTTCCTTTTCTATTTGTCTACCTGCGTATTTAAGGCTTCACCATTTAGCACAGGTGATAAGTTTATTGGCGATTGTATCAATAATTATCGAGTCTTGACTATTCGGATCGGCACTGTCACTTTGGTGACTGGAATGTAATATGGGTGATACGCTAACCCCAATGTACAAATGGCATGATTATTGTCACGATTTTAATTATTGATCGTGATCGTGATTAGTTTTACGTTTTGAAAGTTCTACGATTTTAGAGGCTGCATAATGAAACACACCACAAGTAGCGTTTGAAATACATGGGGTTTTCATGTATTTGATAAATATGTTTCAAATGCATTTTTCATTATGTGTGAAAAGACCTTTATACCCTCATTTTTAAACCCTAGAAACATCCTATAAATAATGAAATGGTATTTCTCCTTCCTCTAGCCACCATTACCGCTTGTTGGCAAAGCTTCGAAACGCCATAGCTAAAGACCACTGTACTAGTCATCATAGAACTAAATATTGTCTAGAATCTTTCGAAACTACCGAATTTTTCCGTTTTTTAAAACATACTGATACGAAAACAAGCAGCAATCTTGCTCTACTTTAAATCGTTGGGATCTCGATCATTTCGCTATTTCTCGACCGAAACACGAAATCTTAGACTTAGAGGTTTCGTTCATTCGTTGCGACTAGGATTTTTTTCACAGCTTGGGTTTAGGATTTGCAATTGAATTTGAGAATCCAATTCCTCAATTACTCAATTCTTACAAATCAGAAGTGAAAGTAAGGTTCTAGCAATCTTGATCTGCCCACTATGGTACAAAAGATATTGTTGATATGAGAAGAATATTTTTTTGGAGACATGGCTGACTTCTGGTTCTACTTCTCGTTCTTAGACCATCTCCAACAATCAAACCCTATCACACCCACAAAATCTGCCACGTCAGCATTCCATTAACATCAAACTCAACCAAACTATTCATCCCGGCCCAACGATCAAACTATATCACACCATTCTTTTAAAAGTACACTATTCTTCTCCCTTTTCTTTTAAACTTCATACTTCATATTATTTTAAATGTCATTAATTAATTGCAATAACATCAAATAAAAATCGAAGAGTTACAATATTTGGAAAAAAAATACTTGAGAATATATATTTAAATATTTGATAGAAAAATTAAAGAGTAAGTCTCATGAGAGCCGGTCTCTAGATAATTTATCTAGAGACGAACATATATTGTCAAGAAAATCATCGATGTTATTAATCAAAACACCTATGTTCTCAACATTTATGTTTTTTCATATTACAACAAGACTTATTTTGTTAACATTTTGTTAACAACATAGATGTTTTGTTAGAGTAGCTCAACAACCTACAATCTCCATAATTCGTCGGTTTCTTGTACTGCACGCACCCTGGGTCCCTTCCCCCTTGCCTATCGACCCAGTTGGCCTCCTCAGCAAGGTTTGGGTTCATCTCCCAGGCTTGTTGTAGCCTACAAAAATTCGCACTGTGCTCTATGTTGTAGCACACTCCACATACCTCACTTGATTGGAGGCTCGATGCGGTAACAGTTGCGGCCATCTTCGCCTACTGCATCTCCTCAAGCATTCGGGTGAAGTTGGGAACTCCTACTTCTTCGGCGGCCCTAGCCTCACCTTTTCCCTTCTCACGTCCCCTAACTCCCTTATGCTGAGATGCATGCGCCAACTTTTCAAAGGCCTCCTCAATCTCCTCTACTGTGCTCTTCATAATAGAGCCACCCAAGCTCATGTCCACGAGCATTTGTGCCGTCGTGTCAAGCCCCTCGTAGAAGCTTTGACACAAGGTCATCGTGTCAAACCGGTGGTGTGGACATTGGGCCAGCAGGTACATGAATCGTTCCCTAGCCTTGTACATGCTCTAGTCATATCACTGCTGGAAGTGGGCGATTTGGTTCCTCAGATTCGAGGTCTTCAAATAGGAAAAATACTTCCCCATAAACACCTTTTATACGTCCTCCCATGTCCTCAACGAGTTTTTCGGAAGGTGTAGGAGCCATGTCTTCGCGCGATCCTGTAGACACATGGGGAACAACTTCTTACGGACATCCCCATCTGTAACTCTGTTATTCACCCTATAAGAATCCGCCCCACCAACACCTCGAACTCCTTCAAAAACTTCATCACATCCTCGTTTTCATGCCCATAGAATTTAGGCATGTCTTGGAAATTATGTTTTTTTTTTATCTCCAAGTTCCTCGCAGCTGTAAAAAGCTCGATCGGAGATCCCGACACTTGCACCGCGGGTTGCATGTCCTCCCCGAACTCCCGCCGTGATGCCTCAGCGTTTGCAACCACGTTTGCAATAACATTTGTAGCAGCGGTTGCATAACCACTTGTATTTCCGACCTCCATGTCAATCTTCGTTAGATTTCTTCTTCGCTCTTGGAGAACCAGTTCTACCTCGTTGTTCGCTACAGTCAAAGGTGAATCCAAAGATCTTCTTCCCTACATAAACCTGAACGAAAACCAATAACTAAACTCAAAAGCGGGATCAGTACCTGTTAGTCTAATCAAAGGCTTCAATTCTAACAAGGCAATATAACTCTTTTTGATTTTTTTCTTTGGTTTTTGAAATAAAAGAAATAAAAATACGCAACTAACACAATTGATCCTACTAAAAAAGAACGTAGGAATCAATTCCCCGGCAGCGGCACCAAATTTTGATGCGCTCAAAATTAATACTTATAAAACAACAAGTAGTAAAGCGATTGTTATTGAGAGACAAAGCTAAACCACAGGTCGTCAGCTCGAGGATTGATCAAGCTAGTTCTATAGATTAGACTCGCTTGTGTTGGTTGTTAACGAAATGTGGATAGGTTGATCACTCAAAACTTAGTTAGCCTAAACATGCACAAGAAAGGTAAACCCTAGTTCATGCAATTCTACGGCCAAAAGAAGTAATTAACTCTTTCAAAAGCGTGCTTATACGATACAAACAATTAAGGATGCACTATGCGCAGCTCATCGCTCTTACTATTGTGAGTAAAACCAAATACGGATAATAAGTACGTAATCACTACAAAGGTATGCTTATACGATAAGAACCCGTTAAGGATGCACTATACGTAGCTCACATACAAAACTGCAATCATACGGATACTATATAATGGATGATAGCCAGTCACAAATCATAACCGATACATCAAGTATGAGAATTTTTAGAGATAATCAAATTGTCACGTATAAACTACTAAGAGATTACACAAATGATACCTCAACGTCCACCCCCAAGCCAAGGGATCGCCTGAAAGGAATTAATGCTTCGACTGATAGAGAATTGAATCACAAAGTGTTTACAAATGCTTGAGAATATGAAAATAGGTCTAAGTGTATGAGAATTGATGATAAAACGAATTACATAAGACCTATATATATAACTAAGGAAGTTCAAATTCAAAATAGTGGAGAAAACTGCCAGAAATTGTGGGTTTGAACAGGTCTCGCCGCGGTGAAGGTTGATGCTCACCGCGGTTAGCTGATTTCCCAAACTTTCTGTTTTGTTGACCGCGGTGAGATGGTCTTCCGAGAAAAGTTTAGTTTTTCCCCACTTCTTCAACTTTGACTCCCTTTTGCCCACTTCCTAGTCACCCTTTGGAGTAGTGGTCGACTAATAGCCATAGTATGCTTCTAGAAGCTCTCGGTTGAACTTCGATTTGCGTGCGATCCTCCATCTTCTCGCCTTTTTACCTAAAAACACCTAAAAAAGTCAAAACACAAAAAAAATACCAAAACATAAAAAAGCACTAAAACAACAATAAAAAAGCTAAAGGACTTAACAAAACACGGTAAAAAAGACTAAATAAGTCGTTAAAATAACGACTCATCACCAAACTGACACGCACAAAAGTGTATACTTTCGGTAAAACAGACACCTACTAAAAAATTGAGACCAGAGTAAGAGTCAACTATGACTTGCTCAAAAAAGAAAAAATGATGATAAATATCAAGAGCAGTTTTCTTATGCATTTCTCTGCTTAGATATTGCAAAAAAGTCCCTTTTGATCCTTCGAAAAGAGCATACTAGCGTAAGATATTTGAGGCATATTTGAGGCATATTTGTGACGAAAGTCACCTTCCTACTTTATGTTTTGAGTGATTACCTTATGCTGGATACTCCCACGAGAGTGAGAGTTGCTATTTTCACTTGTGAGGGACTACAATTTTAGACTTAAATCTTCTTTACTTGAGAAACGTACTTGAGAGATTTTTACTTGCACTTCTGCCAAAGTTAGTATGATTTTAAAATCTTTGCATCTTTTGAGTTTAATGCTTACAATGGTAGATTCGGTAGCTTGGAAGTTCAACTCTATTGTTTGTTTATGTGGTTTGAGTCTAGGTTGTTTTAGGTTTGTTTGCTCGGGACAAGCAAATGTTCGGTTTGGGGAGTTTGATGAGATTGTAATTTAGAGGTTCATCATGTTCTTTTTACCGTACTTTTGTTAGTCTTTGTCGTTAATTTGTAGTGTTATTGTTCATTTTTACGTTTTTGTGTCTAGTTGTATTTTGAAGGTTTTAGGTATGAATCGAAGGAGAAATGTCGCGTTTTGCAAGGACATGTTCGAGTTTGAAAGTTCAAAAGACCATTAACAAAGCCCTGAGATCTATTCCCGAAGAAATCAAGTATTGGCGTAAAATTTACCCGTGTCGCGACATGCTTTTTGCTGTGTCACAACACGGAATTACGAGGGTTTAATAGTTTGGAAAATTCGCCCGTGTCGCGACACGACTTGCGGCAAGAAAACGTGAAGACCAAAGGACAAGCGTGTCGCGACACGGCTTGTCATACCCAATTAGGATTGGTTCCGAATTTCCTTGTATTTATATGTTTTTTCTCCCATCTTTTCCTCATAACTTTCAATTCAATTAATTGTAAAATCTCTTAGAACCCTAGTTTTGATCTAGGGAGATTTGAGCTTAGTTATTCATATTGTAATCACATACGATTCGTCGATTTACATTCGAAGGTTAGAGATTCGTTCATGGGAGAAAGCAAAGGAAGGTGCTGGAGCAACAGAGGGAAGAGCTTCGAAGGAGTGAGAAGAAACAGTTTATGCAGTTCGCTTTTCATTGAGAGATGTATTGAAGATGGATTCTGGCAACATCAATCTACCACCAAAAGTGGATCGTCTTCCACTCCGACCCCTAAAGAATTCAACCGTCCTCGGGCAACTCCGTTTTAGACAGACATACTAGGTATTGAAGATTACTTTTTTGTCGTAACCATTATAAGTCATTTATTAGAATATATTAAATTTATTATTTCATTATAAAGTGGTTGGAAGTCGGAGCCTAGCCAGCCCAATTTTGTCGGTACATTTTTCATTAATATGGTGATGAAGATGTAATATGTTATGTTGGGCTCTTCTACGGTCAGACAGATTTCGCCCTGCCTGACAACATGCAATTGATTATGCACCATTAGATTTTTATATAACGGTCCATATCAAATCGCCAAAGGCGACTAGGCGATCGCCCTATCGTCTGTGATTGCTCTTTCGCCTTATGAGTATTTAAATTAAAAAAATACAAATATTAATCAAAACACCCAAATTTATCTTCTAAAATTTCCCAAAAAATAATTATATTTTTTATAATTACCAATATTTTTAATTTCTATATTTTTATATTTAATCAAAATAAACAGGTCAATACATAATTTGACCCCTGTTGTCAGGCAGAGCGAAAGCCTGCCTGACCGTAGAAAAGCTCATGTTATGTTTATATTCAAGGTTGAAGTTAATATGATGATGATATGTAATATGTTATGTTTTGTCGGTACATTTGTCTAAGTTTTATATTCAACTCTTATATTTTCGTGGTTTCTCTTTTAGTTCTTTATTAAAATGTGCACGTTTACAGGGGTGAACTGAATCACCCGACTCGAGCTTACTTTGGTTCCATTTACTATAGACGTCAGTACTTAGATAAATTAACTTTCGATCGACGACCCGAAAAAGATAAGTGTGTTCGATATAGATCTAGAAATTTCAAATAAAGGAAATGGCTAAGGTAAAAACAATAAAAGGTATAAACAACAACTTTATGACTTCGAAGCGAAGGACCAACAAAGAAACATTAGCAACAAGTACTTGCGCTAATGCTAATTTAAAAATCTTACAAAGAAAGTACATCCCTATTCATTCGTCCAACAACCTAGGAAGAGCATAGATCATATTGTCTAAACAAGCAACGTCAGTTTACATATCAATCTATTGTGGGATAGGGGTCTACTAAGGATAGGGGTCTACTAGACTAAGTTCAGGTTTTCTACCGTCAGTCAGGGTGTCGCCCTGACTAACGTCAGTCAGGGTGTCGACATCTGACACGTGTCCGTTGCTCTGTATCGCCTTCAACCGTTGCTCTGTGTCGCAAAAGGTGTTGCTCTAACCGTTTTACGTCGCTCTAACCGTCTACGTTGCTTTAAATTATTTAAATAAAATATTTTTGATATATTAAAAAATTAACGCTATTAAAAAATAAAAAATAATTTTTTTTAAAAACTATTAAATTCTTCAAAAAAATTTAATTATTAAAATTTTAACTCACATTTCCCAATCCCCACTACCACCGCACCAACACCACCACCCAACATCTTCTTCCCCACCACCAAAATCACTGTCGGAGCTCCGGTGGAAGTTCCGATCTTCTTTCTTTCTTTTTTTTTTTTAATTGAGCTTCCGCCATGGAAGCTCCGGATCGGAGCTTCCATGGCGGAAGGCGGAAGCTCCGATCGGAGCTTCCATGGCGGGCGAAATCTCCGATATGGAGCTTCCGCCATGGAAGCTCCAGATCTGGAGCTTCCCACGCGGGGAAGCTCCAGATTGGAGCTTCGCCCGCCATGGAAGCTCCGATCTGGAGCTTCCATGGCGGAAGCGCAATTAAAAAAAAAAAAAAAACAGATCGGAGCTTCCACCGGAGCTCCGGCAGTCCATGGTGGAAGCTTCGATCAAGCTTTCGTGGCGGATTCCGGTTAGAGCAAAAATATTAATTTTTTAAATATATTTAAATAATTTAAAGCGACGTAGGCGGTTGGAGCAACACGTAGCGCAACACCTTGTGCGACACGAGCGACACGCCATGGCAACACTTAGTGCGATAGGTAACAGATTATTCGATCTCTACCGTTAAAATTTAATCTAATGGGTCAAAATAGGTGATTAACGTTAGTCAGGGCGACACCTTGACTGACGGTAGAAAGCTCCAACTAAGTTTTCCTTTCATTTTCAGAATGGGCTTCTTTCTAGTTATTAGGACTTCCTTCCAATTTCATACAAAGCGTCAAAGTATAATCTTAAATTAGAGTTTCTTTATCTCCTTACCTCAAGCATGGGTCAGAATTATAACTGAGTCCATTTTAATTGAGGTGAATAGATGAATAGTGACTAAATTTTAATTGAATTGTTAAAATTTGTGTTTGGTATAGAATTAAATTTTTTGAAGGTTTTGAAAGAGAGAAAAAGAGAGAAGAAACATAATTGAGTTGGACTCAATTATCTCTTTGAAACTAACTGTTCCGTTTTAATGGGCTGGCCAAACACAATAATGAATATCTCAATTAAAATGGAGAGTGAAGTCTAAGCCAAACAGTCCGTTAAACTTTAAACCCTCCACTCCACTTATTTCACATATTTTATAATTTCACACTTCATCATGTTTCCACAAGTACCCTTTTATACCACTGTCATTGGCCTAGTGGAGGGAGGCGTACTTTTGTTCCCACAGCATTGCTAAGCACATGGGAGAAAGCAGAAGAAGGTGCTGGAGCAACAGAGGGAGAAGCTTCGAAGGAGTGAGAAGAAACAGTTTATGCAGTTGGCTTTCATTGAGAGAGATGATTTGATAGATAGACAGACTAGGTATTGAAGATTACTTTTTTTTTCGTAGCCATTATAAGTAATTTATTAGAATATATTAAATTCATTATTTCATTATAATGAGGTTGGAAGTCGGAACCTAGCCAGCCCAATTTTGCCGGTACATTTTTCATTAATATGGTGATGAAGATGTAATATGTCATGTTTATATTCAAGGTTGAAGTTAATATGATGATGATATGTAATATGTTATGTTTTGTCCGTATATTTGTCTAAGTATTATTTGTCTAAGTTTTATATTCAACTTTTATTTTTTCGTGGTTTCTCTTTTAGTTCTTTATTAAAAATGTGCATGTTTACAAGGGTGAACTGAATCACCCGAGCTCGAGCTTACTTTGGTTCCATTTACTATAGACATCGGTACTCAGACAACTTTCGATCGACGACCCGAAAAAGATAAGTGGGTTCGATAGGAGTCATACATTCAGATTATAGATCTAGGAATTTCAAATAAAGGAAATGGCCAAGGTAAAAATAATAATAGTATAAACAACAACTTTATGACTTCGAAGCGAAGGACCAACAAAGAAACATTAGCAACAAGTACTCGCGCTAATGCTAATATAAAAATCTTACAAATAAAGTACATCCCTATTCATTCCTCCAACAACCTAGGAAGAGCATAGATCATTGTGTAAACAAGCAACGTCTTTTTACATATCAATCTATTGTGGAATAGGGGTCTACTAAACTAAGTTTTCCTTTCATTTTCAAAATGGGCTTCTTTCAGGTTATTAGGACTTCCTTCCAATTTCATACAAAGGGTCAAAGTATAATCTTAGATTAGAGTTTAATTATCTCCTTACCTCGAGCATGGATTGGAATTATAACTGAGTCCATTTTAATTGAAGTGAATTGATGAATAGTAATTAAATTTTCATTGAATTGTTAAAATTTGTGTTTAGTATAGAATTAATTTTTTTAGTGCCCGTTTGGTTTGAGGGGTTTTTGGGGGTTTTTGTCCGAATACCCTCAATAATCCAGTTTGGTTGCCTTTTTGTCGGCCCGAAAAAATGGATTATTTGGAATAATCCAATTTCTCCAGCCCGCCTCAAGCCCTCAAATTTGTACATGAATAATCCAATTTCAAATACCTTCTATGAGGAGGTATTTACTTTTGGATTATCTTCTTTGTCGTGAAATGTCTAATTTTATACAAACTTCCCATCAATTACTAAATATGCCATCCCAATCCAAGAACACCAATCGATTCACATCAATGCACTTTTTTTTTCCTTCCTAATTTCCACCTTCCATTTCTTCTTTTATATTTTTCTAGTTTTGCACTCTTTCTTTTTCATTTTTTCCGTTTCCTGGTTTCCACATTCCTTTTTTTCCCAATGGTTTCCTAGTTTTGCACCCTTTCTTTTCATTTTGTACCCCTGTAATATTTATTTCTCTTTTCTACTCATTTACTCATTAGACCTTTTATACTTTTGTTTTTTGGCGTATCTTATGTATTTACATCAAAATTAATTTTGTTTGTTTAATAGTATAACCAACTTTTTTATAAGAATGATTAAACAAAACAATACTAATAATTAAAAAAATTGGTTAGCGTTGCTTATGAGAATAATGATGATAATTTATAGTTGTCGATTCAAGAACGTTTTTTCTTCATCATTTTTTGAAAAAATATTCTAGCATATTAAATATGTGCAAATTTTGACATAATATAGGCGGAGTATATGTGTTTTGAATACAAAATATGCATCGTTAATTACATATATGTTAATTTTTTTTTACTTTATATATTATAAAAACAACATTTATATAATTGAAAGTTTGAGTTTTTATTTGTGCCAAACCTGACCTAAAATCCTGGCTCCGTCACTGACTTTGACGTTTTACATGCTTTACACTTTTATGTTTAAAATGTAAGAAAATTTATGTTTAGATGGGATGATAAACATATGCGATGTCGATTTCAATCGCCAAAAATAATTATTCTACGCATGAGATGAAAAATATGGGATTATAAATTTCACTCATATGAAATATCGATCTTATAAGGAAACATGTATTTCGTTAAGATAATTATTACACATATTATAAACAATATCTATAAACTAAATTTTAATGGTCAAGTCATATAAACTCAAAATCGATGCCAAAGTTATCAACAATGGCAATGTAATTATGGATGCAATAATTTCAAAGATTTTCGGATAATTTTGTATACGAAATTCATATGATCAAAATTCCAGAATTTCCCGATTAAACACGAGAAGGTGGTAAAAATTTGCTCCCCTAAAATTATGTTCACATGTAATTTTCACTAAATCAAATTGAAAATCAAACTCGAATTTATACAATAAGTGGGAAAGCATAGAGGTATATCAGTAATTCCACTTTGCTTTATCCAACTGAATAATCCAAAATCAATTCAGAACCAAACTGGATTTTATTGAAAATAGTTCAATTCGTAGAGTCCAACCAAACAAGATTTTTAGGCGAAAACCCCCAAACATAATCCAATTCCTTAAATGGGCCGAATAATCCAGTTTTACAAAATGAAATACTCCTTTTCAAACCAAACGAGCATTTAGGGTTTTGAAAGAGAAAATAAACATAATTGAGTTGGACTCAATTATCTCTTTGAAACTAATTATTTCGTTTTAATGAGCAGGCCAAACACAATAATAAATTCTCTCAATTTAAATGGAGAGTGAAGTCTAAGCCAAAGAGTCCATTAAACTTTAAACCCTCCACTCCACTTATTTCACATATTTTATAATTTCACACTTCATCATATTTCCATAAGTACCCTTTTATACCACAGTGGCGATGTACTTTTGTTCCGACAGCATTGCAGAAGAAGGTGCTGGAGCAACAGAGGGAGGAGCTTCGAAGGAGTGAGAAGAAACAATTTATGCAGTTAGCTTTCATTGAGAAAGATGATTTGAAGATGGATTCTGGCAACATCAATCTACCACCGAAAGTGGATAGTACCATACTCAGAAATAGAAAAGTCCAAGTGTATACCAATTCCTCAGAAAGCATGGTATGACACTTTTGAGCAACCACCTGCTGTATATCATCCCTGCAGCTCGATCGATGGCTTCTTCAATCTTAATTTGTTTCTCCATCACTGCAGCAACTCTAGATTTTTTGAAGCAATTAATTAAGATGGTATTTGGGCAGGTAGCACAAAAGGTTGCTCAACTTGCAGTATGCACAAACCCGTATAATTTCTGCTTGGCCTTATATCCGATACTTATAGGTGTTTCAACTCGATTCCAGCTCATTCCTTACTCGAACAGAATCGAATTTGCTATCTCTTTTAAGTTATGGGAGAATTCATTAACATGGGACAATAACAGTCAGATCATGGACGAATACTATGGTGAACAGCTTGTTGGTCCACAAGGACGACAACATTCTCAAGACGTCGGCTTTTTGCCTATAGTTATCAACATTTTTCAGGCGCTAAGTGATGGATTAAGGTTCCAACATGATTGCAAAGTTTCAATTTACGATCCAGATTGTAAAGTTGGTGGATCTCTTCAAGGCTTAGTTCCATCAAGATATGGAAAAGTGGAGAAGCAGCAGCAGACGTTTAGTTTAATCGAAAGATTTCGTCCCAAGTTATACAATACTCACTATATATGTCGATGGCCTCAACTGAGATGTTTTTGTTGTTGAATCCTTTGACGTTAATGCCTCAGTATTATCCAAAGGAAAAAATATTATACTAAGTCTCATAGAAGTACTACTGTCCTACTACATTTGGAGAGTTCAGAGAGACCCTTAGTTTCTTATAAAAATTGTCTACTTTTGATGTTTGCCATTTTACCTTCTTTTTTCGCGGATCCTCTCACGGGTCGGAATTTTGGAATCTGGATCCGGGTCGCAATTTTTATGGTCCGGATTCAGTATAAAAGGCTTTTTTTCCTTTTCTTTTCATTCCTCTTCTTCCAGTTCCCATCAAACGACGGTTTCTCCCGAAAAACCCTAATTTCATGTTCTCCGCGAAGAACCCTAAATCCATTAGACAAATCGAGCAAAGTGAAGATGTCGGCGGTGAAGCACGGCGGAGGGAGAGGTCCGACAACTTATGAGGCGGTTGTCGTGGTGAAGGCGTGGATGGAGTCTAAGGAGTTGGTTGATTTTGCGCCAGTACCTAGATCTCGTTCGCCGAAGTGTTGTTAAAGCTTCATCTATGGTCGAAGCTTCATCAATGGCAGATCAATCTGAGATCTCGTTTGTCGGTGTGTTTCTTTGTAGTTTTCGCCGCTTGTTTTGCTGAGGTATGAAATTTTACTTCTTCCGCAGATTTGAAGTTGTTTATTTGGGTAGGTAAGGTGGTAGTTGATAGTGATGTTTTCCGGAAGAATTTGTGTTGTTTATGTTCTTCTAAAATGTTTTGAAATTAAGCCAAAGAAGATAAACAACACTATCAGCACTCAATAACTAGCATAATATTGATTACTCCACTCAATCACCATCATCGATAGATTAGATTTCAGTTTCGTCCGTATTTGCTCTCTCTCCATTCGAATTAGGGAGAATTAAGGTATGCTAGCTGGTGCATCTTCCTTTCTAAATTCAACTTCATTAACCATCTTCTATATTTGTTGTCCTATGTTGCTTGGGTTAAGTTTGAACGATTTAGTTTTTTTTTATATAAATGACATATGTTTATATATAAATGGTCTATATTTTAGTATAAATTGTTTATGTTGTTCGTTGTTGCCGGTTTAGTTTTTTTTTTATAAATTGTCTATGTTTTACTATAAATTGTCCTCTTTTTTTTTTTTTTAATAAATAGTCTATGTTTTTGTAGAAATTGTTTATGTTGTGCTGTTGGTTTAGTTTTTTTATAAATTGTCTATGTTTTACTATAAATTATTTAGTTTTTTTTAATAAATGGTTTATGTTTTAGTAGAAATTATCTATGTTGTTCGCTGTGCTGGTTTAGTTTTTTTATAAATTGTCTATGTTTTACTATAAATTGTCTAGTTTTTAGTAGAAATTGTCTATGTTTTTGTAGAAATTGTCTATATTGTTTGTTATTGCCGGTTTAGTTTTTTTGTATAAATTGTCTATGTTTTACTATAAATTGTCTATTTTTTTTGTATAAATGGTCTATGTTTTAGTAGAAATTGTCTATGTTGTTCGTTGTTGTTGGTTTAGTTTTTTTATAAATTGTCTATGTTTTACTATAAATTGTCTAGTTTTTAGTAGAAATTGTCCATGTTTTAGTAGATATTGTCTATGTTGTTCGTTGTTGCTGGTTTAGTTTTTTTTGTATAAATTGTCTATGTTTTACTATAAATTGTTTAGTTTTTTGTATAAATGGTCTATGTTTTAGTAGAGACTGTCTATGTTGTTCGTTGTTGCTGGTTTAGTTTTTTTTTTTTTTGTATAAATTGTCTATGTTTTACTATAAATTGTCTAGTTTTTTTTATATAAATGATCTATGTTTTAGTAGAAATTATCTATGTTGTTCATTGTTGTTAGTTTAGTTTTTTGTATAAATTGTCTATGTTTTAATATAAATTGTCTATTTTTTGTATAAATGGTTTATGTTTTAGTATAAATTTTCTATATTTTTTGATGTTTTTGTTGTATGTATTAGGTTTTTGTAAAAAGGGTGGTCGAACAAAGAAATTGATTGATCATAAAAATTGAGACGTCGTGGAAGAGGGGTCGACGAACAAATCAAGAGCATGAAGAAAGCTATTTTGAAGATGTATTAAATGTTTTTGAAAAGACATGTGTATTTTATGAGTAAGTTTTCTAAGAAACACCCTCTAGATAGAGACATAGAAACAAAGTTTCTATATATTACATATTGACCCCAAACAAAAACTACTTCCTAAATACTACCCAACTAAGGGCCAACTACTAGATTGAGAAAATGGATCCATATATAAACGTTATAACCCGGAAAAACATACAAGCTGCCGTCATAAATGTTCAAAACAGTTCATACGAAAATTCTCTCTCTAAAAGCTCTCCACCAAAACAGTTCCGATCAAGCCGGTTTCTGATCGGAAATCGCTTCGAAAACTGTCAACTGAGAAGATCTGAGCTAGAAACCTTCATCTGGAGGTGGAACAAAGGTAAGATCTGATTTCGAACGTTTGTTTTGAGATTTCTGATTGTTTTTTATCATTCTTCATGTTACGTTGATGAGCTATTTTTCATCCTGTTTACGTCGATTTTAATTGAAATTTTTTATCGTTATTGTTCATAGATGCCGGAATCGGCTTCAGAATCTGCAACTACATACATTGATGATCCTACAGTGATTCAAACCACAGGTCCATGTTCTCTTCCAATACTGCTATGATTTCAGCCTTTTTGTTCTGTAAAAATTATACTACGAACTCGATGTGAAGTTGTTACAGACATAATATAATCACTATGTTCTCACTATGATCTGTAATATAATCACTATGTTCTCTGTCACTACTGCTATGATCTCTATTATTATCACTATGTTCTCTGTCTCTAGTATTATGATCTCTATCATAATTGTTATGTTCTCTGCATCTAATGCTATGATCTCTATTATAATTTTTATGTACTCTGCCACTAATGCTATGATCTGTATTTTTCATTGCTATGTTCTCTGCCTCTAGTATTATGATCTCTATCATAATTGCTATGTTGTTTGCATCTAATGCTATGATCTCTGTTATAATTTCTATGTTCTCTGCCACTAATGCCATGATCTGTATTTGTTATTGCTATGTTCTCTGCCTCTAGTATTATGATCTCTATCATAATTGCTATGTTCTCTGCATCTAATGCTATGATCTTTGTCATAAGAGAGTGTTTGAGGGAGGATTCAACACTCCCACCACTGATGAGGGTTGCAGACATTGTAGCTCGTCTAGAGCTGATTGAACTTCGCCACCCTCAACGTCTGATGTGGGCTTCTCAGTTGAGAAACCAGCTTGTCAACCTCCATTCAATGGGAGGTGGTAGGGGTGGTTCTTTTGAGAACCTCTACATGAATAAAGCTATCAAGTTTGTGGAGGGAATGCAGCGGTTGTAATCTTATATTTTTCCTGTTTTCAATCTATGTAATAATTCATCATTCAGTAGAATGCTTTTATCAATAAAAGATTATATTTTTCTTAATCACTGTGTTTGTGTTCTTTTTATTTATATTGAGTTCATACGTTATAATATTGAAATCATACATGATAACAATGAGATCATAGCTTCTTATATTGAAATCATAATTCGGAACAAAAGTATCACAACAGACATAACACTGAGAACATAATGTATAATAATGATATCATATAGAATAACAATGAGATCCTAGTTCTGAACAAAAGTATCACTGCAGATATAACACTGAGATCATAGCGTATAATAATGAGATCATAGTGTATAACATTGAGATCATAGGTACTTATATTGAGATCATAATCCATAAAACTGAAGAAAGAGAATAATTCTCCTTAGCAGGATTTGCAGCCCTCATCAGTGGTGGGAGTACATAATCCTCCTTAGCAGGATTTGCTATGTCTTTACTACCCTTCACAGGCACCCCAACAAGCTGTGACTTCCCCCTACTACCGGGCTTCACCTTAAGCCGCTCATTATCAGGCTTGAAAATATTATTCTTGTTGCCCCTATTCTTCTTAACATTCTTTGCATCAGGCACTAATGAAAGAAGAGAAAGGGAAAAGAGACATAAAATATAAAGAACAAAAAACTACTCTGTTCAACAAAAACTATGTCCTCAAAGAATACAAGGTATGATTACAACATAAACAACTATGTTCTCAAGCAAAAAATAAATCTATGATCTCAACATACACAAGTATGTTCTCAACCAAAGACACTATGTTCTCAAGAAAACAGTCTATGATCTCAACATAAACAACTATGTTCTCAAGCAAAACATCCTATGATCTCAACATAAACTACTATGTTCTCAACCAAAAAAACTATGATCTCAACAAAAACAAAGTTAACATCTCAATATAAAACACCTATGATCTCAACAGAACAATGACAACTATGTTCTTAAAAGCATAGATACTAACTATGTTTCACAGAACACAACAAGCAAAAAAAATCCACTATGTTCTCAACCAAACCAACTATGCTATAAATAAAATGCATATAGGCTAAGTGGTAGAGAATATTGATTACACTGCCAAAAAAAAAAAAAGATGTTCATATACGTAAACATAGTGGATATTGCTAAGAACATAGAGTATATTGGTGAGAAGATAGTGCATATACGTAAAATCATAGAAAAATACAGTAAAGACCAAAACTCAAGGTAATATTGTAAAAAACAGAGCATAAAATGACTGTTAGGTTATAAATGAAAACATAGGACATATTCCAGAGAACATGGGATGGTTGAGAACATAGCCATATACGAAAGAATTTAAAAACGTTGTATACCTTATTTTTTCATATCTAAGTTGATGATTGAGGTCGGATTTGAATGAAAACATTGCTCAATTCATATGCAAGCATTATTATGCCTCATACTACAAAAAAATTCGCGAAAAAAAAAACTCGAACAAAACCCTAGAACACAAAAACTGAAAAATAAACGAAATCACACAACGACAACTATAACAAAACACTTACAAATAAGTTTCTAACAGATTTGAGCAGGAGAGCAGTAAGATCTCACTCTAAAGAGCAGTTGCATAAGAGAAAATGGCAGAGAACAGTAGTGACATGTGAAGAAACTGTCCAAAAAGGAAGAAAGAAAAGAGCCTTATAAACCTGACCCGTGATGAAAGTGGTACTGACCCGGATCTGCAAGAGGATCCGCGAAAATAGGTTAAAAACACATATGTAATGGTAAATTGCAAAACAGTCCTGTTTCTAGATAAATTAACTAAAGACCGTTTCTTATGAGACTTTGTGGTGTTTTATAGGTTGTAAATTAATTTTGATTTTTTTATTATAGTGTATTGAAATTTATTGGTTGACGAATGAAATTGAAGTGCATGTTTATTTTTCTAAATATTGTGTTTTGATTGGATAAATGGGTTGTTACTAATGTTTGCTTGCTAAACATAGTCAAATTCACGATAAACATAGACAATTTGATGATAAACTTAGATAATTTGATGTAAAAATTAATATATATACTTGGATTTAGATGAACATTGATAGCTTAGTAAGTTTTGTTTTAAAACAAAATTCACGGCCGGGTCGTCCCGTGAAAAAATCAGATTGTCTAGTTTTTAGGGTAAATTATCTATGTTTATCTGTTATAGAGGACTCTACATGTAGGGGTATCGCAAGACGGACTCAAAATATTAATCTTGTCAGGCCTTCTTGACGACTTTGACACAAAAGATGTGGAAATAGCTTTTACCATAGCACATGAGGTACAATTAATATTCGGAAGTCTACTTGAATATCTTAAATAATACTCATGAACAATTAATATAGGAGCAAATTTTATTTTACACTTAAACCTTTAGGCTCACTTTGAGTTTGCACTAAAACCTTTTTTTTTTTTAAAGCGTTTCAAAACTTTCATTGTAACACAAGGTTGTATAAACATTTGCTCAAATTTACTCTTAATTGATGGTATTATATTCCCTTTTCATTGTTACTTTGTTTTATTATTAATGTTCACAAGAAATAGTGGCATTGAACAATAAGAAACTTCCATGGACAACAGTGTTCACATAGGTGTCTTCTTATTGTTCAATGCCACTATTTATTGTGAACATCACTGAGATCTCATACATGAACAAGGATTGAAAAAGAAGCATGAAATCAAGTACAAATGCAAGCATGAACCCCAAAAGAGACTTCAATCTCATTAGTGTCATCCATGTGCCATGCTAGTGAAGGAATTAATAATAAAAAACACAGAACAATGAAGGTGGAATATAATACCATCAATTAAGAGTAAAATTGAGCAAATTTTCATACAACCTTTGTGTTACGGTGAAAGTTTTTGAAACGTTTTGTTGCAAAGTGTAAAAAAAAAAGAAGGTTTTAGTGCAAACTCAAAGTGAGCCAAAATGTTTAAGTGTAAATAAAATTTTCTCTTAATATAAAGACTAGAATGTAAGAACACACTACACGCGTTATTGTGACACCTAATTACAAATAATTGACAAAATATATGAAGGTAAGTAATATCATTGTTTTTAATAATGGATTGTCATTTTTCCGAGTTGAATTAGGATTTAGATAGTGCGAATTAATATGTTTATTTCAGTTGGAAAAGATGGAGAAGAAAGATTGGTTATTACTGTATTTTTTTTTTATGGTAAATTGATTTTGTTGTGGTTGAATTAGACCTTGAAATTTAATTGTAGAAGACAGATTAAGTTTTTTTAATGAGGGATTGATTTTGTTAGTGTTGTATTAGGGTTTGTAATTTAATTGGAGAAAATAAATTGTTTTTTAATTAAAGTCTAATTTACATATATATTACAAATAAGTCCAATTTAACTTAAATTAAGTACTCAATTGCACAACTTCAATAGTTGTCCACTTTTATATATATATATATATATATATATATATATATATATATATATATATATATATATATATATATATATATATATATATATATATTCAAAGTATTTTTTCAAAGTAATATAATAATTCACAAAGTTTATAATTCAATTTAAATTTCATCCATTGATGTTACTTATTCAATTTGAATCTGGTACATACATGTATCATTGTTTAAGTAGAAGGTGCAGGGTTCGAATCTCATTGGCGTAAGTTTCTCCCTTTTATTTATTATTTTTAAATATTTTCAAAAATCACCGATTCATTAGTTTATATAAAAAAAAACCTTAACACATGTACGTAAATACTAGTTCAAAGTAGTATAATATTTCACAAAGTTTCTCTAAGTTTTCAATTCAATTTAAATCCCATCCGTTGGTCTTGCTGATTCAATTTGAATCTGGTACGTACATGTGTCATTTTTTAAGACTTTAAGTAGAAGGTGCAGGGTTCGAATCTTATTGGCGTAAATTTCTCCCTTTTATTTATTATTAATTTTTTTCTCTTTTTACAATCACAGATTCATTGGTTTATATAAAAACTATTAACACACATAGTGTGTTACGTCAATGATAGTATAGTATAATAATTCACAAAGTTTCACTAAGTTTACATAAACTTAGGGTCATTTGTCGGGAAATTAGAAGAAATCCATGTACATTCCTACCTAAACGGACTGGATATTTATTCCATATAAGAGCCGGTATTGTTTTCATCAGTTTCTCTGGAATCAATTATGTTGGTAAGGTGTAATTCTAGCTTATGCACTACTCATATTGTAAGACTCTTTTTATTGTCATCAATCATCAAATGTAGTAATGAGAAATTTTTAGCATGTTTTTCAGTTATGTTAATGGATTAATATTCAGCTCTTTGGTTATTTTCAATTTTCAGCCAGTTACTCTTACAAAATATATAATACACTTGGCACGCGGTGGCACGCGTTGGCACCGCGTAAGAGCGGTGCTATAACACTAGTATTATTATATGCATCTTTTATGGACTTCAAGTCCAGACAGTATGAAACAGACAAAAATTCATTTCGGTAAAAAAGTACTAATTGTGAACTAGCTGCACAAAGAGGAGGAAAAGAAGAGGAAGGACAGTTGCAAAATTAAAAACTTAAAAAAGTTTTTTACAATACAATCCGTCCGAATGATCTTTCGAATAAATCCTAGTCCAAAAACAAGCGCCTACGCAACACTTTCTTCATCAGCACTTGTATTTTCAACCTAGTGGTGGGGGCAATTTCTTCCCAAAAAAAATTACCACCAATAGAGACTAGAGAGTAAGAGAGAATAAAAAAGTTCAAAAGAAGATGAGCATTTGAGTTGAATGCTGAACCTCAAATTCAAAAGAAAGACAGCTGAACTTGGTGAAATGTTACAACTTCTCACAGCACATGATCTCATCTCTTAGAATCAAAGTATGCAACTTTCATATTGGAAATCTGCCTATAATATAATGTAGTATAACATAACATCAGTCCACAACTTCACGTCCATGTCCAAAATAGCAAGGCATACAATAAAGAACAGAAGTTGGGATGATTGTAAGGAAGTAGTAAGAATATACAGACGCACAAATATAAGAAGAGGAAAGACCGTTGCATACTGCAGCATTAGGAACTCTAAGAAAGTCAAATCCAACTTTTGCAATTTTTTTATGTTATTCTTTAGACTCCATAAGACTCTGTTAGCCAGTATTTCCACATAGTGGTGGGTCTAATGGTCCCAAACAGCAGGATTAAAATTTACTTAGACATTGATTATTGCCGGAACTCACATTTAACATATCATCCTCATCAAAGCTGAAACTACCATGTCTGAACTAAGTCTAAGAGCAGCTCCGAGAACAACATGTGTTGTATTTCTCTGGTTCTTGCTTTTCTGTACTGCTTCAAGTATCACTTTCGAAAACAATAGCAGTACTGATTATGCAGCTCTAATAGCCTTCAAATCCAAACTCATACTAAAACCTGATAACATTCTCTCCACCAATTGGACCTCAAACACTCACTACTGCACTTGGTTTGGTATAAAATGTTTCAATCATAGAGTCACGATTCTTTCTCTCCCTGAATTAGCTCTTGGTGGCGAACTGTCTCCACAAATTACCAATTTGACTCAACTTGAGGTCCTTGAGCTCCAAAGCAACGGGTTGGGAGGATTTCTGCCGAACGAATTGGGATCCTTGCAACAACTCAGGATTCTCAGGTTATATAATAATTCTCTTCAGGGCAGCATGCCCGCAAATTTGAGCAGGTGTCAGAGGTTGCAACGACTTGATTTGGGAGATAACTTGATTACAGGTTCCATACCTCCGGAGCTTGGTAGACTGGCGAACCTTGAACTATTAAACCTTGCTAACAAGCTTACAGGTAATATTCCAACTTCACTTGGTAATTTGTCAAGATTAGAGTACTTGTATCTGGATCAGAATGATTTAGGTGGCTCTATTCCATCAGAGCTTGGCAAGTTAACTAAACTCTTAGATCTCAGGATGAGTAATAATAATCTAGTTGGCAATATCCCTGATTCATTAGGTAACTTGTCAAGATTAGAGTTATTCTGGCTGGACGAGAACCATTTGGATGGCGCTATTCCATCAGAGCTCGGGAAGCTAAGGAGACTCTTAAAACTCAGAATTGGTAGTAATAACCTAGTTGGCAATATCCCGGATTCATTTGGTAACTTGTCAAGATTAGAGTTACTCTACCTAGAGGAGAACCATTTGGATGGCGCTATTCCATCAGAGCTCGGGAAGCTAAGGAGACTCTTAGAACTCAGAATGGGTAGTAATAATCTGGTTGGCGATATCCCGAATTCATTTGGTGACTTGTTAAGATTAAAGGTCTTGTATCTGTTCGAGAATGATTTAGAGGGAGAGATACCTTCTTCGATATGCAATGCCACAAATATCATTAACCTCGACCTTTCAGAGAACAGGCTTAGTGGACCTGTCCCAATGATGCTTGGAAATCTAGTATATCTGGAGGAAATGAGTCTATCAATGAATTCACTCACTAACAATCCAGTTTCCACACCACTCAACTTTTTAAAATCATTGGTGAACTGTCAACATCTGCAGTATCTAGAGTTTTATTCTAATCCACTCAAAGGCAAAATACCAGAATACATAGGCAACATGTCAACAAGTCTAAGAAAATTCAATGCAGGATCATGTGGGTTGAAGGGTCACATTCCAAATGAATTTGGAAACTTGAGCCACTTGAATGCCCTGTACCTATATGGTAATGATCTTCAAGGTTCGGTACCTTTTTCGTTATCAGGCATGCGAAACTTAGAGGCCATATACTTGTCAGGAAACATATTGGAAGGCTCTATTCCTACTGTATTTTGTAGCATACACATCTTAGGCTTTCTGGATCTCTCTTCTAACAACTTTTCAGGCCCAATCCCGACATGCTTCCAGAATCTAACTCAGCTCAGAATGATTTCTCTAGCAGCTAACAAACTGAATTCCACTGTTCCTCTAGACTTTTGGAAATCGGGGAGTGTTCAAATAATCAATTTGTCCAGAAGCCTTTTGTATGGCAATATACCAGCAGATGTGGGAAACTTACATGCAATCACTAACATGGACCTCTCTTTTAACGATTTCTCTGGTCAAATTCCAAACTCTATAGGATCACTTCAGAATTTGTTGTATGTGAATATGTCCCGAAATCATTTTCAAGGTCCAATACCAAATACTTTGAGCAATTTGATAGTCCTGGAATCCTTAGATCTTTCATCAAATGACCTCTCTGGTGGTGTACCTGCATCCCTTGGATCAATTCGAGATCTCCAATATCTCAATCTTTCATTCAACAGGTTACATGGAGAAATTCCAAATACCGGAGTGTTTGCAAATATCACCTTTCAAAATTTGATGGGGAATCCAAACCTTTGTGGGGCTCCTAACTTGCAGTTTCCGGTGTGCTCACCTCAAGCCTCTGGACGAAGAAAACGACGAACATCTTTTTATCTTAAGATAACAGTTCCCATTGTTGTGGCTTCTTTGCTAGTGTTGACTTTGGCTCTTTTGTGTATGAATCAGAAATTTTCGAAAGCGAAACCCAAAATTGCATCTCAATCAGAAATTTCTCTGGTGGATAACTTGATTATATCCTATCATGAACTTGTACGAGCAACACAGAATTTAAGTGTGGCAAATCTTGTGGGAGAAGGAAGTTCTGGTATGGTTTATAAGGGTGAGCTATCTGATGGGACTATCGTAGCCATCAAAGTCTTCAAAATACAGTATGTGATGGCACTCAGAAACTTTGACGCAGAATGCCAGGTTTTGAGGAATGTGAGACACAGAAACCTTGTGAAAATCATCTCGACTTGTACAAGTTTAGATTTCAAGGCCATGATACTAGAGTTCATGCATAATGGAAGCTTAGATATGTTGTTGCACTCAGACAGCACTTCACTGAGTCTTGTTGAAAGGCTCGATATCATGATTGATGTGGCATTGGCCATGGGGTACCTCCACCATGAGTACACAGTTCCCATTGTGCATTGTGATCTGAAGCCTGCTAATGTACTTTTGGACAAGGATATGATAGCTCATGTTGCAGATTTTGGGATCTCTAAAATCTTGGCTGAAGATCAAGAATTCGTGCAGACTAATACTCTAGGAACGATTGGATATACAGCTCCAGGTATGACCCCTCTTTACAGTGAACAAGTACTAGAACTTCTTTGCCACTTGGTTGCTCTAATACATACCTTTTTATTGTTATTTTGTTGTCAAGATGAGTCTTCTTGCCTTGTTAAAGAACATTTTTGAGGTTAAACAGTGACGACTTACATGGTTAACATTGATCTTTTGATCATTTATGCTACTTTAGGACCTATTCATTTTTTCCGCATGTTTGCTTATTAATCTCAAATTTTCACTGTGATTGTTAACTTTGAATGTGTCTCGATATATAACATTTATTATATATGTTAACTTTGATTGCTGTAGAGTACAATTTAGATGGACATGCATCCACAAAGGGTGATGTTTACAGTTTTGGGATTTTGTTACTTGAGACATTCACCAAGAAGAGACCGACAGATGATATGTTTAATCAAGACTTGAGTTTGCATCAATGGGTATCCGAAGAATTCCCCGAAGGATTGATAGGGGTGTTGGATTCCAATTTGTTCCCCAATTCTAGTTCTTTCAACGAAAACAACACTGCCAGAATTAATAGGGAACATAAACAGATTGAACAAACACTCGTGCCAATAATTCGTGTGGCTCTGCTGTGTTTGAAAGAGGTGCCTGAGGACAGGATTGAGATGAAAGCCATCGTGCCACAGCTGAAGAAAATCAGAGTTGGACTGAAGAAGCGAACCACTAACCGTACCACAACTTTGCCTAGGCCCTAGGGCCTAGGGGTCAGTTAACTGTCGTATATATACCATGCTTTTTGTGGATGCTTTTTGCAAAATAAGTACCTACTCGGTACAAAATAAGTGGGCCGTTAGAGCATGGAATTCTGTGTAATATGCACGTATGAGTACTATCAGATATCCGTTTTCTATTATCTAACGAGTAATGCATAATTTGTTTTGATGCCTTGATGAGGAACAGTGAACCACCAAACATTATGTTCTAGCAGCATTTCGAGTACGTATAATATATGTAGTTTGGATAAAACTTTGATTATAAATACATAAGTATACGCTGCATAATATATAGTAGTTACTTAAGATTCAGAAGATAATATAATGTTGCTTAAAGGAATCGAAGTTATATAGTTGTCAGCTTGTAGTCACTCAATCAACCAACATGTTAGTAAACCAGGGACGTTTATGGGTGTTTCTATAAATATTTTATGATGTTGAATTGATGCAAGTCATGTTATGTTGCTCTATCATAGGGGTGAACCCAACAACTTAACATGATAAAAGTTGAGCTGTGTTTGTATTTTGATTTCCCTTATTTTTCATCTGCCGATCTATTTGTCCACTACAACAAATATGGCTTGTAGCGACGCCTAGTTTTTATGACGGTTAATAACCGTCGCAAATGTAGACAGCGACGACGGTTTTTAGTGATTTGCGACGGTTACTAACCGTCGCAAATAATAGATGGTTTATTTGAAATAAACAGTGAAAAGAAGTTGAGGAGTGAAACCGAAACACTGAAAGTTTTCCCATCTTAACTAATTCTACCTGAACTAAATTTACGGACAAAAAAATTGATTAAAACCTAATTCCCAAAATTAAACCTAAGTAGGAAATATCAGAAGCAAATTTATATTCTTTTTCGACTCCACCACTGCCACAGAAACGATCGCCAATCTCACTCGATCTCCGCCACCCCACCGCTCGATCTCTGCCACCGTCACTCCACCGCTCGACCTCCGCCACCGCCACCCCACCGCTCGATATCCGCCACCGTCACTCCACCGCTCCACCGTCACTCCACAGAAACCTAAGTAGGGCTTGATTTCGTGTTGCACTTTCAATTGATAGGTAATTTTGATTCTTCGTATGAATTTAATTACTCTATTGTTTATACCATGTATCTATCGATTCAGTACGTTTAGGATCTGATAAAATTGTTTGCGTACTTGATGTTGTGTTGAATTGTGGCTATTGAGGAATTATGTTGTATATTTCCCTTGATTATATGCTTGGGAAGGTATTTTCTGAAATTTTTTACTTGTATTGCCTCTTAATAGCTGAAGAACCAGTCACAATTTTCATTTTCTCACTGGTAATCGTTCGCTTATGGTTTTCCCTGAATTTTGCAGTTTTGCTTGTTGTTCTGCTTTGATTCTGTAGCTTGCTGCTTTATTCCTTGATTTAGCAAATTATAGTGTACGATGTCAAGTAGATGTGCATAAGAACATTGAGTATTAATAACAGCACAATGCAAACAATTTACATCAGTGAAACTATTAGATCAATCCTGAGTATGCTAAAGCTGCAAAAATCCAAGCCCCAACTTTTCTGTAATCCAAGCCCTTGAATTGAACACTGTATTCATGACGAGTTTTGTGTATTTCAGGTCCCTAAAACAACTACTCGAGTTCAATTCTCCCATGTATACTGGAAAGCACTCCAAACAATCTTCGTTTCTAAGTAATAAGGCTACAACCTCTGCCAATAAGTTTCCATCCTACTCACGCTTAAATAAATCAGCCTCAGTTTCAGTCCAAAATACCAACTGATATTGCTGGTCCTTCAACCCAACCATTGCCTATATATTCAAAAAAACGGCCCTTCCTTTCACACTCAATTTCATCTCCAGATCATGATCCAAATAGATTTTCTGAATTCAGCGATAATGATGCTGAACAATCTGATGGGCCTTCAGGTCGTAGTTTTTTGTTATTTCTAATATTAAGCTTTGTTCATAATTAATTTTATTTTAACATAACATATTTGATATTTTTGTATGTAGTACCGAGTATGAAAAGAGGCTGAGGTCGCAGCACACAAATGCTCAAGACGTGGGGTGGTGAACCTTCTAAAGTGGAACTCAATGAGCTCAACCAAGCTGTTGGTAAAAATGCAGGTACAATGGCCAGCCAAATGGGTCGTAAGGTAAAACATGGGAATCTCTTTCCCCTTGATTGTAAGGACTGGAGAATTATGGACAACTACATCAAAGACTTAACATGGCTGGAGTTTCAAGTAAGCGGTCTCTCCTTGTAGTGCCAAGTTTGTAGGAATAACCTGTGAACACAGATTTTGTCATGTCTGAACTCTAGGCTATGCTGTCAATAACAAAACAACCATACATTAAATATTATTTTTCTCAATTATGCAGTCAATATTGCTGTCATTAAAGGGTTGCCTGTCTAACTGTACTAACTTGTTTGCAAGAATTTAAAGGGTTGTCTGTCTTTCTTGTGGGGGTGAAGTGTTACTTAAACTGTAAACCTCGTTTGCAAGCTAGTATATGTTGATTGTAATTATAACTAGCAATTTTTACATGAATGGTTGTTTTTGGATGCAGGCTAACTTTGCTCTTGAGGACCGGTATAAGAAAGAATTTTTTAAGAAGCTGGGTAATATTTGGAAAAACTGGAAGCATGAAGTGAAGAGTACCTATTACGAAGCTTATAGAACTGATGAGGAACGATTAGCAAATTGTCCTGATATGGTGGAGAAGGAACAATGGCCAAAATTAGTGGAATTTTGGAGCTCAAAAGAAGGAAAGGTGATGGCTGTTTTCTAAATATGAACCTTCTATTTGTATGCTTCTCTTTTTCTGAATCAAGATTTTAGAATCTTAGAGGTCTCTTTGTTCATTTTTATATGTAGCAAATAAGTGGTGTGAACACATATAATCGGAGCAAACTTAGAGTTATTGCACGAACAGGAAGAAAAAGCTTTGCAACTGTGAGAGATGAGGTTTCATACAATTTTCTAACGTAAACTTAGAAGTCAGTTACGTCCCTTCTCATTCTATATATTCTGATTTTTGTCTTTTTGTAGGTTACAAAAGAAAAAGGAGATATTTCTGATTTTGAATTCTGGATGCTAACGAAAGTCGGAATGGCAAAGACCCCACTCGACAAGAAAACAGCCAAGTTTGTTGTGTGTGCTCATATACATCTTTTAATATATTTAAATTTTAGATGGCGTTGGTACATACTCTTCGGATTTAATTTTAAGGTCTACTTATGAATACCACGCCTCAAGGCATGCCGACTCATAAGGTAAAGGTCATATTCTCTACTTTCCTTTTTCCTTTCATGGTTTGCTAAATTCTGTTTTGTTTATTTACTGATCCATTAGGCTCCTTTTTTATCTTCATGTTGTTGCGTAACTCTTTATTCTCTTTCCTTTCTTATTCTTGATTTGCAGAATGTTCATGCGCCTCAAACACGAGCACAGCCGAGTAACCAGGTCAATATTACTCGGGACACTCAAAATACCGATCAGCCGAGTAGCCATGTAATGCCAGGTTCTAACACATGCACTCACGAAAACCCTCAAGTTACTCAAAAGGTAATTTATATGCTTGCAAGTTATTATGGAAACTCAGTTTAGTATTTGATAACTAATATGATGTAGAAATTGACAATAGTATATCATTGTTTTGCAGTGTATCCATGGGCCATCATCCAATACAACTCAAACACAACCACAACCTGCATCCAACAACCTTAAAAAGAATGTGCCGACTAGGTAAATTCTTAGTTCTTATTTACAGTACTAGAATATAATGTGGACTAGTAAAATTTATATATTAATCACATTGATTTTGATTCTTCAGGAGAATTTTGGCTGGGGTCGGTAAAGGGACCAAATAGTTTGCTGAATGAAATTCCGGTTCACCTACAGAACTTGGGTAAGTTTCGACCCCTGCTCAATATCTCTTTTCAGTAGTTTCTGTCATGTGCTTATCTGCAGATGCATTTTATGCTTAATAACTGTTGTTAGAGAATTATATTGATGCTATTGTATAATCTGTAGCTTATAGAAGCTTTGTTGATACTCTATGATGGACTGTTCTTGGTTTAGGAGTCTTGTAATTTAGTTGAAGACATCTTTTAGTTTGTTTAGCTTTTCTGGTCTGATTTGGTTATATAGTTAGATTGAGTGGCATGTTTACTGCATATAGTATTTTAAGAAGTTTAAGGTGAATAAATGAAACTGAGGCATGGAATATGTTTACTCATAACTTATGTGCTGCAACAGTTTAAGGTGAATAAATGTAACATGATTTTAACTACGAGTCAAGTTCACTAAGACTCATGATTAATCATGACAGTTCGTCTGTAATAATCAGATTAGTTTACAGTTTTGATAAGGCTTAATTTATTCCTTCAGCTAAATCATTGACCAGGATTTGATGCTTGGAATTTAAGTATTCATGTATGTATATCTTAACATTATAGTTAATGGCATGACCTTAATTATATTGATTATTGATTAGTCGTTGGAATCTCAACTTAATTAAGATGAGAGTTGAGATTGGAATCAGATTCCCAGAAATTATATGGCCAGCTAGCTAGATTAAGATTGAGATCATCAAGCTTTTTGCCGTTAATTGTCTATGTTTGTATCTCACTACTACTCACAAATTAAGTAGTCTATTCATTGAGCTCTCTATGCCTTTTGTTCTTCGGTGTTCCATTCGCATGCTTATTCTAATTTCTGCCAATTTCTTGTCCTTGCAGATTTCCTTCATACCTGCATCAGCTTCAAATAGTGACAAGATTTTTGTAGATGATCAGAATTCACGGCCGGAAGCATCTTTCCTTCAATTCATCTTTGGGGTGCCTGTTTTGCCCAAAACTGATGATTATGAATACCTTCTAGTGTTTTTATCAATTATCTTCAGTTTTGATTACATTTTTGGAAGGATGTGATTTTATTGGACTGTTTTTAAGGTGTTGAAAGTTGATTTATACTATGAGAAAGTTGATTTGTGGACTATTTAGTAAGAACTCTACTTTTTTTGGGGTTTGTTTTTGGTGAAATACTATAAAGTTTTGTATCATTTTAGGTGATTTTGTAATTCTGGGATTATTTTAGATATTTGGGTATAATTTTGTGCTGAAAATATAAAGAATTTAATGTACAGGGATTAATGTGCAAATATGATAACTAGGGTTTAGGGCTCAGGGTTGGGGGGTGGTTTAGGGTTAGTATCCAACTTTAACTACGAATTAATCATAAATTGTAAATGTAAGATGTTCAATTTTTTTATATAATGAAAATTTAGCCCTTAAAGTTTCATTATATAAAAAAATTGAACATTTTATATTTGCAGTTTAAGATTAATTCGTAGTCAAAGTTGAAAAATTTTCACCGCAAAAAGTCAAAGCGGGAAGTTTGATCCGGGGCGGATGGAGTATATCTTTCCTTGCTAATGGAATTGATCAGTAAAATTTAGAGGTTGGAGGCTCAAGAATAGAATAGGAGTTATTAAATTCTACTTTCATGCTCTTTTTCAAGATCTGCATCTCCTTTGCAGTGATGTGCAAAAGTAGTTATTCGTGGTGTGACTGCAAACTATAAAATTGAGGTCTTCACATTGAAAGAATATAATTCCGTAATCTTCTCATTACCATAATTGTACATATTTATACAAGAGTAATCTTATAATATAGGCTATAAACTAAGAATCTAAGCTAAACTAGAATCTAAATACAACAAGGAATACAACAATAGTAGAGATATGAAATACTTAGCAGACTAAGATATTTCACATTCTAACACTCCCCACAGTCGAAACTGGAGGTTCACGAACATTAAGACTGGTCCGAAAGTCATCGAATAGGACAAGAGGCAGCCCCTTAGTAAAGATATCTGCCACCTGATATCTGGAAGGCACATGACGAACTCGAACCTCACCACGCGCCACTTTCTCTCGAACAAAATGGATATCCATTTCAATATGCTTCGTGCGCTGGTGTTGGACAGGATTCCCAGAAAGATAAATAGCACTCACATTGTCGCAATATACCAATGTAGCCTACCGAATAGGACAATGTAACTCCAGAAGAAGATTACGAAGCCAACAGGACTCAGAAACAACATTAGCCACCCCCCTATATTCGGCCTCTGCACTGGAACGGGACAAAGTCGGTTGGCGTTTCGAAGACCAGGAGAGTAGATTGTCCCCCAAGAAGACACAATAACCTGATGTGGAACGGCGTGTATCGGGACATCCTCCCCAATCAGCATCAGTATAAGCAACAAGCTCGAAGAGAAGAAGAAGAAGAAGAAGATAAGTGAAGACCAAGACGAAGCGTACCCTGGAGATACCGGATAATACGCTTCAAGGCATGCATATGTTCCTCGCACGGATCATGCATATGAAGGCAAATCTGTTGGACAACATAAGAGATATCGGGCCGTGTAAAAGTAAGATACTGTAGAGCACCAACAAGATTACGATACAAAGTCGGATCAGCAAACGGCACCCCCGTAGTAGCACCAACTTTCGGCTTTGTGTCCACAGGAGTTAGACTTGGCTTGCACAAGCTCATACCAGCCCGGTCGATGATCTCTGCGGCATACTTCTGCTGAGATAAAAATAAGCCATCCTTATGACGAGTCACACTAATGCTGAGAAAGTAATTCAAGAACCCTAAGTCCTTCATCGCAAACTCAGAGCTAAGATGCGTCATGATCGATATACGTAAATCCTCTGACGAAGCCGTCAAAATAATATCATCGACATATAACAGCAAGTAAGCCGTATCCGACCCACGAGTGTAGATAAACAATGAAGTATCAGATTTACTATTAGAGAAACCAATAGACGATACGAAATCAGCAAACCGCTTATACCATGCCCTAGGAGCTTGCTTAAGTCCATATAAAGATTTCCGCAATAAACATACATAATCCGGATGCTGCTTGTCGCGAAAACCCATCGGTTGGTGCATATAAACTGTCTCCTTCAGATTGCCATGTAGAAAAGCATTGCTGACGTCGAGCTGATGAATGGACCATCGCTTCGAAAGTGCAATACTGAGAACCGTACGAATGGTCACCGGTTTACAACCGGACTAAACGTCTCTCCACAATCAATGCCGACTCGCTGAGTTTTACCATCACCTACAAGACGGGCCTTATGCCTCTCAAATGAACCATCAGATTTAACTTTATGAGTAAAAATCCACATAGATCGGATGACATTAACATTTGGGGGGCGTGGAACCAAATCCCACGTCTTATTTTTAATAAGAGCATCAAATTCATCGGACATAGCTAATTTCCAATTCGTGTCACGAAGGGCAGCCAAAGGGTTACGGGGTAGAGGGGAACGCGTAACAATGGTGGTATGAGCATGAGAGGGATAAAAAATCGAATTAGGCTTTAGTATACCATGTTGGCTGCGTGTGACGGGACGATAGGTGGATATGTAGTATACCGAGATGAACGGATAGGTGGTGATTGGGCCGAAGATGGTCCAGAAGTCGGTGATGGCGAATCGAGATTGGGGAACAAAATGGGTTGGGCTGTATGGGTGGGAGTATGGCATTGGGCTTGAGGAGTAAGCTGTTGGGCCGAAGAAGAATTGGTGGACTGAACACGCTGGACTGAAGGAGTCCGCTGTTGGGCCGCAGTGTAAGGAGAACGCTGCTGGGCCGGAGAAGGGGAATGGGGAGGCTGGGCCGTATGTAGAGGAAACGGCTGGGACTCAGAAATTTGATGGAAAATATGTGGAGAAACACCATCACCCAAAAAATCATAGGCACCGATATTAGAGTGATGAACCTTAGCAAAGGGAAAATTGGTTTCATCAAAGTGCACATGATGGCATATAATGATTTTACGAGTGGTTAAATCATAACACTTATAACCTCTATGATTTTCAGGATAACCCAAGAAAACGCAAGGAGTGGAACGGGCTTGCAATTTTCGAATAGTGGTGGAAGGGAAAAGTGGATAACACAAACACCCAAAAACTCGAAGATGAGAGTAAGATGGAAGTCGATGATAGAGCACCTGAAGAGGAGATTTATCGGCAAGCAACTTACTTGGAATAATATTGAAAAGATGGGTGGTCATATGAAGTGCATGATGCCAAAAAGAAGGTGGCAAAGAGGTATGAATGAGAAGTGTACACATGACATTATTAATGGATCGAATTTTTCGTTCGGCCTTTCCGTTTTGAGAAGATGTATGTGGGCAGGAAAAACGAAAAGATATTCCATTAGAATCACAAAATTGCCGAAAAGAATGATTATCGAATTCTCCCCCATTATCACATTGTATGGTTTTGATATTGCGTTCAAACTGGGTTTGGATATGGGCATGAAATTTCGAAAAAATTGAGAAAACTTAGAATTTTTGAGCAATGGGAAATATCCACAAGAAATTCGAAAAATCATCTAAAAGAAGCACATAATATCGATGGCCAGAAGAACTCAAAGTAGAAGTCCAAAGATCACTATGAATAATATCGAAAGGCATACAAGTAGAAGTTGATGAAAGAAAAGGCAATTTTATATGTTTCCCAAGAACACAAGATTGACAAGTAGTAGACCTAGATGAACTATTACAAGCAATCAATTTATTTTGCCGAAGAAAAGCTAAGACCGAATCTCCTGGGTGACCCAAACGAGCATGTCAAAGAGTGGATGCAAGACAAGTAGTCGGGGAAGAGGCCGGATAAGGACTGGAAGGAGTGATGGGGTAGAGTGGGCTGGTACTATCACATCTCATGAGACGGGTCCCCGTCTGTAAATCATGCATAGAAAAACCAAAAGGATCAAACACTACCGACACACGATTATCAGTTGTAAACTTACGAACTGATACTAAATTCTTAATAAGATTTGGACTGTGTAAGACATGTTTGAGGGATAATGGTGGGTGAGGGGAAGATAAAGATGTATGACCATAGCCACGAATCGGAATAGACTGACCACTACCAACAGTAACACCATTATTATTGCTCATATTAAAATAAGACGTGAGATTACCTGGAGTGGATGTCATATGCAAAGAAGCCCCGGTGTCCATATACCAGTTAGGATCCGGCTGCGAAAAAGACATAGTGTGCATGGCAGAATCAATATCCGTTGGAGCATACTGAGAACCTGCATACGCCTGTTGCTGCTGTTGTTGGGGTCGCTGGCCCAAGATTCTGGGCTGACGCTTCCCGTTGGGCCGACTCCATGGCTGGGTCGGGTAAGAGACGGCAGAAACCATGGGCGGCATCCAAGTCCTGAGGGCATGGCCCAAGATTGGGGCCTACCTGAAAAATTGATGCCGCTTTGACTGCCGGACCGGTTTCCACCACGACCCGCGCCGTTTTGACCTCCGAACTACTGTCCCGAGCCGCCCTTCTTTTTGTTGTTTCGCTGCCTCGATTGCTTTCCACGACCTTGACCCGTCGGACAAGAATCATGCGTCTCATCCGAATCACGCATAGCAACCATCATCGCATCATCATTCCCAGCATCGGCTTCCTTCATGCTAGTTTCTTCTAATGCTAACATGGATCGAACTTCATAGAAAGGAGGTAAAACCTTCATGTGTCGAATAACAGAAGCAACACCTTTGTAAGCTGGTGTAAGACCCCCCCCCCCCCCACCATACGGAGAACAAGACGATTATTGGTAATCGGAGCCCCTACGTTCTTGAGTTGGTCGGAAGGAGTCTTTAGATGTTGACAATAAGCAGAAACTGATGAAAAATCCCGTAAATAAGAGTTGTTAAACTCGTGTTCTAGAGCAACCGCACGAGAATTCTCATTGTCTTGAAACAAATCGCGAAGGAGATTCCATAAAGTCATAGTCGAAACATCCGCTTCAATAATGGTGTTTAAGAGATCGGTCGATATAGTGGAATAAATTCACTGCACCACAGCAGCATCCAACGTGTCCCATAGTTCCTGTTCGTCATCCTTGAGCGGCTCCTTTTCAATAACTTTCCCATCCTTGGACTTTGGTGGGATAATATGATGAAGATTTTTGTGCGAACGACAATGGACCTTGAATAATTCCGCCCAATTAGCATACTAGACGTTTTCCATCTCAAGAGTGATGGGAACATGCGACTTGATGCTTGAAACAACAAGCACAGGGTGAAAAGAGGAAGAACTCTTGTTTTCGCCCATGATGACGGAATAGAAGAGAGAAATCGATTATATATAATCGAATTAAGAGGAAGAAGATCGACAAGGCGTGAGGCCGAATCGACTGGTGAGGATCGACAATGACGTGAGGCCAAGATCTACGGCAGACGAGAGTGAAGAGGGAAGAAAAATATGGCAGCGGAAGGTTGGATGTTAGAGAACCAAACTTGATACCATGAAATAATATAATTCCGTGATCTTCTCATTAACACAATCGTACATATTTAAACAAGAGTAATCCTATAATGTAGGCTATAAACTAGGAATCTAAGTTAAACTAGAAATCTAAATACAACAAGGAATACAACAATAATAGAGATACGAAATACTTAGGAGACTAAGATATTTCACATTCTAACACACATTACAAGTCAGATGAAGCATACGCTAGTTTTGGGTGCGGTGATGACGAAAAGTAACCAAGATAACTGAATTTCAGGTCAATCATATTCATAATCTTATCTCCTTCACATGCTGATTTCAGTTCATTATATTAGCCACATTTTAGTTTCTTCCAGATCTTGAGCATGGTGTCTGATTCCAGTGAAAATGGACTTCATCTCAAGGCAAAAGAACTTGGTACATGACGGATGATTGTCGTCTTGATCAATTTTAAGTAAACAGCCAATATTATTGGTAGACCTCGGAGAATTACAAAGAGCATAAGAAATGCTCTCCAAAATAAACGCCTAACAGATAATTTACCCAACAGATCAAGATTTGTAGATACACCAAGCACACGGAAGTATCTGATTCCCAATTTTCCCTTCACAACAAAGGTTGCATACTAAATTGCCTATGTTATTAGCTTTGCAAACTTTGTAGTTGGAGGAAAATGAAGTCCGGACAGGTAGATACACATTCTCTGGACTGCAAAAATACTCGAAAGGAAGGATCTAGTCCAGTGGCGAAGGGAGGTGTGGTTCAGTGGGTGCACTGAACCCCACTCAATTTTTTCCAACTACTATGGTATATAGGAATATAGGAGTAATTATTTATCTTTAAGTCTAATTTATACTTGATATTTTACCCACTAAACCATTTAATAGAATGAATAAAGTATTGTGAATATGTGATTCATTGATTGGCCAAGGAACGATGGAATTACTGGTACTCCTACTAACATACATTCATGTTTTTTTTTTTTTTTGTTTTTCAAGTTTTTTTGTTCTTTCTTTAATTTGTGATTTCATGATATATATAGTTGTTGAGTACAATAGAAATCACTTCGACACGTAAAATAAGGAGATTATAATTATAACATTATACCCCATCCGTCCCGAATTCAACTTCCCGCGAGCCCAATCAAAAGTTTTAAGAAAATAGTGAATAAAGTAGGAAGGATAGTTAAAAAGTAGAAAAGATATTAAATGAAGTAGGAAAAAAATAAAGTATAAGAGGAAGTGAATAAAGTAGCTGATAGATTTCCATTTAAATGATAAAAAGTTATTGGGACGTCCCAAAATGAAATGCGGGAAGTTGAATTCGGAACGGAAGGAGTATATATTACGTGTATGTGGCGTTAGTGGATGATATAAAGTTATAGAATTATAAGTTATAAGACTTTGATTGAATTACATTATCAGTGAAGAATATAAAATTATAGTATAATATTTCGCAAAATTGCAAAAAAAATAAAGTAGACAACTCCAATGGAATACCTAAAATGGCCAATATTGGATAACTTATTTGGGACGAAGTGAGCATGTACTAATTCCTTGCACAACGACTTAAGATCGCATGAGATCGCGTCGTATGAAAACATTTATTAGAAAGTAATTTTCAAATAATACTCCCTCCATTTCAGAAAAAGTGTTACATTTTACTATTTCATGAATCATTGCTCGTTTGACCACAATTTACTCTTAAACGATATTAATAAATAAATTATTAAAATTATATAATGAAAATTTAGTAATTAAATTTTTATTATATGATTTTATTAAATTATTTACTATTATCGTTTGTGAGTAATTTGTGGTCAAACTCGAAAACAGTTGACCGGTCAAAGTCAAAATGTCACACTTTCTCTGAAATGGAGGGAGTATATTTTATATAACTATATGTAATTTTGGGTTATATTATATGTTTTTTTTTTCTCTTCTAGTAATGTGTATTTAATAATATTCATTTTTTTTTGTCTGAATGTTTTTGAGAAATTGATAGTTATGTTTAGACCCCAGTGAATATTAGTCCTCGATTCGCCAATGATCTAGTCCAATAGGTTTAAGCTCGTTCACGCCATATCATCATCACCACGACCACCACCATCACCATCACAACCACTATCAACATCAGTGCGGGCAGGGGCCAAGTAGAATTTAATGTGGCCCAACTCAGCAACCTCGTATTCAACCAGAAGGGGCAAACCAGAACACATACGGATGGTCACGGTGCTAGACCAAGGAGACGCCGTAGAAAAGTAGTGCAAAATCTTAAGATTAAAGATGGCCGAACGATGGAGGATAACTTATGTTTATCAGTAGCATCTTCAGACTGCAAACAAAAACATACATTGTCAGAAGTTTAACCAACTTTAAGAAAGACAAACCAATCACAATTCACAAGTAGAGCCAGCCAACCTTGACATCATGGGACTGTTTACATAATATACTGAGAAATTTTTTGTTTACACCAGAGAACCTTTTGCCTCACTTTAAAGTTACACCGCAATCTTTTTTTTTTTCTCACTCGATACTAAAACGTTAGTCAACACTTTGAGTCTACACAAAGGTTAAGTTTTTTTTCCAATCAACACCAAAACCTTGATGATAAATTACACCTACTACCAAAACCTTTTCAGTTCACCAGAAATAAATTATGTACAACCTTGATGATAAAAAAAAAATAAAAGAAAAAGTATAAAATAGATTGCTTGTATAAGAAGAAACATGTAATTACATTATTTTGATGAGAACAAGTATAATCAGAAGAATTAATCGTATATAATATTGAAAGAGAGACATAATTGTACGTGGCCATAGTTGCAAATTCTTACGTGACAGGATGTGGTTCTTGATTGTTAAATATTTAATAGCCATTCTGATGTAAATATGCTGACTTTGCATAATGTTATAAGAATAATAATGGGGAATCATAAAAATAGTTGTGGTTCCTTGAATTCTTGCAATATAGATGAGATGATGGCATTAAATGAAAATATTTGCCACCTCCTTGATCTCATTGCAATATACATAATTTAAAAATGAAATTTACATCTAATGTATGGCAAATAAAATGCATATATGGTATCTTCATTCTCTTTCTCTCTCACTTAGTTGTCTCTCTTTCAACATTATGTACGATTAATTCTTCTGATTATCCTTGTTCTTATCAAAATAATGTAATTACATGTTTCTTCTTATACAAGCAATCTATTTCATAAATTTTCTTTTGTTTTTTTTATCATCAAGGTTGTACATTATTTATTTCTGGTGAACTGAAAAGCACTACAAAAAATCTGGCCTATAGCGACGGATAGATCCGTCGCTACAGTTACCTATCCGTCATGCTCACGGACGGATCGGGCGACGGATAGAAAATCCGCCGCCCTGAAGCCGTGGCGACGGATAACAATCCGTCGTCAATTCATGACGGATTGACGACGGATTGATCGGCCCAATTATTTTTTTAATTCGAAATTTAGCGACGGATAGATTCTATCTGTCAAGCTATATTAGCGACGGATAGATTCTATCCGTCGCTAAATATTTTATGGACTAGTGACGAATTTGAAATTCCGTCACTAATTCCAATCCTTGTGAATTCCGTCACTAATTCCGTCACTATTTATTTCATATTAATCCCTATTTTTCGTAGTTCACCTATTTAATCAATATAATGTTCGATAATAAATCAATAATACTGAAAATGTTTCAATGAATAAAAAAGTAATATTGAGTGGAGAAATTATCCAAACAAGTGTAAATATGAAAAAAATCGAACATACAGATACATAACTAGCTATCGACGGGGTGGGGTGGGTGATGGCGGAATCGACATGAATCTCCATTCAGAATCAAGGCGCTCGTTCCTCCTTCGTTCTCTGTCATGGCGCTCCATCTCGTCCTTTGTTGCTCCATCTCTTGAGTTAGCCGAGCAACATGTTCCGACTTGTCGCACCATTTCCGAGACACAGTCACAATGTAAACCGGACGTCTGATCTTGGGGCGATGATGAGGAGCACGCCGGACTAGCCGGATGCAAACCGAGGCTCCGAGTCCATATATTCGCCCTTTCTTGTCCGGTTTGTTGACCTCTAGGAAGATGTTGTCAACTTGTTCGATTGACAACACATCACCCGTCTCGTCCTCTGCCGCCACATGAGCATCAACCTCAGCCTGAAATCGTAAATAGCAGATATAATGATCAGTTACTGTTTTAAAAAAGTAACTTGTAATAGTGTACAAATATGAACTTTAAGCAACATAAACATACCGCAATAGACGATGCCCGACAGTCGGTCCATACCCATACGCCTTGGCCTTCTTGAAGATGGCATACTTGGATGTCACCTCCCGTGCCACTGAATCAAACCGATCTAGTCAACAATTTATCATCTACAAGTAATAGAGCATACACGTAATGCTAGATTGCAAAACACATATATACGCACGATTGATAATAATCGATGAGATCGCCTCCCAAGGTGGTGAACGACCTTCCTGCCAGACGATCGGGATGCCCGGTTACTGTTGGTCCAAGCAACGTCACGGACATCGATTAACGCCGATGAAGCATCCCAAAGGGCCCACTCCGTTGCATCAACTGTGGAGGGATTGGGCCACCCCGATCGAATGGCCTTCCACTGAGACCATATCCTCAGATAGTTTGGATCCCACAGTCTAAAACACGCCAGATCAGGATCAACTCCGGGAATGAAGTACTCCTTCTACATTCCCAATTTCATACAACATCCAAAGTCAATACATGTCCTAACAACATAACGAGATATGGTGACTAACATATCAACCAAATAAAGTGGCTAACATACCACTCACATATAGTGGCTAACATACCACTCACATTGTCCTAAAATTTACTACACAATGAAGCATAACATATCACCCAAATAAAGTGGCTAACATACCACTCACATACAATGGCTAACATACCACTCACATTGTCCTAAAATTTACTAACACAATGGTGACTAACATATCACCCAAATAAAGTGGCTAACATACCACTCACATACATGGCTAACATACCACTCACATTGTCCTAAAATTTACTAACACAATGGTGACTAACATATCACCCAAATAAAGTGGCTAACATACCACTCACATACAAGGCTAACATACCACTCATATTAAAACGATTAATTATAATTACAAACAAATGAATGTCATATTTTAACTTACCTCGGCTCATCAAGTACTCGGCCCTCATGCGCTCGAGATGTGGCTCCAACACTCACCACCACCTTGGGTGGCTCTCTCCTCAGGAAGATGTCACCTAGTTTGTTGTGCACCTCCAGGCCATAAGTCGTTGTCAATGTATAAGATACAAGCGAATATGCATTACTTTAGTACAACAATTTATACTTGTCAACTATCATTATCGTTATGTTTTAGATATTTAAGAAGAATGTATAATACTTACTTGGCGGGACCAATAGGAAAATCACAAAGCCGTCCCACGTGACGTTGGGATTGTTTGGATCGAACACGAGGTAGGGACAATCGTCGTGGTCCTCCAAAGATGTGTCCGGTATTTGGTAGAGCCACGCTTCTCTCTCGCCGGGGGTCTCAGAATCCGAGACTTCTTGTCACGATCTTGAGCCCTCCTGTCGACGGTGTCCCGACCCACCACTATCATGCGGCTGCGTGGGGGGGGACGATAGGTGGACGACCTCTGTCGCGGCATCTGCAAAAAAAATGTAATAAATACAATAAAAATGTGTTAGTATGAGTTATAATACATAACAGATTATAATAACACATATAATTACTCATAATACACATAATATACCATTATCGTCCTCTAAGACTACATATTGGTCCTCGTCAAGCGGATCAAACGGTCATCTCGCTTCTATGGGATCTTCCGCTTGTTTATCGACATCCTCTTGTTGGTAATGAAAGTAATTGAGTCGTCTTTCTCAATGTACTCCACTTTCGGCGACACGAATAGGTACCGCATGACTAACCATTCCCCTTATCGCGTTTTACCTTGGATATTCAAGAAACACCACTTGTCGTGCTTGAGTCGCCGAATAAATGGTTCATACTTGGTTGGTACCTCTTCTTTTGGTTCACATCAACCATTTCAAACCGCTCGTTCTTCCTCGTACCTCTGGATTAGGATCATACCACTCAACGTCAAACAAGAAGGTTCGTTTAAATGGCAATCGAATATTCAATCCTCACAATTCGTTTTAGCTTGCCGTGGAAATCAAACAAAGTAGCGTCTCCATACTCTTACGCACCATTAACACACACCCGAGTTGCTTGTCGCCATGGCGTGTTACATTCAAATGTGGAACCTAAGGCCATTGACTATATAACTCAGGAATGTGTAGACCTTTTGAATGGACCCTCTGCGAGAGCCTTTAAGTATATGCATGTGGCGTTGTTAATAGGATTCGGACATACTCTCGGAACCAACTGGAAATTCAGAGGAATTTTTGAAAAGTAGTTCCTAGTGTATCCTCATCCGAGGATTTTCTTCCAAACAACGCTTTTGAAAAAGCGCAAACATTGATTCATTGATAAGTCTATAATTGAAGTAGAGACTTGCGTAGCTATATTAAAATTTAAATAAATGGTTCTTGACCTCATAAATAGTACCATATCTTTGGTCAACCTCGACAATTTCGTGAGGACATAATATTGAAATGCTTTCAACTCTTTATCCGTAAGATATTCTTTCTTAGTTGCACCAAGAGGTCTCCTGATACCACGAAGAGATAGGGAAAACTCATCATCCGCTTGAACTACGAATGTGTGCGCATTTTGAGCCTTCTTTGTCTTCGTAGGGACGTGTTCATCAAAGTAATAAGAAGGAAGGTTGCGCTTCCTCTCGAATGTAGGCATTGGCAATCGATCCTTCAGGTTTACCTTTGTTGTTGACATACTTCTTCAATTTCCCAAGTACCTCTCGAATGGATACATCCATCGATACTGAACCGGTCCAGCAAGTCTCGCTTCATGTGGAAGGTGCACCGGCAAGTGCTCCATAGAATCAAACCAGCTCGGTGGAAAGATACGCTCGAGCTTGCATAGAATCAATGGTATGTTCTTTTCAAGATTTTCCAACACTTTGTCATGAACCACCCTTGTGCCTAAATTTTTGAAAAATAAGCTCAACTCGGTGATAGCAGTCCATACGTGTTTCGGCAGAAGCTCTCGAAATGCTACCGGGATAAGCCTCTCCATGAACACATGACAGTCGTGACTCTTCATCCCATAAACCTTTGTCTTCTTCAAATCCACACACCTCTCTGAATTTGAGGCGTAATTATCTGGGAAACTCAATGCCCTCACCCAATCAAACAAAATTGACCTAGAAGCGTTGTCAATTGTGTAGCACGCTTTCGGCCACTTACCATTCTCATCCTTCTTTGTCAACTCAGGCCTTTTACACCACGTCGACAACTCGGATCTAGACTTCGCATGGTCCTTTGTTTTTCCCTCAATGTTGCAAAGTGTATTGAATAAGTTCTCGAACACGTTCTTCTCAATGTGCATGAAATCTAAGTTGTGCTTCTCCAAACACGGATAAGAAGACTGCTCCAGTAAGGCAAGTCCCAGAAGATGCTTCTCTTCCTCCAACCACATTTTTTACCAATTTTCTCGTTATGCTTCATCCACCCAAGCTCAGTCACCTTCATAAGACCCAATCTATCAATCTCCGCAAGAATTTGTGCACCAGTAAGTCTTATCTGGGCTTTTTTGTTGACGACTTTATTTTTCAAGAATTGATCCTTGTTCTTCCTGAACGGATGGTCACTTTCTAGCAACCTACGATGACAATCAAACCAACAAAATTTTCCACTACCCTTCGCCTAAATGCATCCATATCCTCCAAGCAATGTGGACATGCATATTTCGATGTTTTCCTTCCAGATAGCATGGAGTATGGGAAGTCACCACGGTCCAAAGAAGAGCCGCTCTCAAGGTGAAGTTCTTTTTGTCGACACATCATATCTGGATACCATCCGTCCACAACTCGATCAGCTCCTTGATTAGGGGTTGCAAGAAAACATCCAACGTCAGTCCAGGATCTTTCGGCCCAGGCACCAATGCAGTCAGAAACATGAATGGCTCCTTCATGCACTCACCGGGGGGCAGATTGTACGGTGTGAGCATAACTGGCCAACAAGAGTATTTACGTTCACTACCGAACGGGTTAAAACCATCCGTACAAAGTCCCAAACGTACATTTCTAGATTCGGCTGCAAACTCTGGATATGTCCTGTCAAACGATTTCCATGCGGGTGAGTCTGCTGGATGGTCCATTCTACCACCTTCAGCATTATCCGAGATTACTCGCTCCTTGTGCCACCGCATTTTATCCGCAGAAGCACTTGAAGCATACAATCTTTTCAAACGAGGTGCTAGAGGAAGTACCACATTTTCTTATGTGAGAGATTTTCTTTGTCGTTTCTTTGCCCCCTCCTTGTAACGCTTACCGTTCCTTACCAGTAACTTGCATTCTATTAGATCCGCATCCTCCTCCCAATATATCATGCACATTTTCGGACAACGATATGGTTACCAGCCCCCCTAATCCCGCATCTTTTTCTTCGCTTGGTAAAAGTTGGTGGGAACTAGGTTTTCTTCTTGACAAAGGTCCGACATTACGTCAACCCATTCATTGAAGCTCGTTTGATTGCCGCCATTAGCCATTACAACTCATTAGCCGAGATAACAAAGACAACTCGGTGAGCTTACACCCGGGTAAACCGGCTTCCTTGATGATTCTAACAAGTCAAAGAACAACCGATCCTCGGATTCGGTGGTTCCTCCACCTCCACCTCGGTTTGATGTTGGTTGTGTCCACGAACTCCCCTACAAAGATCGTACACCATTTGTTCGACTCGAGCTCGAATAGCATCGCCTTGATTGGGATTGTTCCCGACTTGTTCATTTTCTCTTCCTTCCACGTTATGTATTGGTCATATGTATTGGACTCTTGCTTCCTCACCATGATGATTCCATACCGATACGCAGTGAGAATCCATTTTTCCTCAAGTCTTTGGACTACCACTTTAGGAGTCACGTATTGCTTGTTTCTGCAGTTTCATTGCACAAGGACACTTTATCAACCCATCCTTTACAAGCCAGGTTGACATTGCAAATTCAATGAAACCTTCAACCCCTTCGAGAAAACTCCATTGAACTCGCCATTGAGAGTACAATACATCCATCCACGATCGGTATTCATTGAATAATTAGATAATAACGACACGTTTGAATTCATTAGATCGAGTTCTTTCATTTACGATAATAAATCAATTTCACAATAATTCAATCAATTGCTACGTAATATAAGTTATATTAGCTCCGGTCAATTGTTACGGCATTACATAATATAAGTTACATCGACTTCAATTTTACCATAATGTTTGGTTTCATATATATATAAACTAATGATTACTAGTTATACAAGCTAGAGACAAACGGATCAAACTCCTCATTCTCATGCACCCCTCCTCATCACTTGTGGCGCTCCCTACCAGAACTTGCATTCCAATGATCTACATCCTCCTCCCAATACACCATGCACATGTTCCGACAGCGTAAAGGCACTCGATAGGCGGCCCCAAACCCGCCTCTCCTCCATTGGAGGTATGACATGGACGGTGCTTCCTCACCGTGATGAATCCATACATGATACTCGGGCATGAATCCATAACGTCGCAAGTGCTCGAATCTCTTCAGGCGTCATAAATTGCTTGTTTCGGGTTTCCAATGTGCAAGGACACTTTATCAACCCCAATTGTACAAACCGGACGTCCCATGGCAAACGAGATGAAACCTTTAACCCTTCTACAAAACTCCTACAAACTCGCCATTTACAATGCGATCGTACATCCATGAACGGTCGGAATTCATTGTATATATACTTTATTTTTAACCTGAGACGTTCCAATTGATTAGATCGTATTTAATTTATTAGATCGATTCCAATTCGGATAAGAAGATTGTAGAGGTTAATTGTTAATTATTATATGTTGCTTATAAATTAATTATTAATTAAGTGTTCGATATTTACAAAATTGGGAATATAATTTAACCATTTCAACCTCTTAGTACATATATTATATACTTAACATACATATCAAATTAACTAATTACTCTATACATATCAAATTACTACATATATTCATATCAAATTACATACTTAACATACAAATTTATCAAATCAAAACTACATACTTCTATACTTAACAAACATATCAAATTAACTAAACTAACTATATATACTTAACACACAAATCAAACTAACTACATACATTCATACATACCAAACTTAATTAACATACTACATACATTCATATCATTAATTAAACTAACTATCAAATTGAACAAATTACATATAATTAATCAAATTAACTAAACTAACTACTACATACTTATCATATATACATATAATTGCTCAAATTAATCAAAATAAACAAAATCCCCAAATTTTAAAAAACTAGGGTTTTAGCCAAAATACCTTGATTAATCGGTAGAAATCTGAAATTGATCGAAGAAACAAACTCCTTGTCCCACTAGCTTCGATTAGGCACCAAGATTGGCCGGAATAACGAAGAATTCACCGGAAACCGAAGAGAGGAGAAGAAGAGAATGAGGAAGAAGAAGGGAGAAGAGGAAGAAAGTGAGGCATTCTGCCTCTCTGTCCGGTTATGAAACTCTGGGCCGACGGACACGTATCCGTCGGCCCAGAGTCGATCCGTCGCCACATGTGGCGACGGATAATCTATCCGTCGCCCCGTTTTTTTAAAAAAAAAAATTTCCTTTTTTTTTTTATCAAAGTCAAACTTGGGCGACGGATAATAATTATCCGTCGCCCAATTTAGCGACGGATACGTTATCCGTCGCCAATAAGCGACGGATAACAATTATCCGTCGCCAATTGGGGCGACGGATAGATTCCGTCGCCCCAATAAGCGATCCGTCGTTATGCATCCGTCGCCCCATAACGTCGTTTTTTCCAGCTTTTCTTGTAGTGAAGGTTTTGGTAGTAGGTGTAATTTATCATCAAGATTTTGGTGTTGATTGGAAAAAAAACTTAACCTTTGTGTAGACTCAAAGTGTTGACCAACGTTTTAGTGTCGAGTAAGAAGAAAAAAAAAAGGTTGTGGTGTAACTTCAAAGTGAGCTAAAAATTTCTTGTGTAAACAAAAATTAACCCTAATATATTTGTAGTGGTACCCTGATAAGTTTGGGCCGAAAACTTAACACCTTCACTTGTGACTGAGAAATTAATTCACTGTAACAATAAGCCAATAACCTATGCTCAAATTTCAATCAATCTCAGCAAGCAAAAAATAGCAATGACAGATATACTGAGTGCACCTACCTGTTTTCTCTGAATCATTAATAGTGCTAAGATATTGGCAAATCCAGGCAAACTCCGTAGAAGGCATCTTAATTGTAGCACTATAGACAAGTTAGTTCAGGAACATTAAAACTCTTGCCAATGTTTCACCTCAAAATCAACAGTTGTACCTCCATCTGTTACAATTAAAAATCAATAAATCCCCAACTTATGTAAACCGGTGGATCTGAGGAGACCAAAAGTCGAAATTGGCATAGCGACCCAATTCACCCACGCTCTTCAACAAGCTTCCTTCCACCAATCGTAGCTCCAACATTATTCTTTATTGTTTGGTGCATCGATTCAATTAGAAATGTATATATGAAAAGAGGGTAAATTAATTCTGGAGGGAAAATAGAGAGGGTTTTGCCGCCATTTTTCATTAGAGACAGGACGGGAGCGTAGTAGCTCTACAGAGAACTAATTAATCATAGCGCTCGATTTTATTTATTATTGCAAATAACTGATGAATCATGGAAACACAATTGTAGTGGTGGAAATGAAAGTCAATTTTACATATTTTATGTTTTCAAATTCCAGAGCATTGACTTGAGTTATATGGATTAGTTTTTGCACCTCCACTAATCTACTTTAGATTTACAAAATGATGGAAAATTGATGTCATATACTTAAAATCAGGACATGTTTGGTTACCAACAGGTAGCAGGGAAGTGTATGCACGAAGTACAAAATTATCGTGCAATTGTCATATGCAGGTGGACTCCGTGTGTAAAGTATTGCAGTGGATGATAAATGAATAATGTGATTGAGTAAACATACTCCAAGAATTGCTTTAAATTTAAATGTTACTCGTCCATCTCAAAATTTTCATACAATCAGAATTGACGCTGGTTTTACGTAAAATATTAAAAATGTTAAAAAAAAGGTGTAATTTTTAACTGTCTTCTATCCAACACACCTTATTTTTCTTTAACACACTGAATTCTCTAATCATTTTAGGCATTTTTTTTATTTAAACTATCTTCTATTCAACACTTAAATTTTGAATCATCTTAGGCGAATTTTTAGAGGTATGAAATAGAAGTATAATTATTTGTAATATTATCTGCATGTATTACAACCGAGAAAGGTTAATTTACATTTAAGATCTGCAGTCATATCTACTTTCCAACAGGTAAATGTTTGTTGATAGTCCTATGTGCAACAAAAGGGACCTAGTGTTGATGACCGAGTCACTGTCACTATATGTTGCCTTACTAATACATGTTTTGTGTTCATACAAGCACCACATAAAACGAGTCGGATTGCACATCAAGGCTAGTAATACAAAGTTGAAAGCTTGAAGTGCTGCAATATCATTGTCATTAATAGCAAGATATTCTAGACGAGGCAATAAATCTTCGAAGTCCTTTTCTTAAGGCCTAGTCAATGCATCTAATCTGGTGCCCTAGCGCGCTGGAAGGGACAATGTTGTGATTTCCTAGAAAGACGAAGTAGATGGGGGTGTTGGTTTTCGAGGTAGCCTTTCAAGTTTGTTGAGAGTCTTTGGAGTAGATGGAATCATGGATAGAAAATTTGGTGGTTGTTTGGAAAATCTACTAAAAAGTAGAATAAGTTACATAATGAAGGTTATTGTTTCTTCTTTTTGGAATGACGAGATAAACCATGGCAGCAACCTTTGAGTACGCGCCCATAAAACTCTGGTATCGTCAAATGCTTCCCCTCGGCAGCTGTTATTGACAAATTGCTTAATTTTATCAGGACTGGTGAATTACCATCTCATGCTGGAGCAAGGGATTGAAGAGGACATAGTCACGAAAGCTAGATGAGATGGTGAATTACCATCTTATGCATTTAACATGTTGTCTTATATTACGACGACCATTGTATCCACAATTTATTCAGGATCTCCAGGAAGTGATGATAGAAAGACCAGAAAATGAGTTGCTGAACTAGAAAATAGGAATCAGCAAGTAGCCATAGAATGCTAACAACCATTGCTTTGTTCAGTTTTTCCGTAAAATTTGGCATGGCATCTGCAACAGAACATCTGTGTAGTGCCATGCCAAATTTACCAGCACCAGACAGAAGAACAGAACCTTAATAAGCCTATAACATGCACTTTTGGGGTGAAAAATCCCATCTGCATTTTGCTACCATTACACTATGAACTGCATCCTGTCGAAATGCGACTCAGGTGATTTTTGTACATCTATAATTTGATGGAAGAACAGTTTGTAACACGTTCAGACTTCAGAATAGAAGAAGGCACAAAAAAAAGCAACAAAACAAGAATATCAAGACTCTGTTGAGAGATTGATCAGCCTGTAATTCCCGCCTTCTCAGCCTAGGCGAACTGTTTCCCACCGAATGATATGAACTAGGGTATGTGTATAAACTCTGTGAATTACCAAAAACTCTTGCATAAATCATCTCCCCGAACATTCCCACTACAGGTTCAGAAACCATTGCTGCAGTACCCCGAAGATTGAACATAGATGAATCTCCTCCATAGCTGGTATACGGATTTGGTAAGCTATTTAGGTTTTGATGAGGATCATGAGTTAGAAGTCTCTGTTCTTGATTGATCAAATCCTTAATCCCACAGGCTGGTGGCCTTGGAGGTATAACCTTGCCTTCAGCTTCTGATTCGGAAAAGGATTTTCCCCGGCCATAAAGAGGGACCATCGTTTTTTCAGATATTTCAGCCTTGCAGACAGGGCACTGAGGGCGCTCGTCTGAAGTACTTTGAGAGTCGAACCATTTGTATATGCAGGGCCAACAGTAGAGATGGCCACAGAGTGTGACCACTGGATCACGTGCAAAATCTAAGCATATGCTGCAATCGAAGCAAGCGGAGCTCTTTTCGCATTCTTTCACTGGCGTGGGGATGGATTTCCATTCCTGCACAAAGTACTGCTGAAATGCCATTGCTATTCTTGCAGGTGGTCAAACTTTCGGTTGCTTCAACTTCTGAAATGATTGCAAGAAAACATGTTAGACTAAAACATGAGATTTCGAAAATTAATTGATATGACATGAGCCATCTCCATCTAAACTCTTTAATTCAACTTTGCAACTTTAGAATACTAAATGTAGAAGTAGAATGCTCATCAGCCATAGATAATTTGAACATCAGTTAATTACACAGCTGAATACCGCAACAAACTCTCAAACAAAGATACATGGTTAGTAACTTTCAGAGACTATCAAGTGAAAATGGGAATCCTATGCACCAAAAACTGTGATAATTTCAATGGGCTTTCCTCTATAGATTACGTAGCAGTTAAAAAATGTACCCGAATGCCAATCAGCTCCTTGAAAAAAACGTTTTCAGACTGTTCTAATGGCCAGAAATCAATTACCAAGTGTTCAATCAGATAAAAACCAAAACCTCAAGTAAAATAGAAAATTATTCGGGGGGTCAGCGGTGAGAAGTAGCAGGGAAGCTTCTCCTAATTATAAATTATCATAGGAAAGTGATTGAGACTTGCAGAATTAATTAACAACTATGAGCAATTACAATTAGCTTAGCTCACACGAAATTCCACATTATCGACACGTTATTTGATTCTATGATTATCATATGATTAATGTCCAAGTAGAGCCATTCAAAAGAAGACATTGTTCCTTTTTGATTGGATTGAATAGATAAGTTAAGAACACCGAAAAACACAATACAACAACCAATTGAGTGGGAAAACCTAGGTTCCAGAAGCAAGAGGTGATGATGAATCGCGACATAAATGGGAATATCCACAGATCTAGAGGGATTCACTCAAAACATAAACAAATTTCCACTGATAACCATATCCGTTTAAAACTAAGCTCGCTAATTCCAATATGTTAATCATGACATATCGTCTCCCAGCTAATGAGACACTAACATCAAACAAGGTAATATAATTACAAAGCTCATCGTTAAATTTCTGTGACTAATCCAAAATAAAAATAAAAAGTCTGAGGAAAGGCTCAGTGATCATCAAGCACAGATAAGATAAAGCTTAAGGGCATTAATTATCAATGGAAGATAGAGATAGAAACGCAAATTACCTGTTAGGTGAAAAACTGGTGCTCTTCTAGAACTGAAATTGTTAGAGAGAGAGAGAAAGGGGCGAGAAAAAGGATGAAGATGAAATTAGTGAGGTGTTTGTGGGGTTTTTTTATAGTTGTGGAGATATTTTCTTAACCCCTATCTCTTGCTGACGTGGCACCTTCATTTGTTTACTTGTTTAATTAATCCGTTGGTTGCTCCCCTATATCTTTTTAAGAATGATATTAAGCGATGACGTTTTCATTAAACGCAACAAATATTTTGTAAGTGATTAAAAAATTAAAAAAAAAAAAATTATGAAATACGAAAAAATTTAAAATTATATCTGAAAACGTTATAAGAATATGTACAAGAACCACAAATCGGAAAAAATTTCGAATTTTCTTTTTTTTGCGAAAAATATTTACAAAAAACTTGAAGTAATTTCGAAAAAAAAATTCTTTTTTTTAAAAAAAAATAAAGGTTATGAAATGGCCGGTTTTAAAACCGGCCATTTCATAATTTGGCCGGTTTTAAAACCGGCCAAATGGTGAAATGGCCGGTTTTAAAACCGGCCATTTCATGAACTGGCCGGTTTTAAAACTGGCCAGTTCATAATCTTTTTTTTTTTTCCCTAAAAATTGAAAGTAATTTGGAAATTTTAAAAAAATACGAAATGGGATGTGGCCGGCCAAAGGGTGATTTCGTATTTTTTTTTAATTTTTTTTTTTTAATTTCCAAATTACTTTCAATTTTTAGAAAAAAAAAAAAAAACAAGATTATGAACTAGCCGGTTTTAAAACCGTCCATTTTACCATTTGGCCGGTTTTAAAACCAGCCATTTCATAACCTTTTTTTTTTTTTTTAAATTTCGAAATTACTTCAAGTTTTTTGTAAATATTTTTATAACCGAAATATTTTTCGCAAAAAAAAAAAAATTCGAAATTTTTTCCGATTTGTGTTTACTGTTGTTATTTACTGTCCGTACATGTTCGTATAATATTTTCGTATGTATATACGAGTTTTTTTTAGCTAGGGGCATTTTCGTCAACTTACAAAATATTTGTGTTGCGTTTAGCCGAAAACTAGTTTCCGTGCCCGCGTGTAATTTTTAATTTTGTATTCTTATTTTTTCCAACATATTGATTTATTTTGGCTATCTATCTTTTAAGCTACCTTATATGGTGTCCGAAAAAAATAAGTTCGATGTTTACCAAAAATTTTATTTTTGTCAGATAATACTCCCTCCGGTCTTTTAAAAGCTTCCTAAGGAGACTTTTTTTCCGAACTTTGACCGTAAATTACGCTCAAACTACACAACAAAAAAATATAATACAATTATATTATGAAAATAAATTATGTATATTTTACTAATATAACTTTGTTTTATACATTTTGCATGTAATTTGCAAATAATGCACAGTCAAAATTTGAAAAAAAAAAGTCTCATTACTAAGCTTTTAAAAGACCAGGGATAGTAATATTTTAATCAAATAAAGTAAAATTGACTTATAATACACTTTCTATAAGGTGTTTATGTCAAACATACATTATGTATTTATTCATGTGTTAAGTTGGTTGCAAATCCCCCACACACCAGGTGCTTGGCAAGATGAATTGCAATGGATACTAACGGGCTGTTTGGTAAACGATTAAAATCATGAAAACCATGTTAAAATAAATAATTTTAGGTGTTTTTAAACAAGTTTTGGCGATTTAAATTGGATGCCAAACAGACACTAAGTAGTTGTAAAGGAAAAGAGGGGGATATTAGTTACTCAAGCTGGCTTTCACCAAAACTGTGTATGGGGTTTGGAGATTAAGAAATGACGTGTGTTTTAATACTACGGGTAGTGCGAGTGCTAAGGTCATGTCCAGCGACCATTTGATAGTGTTTGATGGAAACTCCATCAAACGCCAATTTGCCCATTGTGGGCATTTGATGGGAGTTTGCCATCAACGCGTCTGATAATTTCAGACGCGTTTGATGGCCATCAAACGCTTCTTTTTTTTTTTTTAGTTTCTTTTTTACTTTTCTTTTGTTTCTCTTCATTTGTTTTTTGTTTTCTTTTGTTTGTATTTTCTTTTTTCCTTTTCCATTCTCTTTCACATTTTATTTCCTTTACATCCGTTTGTAATATTTATTTTTTACTTTTCATATATGCTCGATCAAATCATTTTGCAACGCTAAAGCCCGGGTTAGATCGAATATAATCGTTTATCTCAATGCTAATTTTCAAGAATTGTAATATTTTTATCAATCATTGTATTTTTTATTATCGAATATTTCAATTTTTCTATTTTTTTCATGTTATTTTAATTAATTAACGAAATTTTAAATAAATATGAAGTGTGAGTATGAAGTTTTAAAAGAAATGAAAAAAGAATAGTGTAGTTTAAAAATAAATGAGAAAAGAAAATAAAAAATTGAGTATGATAGAGTTTGAGTGTTGGGGATGGAAAGTTTGGTTGGGCTTGTTTTTAGTGGAATGGTGACGTGTAGTTTGATGGAGTTTGAGGGTTAAAGATAACCTAATAAATGTGATGTGTTTTAAAACTAGTACTTTTCTTTTGTAGAGGACGTAAGGAACCCGTAAATGCTACTGTTTGGATCTGCATTGGATAATTCCTACGGACTCGTGCAAAGAATAGTCAAGTTAACAGGCAATTTGATAATAATCTCATTTTACAATTATGTGACACACCTTATGTATTATGGTGGAATGCGCAAATAAGCTCTGGTGCTGGTCGGCGCCAAATTTGTCAATAACTTCTAGATGGTCATTATTATCCTAGTACTAGTATTTACAACTAACATATTCTTGCTACCTGTCGGCTTTTCTAGAATCCATTCATGATGAAACATCACATTAATTGAATATCAAACCATCGTACTCTACTAATTTTTGTTTAATTATGTAACCAAACACTTATCGGACTGAGTTACTCCATTTGAATTTAATTATTAAATACTCCTATCAGACCAGGATAAGCTACTGCTGTTGTAATAAGATTAATCATAACCAGACCATCAAGAGTCAAGACACAATTCAGGTGGTTATAACTAATAGTAGTGACTTATAAAAAGTGCCTTTTCAAAGCCAAAAAAATCAACGGCCCTTTTCTTATTAATTGTCTACATTCAAGATTTTATATTCTTTAACTCAAGGTGACGTTACGATCACTAATTGATCGAAAATACATTCCTTGAATTAGTGACCGAAAGTACATTTTTTTTACATAAACTAAAAGGTCTCAAAGGAGACCTTTAATTCTAGGGCTGGGGTTGGCGGGATATTTGGAATTTTTGGGAATTCGGGATCGGGACATATTTTTCACGTCCCAATCTCATCCCAAATAAAGTCGGAATTTTTCGGGATTGTGACTTTGAGATTTGAGCGGGATTTCGGGATCCCATATATTTTGAAGAATTTTTACAACATTCTTGATAATTTTGGACAAGCGTTTATAATTTCACAAATACTAGTTTACATTAAACATAATTATATAATCCTACTTTTGAATTACTTTAAAAAAACAACTTAAACCTTTTATATGCATAAACCAAACAATTTACAAGTTAGTACGAATTCGACTCGTATTACAAACTAACTTTTTTTCTTTTTTTCATAGGTTAAACATACAACGGATAGTTAGATAAACAACTACCACCCAACATCAATCTTAATGATATAATTAAAGAAGAAAAAAAAGTTGCATTATAAAAGAATTGTCGTTTTTGTGTAATATATAGTAGTATTAATTATTTATTGATTTATTCATTATCCTATTTGGGATCTCAAATCCCAATTGGGATGCAAAATTAATCTCAATCCCGTCCCAAAATTATATATGGGAATTCGAGATTTATCCCAATTGGAATTGGGAATTTCGGGATCGGGAAGTTCGGAATAATCCCAATCGGGATCGGAATTTTTTCAATATCCCATACCAAACCCCACCCCTATTTAGGCTCTGTTCTTTTCAGATGAAATTCTTGGTCGAATCAATTGAATTGAATCAGGCTGGCGAAGCAGTGGCGAAATGAATCAAATCAAACGAATCAAGAAATTACATTTGTCCCATTTTTTTAATAATAATGAATACTACATCCGGTCCATTAATAAATTCGCAAGGAGACTTTTTTCTGGACGTTGACTGTAATTACACGACAAAAGAATATAATAAAATTATATTATAAAAATAAATTAAGTATATTTGACTAACATAACTTTGTTTTATACTTTTTTTGCGCGTAATTTGCAAGTAATTTACGATTTAAGTTCGAGAAAAAAATTCTCCTTAGAAAAATCGATTGTTAGTGGTTTAATTTTACCTCGAAAAATCAGAATTTTACCTCCAAAACTCCAACCCTAAAGAAAACATTAGTTTTAGTTTACCTCCAAAAATTCACAATTTTACCTTTATAGTTTGGTATAACTTGTTTTTTATTTATTAAGTTTGAGAAAAAACTCAACGTATGCTTCTGAGTTTACTTCTATTGTTCCAATATCTTCCAATAAAAGAATATGTCGATTTTTTGTTAGAGATGTACGTACAAAGTATGTGAACCAGTTTGAATGGTACTCTCAGGTTCCTGTAGTTTCTTATCTTAACTCAACTTTTACGGTAGAAAAGAAGGGTAATTCGAATCATAACTATACTTTTTATTTCATTGATCTACTAAAAGTCGTGTTAAAAAGAAAGAAAGAAAAAGATTGAAAATATCTCAATTGGATAAATTTTCTTATTTTCCTCGTACAAAAGATGGGTTGTGTAAATAAATGATAAAATAATAATAATAATAATAATAATAATAAAAATAAAAATAATAATAATAATAATAATAATAATAATAATAATAATATGAATTTAATGATAAATGAGCAAGAGAGTCAATTTGAGCGAAATGAATCGAATCGAATGAGTTTTTCGTTGAAAAAAATGTAGCTTAATCCGACTAGCAGAGAATCCTCCTTCCTGAAATACATATTGAAAATTTTCCCATCCATGTTATCATCATTCGGGCGGGCCATCAGGTGCAATCTTAAGCAAGCATGTTAGAACTTTAAGATCACGGTGGAAGGATTTCAAGTAAAAGAAAGTGCACCTTTGTTCCAAATTCCAGATTTCAAATTAAAACCAACTCAATTTAAATTCACAATATTACCCAAATCAAATCTAATAAATTAATTTGAAAATTGTAGGTTGGTCACGTTGGATTTAAATTGAAATAAAACCCACATGGACTTCAAATTCTCGTAAAATGAGGAAGTTTTGTAAAAGTTTATTTTTTTCTGAGTTATTATTACTATTAGTATCTGCTACATCCGACTTATCCATCCGAACAATGTCGTGTCATATTTATATATTTTGAAAGGAGACTCTTCCAGTGATTTATTTTACATCCACAATATTCGAACTCGAATCAAAATGTAAAATATTTGATTTTCCTAAATTATAGGAGAACATAATCAACAATAGTAGAAATAAGATGATATATCTGTAAGGTGACTATGTGAGGGATATTATTTTACTCTATATCAGAAAAAATCTTTGACCTTTAGGCTTCATTTGGTTTGAGTGAAAATGGGGAAAAAGAAAAAAATTACAGGAAAATAAGATTTTCCTGGAAAATGTAAGGGAAAAACAACTTTTCTTATTAAGTGGAGATATACATGTTTGATATAGATTTTCATAAATTTTACAGAATTTCCTCAGAACGAACTCAATTTAAATTCACAATATTACCCAAATCAAATCAAATTAATTAATTTGAAAATTGTAGGTTGGTCACCTTGGATTTAAATTGAAATAAAACCCACATGGACTTCAAATTCTCGTAAAATGAGGAAGTTTTGTAAAAGTTTATTTTTTTCGAGTTATTATTACTATTAGTATAGAGTCCGTCTCCTGAGAGTACACAATATATTGAGAGTCCTACATAATAGACAAACATACACAATTTATACATAAAACTATACAACATGATTTTTTTCGCGGGTCGACCCGGCCGACCCGTATTTTTTCCTTACAATACATAGCTCCTTTCATGTGTCCATCCAGTCATATTGGTACTTTGGATCAAATTGTCTATGTTTGATATATAATTATCTATATTTAGCATAAAATTATTGATGACAACCTATTTATCCCAAAGAAACACAATATTTATAAATAAACATAGAAATCAATTTCATTTATCAATCAATAAATGTCATACATATAAAACAATACAAAAAAATTACTATATCCAAACTACAATCATCTTTGCAAACAAATAAAACACCCTTGAATTGTTCGTCGATTCCTCCATCCACGTCTCCATCTTTATCATCAATCGTTTTCTTTATTCGACCACCATTTTTATGAAAACGCCTAGTATATGCAAAAAAAAACATCAACAATTTGGCAACTGTTATACACAATTTTACCATAATAGTAGACTATTACACTACAACAATAGACAACTAAGCTGCATAACTCATTGGCTTGTCAGGCACAATCCTCACACTAGCATGGGACTCAATTGACACATTCATGAACATATTCACACATCCATTCAACTATTTGGCAATTGTCATACACAATTTTACCATAACAATAGACTATTACACTACAATGATACAATAATTGCATAACTCATTGGCAACTGTCATACACAATTTTACCATAACAATAGACTATTACACTATAACAATAGACAACCAAGTTGCATAACTCACTGGCTTGTCAAGGACAATGCTCACACTAGCATGGGACTCAATGGACACACTCATGAGCATATTCACACAACCATTCAACTATTTGTCAACTGTCATACACAATTTTACCATAACAATAGACTATTACAGTACAACAATAGACAACCAAGCTGCATAACTCATTGGCAACTGTCATACACAATTTTACCATAATAATAGATTATTACACTACAACAATAGATAACCAAGCTGCATAACTCACTGGACTGTCAGGGACAATGCTCACACTAGCATTGGACTCAATGGACACACTCATGAGCATATTCACACAACTATTCAACTATTTGGCAACTGTCATACGCAATTTTACCATAACAATATATTATTACACCACAACAATAGACAACCAATTAAGTTGCATAACTCATTCGCTTGTCAGGCACAATCCTCACACTAGCATGGGACTCAATGGACACATTCATGAGCATATTCACACAGACATTCAACTATTTGGCAACTGTCACACACAATTTTACCATAACAATAGACTATTACACTACAACAATAGACAACCAAACTGCAGAACTCATTGGCTTGTCAGGGACAATCCTCACACTAGCATGGGACTCAATGGACACACTCATGAGCATATTCACACAACCATTTCAACTATTTGGCAACTGTCATACACAATTTTACCATAACAATAGATTATTACACTAGAACAATAGACAATTTAAAAACAATACTACATGAAGTCGAACCATAAAGTAATATAACAAACATCAACTATTTACACACAAACATGTATAATTCACACAAAAGCATAGACGATTTTTTTTAAAAAACTACAGAAACCCTAACCATAGAGCAATGAAATCAAAACATCATCTATTTACATTAAACATACAATATTTGCATGAAAACCTAAACATAATCGAACACTACAAACAAACAAAGCAAAAGCTTAGAAAAACAAACTGAAAATATAGAAAACACGCAAACATAAACAATTACAGGTCAAACATGCACAATTAAAGGTTCAAACATCAACAATTACACCTGAATATACAGTTACGCGAAATCACTAAAAATCACCAAAACCAAATGAAAAATGAAAAAACTGAAGAATCGCGATAAGAAACCTGCAAATCGAGGAAACAACAATGTTATGATTATATGTGTTGAGTAGTTGGAGATCTGCCGGAGAAGACAACCGGAAAAGCTTCGAATTCCGGCCAACCGTTTCAAAAGTCGACTAAATGAAAAAACAAAACCGGTAGAAAGGTAGATCGGACCATGAGCTACTCAAATATGCGATCGGATTTAAGATTGGTGGTCGGACGGCGGAGATATCGCCGGAAAAGCCTTCGAATTCCGGCCAACCATTTCAAAAGTCGACCAAATAAAAAAACGAAACCGGTAGAAAGGTAGATCGGGCCATGGGCTACTATGCGATCGGATTGAAGATTGGTGGTCGGACGACGGAGATATCGCCGAAAATGTGATCGGAAAAGAGAGAGAGAAAGGAAGAGGAGAGGGTAGAGAGAGAGAGAAGAAAGCAGGAAATGAAAGAAAAAAAAGAAAAATAGGGTATTTATATTAATCTGACAACCCGTTTTTAGATCCATATTACCGAACTCGTAACCCAGGATCTGCGAATTGACCCGCGAATTTGAATAGAAACCAAGTCATCCCCAAATTGTGTATAATTGTGTATTTGTTCAGGACTCTCATGGAATCTCATAGTATATAGGACTCTTTTAAGTTTTAGTAAGTATATGCTACATCCGACTTATCCATCCGAACAATGTCGTGTCATATTTATATATTTTGAATGGTGACTCTTCCAGTGGTGTATTTTACATCCACAATATTCGAACTCGAATCAAATTGTAAAATATTTGATTTTCCTAAATTATAGGAGAACATAATCAACAATAGTAGAAATAAGATGATATATCTATAATGTGACTATGTGAGGGATATTATTTTACTCTATATCTGAAAAAATCTTTGACCTTTAGGCTTCATTTGGTTTGAGTTAAAATGAGGGAAAAGAAAAAAATTAGGGGAAAATAAGATTTTCCTGAAAAATGTAAGGGAAAAACAATTTTCCTTATTAAGTGGAGATATACATGTTTGATATAGATTTTCATAAATTTTACAGAATTTCTTCAGAACCAACTCAATTTAAATTAACAATATTACCCAAATCTAATCTAATAAATTAATTTGAAAATTGTAGGTTGGTCACCTTGGATTTAAATTGAAATAAAACCCACTTGGACTTCAAATTCTCGTAAAATGAGGAAGTTTTGTAAAAGTTTATTTTTTTCGAGTTATTATTACTATTAGTATCTGCTACATCCGACTTATCCATCCGAACAATGTCGTGTCATATTTATATATTTTGAAAGGCGACTCTTCCAGTGGTGTATTTTACATCCACAATATTCGAACTCGAATCAAATTGTAAGATTTTCCTAAATTATAGGAGAACATAATCAACAATAGTAGAAATAAGATGATATATATGTAATGTGACTATGTGAGGGATATTATTTTACTCTATATCAAAAAAAATCTTTGACCTTTAGGCTTCATTTGGTTTGAGTGAAAATGGGGTAAAAGAAAAAAATTAGGGGAAAAATAAGATTTTCTTGGAAAATGTAAGGGAAAAACAACTTTCCTTATTAAGTGGAGATATACATGTTTAATATAGATTTTCATAAATTTTACAGGATTTCCTCAGAACTACCAAATGGTGGAAAATAATATTTTCCCATATATTTTTTTTTCCCTCGTTTTCCCTCAAACCAAATGAAACATTAGAATTTGTCCGAGTCGTGACATGGTTTGGAATAGCTTTGATATCATATGAGTTGCTATAATAAGGTTGATTTTGTTGAGTTTCTCGACTGTATTCATTACAATGCTTTGATGACTAATAAGCTAAGGTACCGTTTGGTTTTTTAAGAAAATGGTTAGCACTACATTTTCATGGAAATCATGTTGAACCAGATTTCCATTATTTTGGGAAGGAATTGTCAAGTTTTCCATGTTTGGTTTCTTATTTGGTAGTAATAAACCGGAAATCATTTTGCAACATTTCCATTGTTTTGGTTTGAGTGGATAGTGAAGAAATTGGTTTTAAATATTTGTTGCATTGCAAAAAATACCCCTCAGTAGTTGGTGTTGGACTTGGGCCAGTGTATTGAAAAATGAAATAGAATGGGTTGGCCCATTCATGTACATTAATTTGGACTTTTTAAACGGGCGAATTGAATATGTACAAACTCATTTTACTGGGCTCTTAGTTCGTACGAGGCGAATTCAAGAAGAAATATATATATATATATTCCCCCAAATCACAAAATCAAAAGCCCCAAAATTTTAATCAAGAGCCCTAGTTCCGAATTGTGTACGTACGAACTCATTTTTAGGTTTCAAAATTATTGTTGAAAAGTAAATTTGACCGGAATAGGTTAAATAAATTCAAGTGAGAGAGTATATAAAGAAAGCTATTGCCACTCCATTTTTTTATGCAATTAAAATAGCAAGGCGCTAACAATCTACAACAAAAAAGTGCATTTTGTTTATAACTTAGAAATTTTGATTAATAATACATAAGTTTTTCTTAATAACATAAATCTGTCTTTTAGTAAGTTATTAAAGACGGTCTCGAGGGGGCACTTACTCTATTTTAAAATATTAACCGTCGTAAGATAAGTTGCTAATATTATTTTCTTATTCCCTTGGACTTTGTAATAAAAAAAATTCAGAAATTAAAGGTGCATACAAAACACTAATCATATTCATGTTCATTCCAGTACCCTTAGATTTGTTGGTAAGATTGCTCCATCAACAAGTTAGCTTCTGGCATGTGGATTTGCATATATAACTTACATATCCAAGTCAGTGAACTGACACTGCAATAGATTTGATCTAATCCAACCCTTAAAAAGATCGTATCATGTAAATAATAGTCGTATTTAAAAATTATGACTCTTAATAAGAGACGCAAATTATAAAGGGGTCGCAAAAGGGTGTCGTATTTTCGGTTGAAATACAAATTAAGAACCGTAATTCTAAAATTACGACTCAAAATTAGAATTCGTATTTTTTTTACCTTCTTTAAATTAATATTTAAGCCATTTTTTATTTAACTTTTACGACTCTTATAAAGAGTAGTAAAATTTATGAATCGTATTAGAAATACGAATGGAGATGTCAAGGGTGTTTTAGTTATAATTTTAGAACTGGAAATTAATTAGCCCTCGATCTTCTTGAGATCTACCTGACGGAGCCTTCGAAGTTAAAAAAGAAAGGAATTAAGAAAGAGTTGAGCCTAGAGAAATCTACACAACAACAGCAGAAACTCAGGACCTTCAGAAGAAAGAAAATAGGAGAAATGCAATAATTTCTGAAACTTTTAATTTGAAGTGGACACTATGAAAGAAGGTAAAAAAATTAATATTAACCCCTATGAACTAAATTGAAATTGTTATGAACTAAAAATTGTTAAAACTTCGTAATATGAATTATGAATTCTAACAATGAATTGACCGCTATGAACTATGAACTATGAATTGAAAGAAGGTAAATTACGAATTCAATTTTAACCTCTCTTCGTATTTTTAGGCCAATTAAAATTACATATCAAAATATATGAATTCAAATGATTAGGTCCAACTTTTCCATCCAAGAAATATTTAAATGGCTCACTTTATTATTTTTGTTTCAAATTAATATACAAGAGCCATTGATTGACAAAACAACAACATAAATAATTATACATGCCAAATAGAGGTTAAAATGGTAACTCACTATTCACCAGAGAATTCCTTTTTGAGAATACCTGCTAGTCGTAGGAATTGATTTTGAGGAAATCTTGACAAATTTACAAATGAAAGCAAATACCGGCTAGCAAGGAGGAAATCTGGTTCGATCGATTTCCATGAAAAGATTCCCACCTCCATTAACAAACTAAACATGAAAATCTTTGACTTTTTCAGTTGACATTTCACATTTCCATCAAAATTAAACGGTACCTAAATGAATCAGTGGGTATCTAGAAGGAGGTGAAAATGAAATACAAAATGCACAAGAACATAGAAACAAGAGTTGGTTGAATCAGACTCTCATGTAGCTAAAAGGCAATCATACAAATTTAAGATTCATATTTTAAAATTAGAGAATAAAGCGACACTAGTAGAAAATGACATTTTGAAACTACATCATCTAGAAGGTCATCATTTGATGAAGAATGTATACTTTGTAACCATCCCATTAAATAATCAATCGAGACCCGACCATTTAATTATACTATACGGTTATTTATGGTATAAGCTACACACGTAATATTTGTATGATACAATCCGTTCTTGAAGTATCATCGAGTCTTGAGAATGTGTATATTTTTATACATTTTACTCATTCACTCTTAATCGATACGGATTGCTGGTCATTACAAGAGTATAAATGAAGCAGAATAATAATAGACACGTGGCATAGAATTTGTGCACCCAATCTTTGGTTGAAAGTTGAAATTAGTGAAGCATAGAAGATACTCTAGGACTAGTTTACCAGCGACCACAAGACCTAGACCACAATTGATTGGAGAACAAGAATATAACATACACATACCAGTCATGTTTGGCGTGTGGTTAGAAGCTTCTATTTGAAGTGTTATGTTTTGAAGCAAAACTAGAAATTAGTAGAAATTTGGTAAGCGGATCAACCTCATTTAGTAAACTACCATGTTTATCATCCACCATGGCCATGTCAACCATCTAACCACGCAACCTCCACCTTAAGATGGCCCGGCCCATAAATATTGAGCCACCACATGAGTTTTCATAAATGAGCCCAAAATATAATATAGCAAAAAAGAAAAGGATAAACATGTATAATGTTTTCTTTTTAACGTTTACAAGAGCACAATGAATGTTCGTAAAAAATTTACTACTACAATATCCTTTACAAAAATTCCCTCAAGTGATCTCTATAACCTAAACATTTACAACGAAACCCACATAGATCAGGCCTGCTTCTCCCTCTGATCGCCCAACACCACATTCGTTTTACCAATTTCAGTCCATCAATGCAATTTCTTTCATCAGCAAAATAGCCAGACCCCTTCACCCTATGACATACAAAATACAATACTTTTTCACATACATAAATACTATTAAGATTATTTTTGAAATAAAGTACTAAAAAAACCTTTCAACTCCGGACCTTATGCGGTTGAACGTGGCGCATATATCCTGCCGTCGTGGTCCATCTGTGTACTTAATTATGCTCTCACCATTTGGTTTATGCTCTCACCATAAACCAAATGTCACCCAACCCAACCAATCATACATGGCCATTTTTTTTATGCCCAAACTTCACCTTTTCAAAATGGTTTTGTTCCAGGGCGGAATATAGGTGACAATGTAATGTTGGCCCACGAGCTTTTGCATACCATGCACAAAAAGAAATCTCCTGACCAACATTATTTGGCTTTAAAATTAGATGTTGAAAAAGTGTATGATCGTTTAGAATGGCCCTTTCTTAAACTTGCGCTTTTAAAATATAATTTTTCATCCCTGGCTAATTCACCTGATTATGCAATGTGTTACAACTGCTTCTTATACTGTGAAAATTAACTCGGAAATTTCTGATTCGTGGATTCCCACTCAAGGTATTCGACAAGGGGATCCACTTTCACCCTTCCTCTTTATTTTGTGTCAAGACTTGTTAACTGCTTTGATTGTGCATAATATGACTAACAGAACAATTTCAATGCTCAAAGCCTCCCCTAACTCTGCTCTAATACCCCTGCTTAGCTTTGTTGACGATTGTATGATTTTTTGTAAAGCGTCTAATTCTTCCCTGAAAACTTTAATGTGTTGTCTGTCCACCTATGCAAAAGCCTCTGACCAAGCTATCTGTTGGCCAAAATCTCATATAATTTTCTCTTCTAATGTTCCTGTTAATAGGAAACAACAAATTGTGCAAGAGTTGGGGGTTACTTATAATGGTAAAAAAGATAAGTATTTGGGTGTCCCCTTTCTTTTTGGGCGTAAAAAATTGATTTTTTTTTAAAATCTTATTACTCGAACCTCCTCTTGTATAAATGTGTGGTATAATCATTTTCTTTCGGCAGCTGGTCGTATGGTTTCAGTATAGTCTGTTACTAGTGTTCCTACTTATGCTATGTCAGTTGCTCCAGTCCCGTCTCATACGATTTTACATCTCAATCGAATTAATAAAAAAAATTTATGGAACTCTACCAATCGGGGAAAAATTAGATCTCGAGTCAAATGGTTTGACGTTTGCTCCTCCAAATATATTGGTGGTTTGGGCATTCGTGATTTACATCTTCTTAATAAGGCTTTTCACCTTAAACTTATGTGGCGTCTCTTGACTCAGCCCTCTTCCTTATGGGCTCGCACCTATAAAGCCAAATACTTTCCTCGTTGTTCTTTATGGGAAGCCCGTCCCTCTAATTCGCAAAGTTGGCTTTGGAAATCTTTACTTCGGTGTCGATCCCAACTGGCTCATTTTGTGGCTTGGCAAGTCGGGGATGGTACTTCTATCCGGTTTTGGGATGATCGTTGGGTGACCTCTAAAAAGCTTTCGGACTTCGTGGGTGTAATTCCTACCAATGCTCCAACAATGGTTAGTGATGTTATTGCGAACTGTTGTTGGAATTTGCAAAAACTACGCGATTGTCTTACAGATGAAATTGCTGATGATATTTTAGCTATACCATTGTCTTCTACCCCTAGTTCGGATAAACTGATTTGGCCTTTTCATTCGACGGGAACTTTTTCTATTAAAACGTCCTACCAACAGCTTGTCAATGGAAAATCCCCAACTCCGAGGTGGCCATGGTATCGAGTGTGGAAACTTGAAACTCTGCCTAAAATTCGTTTCTTTATCTGGCAGGCAAGCTTCCCACGGCGGTTTATCTCCATCAACGTTCTACCCTCCCTTCTCCTATCTGTCAACTGCGTAATTCTACGGACAAAACTGTTGAACACTTATTCTTTCAGTGTTCAGCTTTTGCACAAGTGCGTTTTTGGCTTTTCCCTGGCCAGTTGGATTATCAAAACCTCACTATCCAACAAGTCTTGTTCGACTTGCAACTTAACTCTGCGCATCAATTTTTACTTGTTAACTTTTGTTGGTTGTTTTGGATGGCTCGTAATAGTTTCGTGTTTAGAGATAAACCTATTAACCCTTATGCTTTACGGTTTTCTTTCTACAATTTGAAACACAGTTTGCAAATCAAAGTCCCACATCAAACCCACCCAAAACAACCTCTTGCTTGCGTAAGTGTTTCCCCTTCCCCTGGTTTTGTAAAGTTAGGTGTTGATGGTTCAGTATTAACGACCCATGGCACAGCAGGAATCATATGTGTTTTCTGTGATTTTGTAGGTCATAGGATAGCTGTTGCTATGGGCACTATTGGCCGCACAGACATTGCTACAGTTGAACTCACAGCTATATGCACGGGTCTTTCGTTGGCAGCCCGTATCAAGTGCACTCATGTCGAGCTTCAAACTGATTCGGCTTATGTTTTCAATTGTCTTTGCAGGTAGGTTCCAGCAGCATGGAAGCACCAACAGCTTATCACGGAGATCAGTCTCCTTAGGCACCGCTTTCAACATCTCAAGTGTTGTCTAGTTTATCGTCAAAGTAACCGTGTGGCTGACACACTAGCTAAGTATGGTAGTGGCGTAACTCATGTAAATAGTTCTGTATGTATCCTAGTCAAGTAGATCCTGCTAGATCCGGTGTTATGTTTTGGAACTACAGCCCTGTGTGGCTTTCTGATCTTGTAGAAGAAGATCGACGGACTAGCTCGATCCGTCTAGTTAGTAGTAGTGTGATTTGTAATGACTCTAAAACTTAAACTACTCTCCTAGTTAAATAAATCTCCTGTTTTCAAAAAAAATACATGGCCATTTTTTTAATCTTATAACAAACACTAAACACTAACAATGGCAAATTTATTTTTCCATACAGATAGCAACTTTCAAATCTACGAACCAAAAAGAGCATGAACGTTTAATAAATCTCGTTTGTATTTTACGCCTTGACATAAATGATAACTTTCATTACTTGTGATATATTTCAAGAAAAATAGTTAAAAATTTAAGTGATGGTGGAACAATCCGAATACAACTGTTTTTAGGAATCAATATGCATACTCGTTTCACCAAGGAGATTTTTGATTTTTTTCAGAAGTATATCATCAAATTTTCATTCATCTATCAACTAATTACAAAGTTAAAAGGGCTTCAACCGAAACTAACCAAGAATAATACTCCATTTCAGAGTAACTACATCAATTTCATCTTGAAGGGATTGAATCCTGCATCTTCCACTTTCAATTCTAAGAGCACTAGTTGTTGGAGTCTTAAAATCCACTCCTATCTCATATATGAGGTAAAAGTACAAAAAATCACTTAAACGCAACAATATCAGGAAGCTCAAATTGGTGGGGTCCACACTAAAATCATGTTTGTGTGTAAATTAAATACTTCATTTGAGATCTCCCTAAAAGATTTTGAAGGTATAAATTGATGGGTCTGTATACTTATTTATTTAGTGGTTTTACATTAGAAATAGATTTCCTACATTTTCCGACTAAAACTATCTTTCCCTAAATATAGTAGTATAAACCATCATTTAGGATAGATTTTAAAGTAAAAATTTAAGCTTCCTACAACTATTGCTCTAACTTCCTTCCATCCCGCCATAACACCACATTTTCATCGAGGAGACATGGGCTGGACCCTCATAAGTTACTTTGAGAAAAGGTCGGCTCAACCGGCTATGATATATTTAGTTTTAAATATCGGGTTTAAGTGGGCTCGTTCAATTAGTGTGCAAGGTCCGGTCCGGTCCAAAAGTGAGAGTCCATAATTCTTTACCAGATTCTTTCTGTTGCCAAATTCGCATCGTCGTTTCCCGCCTACATAACTACACAGTTTTCAAATTTTCTCTCATTCCCATTTCGTCATTTGTCATCTCTTGTTCCTTAACACACAGAAAAAGGTCTCTGGAAATTAGCTGACGAAATCCAAATCTGTAGAGATTGAAATGTCTGCCAAAAAATCCAGCGTCAAACGAGCTTCAGAGCCGGAGAATCTGAAGCCTGATAGGAAAAAGCAAGCTGTTAATGTCGATGATGATTTTGATGCTGCTATCTCCAAGTAAGAAGTCTCCAATTTCCTTTTCTCATATGGCTTTCTAATTTTAGAATTTGTTTGTTTGCTCAATCGATTTTTATTTGGTGATCGCAGTGACATCAAAGGTATTATGAGCGCTCTTCAGATGATCAAGGAGAAGGCGCATAAAGATGGTCAGAAGAAGAACGACGAGACAATTTCCAGGTTATCGTTTTTCAGATCCAGATTGTTATGTGTAACTTTTCATGTCTGTTGATGTTAATTGTTAATGCGTTCTGATGTCTGATCTGATGCACGGAATTTGATCGGTTTACTTGGTAATTTTATTTACGTCCTGACTCTGGATTTTAGGGAAACACTAGTAGCTTTGTTACTTTATTGCTGTGTAACTGTGTTTCGATGTTTACTTTCAGCTCATTTTACAATCGGATTTTATATTATTTTTTAGCTCAATTCAAGCTTGGGTAATCAAGAGGGTGAAGTTTTAATAACTTGAGCAAAATCGTCTCATATAAGTATTTTGAAGGCTTGAATGTGGAAACATATCCTAGATCATCCTTTACTCGTATTGAAAGAGGGCGAATATCTGGGTAAAAGAGCTGTAGTCTGTACAGTGGGTAGAGGAATTGGAACGTTAAACTCACTGCATAACCAGTTTATTACTGACTAGTGCTGTTATTTCGGTCGAGAGTGAGAGATGTGGGGCTATGATGATAATGAAATTAGAGCATTTCTGATTTACTTTCTATTCTTGTGTTGGCTACGAGATTATGAGTGGTTGATTACTAGATCAAAGGATGAGTGTCTAACACATGATATGCTGCAGTGTGGCTTCCGAAATCAAATCGAATTTGGATGAACTGAAATCAAAACTTGAGAAAGAAAGGTGATACTACATCCTTTGCTAAATGCACCTGTTATTATCTCCTTGTAGCTGTTTTCTTAGTGTGTTATTTCATGAAAATACAGGCAGGGTTTCGCCAAGTCACTCTCAAAAAGCTCTAAGGAGGTGCTCATGTTGTCTAATAGGAGTACTGTATATGGATATTGGATACTTAATAGGACTCTGAATTAATGCCTGACGTTGAATGCACGTGAATTGTTTCTATGCAGTGTGAAACCTTACTGAAGAATGAGACTGCCAAATTTCAAGAAGTTTATGATAAGTTGTGCAAAGAAAAAGCTGGACATCTGCAGGCCATGAAAGGTACTTACAACTTGCTTCCTTCATCCAAACATATTCTTATTCCTTGACCTGTGTGTATATGGAACTTCGATAGATTCCTCTCCCTGTATTTGATACTCTTAAAATTCAATCATGTTCTCAGAAATTGAATATTGAATGGGGATCTTAAGTTTTTGCCTCCTGTCAAGTTAGTGCTATGTATGTTGGAAAACTCTTTCATCTCTTGATATCAAAGTTTGTTGATGCCAACTGTTGGTTCTCATGGTAAACTATGTAGCATCACAAAACACTCTGAAGGGGAAAAAAGAGGTACTATTCATTAGACAAGTTTTCAGATTGTTCATTAAATTAAGGCATACTTCATCCTTTTCTCTTCATCTTTCTGTTTACATGTAAACTGTGATATCTGGTCTAACAACCTTTTCTTGTAACTGTCTGATGGATAAATTAGCAGCTGCAGGGCTATATCAATGAAGTATGTACCCACATGTGTGTGCTATTTTCTTTCTACAATTCCGCTTCAAGAAATTTTACTTTGTTTTGATAGATGTGATTGCGAAATATGAAGGGGAGAAGGAAAGGCTATTCATGCGATATGAACAACTAAGTGAGCACCAAGAACTTCTGTAACTCTTTCTTTGTGATCAAATTCTGTTTGATATTGAATGAAGAGTGGGAGAAATTTGTGAAAACTGTTTGAACTCCATTTTTAGGGAAGAAAGAGAAGACTATGTTGTCTGAGCATGAGAAGGCAAGTACAGCCAGAATTGCTCAACTGGAGGAATCCCTCAAGAAGAAGAAACAGGTGAAACAAATAAGTGCTTACATTGTGTGCATATTCACAACTTCAGAAGGAAGTTGTAGTGACATCTTTTCTTGCATGCAGGATGACAAAACTTTCAGCATTCTTAGGAAATCCCTGGGTTCGTTTCTTGGAGATGCTTCGGATGATGACTTCCCTCTTGATGACTAGAAGACGTTACCAGTCTACAAGACCATTTTACTTCACTAGTTTCCACTGGATATGTATAGCAACTGGGATATCATACTTATTGCGCTTAACTGGCTTCTTCTTCGATGCGCAAATCCCCCACATAAATGCATTTTTCTAGCTTATCAAGTTTCAGCTATGTTACAGTAACAATCTGCATATTGTTTTTTGCGCTGCTCGAATCTTCAACATAGTGTTCAGGTAAATTTGAGTCTGAATTAAAAAAGGCATGCAACTCGTTATACTTGTCTATCTCTTCATCATGTGTTGTATCGGAATAGTATTCATTCTCAACTGACTGCTTTTGCTAATTACGAGTTCACTCCACATAAGAGTTCAACAAAGTTGTAAAGGCAACAAGGCATATCTTTAAAGCCTGGATCTTCACGATGAGGTACTTAGAGAGTAACTAGACTAACTAGGCCTGAGAACCGTGGCAATAACGCCAAGACAAAATAATAGTTGTAAATTATTAACACTGTTGATAGACGATTTTCAAAACCTAATAGTCCTGGAAGGTAAAAAAACACTTGGAACGAACTTATTCAATTTAAAGCTAAGTTACACACTAAACGAAACATGTACTACTTTGATTTAAAATTGTCAAGTAGTTGAGGTTCGTTTTCTTAACAGGTGAAAAACAGAGTCAAATCCAATTCCAAGATTATAAATTATAGTAGTACTGAAAACAACAAAGATTTGTAGTTCAACAAAATCCTTCCATATCTGAATTCTGAACAAGTTCAGGTTGGTATTCTTAACAGGCGTCAAAACAGAGTCAAATCAAAATCCAAGATTATAAGTTATATAAAAACAACAAAGATTTGTAGTTCAACAAGGTCCATAGCTGGACATAGTTCAGGTTTTCCATTCCCCTTCTAGGGAAACGGATAGCGACTCAAACAACAGACAAATGTGCAAGAAGCCCATTACAGGTCAGTCTAACGAGCTCGGTTGGAACGGCGGCGCCTCTGCTTCTGCTGAGCGGCAAGCGGAGCTCGCCTATTATGTGCCTGCAAAATTAGACCATAGCATCAAAGACAATAACCTCCACCCCATCTGATAGTAGTATGATATAGGAATTCAACTTCAACTCATTGGTAAAATCGTCTCTATACTCGTTCTTACCATCTCAATGAAATTTACATGCCATCATCACAAATTTGTTATGACATGAGTTCTAAGTGAATTACTGTGCCTTTCTGTTTCATAGAATCTGATAGAATGTCATGAACTTTCTTGAGAAAATTGTTACTCAGGGTTCCATTCAATTAAAGTAATACCGGGCAGAGTTGGAATTAGATAAGTAATTAGTTATCGGTGTTTAGTTATTCATTTTAAAGCTACCACAATAGATAGTTATTTCAGATTCAAGGCCATTTATAAATGCCACTCTAAAGTCTTAAAGCCACTCAAAGGACAGAGGTTTGTACCCCAATTTCTGTGATAGTACGACAAGAAGTGCACTGAACAGCAGGTACTCCATACGGGTACATAAGCAGTGTTGAACAACCTTTGCACTTAACTTGGCCAACTTCTTCAGCTGCAAAGGGAAGGCCAAACACAAGGCATTAGCAATCTCTTACAAATAGTTAATTATACTCTCAACTTTCGATCTTAAATCAAGCTGATAATCAATCTTCAATCCATAATATCATGCTGGACTCGATGGTAAATTACTAATATCACATCCCAAAAAGTACTCTCCAAGTCTGTTTGGGTATGGTTTGGTCAGGGAATGCACTCCTTATCCTCATTCAAAGAAATTCCTTATTAAAGAACAATTTCCTTTCCATTTTATGACCCCTCTATAAGTTTGTTCTATAAAATCAGAGATATCATAAGATGAGTTTTCCATGGTCGAACAGAATGACATATGTTCTATTGGAAATAAAATGTTAGATTGAATAAAAATTGTGAATGACCTTGCATCGCGAGATTGACTTCCATGCAGCTCGGGCACTGAACCCATTTCGCACCAAGCGGATATGTGCACAGTTTCCGGCAAGTACCACAAACCAGCTGAGCCAATTCTGTATCAAATTTAAATTATAGTAATTGTAAGTTGACCACAATCTATGCTGCTCTCAGTAAGCAAGATCATAGAGACTTCTGGTGAAAATGTAGGTAGGACAAGTGCAAGGAGACACGAAAAGTATGAGCTTAAGTAAGCCACTATAAATTCTATAATCTCGACTAACTCCAAAGATTATTAATCTGAAATACATTCGAGGAATATCATAGTGTAGTTTAGGTGAAAAAAATAACTGAAGGGTACAAGTCAAACACATAACGATACATCTCGGGCTTACCAACCACAAGAAATCATTCTGCCATTCACCGGAGAATGTGGAAAATATTAAATATGTAATGTTCCGACTAAGTGTGTGCAGGCCCTTCCCAACGAAACACAGAATCGTATAAACAAAAAAAAAGTAACATAGATCAGACCCCAGAGGATACTCGAGACCGAGTTAATTACCTGGACTGCTGGTTACTGCAAACTCTTAAACATAATAGAAAAAAGTTTCAACAAATGGCTATTACACTTAAGAGCTTCTCCATCTAATTGGACTAGAGATGAACTGGGCTTGAAAAGAACAAGAAACTCACCAGAAGATGATGTAGGAGCAGGTGGGGGTGGTTGTGAAGCAGGTGGAAGCATCTGGTTTGCAGATACAGGCTGCTTCCCCGCAGTGGGCCTTTTTATCCGATTTCTAGCCTCTCCTTTGCCCCTTTCTGAGAATAGCAACAGAAATGAGAATTGTTTGCCAAGAAGCTCTGTAACTTCTACCTTCCAATTTGTTAAAGAAGATTATAAATCTTAGTCCCATTTCCCAACCATCCCCTTTGAACCGAAAGACCATTGTAGTGGGATGCTAACAAGGCAAATCCTTCTCGGTTTGAGCAATTATCCTGAACTCAGTAAATGCATATTTGCAACAGATCTACCCTATGAGACTTTTTGACGTGACAGTATCATCCAACTTAACAAAATATTTTGCTGAATGCATATTTTAAATAAAATTACTAGCCCAGAAATCATCCAGGCAAGGTAGCAAACATGAATGTCGTGCAATTAATTTTGAAAAAACCTTCTTTGGTAATATAACTAATGACATTAATGGAAAGAGTAACCTCTCACATTAGATACCCAAAAAGCAGAATATGAATAAGGGGCACAATCTAGCACAAATATCTACCATTTGTATGATACTAAAGTCTACTTGAGTTAGTTTGGCACACAGACTTCTGAACACTGCACATAATTTATTGTATTAAGAGATGTACCACCAGGAAGTGACAATGACTGTGTCGGCGGTACTTGTGGCTTAGGTGGCGAAGATGGTCCAGGAATGAGAGCAGGTCCTGACACTTTTTGAGGCCCTTCATCAGACTTCTTTGCAACATCTTGTTTGCTCCCCATTTTCAGATCTATAATGCCACAAACAATTTAGAGAGGAAATTATTGAGCAATCAACTATTTACATACGAACTACTGCTAAAAACACCAGTTATGTATGCGAGTTCCAAATTAGAAAGGAAAATATATGTGAGGTTAAACTATACACAATCAACATCAGGGATCACCGATGTAATTTTATCATTAATAAATCATTGAATTATTGGAAGACGCCTGGAAACCAACTGTTAAAAATTATTTCATCGAAATGGACTTGAAGTTTTGGATCACAGAAATTAGAGACGACCAAAAGATCTGGTGGCTACGATCCCAAACCAATAAAAGAAATTCCCTATATAAAAAAATGCAGACTGTTTCACAGATTCTGAATTTCAATTAGGTTACAAAAACCTTTTTCGTCAAAATTAAAGCGAAAAAAAAAAAATCAAATAAGGAGGCATGGTTGTATATATGAATTCAGATCAAATTCTATATCTGTAAAAAAATGTTCACAACGTAAATTCAGATGATCGAAACAATTTACGCAAGACATCCTAAAGCAAACTTAAAGAAAAACGAGTGACTGACTAACCTTCAAAGCAGCTAAAACCTCTTCCTCAAGCATAACCAATTAGAAGAACTAGGTTTAATTTGTTTGGTGGAGGCAGGAATAAAAGGCAGAGTATGGTTTTATAGTGTTTCAGAAGTGGGGCATGGTCAGACCAGGCAAAGAGGCTAGGTAGATTACGAAAATTGATAGAGAGATATCCTCAATATTATAGCTAGATTCTAGTTGATGAATTTTGTGGAGTCTGTTGAAGTATTATGCTAGAACATTCAATGCGGATAAATCTCAATCCGCATTGAATGTCTTTAAAATACTCAACTAATTCCATTAAGCTGGTAAACAGAAATCCATCCGTAGCTGTAACAATGATGAAATCTCTATATCAATTTTTTGCAATCCACTTAGTCTCTTTCCTTGGTCCAGCCCCCTCTCACTCCAGATATACTAAGCATATCCCATCCTTATATTCATGCCTTCGTAAAACAAATAAAACCTAATTCTTTTGATTAAGTGTGCTTTAGAAAGAGGCTTCTGATGCTCTGGAAGTAAGGTTCAAATCTCAATCCGCATTGAATGTCTTTAAAATACTCAACTAATTCCATTAAGCTGGTAAACAGAAATCCATCCGTAGCTGTAACAATGATGAAATCTCTATATCAATTTTGTGCAATCCACTTAGTCTCTTTCCTTGGTCCAACCCCCTCTCACTCCAGATATACTAAGCATATCCCGTCCTTATATTCATGCCTTCGTAATACAAATTAAACCTAATTCTTTTGATTAAGTGTGCTTTAGAAAGAGGCTTCTGATGCTCTGGAAGTAAGGTTCCAGTATCCCGTTTTCTTAATCTCTTACTTATTGTAAGTTTGCTCTGGGATTTCTTTTATAATTCGTTTGATCATTTGAATTTACTTTCTGATGTTTTTTGTCAAACATTGAGTTTGACCTCAATTGGTCACACACACACCCACCCACCCATGTCTCATTTAATTTTATTGCTTCAATTTTCATGGAAGCAGTTCCTTTAACCTAATTGTAATTCAGAATTTGTCAAACCATATGCATGTATTTATATAGAGAATTTCTTTTATTGGTCCGCGCTCATAATCACAGGTTCTTTTGGACTTTTGCTGGTATCTACAATAATCTGCGGTTCAAGACGTCAATGCATGTGTCTAACTCAATGAAATAATTTTTACCAACTGATTTCCAGGTAGCTTCAATAGTTCAATGCATAATTTATGAATAATTTACATTGAAAATTTTTGATGCTGTGTGTGCAGTGTGCCAATGTAAGTTCTTTTAGTTGAGTTTTCTTTTGGTGATTTGAAGGTAAAGCTCCAGCAGCGCATTTTTTTTAATCACTTGGTTCCGGTAAATTTGCTTTTGAGCTTTTTTTATACACTTCAAAAATTCGTTTGACCTTTAATATTAAATGTGTTACTTCATTTGTCATACATAGAACTAAACCCCAATAACTCATATATCAACACATGGCTCCACTATTTAAAGTTACAGTTCCCTTTTTCAAGGAAAAGTCCCCATAGAGAATTATAAGTCAGAGTTTATTCAATCGTCTGCATGTTTTTATGTTCGATAATTTCTTTCTCTTGTAACAAATAAAATATAAACTATCACATAACTTCATCATCAGGTTACAAAAACCAGGACCGCGACAATGATTTTACTGGGCAATGCAAAAATAGACATCCTTTTCCTTATTGAGATGTTATCACTCCCCCATGAACAATACATATGTTTACTAACTCAATGGTAGTTTAGTTTTTTTTCCCTTCAAAAGATCAATATCGAAAGAGTATATATAGGCTAGGCCACTGTCAAATTAGTAACAGCTTAATTTACTTGGAGGGGAGAGGATTGGCGAATCTACAATATGCTTACAGCAGACTCTGCCCCGAACCTTTTGACAGAGAATAACATTTAAGGGGGGAACCAAGAACTCAAATGAGACGGAAACAAGAAATGTTTCATTGTTGAATTGCATTGTGAAGCTATTACACTATTACTGGTTGCAGTATTAAATCTGAAACAGGCTTTGAGGTGATGTTTACCGACAAAGTTAACATAATTGGATCACTTTCTATCAGGTGACCTGATAAACAAGCTATGGTACTACTCCTATACATATAGTGTATACCAGGAGATTAAAACCAACACTAATTGGGTTGGGTCTGTTCATTTGACATTTTCCACCTGGAGTTCACTTTTTTATACTCAACTCGAAGTTATCAGGACAAAATATTCATGATCTAGTAGTATAAAGGTGGTACTTCTCCTCTCATGCCGGGGACTCCTAGGTAGACTCAACTGAGTCATGACCCTATTTGTTGCCATCTCTTTTCTTTCTATTTAGTAGAAGCGCCTGTCTAGAGGGGGTTTGAACCCTTATCCATTGACCATTTTAGTACATTCTCTTTCTACCAAATACCAATCATGGAATTGGATTCCTTCCAAAATAGAATATAGAAAGACAGCGAAAGACTAATCTCGTTCCGACACAAATCCAATAGTAGGTAAGAAAGTGCTACAAAAGATCTCTAGACAACATGAACTCTTCTCTATTATAATGTGAGATAATAATAGGGTTGGAAGTATCATGGTAGCTAATCAATTTGGATTGGTTAAGTTTCCTGCACAAGTGTCAATCAGAGATTACCTAAATCTGTTGATTATAGGATCTTGGTTAGTGATTGATCTTAATTGATCTTGATTGATTTCTGTCCTGGTTTCTCACCATCTATATAAACTCCTCTAGCTCATATCAATGGATCATGAGTCCATAGCATAACAACGAAGGTAATTATACTAGTCTTCTTAGTCTTTTTGACATGGCATCAGAGCCAGTCAACCCTAGCCCTAGTCAAACCTAATTTTTTTTTCTTTCCAGTTCCAGCAGCAGCCGCTCTTTTCCAGAGCTGAAGCTAACAGCGTTTCTTCTTTATCCTCTTCATTAGTCATCGATCGTCATCGATCCCACCACAGGCGACCTATATCCGGCGACCTCCCTGGTGGCGGAAATCAGCGTTTCTGCCTCTTCGTTTTTTTTTAGTGCGTTTCTTTTACTCACCTTCGTCCTCTATCTCTGGCGGTGGTGATCTCAGTCTTGAGTCTTCTTCGTTACTTCTGTTTCTTGGGTGTTTACTTCAACCATGGACAAGATTGATAATCAGTGCCCTAAATTCAATGGTAAGAATTATGCTACTTGGGTTTTTCAATTTGAAACCTTTCTGAAAGGAAAGGACCTATGGACACATGTTCAAAGCACTCTCTTGGACACTGCTGATGCCAAGGTCAAGGCTGCCTGGGAGGTTAAAGATGCTCAAGTTCGAAGCTTGATTCTTAGTTCGGTTGAATCTCACATAATTCTGAATTTAAGGCCTCATAGTACAGCTAAGAAGATGCTGGATTACTTGACGGGTGTACTTTCAAGATCATTCTGCCCGTTATTTCCAATTGGAGCTGGAAATTTCCGGTTTTCAGCATGGTTCGCTGACCATTCAGGATTATTACTCCACTTTTTTAACCTTATGGTCCGAATATATGGATCTTTCTATGTCCGGAGTACCTGCTGCTTCTCTTGATGCTCTCCAACAGGTTATGAATAATCGTCAACGTAGTCAGTTCCTCATGAAACTTCGTCCTGAATATGAATCTGTCCGTTCGTCACTTCTTAATCGGGTTCCAGTTCCTTCCTTGGATGTTTGCTTTGGAGAACTTCTTCGTGAAGAACAGCGTCTTGCTACTCAAAATACTCTTGAGCAGCACCACCCTCCTGTTGCGTATGCTGGTCAGACAAAGCATAAGCCTCGAGAAATGGGTAACACTGAGTGTTATTGCTGCCACGAATTTGGGCATATTGCTCAAAACTGTCCCAAGAAGCAGTGCAACTACTGCAAACAACTTGGGCATACTATCAAAGAATGCCGCATTCGCTTGCCAAGGCCAACACAATTCTCACCATGCTTCTGTTGCTAAGGAATCTTCTTCTGTGGTGAACTCCATGCCTCCAATGTCTGCTCTTACCCCCGACATGGTTCAACAACTCCTTGTTTCTGCATTTTCTGCATTGGGAATCCAACCAGGTACTTCTTCTACTTGGCTTCTAGATTCTGGTGCTTCTAATCATATGACTTCTTCGGCTCATGTCCTTTCTAATATTCGTAAATATAATGGGTCCTCAACAATTGAGACAGCGAATGGTACTCAGTTGGCAATTAAAGAAATTGGTGATCTTTCTCCTTCTGTTAAAAATGTTTTCGTCTGCCCTAACTTATCCACGAATCTTATCTCTGTGGGACAACTCATTGACGATAAATGTGATGTGAGGTTTTCTTCTGCTGGTTGTATTGTGCAGGATCAGGGGTCGGGGGAGATGATAGCCAGGGGGCCTAGGATTGGACGTCTCTTTCCTTTGCAATTTCGTAGCCTTAAGTCTGTTGTTTCTGCTTTGAGTTGTAATACAAACTTAGGTTCTGTGTGGCATAGGCGACTTGGCCATCCACACTCGAGAATTCTTTCTCATTTGTTACAATCTGGCCATTTGGGTAATAAAGTTGATTATTCTGCTCAATTTGAGTGTGACTCGTGTAAATTGGGAAAAAGTAAGATATTGCCTTTTCCATCAAGTGGTAGTCGTGCATCTGCTTGCTTTGACTTAATTCATAGTGATGTTTGGGGGATCTCTCCTGTCATTTCTCACGCTCAATATAAATACTTCGTCACATTCATTGATGATTATAGTCGGTATACTTGGATTTATTTTCTTCGATCTAAGAGTGAAGTCTTTTCCACTTTTAGGTCTTTTCTTGCCTACGTTGAAAACCAATTTTCCACATGTATCAAGGTTCTTCGTAGTGACTCGGGAGGGGAATACATGTCTAATGAATTTCATACTTACTTAAAATCCAAAGGTATACTTTCTCAGAGAACTTGTTCTTACACTCCTCAACAAAATGGAGTTGCCAAACGGAAAAATAGACACTTGCTTGATATTGTAAGAACTCTTCTCATCGAGTCTTCTGTTCCTACCCGTTTTTGGGTTGAGGCCCTTTCCACAGCCGTTTACTTAATAAACCGATTACCTTCTCAGGTTTTGGACTTAGAATAACCATACTTTCGACTTTATCAGAAACATCCCAAGTATACTGATCTTCGTCCTTTTGGCTGTGTTTGTTTTGTGCTACTCCCTCCCACCGAGCGTCATAACCTCTCGCCTCAATCCACCAGATGTGTGTTTCTCGGGTATAGTATCACTCAGAAAGGGTTTGTCTGTTTCGATCCAGTTGCCAATAAAATGCGCATCTCTCGCAATGTGATCTTCTTTGAGAATCAACTTTATTATCCCACTTCCTCACCTATTACAGATGCTAGGGTCGTTTTGCCTGCCTTTGAGCTTGACTCTACTAGTCCTTCTCTTCCACCTCCGATTGAGCTTGGTTCGAGTGACTGTCCTTCTCTTCATCATAGATTTAAGCCTGGCTTTGTTTATCAGAGACGTCGTCCCATGGCTCCATTGCCTTCCCCGGTTGCACCTGATCCAGACCCTGATCCTCCAGTTACGGTGAGTGACCCGTCTTTGGAAATTCCACTTCGTCGTTCTACACGAAAACGAGACGGACCGGATCGGTTTGGATTTCCAAAGCAATCTTCTCGTCCTACTCTTGCTGCTACTTTATCTTCCGTTGCCATTCCCACTTGTTACTCGAAGGCAGCCCAGCACGATTGTTGGAATCAAGCTATGCAGGAAGAATTACGAGCCTGAAGTTAACGGACACAGGATATTGTGAATTTTCATCCTGATGTTCAACCTTTGGGGTGTAAGTGGGTGTATTCTGTTAAGGTTCGTCTTGATGGAAGTATTGAACGCTATAAGGCACGTTTAGTTGCTTTGGGAAATCATCAGGAGTATGGGGTAAACTATGAGGAGACTTTTGCTCCAGTTGCGAAAATGACGACAATTCGTACTATCCTTGCAATTGCGACTTCCGAGAATGGCCTTTAAGTCAGATGGACGTTAAGAACGCGTTCCTTCATGGGGACATTCAGGAAGATATATTTATGCGTGTTCCACAAGGTCTTTGTCCTTCCCCAGTTAACAGTGTTTGCAAGTTGCGTCGTTCTCTTTATGGCTTGAAACAAGCGCCCCGTGCATGGTATGAAAAGTTTCGGGCTACCTTGCAGGAGTTTTTGTTTCAACCGAGTCATTATGACACTTCTATGTTTATCCGACGCACTCTTGGCATTGTTGTCCTTCCGGTGTATGTGGATGATATTGTCATTACAGTCTTGTCGGCTCTTATCTCTCGACTTAAACACCACTTGCACAACTCATTTCATATGAAGGATTTGGGACCTCTCACATACTTTCTTGGTCTTGAGGTTCATACTCACTCATCTGGCCTTTTTCTCAATCAAGCTAAGTATGCTCGTGATCTTATTGCCATTCTTGGTCTTTCGATTCGCACTGTTGACACACCTATGGAAGCGATCTTAAGCTCGGAAGATGATGGAGATCTTCTTCGATCGACTCTATATCGTAAGCTTGTTGGTAGTTTGGTTTACTTGACTATTAGCGTCTGATCTTTCCTTTGTTGTTCAACAAGTTAGTCGATTTCTTGAATCCGCGTCATTTGCATTTGGTCATTGCTCGTCAGTATTATACGTTATGTCACGGGACGATTACTAGAGCCTTCATTTTCCATCGGGACACCTCTTGACTTTCACTTTATAGTGATGCTTTGATTGAAATGTTCCGACACTTCATGATCTGTTGGATGGTGTATGTTTTGGGTTCTTCTCTTATTTCTTGGAAGTGTAAGAAACAAGATCGTGTGTCTAAGTCCTCCACCGAGTCGAGTATCGAGCTATGTCTATCAGATGCTCAAATCATATGGCTGCGTGGTTTGCTTCTGAGCTTGGTTTTTCTCCTCATGGTCCTACTCCTGCATGTGGACAACACCTTAGTCTTTTCATATATAAGCTAATCCTGTTTTTCATGAACGGACGAAACATATTGAGGTTGATTGTCACTTTATTCGTGAGGCCTTTGAATCTAAAGTTATTTCTCTTCCTCATGTCTCGACGAGTCTTCAAATTGCCGACATCTTTACCAAAGCCCTTCCAGGTCCGCGTCATCAGTTTCTTGTGGGCAAATTGAAGTTGGTTAATCACCCTCATCAATTTGAGGGGGGGGGGGGGGGGGGGTGGCAATCAGAGATTACCTAAATCTGTTGATTATAGGATCTTGGTTAGTGATTGATCTTAATTGATCTTGATTGATTTCTGTCCTGGTTTCTCACCATCTATATAAACTCCTCTAGCTCATATCAATGGATCATGAGTCCATAGCATAACAACGAAGGTAATTATACTAGTCTTCTTAGTCTTTTTGACAACAAGTACCATCATGAATACTCTTGGCAGATCAAGGCATACTAATGCCTACCCTTGACTAAATACGCGATTAAGATACCCTATAACTGATCAAACCCATCCTATATAACAGACAAGCATGGAGTCCAACTGATGGAAATCATAACAGATTTATGGAAGTTCCATTGTTTTCAGAGTTTCAGACTTTAGTAGTTTCCTTATTCAGTTAGTCATAGACATTTAGAGTTATGCGGCTTATTTCAGAATCCTATTATAATCCTACTTCCATGTTTAGATCGTTTCCCTAGCCTATAATTAAAGGCTAAAAGCTGTTTTAAACATCTTTTTATTGTTATTGGTTGATATTGAATGATGAGAAGTTATGTTCCAATTTATAGTTGCGGCTATCTCCAGAATGTATCACGGGCTACTGAATGCCTCCCTAACGTAGCATCATAAGTGTTGGATTCATACCAAATCAAATATATACAGGCCCCAATCTTTTGCATAAATAAATTGCATGTCCTTTTTCAACAGTATAGTAAACTTTAAAAGATCAGCAACATGCTATACATGTACACAAAAAATGAACAAACCCAATTTTAGCTGTTTAGTTGCTTTCTCAATGGGAAAGTGTAGCTAAATTGTGCAACAATTTAGATGGAAATGCACTAAATCAATTTTAACCATATATACTCGTTGACCAATAGAATTAAATCAGTCAACCAATTTATTCGACACGTTCACGACATGCCATAAGTTCGAAAATTATCAAACAACCAAGTAGTATCATTTCCAGATTTCTTTAAGAATAAAATGACCTCTTCTGACATAGAATTTATATTTCAATGCTGTACATGGCTATGCATGTCGGTTTATGATTTCGTTGAATAAACATTATTGAAATACATACCGAAAAACAGAAAGGCGGTAGAAGGAAAACCAACCACATGAAACATCTGATGATAGTCGCACTTGAGGCGTAATCGGAGGCGGCATCCTAGTAGGCAACACTGTTTCCCATCCTGGTGGAGGACCATCATCATCTTCTTCATTAACATTCACTTCTTCCTCCTTTACTTTTATATCTGAATTTCTCAATATAAGATATATATATTAAAAAAAAAAAAAGAAGCACGATTAAGAATTAGATTTTAAAAAAAAAATCCTTTAATGAAACTGCTACAGATCTATGGTCCAATATTCTTATATATTGAGCGGTAAGACTATCACAAAACCAGATGAGTTAACACAAAGAAAACGAAGAGCTGACAAGTGAGACATGCACTCCATGGCACTAGTTTCCTTCCTACTAAAAGCTAAACCCTCAGACGATAATTTCCTAAGCTGTGGGAGAGCTGTATAAATAAAGCCTCTTCAGCTAGGAGTCAGAGACTGAATGAATAAAGACGAACAAAAGAGACCTGTCGTATCAGAGGGCACTTTTGGTAATTCACGCGCAAGAGAACTGAATTCCCATCCGGGTGGGGGGCCATCGTCGTCATCATCATCTATCACAGCTTCTTGCTTGCCACTCCTTTCCATAACTGAGCGATGATAATGAATTAATACATTTTTGGGTGAAATTATATGACCATATAGCTGATAACTGAAATAAGCAGTATAAACATTAATGTAACAGATAGAATAGCACAAATGAGACAAGGGGTCGCATTGGGAGAGGGTTGAAGTTCTATTACCAGACGAATATATACAATGGGACATGATTTCTAGCAATCATTGAGTTCTACCTTAAATGCAACTAAAGCCAAAACTGAAAGAGAAAAGCACCTTTTTCTTCTTTATGACGTTAAGTTTTACACATATCATGTTTCGTTGTTAATAATAGTCATCTATGTAAAGCATTAAGAACACCGACTCCATGGAATCTTGTGAAGACATCTCGAGTATGGTCTAAGATGCAGCTATCAATGTGGACCTTCGAGTGCCATTAGGACCTCAATCTTTCTTGTGTTTGGATTTGATGCTCCTCAGACAGAAAGATTTGTCTAGCCTTAGTCCAGAGTTAGTGTCATTTCCTCAATTAAAGGAGGGATTCCCGTCCTACCATGTCCGGCGTTGTGCAGGTAAGACTCTGATCCCTCCAAAAGATTTTCATTTTTGGGCTAGTTTTAGGTCCTTCGACCTCAAAAAAATGCATACATTCTTGTAATTGTAGCATGATCAACTTAGTAATCTAAAAGAACCCATGAATAAAGATTGATACCAGCTTAGATAATTCAACCAAACATCTACAGCATGCTTAAACATAACCCGACAACTAAAGAGAATACCAAAAGTGACATCTCACAAGGAACACACCATTGAGAAGTTCATCAGTTGTGTGGCAAAAAGTGAGAAGATCAAACCTAATACCAAATCACCTTATATATCCCCCAGCTTATCAAACTAAAACATAAAGCACCATCACAGCAAAATCGTGCAATGCATATGAAAAAATCAAAAAAATTAATCTTCTACTAAAAGAGTGTCACATTTAACCTAAAATCTCAGAAGTAGACAGCAAACCCTACATAAAGTTCAATCCTTTCGAAAAGCAAAGCAAACCATAAACCCAAATGTGCAAGAACTGATTTTTATCTCACCAGAAGAAGCAAGTGGCGGCTTCGTAGCAACAGGCCCAAAACCAGGCGGAGGACCATCATCATCGTCTTCATCATCTTCATCCTCAACCTTTTTCAGATGGGTTTGCTGAGGAGTGATGATACATTGAAATCCAGGTGGTGGGCCATCATCATCATCTTCTTCCTGAATTCCAATTTCCTGCAAGTTCTTGATTTTCTCGCTTTCCATTCGAACACCAAACGTTGGGTTTCTGGATGGGTTGGTGAGTGAGGGTTTACACAGAAACACAAGGCCTATGGAAGAAGCTTGGCAATAAATGGTACAGGTGTGTACTAGTGTGTTTTCCGCGTGTTGTTTCCTGATACATTGGATTCATGTAACCCATAATTTCGACTGGATTTTTTTCCACAAGGAGGATTGTAATTTCAAGAGAGGAGATGTTTATCCATATGGATGATGTTTATCTAATGAAGAAGGACACATTTCAGTGATGAAAGCAAATACAGTTAGTGCAGTAATGCACTATGATACTGGTGTAGTGTAGGACTATAGAAGGGGAGGATAGGGATTGCCCTGGTCAATAAGAGGCAAGTCCCTGCATATTGGCTTTCTATATAGATTGATGGTATGAAAATATTTTTCCAATAGAGGGTGAACTACTACTGACTTCATAGACTCCTATTACGCACAAACCATATCGTACGAATAATATATGATCGTGAATTTGAAGATTTTATGCTTTGCTGGTGGAGTTTGAATTTATGTTTAATATGGTGTTGTTAGGTTATGTGTGGACTGTGGAGTACTATCTTTGTCGGTCTTTTGTTTACTTAGTCCGGTTTGAATTAATTATTTTTTTATTGTTTTGAATAACATTGTTAAGACGGATAGGACATAATTGAGTCATGGACTTCGGATCAGCACATTTAGGCTTCATTTGGTTTGAGGAAAAATGGGGTAAAATAAAAAAAATGGGGGAAAATATTGTTTTCCACAATTTGATAGTTCTCATGAAATCTTAGAAAATTTATGAAAATCTATATAAAATACATCTATCTCCACAAAATAAGGAAAGTTGTTTTCCCCTTACATTTTTCAGGAAAATCTTATTTTCCCCTTTTTTTTTTCTTTTCCTCCATTTTCCCTCAAACCAAATGAAGCCTTAGGTATCAAGACAATGTGTGTATGATGCTATGAATCCATCAACAAACTATTTAGAAAGTCCAACACACGATTAGAGACTGAAACAACAACATGCTAATACTTTTGAAAGAAAGAGCCGGAGGACCAGAAAATTTAAGAGGGTCATGCCAAATAAAGCTTTAGTTACCTTGTCTAGCGTGTAGGATCGACTCAAGTGCTGATTAGTTGTCTTAGAAACTCTTGGTGCTGACCCAAACACACCCTAAAAAATACTCCATCACAATCTGGTTGATCACATCTTCATCCTCCCACAAGACCCATCACCATCACGCAAACCGCGGATACCATTTCTTTTTTGTCTCGAAGTAGCCCTAGTGGAAAAAAAACTGTATTTTACCCCCTTACATTGAGCTTTCCCTAGTTGTCGCCACAACATTTCTTGGAATTTAGTGAACAATTGGGCATTCAGTTCATTTGATGATTTGGTAACGTGTAAAGAGGTGGATAACATACTTTTTTCCAACAATCATTCTGTGTAATGTGTGAACCTTTCTATCAAACGACTAACTCTTGTCTAGCTTAATCACTAAAATTACCTAGTTTTGAAAGGGTGATTAATGCAATAAATAGTGTCATCAGTGCATTGAATGAGTTAAATCAAGCTAACTTGTAAATGTTACATCCAAAGTGTTAAAAATTCAAGTTAAATGAGCATGTTTATGAAAAGGAGGAAAAAACGAATAAAAGGACCAAAATCCAATTTTGGTCCTGAGATTCCACCTGGTGCCCGAGACACCCACCTGTTAGTTTTTCAGAGGTTTTTTTTCCATCTTTTCATGATTGGTAACTTCTTTCTAAGTGAATGCCCGTGTCTAATACAATTTTAACTATTTAAGGGTTATCTCACTTGGGGAAGGGTATACCTTAATGGGAATGGTTATAAAGATAGGAGATGTTCTCTAACACTTTTTACAACAAATTATGGGAAATTAGCGTTGCTAATCTTACACAATCTTTTGTTCTGTATAAGTTGCATAATGTTGGGTCATCTACATTAATTATGGCTGACCCGGCAATAAAGCAAGATTCTAATATTTCAAAATTTGGGATGATATAAACCTAAATGAAAGATTAATAAAACTTCAAAATTCATGCTTACAACATTTTAGATTTGGAGCGAAACGTCAGATTTTTATAGTTGTGGCTATTGAAAAATGATAAGTATCATTATTCTACCACATAAAACTAGCGGTACCAGACCGGTGCATCGGTTGTGGTTCTTCTCCAATTTGTGGGAAATCGTATAGTCCAATATTCCAATTGTTAGAGTGGTACTGCAGCGAGATTTCTAGATGTGTCTGCATCAAGGTTTCTCAAGTGGTAAAAGAGAATGGATGTAGAAGAAGATACATAGGGGTACAATTATAAAACAAGAATTTAATCTCACATCCTAATATTGTATGTTGCTCTAGTGAACATGTGTATTAATCAACCCATCTCCCATATAATATCTGACATAATTAATCTGCCATATATAGTTGATAGTTCCATCATCGCAACTAGGGGTGTTAGGGAATCAAGCCGCTCACGAGCTGTTCCCGAAAAAGCTTGGTCAACGCTCAGATCGAGCTCGAGATCGGTCAACGCGAGGAACAAGCTCGTCTCATTGTCGAGCTTGAATCGATCACCCTGGCAAAATGATAGAAGCTCGCGAGCTGCTCGTGAGCTACAATTAATTTAATATATATTTAAATTTATTTATTTACATATACATAAATAAAAAGTAAAAATCCTAGTCCCTAACTTAAGCTATCTAAAAATCAGAATTGTGTAAAATTTTGGAACAAATGAGTTCATTTTCGAGCTCTAACGAGTCGAGCGCTCACGAGCAAAAGCAAGTCGAGCTTATCGAGCTGCTCGCGAGCAACTCGATATTTTAATGAGCCGATCACGAGCACGATTATGAAAAGCTCGACGATCACGAGCCGATCACGAGCAGGCCTGAAATTCTGACGATCACTGATCAATTAAGCCAAAGCTCGACTTTCCTTGGCTCGTTAACAGCCCTAATCGCAACATAATGGCTCCATAGTGTAAATAGGAGATGCAGTACCTCTCCAATAACAAATTTGAAAATATTGTCCTTCTCTTTCTTCGCTCTCTTATTAAAAATAAGGATCGAAAGACTTGGCTTTAGCCTTTAGTAGTGCAACTTCAACCATCTAGAAGAGTTTTATCCAAGGAGACGATTGTCATCCACCATGTGCAACCTAATTAAAGTAATAAGTTTTAAGAAGAAACACCAGTGTTGACTCTCCTCGCCATTGTTTCTACTACTTCTTCACTCACTTCCTATCCCCGATTTCCATACACTATTCCTACAACATCTCCTCCCGATCTAACAAAGTTTAAAATTCAACTAATCGAATCTGATTTTCCTTGTCAAGAATTATTTGTGTGCGTGTCTATTTATGCAAACTAAGTAACTCTTAAATGAAGCCTACAGATGCTAGACCTCACATGTCCAAAGAAGATAAAACTCAAATCCATCAAGCCCACTTTTAACGATTGGATGTTGTAAAAAGGGGTATTCGTTACCCAGTCCATAGTGATCACACTTTAGTGAAGGAAAACTGGGGAATTGAACAACATGCCATCGACATACAGAAACATGCAATTCAACTACACTTTTTAAAATTTTCTTAATTGCAATTGATTACTACACATTTGACTCTAATATTTTTAAATTTACAACATTGACACAATATTATTATAAATTAAACCCCAATAAAATTTATTTTTCAAAATATACTTAATTATTTTCCTTCTTCTTCGTTAAAACTCCGACCTGTGAACAGCTCCGACCTGGAGCTGTTTTGCAGCTCCGACGAGAGCTGTCAACAGCTCCGGTGTGGAGTTGAAACAGCTCCGATCTGGAGCTATTTTAAAGCTCTGACTGGAGCTGTTTTGGAGAAGCAATAGCTCCGATCGGAGCTTTCTTTGGAGAAGAAGAAGGCTTTTTTCTTGAAGAAGATGAAGGAGGAAGGAAGAAGGAGGTGGTGGAAATAGTGGTGGGAGATGATGAGTAGTAATTTTAAAGAATAAAAATGTTGGGCTTTGTTTGTGAAGGTTAAAAATATTTTGGGGTTTATTTTGCAATAAGGGAGGATTAATGAATTATTGAATTATAAAGAAAAGATTAAATATGTGAAAAAGTTGACTTTTGGGCCTATATGTAATTACAATTTTTTTCGCGTGTAAAAAGTAGGTGTTTCTGTAATTGTTTGAATAGAAGGGACTAAAGTGACAAGATGGCAAATTGCCGGGGTAAAATATGTAATTTTCCCTTTTCCGTAGTAGGCTTGCACAGTTCACTTCTGACATGTTGTCCTATATGTCGTTTTCTATTCCTCTATCCCAATGCCATCCACTCATTCTTCTCTCTCTCACCTTCCTATTTATCATTCTCATATTCTCTATCAGATTTTGTTTGGTACTTACTATCTTAATTACTAGTAAATCAAATATCCAAAGGGCCTAATAATTTAACGAATCAATTAATTCGGGCCAAAATATAAACTATCAAACACCCAAAGGGCCTAAAAAATGTTACAAATCGACACCCAAGGGGCCTAAAATGTGACAAGTCGACTAACTCGGGCCAAATATGAACTGCCAAACAACCTAAAAATGTTATAAATAGATTATTTCGGACCAAATATCAAACACCCAAAGGCCTAACAATGTTACAAATCGACGAATTTGGGCCAAATATAAACTACCAAACAGCCTGAAAATGTTACATTGATTAATTTGGACCAAATATAAAAAAGGTCGTGTCTGTAACGTCGATGAGCCAATTGGGAGCAACTGAAGGTGAAGAGGATGAAGAAGAACCTTACTTTTTCTCTCTCTCCAACACAGCTCTCTTAATCTCCAACAACTCACCCTGCATATGCTTAATTTTCTCCTCTTACTTGTAATTATGTCGCTAATTCCTCGTGAAGAAGCTCATTCTCTTCTCTAAGACACTCATTCTCCATTTTCAAGCAATCAATTTTCATACCAAAACGTTCAATTTCGCCGCGAGTTTTTTATTTATGGAGTAAGTCTATGCGCCGCTTTGATTTATGGAGTGAGACGACTTCGGTGGACATAGATCTGGTACATAATAGGACAATGGAATGGAGTGATTTGTGGAGTACAGTGGTAATCATGGGGTTTGTTAGACCCCGGACTTACCCGGTGGTTTCACCCTCTCACTGTAGCAGTGGGTCCCACAGTAGGGATCCACTGCTACAGTGAGAGGGTGAGACCACCGGGGGTAAGACCGGGGTCGAATTTTCCTAATCATGGATGTGGAAAGAATTGGAAGAGAGAAGAAAAAATGAAGAAAAATGGGAGAGAAATGGACAAGGAAGGAGGGAGGGAGGGAGGGAGGGAGGGAGAGGGGGGGGGGGGGGGTAATGGATTGTGTTAATGAATAAGTGAAGAGAAACATGCACGTGACCCTCAGTTCCATAGGTAGACCACAACTATGCTTGACAGAGCAAAACATATTTTTGGTAGGGGTGCACATTCGGATCAATCGAATTTCAGAGCAAGTCATACTCAATCCGAAATCCGTTCTGGATTTGGATCAATCGGATCGGATTTTTCGGATTGAATTCGAAATGTATGAAGAAAACTACTTTTTCTTTTTCACATTCTGTTACAAAAATAGTAGAAAAGACTAATAGAAATGAGAGAAATATTGTCATTTTATTCACATCCCATCTTTGAGTACAATCTATCATCTATATATATACAAGTAGATAGGTAGATAGGTAGAAATAAAATACTACAATAATGATAGGAGATAATGGGAGTAGTGGGTGTAGTGGTGTATTTGAGTAGTGGGAGTAGTGGAGATATATTCATTTATACATAACATTCCCCTTAAATGAATATGATATTGTGATCAGTGGTACACGATAGATACTGCCTCATTAAAAACCTTGCTAAGAAAAACCCAGTGGGATAAAAACTTAGCTAAGGGAAAAAAGAGTGCAGTGCCTATCCTACTCCCCTGATAAAAATATCACATTACTTCCTAAGTCGTCACATTCCAATATTTCGAACTAATTTCTCAAATGATGATGATGGAAGTGATTTGGTGAACAAGTCCGCCAAGTTATCTATTGAACGAATCTGTTGAACTTGGATGGAGCCCTCTTTTTGTAGATCATGGGTGAAGAAAAACTTTGGTGATATATGTTTTGTCCGATCACCTTTGATGAAGCCTCCCTTTAGTTGAGCTATGCAAGCCGCATTATCCTCATATAGCATAGTTGGAATTTCTTTCTTGAATGTAAGACCACACATATCTCTAACATGTCCAATTAAAGATCTTAACCAAACACATTCACAACTTGCTTCATGAATGGCTAAAATTTCTGCATGGTTAGAAGAAGTAGCAGATAGAGTTTGCTTAACAGAACACCATGAAATGGTTGTACCACCACATGTAAACAGATAACTTGTTTGAGAGCGAGCTTTGTGTGGATCAGATAAATATCCCGCATCGGCATATCCAATTAATTCCGAATTGCTAGATTTTGGATAATACAAGCCCATATCCATTGTACCTCGTAAGTATCGCATTACTTGTTTAACACCATTCCAATGTCTTCGAGTTGGAGAAGAACTACATCTTGCTAGTAAATTAACGGCAAAAGCTATATCAGGACGTGTATTGTTAGCAAGGTACATTAGTGCACCAATAGCACTAATATATGGTACTCGGGGCCAAGAAGTTCTTCATCATCTTCACGAGGTCTAAATGGATCTCTTTTCACATCTAGAGACCTTACAACCATGGGGGTATTTATTGGTTGAGCTTTATCCATATAAAATCGTTTCAACAGTCTTTCCAAATAATCTGGTGGATAAGCGTTCCATTTGCTAAGTGCTCGATTTGTAGACCCAAACAATACTTTTTTTTTCCAAGGTCTTTCATTTTAAATTCATTCTTTAAACATTCAACCGTTTTGGCTAACTCTTCAGGAGTTCCAATAATATTCAAGTCATCGACATAAACTGCAATAATAACTAATTTTGATCCTGGTCGTTTAATGAAAACACATGGACATATAGGATCATCTGTGTAACATTCATTTTTCAAAAATGTGCTCAAGCGATTGAACCACATTCGCCCCGATTGTTTTAATCCATATAAGGATTTATTCAATTTAATTGAATAACTATCTCGGGATTGTGTTGCGGGCACTTTGAATCCTTCAGAAATTTTCATGTATATGTCATTATCCAGTGAGCCATATAAATAGGCTGTAACAACATCCATAAGACGCATTTCAAGTTTCTCATGTGTAGCCAGACTCATTAGATAACGAAATGTAATCGCATCCATCACAGGAGAATACGTCTCTTCATAATCAATCCCTGGTCTTTGAGTAAAACCTTGTGCGACAAGTCTTGCTTTATATCTTGCAACTTCATTTTTCTCATTTCTTTTACGCACAAATACCCATTTGTATCCAACGGGTTTTACACCATTTGGTGTACAGACTTCAGGTCCAAAAACTTCACGTTTTCCAAGAGAGTTCAATTCTGCAGTAATTGCCTCTTTCCATTTTGGCCAATCTTCTCTACGACTACATTCTTTTATAGAAGTAGGTTCAAGATCCTCATTTTGTTCCACAATGTCACATGCTACATTATATGAAAATATCTCATCGACGTCGATTTCATTTCGATTCCATGTCTTTCCATTCACGACATAATTTATCGAGATCTCTTCATTTTCAACAATTTCGGGTACCTGAATCTCTTTTGTATTGTCGTGTAACTCGTCTGGAGTCTTATCAATCTCTTCTAGAGATTTATCTTCTTCTAACGGACCATCAATATTAGCTCCTTTTCTTTTTCGAGGATTTTTATCTTTGGAACCGACTGATCTTCCAGGCTTCATGCATGCCTTAGACCCATTATCATTTTTTATTTTTCCTTCTGGGACTTCAATTCTAATCGGAGCATTTGCAGTTGGAATATAAGATTTGGTAACCCTTCTTGGATCTGCGAATGCGTCTGGCAGCTGATTCGCTAGACCTTGTAAATGAATTATCTTTTGAACTTCTTGTTCACATTGATTTATTCGAGGATCAAAACTGGACAATGATAATTCATTCCATGATATATTGTTTTTCAATTTTTCCAACTGCTTCTTCTCTCCCCCCATTGTTGGAAAATTTGACTCATCAAAATGGCAATCGCAAACCTTGCCGTAAATAAATCTCCAGTAGATGGTTCTAAATACTTGATTATTGAAGGAGATTCATATCCAACATATATCCCCATTGGGGTTCCATCTTTGTGCGTTGTGGTGGTGCAATTGGCACATAAACTGCACATCCGAAGATTTTAAGATGAGCTATGTTCGGTTGGTTACCATATACCATTTGCATGGGAGAGAATTGATGATAGCTTGTTGGCCTAATGCGAACAAGTGTCGCAGCATATAAAATTGCATGTTCCCATGCTGAAGCAGGGAGATTAGATTGCATTAGTAACGGCTTTGCAATTAACTGGAGGCGTTTGATAAACGATTCGGCCATTCCATTTTGCGTATGAACATGTGCAACATGATGTTCAATTTTTATACCAATAGACATGCAATAATTGTTAAATGCTTGCGACGAAAATTCAGCGACATTGTCAAGACGAATGCTCTTGATTGGAGAATCAGGAAAGTGTGATCATAAGAGAATTATTTGTGCAAGCAATCTTGCAAATGCCAAATTATGAGTAGATAATAAGCACACATGTGACCATCTAGTAGATGCATAAATTAAGACCATAAAATATCTTAATGGTCCACATGGTGGTTGTATTGGTCCACGTATGTCTCCATGAATTCTCTCTAGAAAAGAAGGACTTTCAGTTCCAACTTTTGCAAATGATGGTTTTATAATGAGTTTGCCTTTGGAGCAGGCATCACACGAGAATTCATTACTTTGAAAAATCTTCTGGTTTTTCAATGTATGACCACATGAATTTTCAATAATTTTTCGCATCATCATTGATCCGGGATGGCCCAATCGGTCATGCCAAACTTTAAAGGTGCTATCGATTTGTTTTTCCATAGCATAAATCTCAATTGCTTTTATTTTAGTGCAATACAATCCAGAAGACATTACCAGTAATTTTTTCAAAACACATTTGGTACCGGATTTCACTGTTGTGATGTAAAGAAATTGATTGCCATTTTCACTCATGGTCTCAACATGATATTTATTCATTCGAATATCTTTAAAACTTAATAGATTTCGTTTAGATTTTGAAGAATACAATGCTTCTTCTATGGCAATTTTTATCCCACGTGGTAGTATTATATTTGCTCTTCTGGAGCCTTCGATTAACTTTGTACTACCAGAAATTGTATTGACACTTGCTTGTTTTATTGACAAGTAATCGAAGTACTTGACATTGTTGAATATGCTATGTGTTGTTGCACTATCTACCAAGCATATCTCCGCCTCGCTTGCCTCGGATATTTTCATATTATCTCCAAGAAATAAAACAATAATGAGAAATAGAAAATGAAAATGGAAAGATAAGATTTTATTCCAATGATAAAAGTTCAAAACATAGGATGTCATTTGAAATGCAAATCCTAAGAATTGATTATTGAGCAACTAAAAAATTCAAATCCTAAAATACTTTAAAGAAACTATAAGAAACAAAAAACTTAAACTTGTGTACTTCCATCACCGGTCAGAGCATCACTTGACTCCTTTTGTAGGATGGACAACGAATTCAGACAAATCACTTGTGCCTTCATGGTTGACAAAGAAATCTGATACATCCAAATAAGTGGTATCGTATTGACCATGAACATTATCATTGATGTCACCTTCAACAAAGTTAGCTTCAACATTTGTTCCTTTGTTATTTTCTTTGAGTGAAGCTTGGTAGAGTTCCACATGATGTTTAGGAGTACGACATGTACGTGATCAATAATTAGTCATACCACATCTATAACACTTTTCATCATGGTTTTTCCCTTTATCAATTCCACCTTTGGGATTTTCCAACTTCTTGTGGTGATTTGTATTTTGAAAACCATTAATTGGACGAGATCCACATCCATGTCCATACCCACGGCCACGTCCACCATGATTGGAATTACTTCCAATGTTAAAAGATGTCACATTTGCTTCAGGGAATGGTTTAGCACCAGTTGGACGTGATTCATGGTTTTTCATTAGGAGCTCATTATTTTGTTCAACTACTAGGAGACACGAGATCAACTCGGAGTATTTCGTAAATCCTTTTTCACGGTATTGCTGCTGCAGGAGCACATTGGAAGCATGACAAGTAGTGTATACCTTTTCTAGCATATCATTATCGATGATTTCTTCACCACACAACTTCAATTTTGATGTGATTTGAACATTTCCGAGATAAAATCGTTCACACATTTAAAGGTTTGCAGACACAAGTGAAGCCAATCATACCAGACTTTTGGTAGTATCACTGTTTTTAGGTGATCATACCTTTCTTTGAGATTTGTCCAAAGATCTGCAGGATCTTTGATAGTTAGGTATTCGGTTTTTAGCCCTTCATCAAGATGATGGCGAAGAAAAATCATCGTCTTAGCCTTGTCTTGGCTTGATGTAGCATTTTCACCTTTTATTGTGTCTCCTAGACCCTTAGCATCAAGATGAATTTCAGCATCAAGAACACATGACAAGTAGTTCTTTCCATTGATGTCAAGTGACACAAATTCGAGGTTGCTAAGATTTGCCATGACTATATAAAAGAAATGTAGTTAGGTGGTATATTAAGAAAGACTCACCTCAAATTGCTTGGAAAAAGGGTAATGGTGCTAAAAGAGGCAAAGGTGATCAGTAAACAAGAAAGATGATAGGTAATGTGCAAATGAGAGTGTGAAAGACATTGTGTATGATATGCTATGTATAGTGTGCAACTCATTATAATGCAATGGAGGAGTTACATACTTTTAAATGCATAGATATATATGGTTGAAGATTTGCAATGAAACGTTACTGATATAATGATGATTAAGTGATGAAACGTTACAAAGATGATTACTGATATAAAGATGATGATTTGTAGTGAAACTTATAACGGCAATGTATATAAGTCCAAGGATAATATTTTAACTAGTTTTATTACAAGCCAGTACTCTAAAAATATTATTATAAATATGACATCTATCTTTGTTAATAAAAGATTAAAAGAAAATCAACTGTTGTTGGCTCAAGTGGTAAGGACTTAGTTACCCTAAACCCTTGTGAAGAGCCGCACTCAAAAAAGGTTCGATTGAGGGTCCGACCATGCTCGGCTAGATTAGTTGCATCTAGCGGATACCAGTGAGAAACTAAAAAAAAAAAAAGATTAAAAGAAATACATACCTTCCTCTGATTGACTGAATAATTTGTGTTATTTGATCCGTTTGTACCATGCAAATTTATTTTTTTTTGGCCGACCAACACTTTCGTATAATGTATTACAAAAATAGAAGAAAAGACTGATAAAAATAAGAGAAATATTATCATCCCATCTTTTGAGTACAATAATCAATATATATACAAGTGGATAGGTAGAAATAAAAAACTACAATAATGATAATAATGATAGTTATAGGAGATAATGGGAGTAGTGGTGTATTTGAATAGTAGGAGTAGTGGAGATATGCATAACACATTCCAATTTATCCAAGAATTGAGAAGGGAGTCGTGCAATGCATTTTGCACTAGATACAATTTTCCAATCAAATGAATAAGAGAAGAGACAAGAACGGAAGGCACTGATCTATTATGTTAGTTTTCCACTCTCAATATCACTAGATCTACACTTAGGTGCTTCCAGCAGAACAAATCGATCAGATCCATGAATCAATTGAGCTACAAAACTCGCACGGTCTAAGGGATGAGGTGTCAGGGAATGGCGGCGATGAACGTGATAGCGGTGATGGGTGAGAGCGGCGGTGAGTAGAAGCTGTGAGGGTGGAGTGAATGAAAGAAGTGTGATAATTATTAGGTTTAGGATGGTCATAGGGGAGTGAAGTACCACATATATTTGGGAAAAAAAATATTCTGGATTGAATTGGATTAATCCGAAAATTCACGAATTCAATTTGATCCGATACGAAATTTTCAGATCTGAAAATTGTTAATTCGAAATCCGATCCGAAAACAACGGTTCGGACTGGTTCATATCGGATTTTCAGATTGTATTTTTCGGATTCGGTTTTTATGTGCACCCTTAGTTTTTGGGATACAAATCTGTATGTGAATCATACATTGTGAATAGTGCTAGTCCTAGACCAACAAAACTCCAAAATTATGTACTGGGACATAAAAACCCGTTGTAAAAAACACCCACATCAGATGGCTAGTCCCTCTCGTTCTACCAACACCGTTTTAGAATGGTCTCCCACTCCAATTCCTTTGCCCACTATATAGCTTCAAATGGAAACAATTTTGCTTCTTATTCGGCACATTTGCCACTACTTCGGCCAAATATAAAATAATAGGACAATGATGTGATCCTCGAATTGGAACGATTGAATATGAGATTAATTTGAAAGTGGTATAAACGCTTATCAATTACGGGTTGATAAATTCTCAGTCTGAGTTCAAAATCTTTTAATCAGAATTGATTGAATTAATCTCATTCACACCGTTAATCTAAACTCGAATTGATTGGCAGAATTCTTCGGGACGAGGAAGGCAAATGTGTTTGGGGCTTTTCCGAAGCCATGGACACTCCTACGTTGGCGAATATGAGTTGGCAATTCTCACCGGGATGCAACTCGCTTGGGATCACAAAATCCCCAAGTTAATTGTTGAGACATATTCAATAAATATCTTTAATCGGGCTAAGAAACAAATATTCCCAACCATGGACACTCCTACAAGAGTTGCAGCATAACCATCTCTCATTGAAGCTTGAGCTACACTCATTAATTCACAAACATTGGGAGCTCAAGGTTGGACTCATCAACCGGATGGCGAACAATTGTGCAAATTGAATAGCTAAGTTGGGCTAAGAATCAAGTGGGAGAAGCAAGTTATGGAACTCACCTCCCAATTTGTTTGAGCTGCTGCTTGAGGTAGAGTTACTTTAGAATTTATCATGTACTCTTTTGTACCAAAAGAAGATAGTAAAACTACCGTGCTCGTGGCTTTTGACAAATTATTAAGGATCAAGTAGACCATGTATATAAGACTTGTGTTGTGAAAGAGCCATATATATTCAAATCATAATTCTAAATCCCTTCATGTTTATTTATAAATATTGTGTCGTTTTTAATTTTGATAAAGTTTTAAGGATGGAAAATCATTGATTATTCAAAAGGGTTATCCCATAGACTAAAGACGCTAAACAAATTACCAAAGAATAGGAAGAGAAAATGTTGCACGTAATTACGGGGTTGTTAAACGCAGCGCGTTTTCGGCTAAACGCAACACAAATATTTTGTAAGTTGACGAAAATGCCCCTAGCTAAAAAAAAACTTATGAAATACGAAAAAATTTAAAAAACTCATATACATATAAAACATTATCTTAACATGTATGATAAATAACGATAAACACAAATGAAAAAATTTGAATTTTTTTGAAAAATATTTGTTATAAAATTTTCAATTTTTTTTGAAAAATATCTGAACATGTACAGACGATAAATAACAACGATACAAATCGGAAAAAATTTTGAATTTTTTTTTTCGAAAAATATTTCGGTTATAAAAATATTTACAAAAAACTTGAAATAATTTCGAAATTTTTTTTTTTTTTTTTAAAAAAGATAAAGGTTATGAAATGGCCGGTTTTAAAACCGGCCATTTCATAATTTGGCCGGTTTTAAAACCGGCCAAATGGTGATGGCCGGTTTTAAACCGTTATTTCATGAACTGGCAGCCGATTCATAATTTTTTTTTTTTTTGTAAAAATTGAAAGTAATTTGGAAATTTAAAAAAAAAAATACAAAATCACCCTTTGGCCGGCCACATCCCATTTCGTATTTTTTTAATTTTTTTTTTAAATTTCCAAATTACTTTCAATTTTTAGAAAAAAAAAATTTGATTATGAACTGGCCGGTTTTAAAACCGGCCAGTTCACCATTTGGCCGGTTTTAAAACCGGCAAAATTATGAAATGACCGGCCATTTCATAACCTTTATTTAAAAAAAAAAAAAAATTTCGAAATTATTTCAAGTTTTTTGTAAATATTTTTATAACCGAAATATTTTTCGAAAAAAAAAAATTCGAAATTTTTTCCGATTTGTGTTTACTGTTGTTATTTACTGTCCATACATGTTTGTATATTTTTTGAAAAAAAAAAATTCGAAAATTTTTATAACCGAAATATTTTTCGAAAAAAAAAAAATTCGAAATTTTTTTCGATTTGTGTTTACTGTTGTTATTTACTGTCCGTACATGTTCGTATATTTTTCGAAAAAAAAAATTCGAAAATTTTGATGACCGAAATATTTTTCAAAAAAAAAAAATTCGAAATTTTTTTCGATTTGTGTTTACTGTTGTTATTTACTGTCCGTACATGTTCGTATAATGTTTTCGTATGTATATACGAGTTTTTTAAATTTTTTCGTATTTTATAAGTTTTTTTTTAGCTAGGGGCATTTTCGTCAACTTACAAAATATTTGTGTTGCGTTTAGTCGAAAATGCGCTGCGTTTAACATTGCTGGTAATTACTTTTAATTAGAGCCGTACAAATTATAAGACTAGTTAATTACTCCAACAGGTTGGCGTATTGGTGGTTGAACCATCAACCATGTATCGCCTGCCCTCCTCCTTGCTTGGTCAAGCATGCATTTCACAACTCTTAATTGTTTTTCATTCCCACTGTAGGTTAAAATACAGTTTTAAATTAAAATTTTATAAATTACTATAATAGATGAAAATGTGACAAAATGTGTCATTATTTTAGTGTGCGAGTAACATTTATAATTATTTATTATGTGTGGAATAATTTTCATTTTTATTAATGGTGAAAATTTCATTAAATTATATAATGAATATTTAGAATGTAAAGTGTTAATATAATTTAAGTGAACATTTATATCATTTTAGATTAAAATTTATAGTTAAATTTAGAGTCTGTTAACTGCAAAAGTAAGACCTGAACAATTTCTTCGAAGTGACTATAGAGTTTTGTGGACGGTGGAAAACCTAAAGATTAGAAAATGTATGAACTGGAGTAAGAGTGACATTTTAATTAAGCATATAATGGTATCATTAGATACTCCTTAAAATACATTAGTGATGTCATGATTTTGGTTTATCCTGGGTTAACATAGGATTGACTAGGAGGAAACTTTGACACACTGTTAGATTACAAGTGGCACACCAAATGATACAGTGAACAGTCATTAGGTAACCAAGAAATTGACCCTATGCATGATTGGCACAACAAAGGTACAAACTTCACCTCCCTTCTATCTGCATTTCCTAACATCGATTCATCTCTTCTTTTCACCACTCTTTTTATTTCCCTCTAACACCTCACTTCAAAAAAAACTCAACTTCATTTTCTCTTTAGTTAATCACTCATTCATTTTTACTAGCTTTTTCAAAACTAGCATGGGTTTTTCAGAAAGAATTCCGATTTTGGTGCTACGGCTTGTGGCCTTGGGTGCAAGTGTTTCTGCAACTGTGATCATGGTCACCAGCCATGACACTGCTGATGTCTTGAACATGAAGTTTGAAGCCAAATACACTAATACACCTACATTCAAGTAAATTTAACTATCCAAATTCTCTTCTTTTGCATAGTTGTTGATTTCTAAGTTGGTATTTTGATGTTTCATTCACATTTTATGGCAGGTACTTTGTTTTGGCTAATGCAATTGCAAGTGGTTACTCACTCTTACTTCTCTTTGTCCCAACCAAGAGCAAATGTGGACACATGATCTTGGTTCTTGATTTGGTACGTGTAACGATCTCTATCGCATTATCATTATTCGTTAATTAAGCATTGGGGTAAATTGCAAGAATGGTCCTCTAAGTGGCCATCCTGTTTCATTTTGGTCCTAAGTGTCTTTTGATCTGGTATTTTAGTCCTGAGGACCGTATAAACTTCAATATGCCACTGATAGTTTATAAATAAACCGCAAAAGTTTCAACTCTTTATAAATAAACCTCAAAAGTTTCAAATCTTTATAAATAAACCCCAAAATATTTAAGAATTCAAATTTCACCCCACCACCTTCCCTCCACCACTTTCATACCATCACCACCACCACCTCCATCCATCTCCAACCACCTCCATCAAAATTCGATTTGATAATTTTATAAATCTTTAATTTTTTTTAATAATCTTCCATGGAAGCCATGGCAGGAAGCTCAAGTCTTCCTGCCATACCGGAGCTTCCACCGGAAGAAGCTCCACACCGGAGCTTCTTCCGGTGGAAGCTTCAGATCTAAAGCTTCCCGTGGAAGCTCCTTTCAAGGAGCTTCCATGGAAGAAAGAAGATTTGGAAAAGAAGTAGAAAGATTTGAATTGTTTCCTTCATGATTTGAGTTGTTCAATTGATATTCCATTGATGATACATCGAGGATGAAATGGATTGGGAATAATGAAGAAGAAGGAAGTAAATTGGAGAAGAAAGTGAATCGGGGAAGAATGAAGTTAATTAGGGTTCTTATTAATTCATTTGGGGAAGAAGGAAGTAATTTAATTTTTGTTTACTACTTTTTTATTTTTTAAAAATTGAAAAAATTAATTGTTATAATTTAATTTAAAAATTTGTTTTATATTTTTTTTAAATAAAATGTTCCAGATTGAACGAAATTGCGACACGTGTCCTCATAATATATTTTTCTTTTTCTTTCTTGTCAAAATCGCTGAAAATACGGTCAACATACGTTTTTATCGGGAAAATCGGAACTCCGGCTCCACATCATCAATTTAGTCGTAAAATTGATCGGAGTATATATATTTCGAGGGTGGTTGTTCTAGTGTATTGAAATTCGACAAGACCAATCTACCGTATCAAAAGTGGCAATGTCTCATTGTTGTGTAAAAAAAAATTGTAGATGTTTTATTTTTTAAAAAAAATTGTAGATGTTTTATTTTTAAAAAATTCCTAAAAAAAATCTTGGGGTATATTTTGAACAAAAGAATTAATTTAGGACTTATTTAATATTAATATTTGGGGCTATTTTGAACTATAAATAAGTTATATGGGTTATTTAAAATTATTTTGGGGTAACTTTGTAAATAATAAAACTTTTGAGTCAAATGTGTAGTAAAATGAAGAGAGGACCAAAATCGCAACTAATCGCAACTCCAACATTTCGAAAAACGTCCAAAGTCGTCCTCTTTGTCCCTATTTTGGTAGTATGGAAACCGTAGGGACCGTAATCGAACAGGATGACCACTTAGAGGACCATTCTTGCAATTTACCCTTAAGCATTGGCTTCTATAGAGCACAAAAGGCATATCGATTGTTAGGAGTGCAACCAAAGTCCCAGTAGCTTCAAACATTTCAACCTATGCTATGATCTTTATGATTTATGGTTGTCCTTGTAAATGTAGATTGTGGCATTACTACTGGATTCGAGCATATCGGCTTGTTTGGCGATTGGGCAAGTGGGGAAGAAAGGGAATAGTCACGCAGGGTGGCTGCCGATATGTGGGCAGGTTCCAAAGTTCTGTGATCAAATTGCAGGAGCTATGGTGGCTGGTTTTGTGGCTGCAGTGGTTTACTTAATCATCCTTCTATACTCCCTTCACAAAGTCATGAACCTCTTCACTCTCAAGACTTAGGCTGAAGTCTTGTATTATGGATCAATCTTTGTTGGATTCTGTTTCCGTTCTCTGTTTTACAGTATGGTTTCGTATGTGCTATTATTTGGTAATGCTGCCAAGGTTTTTCTGTTGAGGCTGGATTATGTAATGGAAGCTAGTGTTATCAATATAAAGTTACTTGTATCACAGGTGTATTCTATGGTAGAATCAATCATCACTATTCACTCACTAGGGCAATAACGTTATTCAAATCAAAACTTTAATACAAATAAAGTGTGAATTTAAACGGTAGTTAACTCTGAGAAGAAGCAAGTAGTGTATTCTATGGTAGAATCAATCATCACTATTCACTCACTAGGGCAATAACGCGCGATACATACTCTGGAATTCAACCTGGGTGAAATAAGATTCGTTGAAGGAAAAAAATTAGTACTAAACTCCATTTAGCAAAACTAACTCATAAGTTAGCTAATATCTGATGAGCAAGCTCATGATTGATACTCTAGCTTCTAGCTGCTAGTTAATTGGTTAGCAAATAAACTAGTTGATTCGTTAAATATGATATGTAAATTAAAACAAATAAACTAGTTTTTTAATAATCTTTTTGGACAAACTTATCAGATCAGCTGCCTAGCTCCAGCCAGGCGTTCACGTAACATACTTATTTTAAAAATAAGCTCATCGAATTGATAAATTAGTGCTTAACACAGCTTAAGACATTGTTTATGACAAGTGTACCCGCTATTATCAGTTAGTTTTTCAAAAGATAGCCTAAGATTGGTGGTGACACATTACCTCGCGCATGCACCTTCATTCCTGATGATTTAAATAAGTTAACCGTAAGATGCCGAAACATCAACTAGCCTGTCTGGCTCAGTCGATATTGCACATGGCTCTTAACCTTGTGGTCATGGTTTGAGCCCCCATGGTAGGCGCTTATTTTGTCAAAATTTTCTACCATAAACACTCACCATTTGTATTTAGTTGTTCCAAGCCCAATAATGCTCAATAAAGGGTTACCTTGAGGTCGTGGGTTCGAGCCCCACGGTGGGCGCTGAATAAGCTAATCGAATTGTTTTGTCAAATTTTTCTAACATCGACACTCACCATTTGTATTTAGTTGTTCCAAGATCAAGAGTATGCACAATAATGCTCAATAAAGGGTTTCAACATCGATTAACTATAATGTCTGTTAGACTGCATTTTGAGTCCCGTTCTCCTTTCGACTCCATTTATAATTTTTGAATTGTTTAATTTTTCCATCAATAAATTAATGGTAATCCATAATCAAGATGATAACAATATATTTAGGATTTTTATGAGCATACAAATGTATGTAGACTGGGGATCCCAATCTCATGAGATGTAAATTTTGACGACACTCACCATTTGTATTTAGTTCAACTAAACCATTCCATGATCAAGAGTATGCTCAATAAAGGGTTTCAACATCAATTAACTACAATGTCTGTTAGAACCGCATTCTGAGACCCATTCTCCTTTCGACTCCATTCATAATTTAGAGTTGTTTAATTTTCCCATCAATTAATTAAAGGTAATCCGTAATCAAGTTTATGAGCATACAAATGTATGTAGAAAAACTGCAAAACACATTATTAGTTATGCTCAATGCGGATCCAGGAAATTTCTTTCGGATGGGCTAATGCTAAGGTTTGAAGTAAACTGATGAACCAATTTATCATAGTACATTAGATCAATTATATATTTTTGTAGTCTAAAAAGCTAGATAAGAAAATAATACCAGACACTTAAATAGATGAGTATGACTCATGAGGAAAAACATTAAAATTTGACCCGTACATAAGTGGTATCATCCATCCACAACCCCCCCCCCCCCTAACACAATTGTATCAACCTCACAAAAATCATTCAGTCCTATGTTGAATTTTGTGGAATTAAATACATTTTAGTTAGTATATATTTCAATATTATTTTTAATATGTTGACTGCATATATAATTTTTATTAAATTTCATTTAACTTTATCTACAAAAATTCGAAAAATATATTGAACATATATATAAATTCGACATGACAAGACGAATCCATAGACACCAATATTGAATACTATTATTAATTAAATAAATTATTTTATTTATTAAAATAAAATATAAATTTATTAAATAAGATAAAATGAAATACTAAAATTTTAAAAATAGAGCATTTATTAAATTAATTCAATCTTACGTGGAATTTGTTGCATTTTCAACCGAAATATATTTCACTGTTTATTTTTGTATGTTGGCTGCATATATAATTTTTATTAAATCTCATATAACTTTATTTACAAAAATTCGAAAAATATATTGAATATATATTTGAATTCATTACAAAAAAATGGGTCTGTAGCGACGGATAGATCCGTCGCAACAGACCAGAGATCCGTTGCCCCAACTCTAGCGACGGATAATAATTTCGTCGCCCCGCTGGAGCTGTAGCGACGGATAGATAATCCGTCGCCCAATTTGCAACGGATTGGGCGACGGATTATCTAATTTGACTTTTTTTCATTTTTTTTTAAAATTCGACTATTTATCCGTCGTAAAGTGAACGACGTAGCGACGGTTAGATTCTATCTATCCGTCGCCCACTGTAGCGACGGATAGAATCTATCCGTCGCTACATGTATTATTGAAATTAGTGACGGAATTTGAAATTCCGTCACTAATTCCGTCACTAAATGTAGCGACGGATAAATTATCCGTCGCTACATTTTTTGTGTGAATCAGTGACGGAATCTCAATTTCCGTCACTAATTCCGTCACAAAATATTTTTTAAATTTTTTTTTATTATATTAATCTCTGTTTTTCGTATCTCACCTATTTAATCAATATAATGCTCGATAATAAATCAAGAATACGGAAAATGTTTCAATAAATGATAAATCATTCATAAGTTAACAAACCGAAGATCCAAATAAGTCTTAATTATTCGAACAAGTTTAAATATAATATATCCGAACGTACATAGTCTAAAGTAACGATAAACATAACTAGCTATCAGACGGGGGTGGGTGTCTTTAATCGGGACATGAAAGCCTCCATCTGTAACCGAAGATGCTCGTTCTCCTCCCTTCGTTCTCTGTCGCGCCGCTCCATCTCTTCTGTTAGCCGTGCAACATGTTCTGAAACCTGCACCATCTCCGAGACCTGGGCCTGTGTGAAAACCTGATGTCTAGACTGCTGGGATGATGATGAGGAGTAGTTAGGACTAGCCCATCTCAAACCGAGACTCCCGAGTCCATATATTCGTCCTTTGCTGTCCGGTTTGTTCACCTCTAAGAAGATTTTGTCAACTTGTTCAGTTGACAGCACCTCACCCGTCTCTTCCTCCTGCCTCACTACATGAGCATCAACCTCAGCCTGAAATCGTAAATATATCATGATCAGTTACTGTTTTTCAAAAATAACTTGTAGTAGTGTACAAATATGAACTTTAACCAACATAAACATACCACAATAGACTCGGCCCTGGAGTCAGTCCACATCCTGTCCTTCAGCTTGGCCTTTTTGAAGATGTCATACTTGGATTTCACCTCCCCCTCTGACATCTGAACAACATATATAGTCAACCATTTATCATCTCACAAGTAATAGAGTAGAGACACAATACATACACGTAATGCTAGATTGAAAAAAAAGCATATATATACTTACCGATTTATAATAATCAGTGACAGTAGATCGCCTCCCAAGGTGGTGAACGGCGTTTCCTGCTGCCTCAGACTGAGACGCCCGGTTCTGTTTGTTGATGTAGGCATTATTCTTGACATCAGTTCGAGCCCAGTAGGCATCCTAAAGAGCCCACTCCTCTGCATCAACCTGTGGAGGCATTGGGCCTTTCCGATCCCGAATGCATTTCCAAGTATGGACCATATCCCTGTATAATTTAGACCCCACGGTCTCGTAAACACACCATATCTGGGAGATCAATCTGCTGGGAATGAAGTACTCCTTCTACATTCTCAATTTCATACAACATCCAAAGTCAATATATATAACGTCACCATGTTACATAAATTTAATAAGATACAACAACATAACATAAATGGTGACTAACATATCACCCAAACAAAGTGGCTAACATACCACTCACATATTGTGGCTAACATACCACTCACATTGTCCTAAATTTTACTAACACAATGGTGACTAACATATCACCCAAATAAAGTGGCTAACATACCACTCACATACAGTGGCTAACATACCAATCATATTAAAACAACGATTATAATAACAAATAAAGGAATGTCATATTTTAACTTACCTGCAGCTCATCAAAGTACTCGGCCCTCATGCGGTCCGAAATGTGAGACCAACACTCACCACCCTTCCCCGGTGGCTCTCTCCTGCTCCGAATGATGTCACCAAGTTTATTATAGACCTCCCGAGGCCATAAACTGTTATCAATGTATAAGATACAAGAAACAAATATTAATTACTTTAGTACAACAATTTATACTTGTCAACTATCATAAGTTATGTTTTACATATTTAAGAAGAATGTATAATACTTACTTGGCAGGACCCAAAGGAAAAATCACCGGCAACCCATCCCATATAACGTTGGGATTCTGTGCATCCCACTCGAGGTAGGGACAATCGTCCTCCTCCTCCTGTCTGTGCACGGACCGGTAGAGCCCTGCTAGAACTCATGGTGGGGTCTCAGAATCGAGACTTCTGCTCGACTACTAGAGCCCTCACCCCCTCGACCTTGTCCCGCCCAGACTATCATGCGGTCATTGGGCGATAGGTGTGTGGTCTCTGTCGCGACATCTGCAAAAACATGTAACAAATACAATAAAATGTGTTAGTACGAGTTATAATACATAACAAATTATAATAACACATGTAACCATTTTTCATGCAGAACAAAAATACTCAAGTGTTATCAACTACTAACTAGTTATAATACACATAATATACCGTTATCGCCGTCTTCTAAGTCTACATATTGGTCCTCGTGCAGATCAAACAACTCATCATCCGCGTCTATGGAATTTTCTGCTTGTTTATCGACATCCTCTTGTTGGTACGAGTTGGTAATTGAGTCGTCTTTCTCAATGTACTCCACTTTTGAGCGAGCACGAATAGGTATCGCAGCTAACCATTCCGCCTTATTGCGATTTCTGCTTGGATATTCAAGAAACACCACTTTTCGTGCTTGAGTTGCCAAAATAAATGGTTCATACTTGGTTCTGTACCTCTTCTTTTGGTTTACATCAACCATTTCATACTGCTCGTTCTTCCTCGTACCTCCTGTATTAGGATCATACCACTCAACATCAAACAAGAAGGTTCGTTTCAATGGCAAGCCGGGATATTCAACCCTCACTATTCGTTTTAGCTTCCCGTGGAAATCAAACAAAGCAGCGTCTCCATAATCTACACCCTTAACACACACCCCAGAGTTGCTTGTCACCATGGCCGTGTTACATTCAGTCGTGTGGAACCTAAGGCCATTGACTATATAACTTGGGAACGTGTAGACCTTTTTGAATGGCCCCTCTGCGAGAGCCTTTAAGTATAGGCATGTGACGTTGTTAATAGGATTCCAGACATACTCTTTGAACCAATCTGGAAATTCTAATTCCATTTTTGAGTCAAGTAGTTCCTCTAGTGTATCCTCTGTCATCTGAGGATTTTCTTCCAAACAACGCTTTTTGAAAACACTGCAAACATTGATTCGATGATAAGTCTACAATTGAAGTAGAGACTTACGTAGCTCTATTAAAATTTAAAGAAAGTGTTGCTCACCTCGCAAATAGCACCATATACTTGTCAACCTCAACACAATTCGTGAGGACATATTATTGAGCTGCTTTCAACTCCTTCCCCGTAAGATATTCTTTCTTAGCTCCAATAAGAGGTCTCCCTGATACCCTAAAGACAGATAGGGAAAACTCATCATCCGCTTGAACTTCGAATGTGTCTGTGTTTCGAGCCGGCCTTGATGTCTTCGTAGGGACGTGCTCATCAAAGTAATAAGAGCAGAAGGTTGCAGTTTCCTCTCGAATGTAGGCATTGGCAATCGATCCTTCAGGTTTACCTTTGTTGTTGACATACTTCTTCAATTTCCCCAAGCACCTCTCGAATGGATACATCCATCGATACTGAACCGGTTCAGCAAGTCTCGCTTCATGTGGAAGGTGAACCGGCAAGTGCTCCATAGAATCAAACCAGCTCGGTGGAAAGATACGCTCGAGCTTGCATAGAATCAATGGTATGTTCTTTTCAAGATTTTCCAACACTTTGTCATGAACCACCCTTGTGCCTAAATTTTTGAAAAATAGGCTCAAATCGGTGATAGCAGTCCATACATGTTTAGGTAGCAGCTCTCGAAATGCTACCGGGATAAGCCTCTCCATGAACACATGACAGTCGTGGATCTTCATCCCAAAAACATTTGTCTTCTTCAAATCCACACACTTCTCTAAATTTGAGGCGTAATTATCTGGGAAACTCAATGCCCTCACCCAATCAAACATAATTGACCTAGATGCATTGTCAAGTGTATAGCACGCTTTCGGCCACTTACCTTTCTCATCCTTCTTTGTCAACTCAAGCCTTTTACACCACGTATCCAACTCGGCTCTACACTTCGCATGGTTCTTTGTTTTTCCCTCAATATTGCAAAGTGTATTGAATAAGTTCTCGAACACATTCTTCTCAATGTGCAAGAAATCTAAGTTGTGACGGATAAGAAGACTGCTCCAATAAGGCAAGTTCCAGAAGATGCTTCTCTTATTCCAACCACATTTTTTACCAATTTTCTCATTATGCTTCATCCACCCAAGTTCAGTCACCTTCATAAGACCCAACCTATCAATCTCCGCAAGAATTTGTGCACCAGTAAGTCGTCTCGGGGATTTTTTCTTTACGACTTTATTTTTCAAGAATTGATCCTTGTTCTTCCTGAACGAATGGTCACTTTCTAGCAACCTACGATGACAACCAAACCAACAAAATTTTCCACTACCCTTCAGTCTAAATGCATCAATATCCTCCAAGCAATGTGGACATGCATATTTCCCTGCGGTTTTCCTTCCAGATAGCATGGAGTATGCAAGGAAATCACTCACGGTCCAAAGAAGAGCTGCTCTCAAGGTGAAGTTCTTTTTGGTCGACACATCATATGCAGGGATACCATCCGTCCACAACTCAATCAGCTCCTTGATTAGGGGTTACAAGAAAACATCCAGCGTCAGTCCAAGATCTTTCGGCCCAGGCACCAACGCAGTCAGAAACATGAATGGCTCCTTCATGCACTCACTCACCGGGTTATGCGGTGAGCATAATGCCAACAAGAGTATTTTCGATCACTTTCAAATGGGTTAAAACCATCCGTACAAAGTCTCAATCTTACATTTCTAGATTCGGCTGCAAACTCTGGATATGTCTTGTCAAACGATTTTCATGCGGGTGAGTCTGCTGGATGGTCCATTCTACCATCTTCTGCATTATCCGAGATTACTCGCTCCTTGTGCCACTGCATTTTATCGGCAGAAGCACTTGAAGCATACAATCTCTTCAAACGAGGTGCTAGAGGGAAGTACCACATTTTCTTATGTGGGAGATTTTTCTTCTGTCATTTCCTTGAAGCCCCCTCCTTGCAACGCTTGTACCGTTCCTTTCCATAGAACTTGCATTGTATTAGGTCTGCATCCTCCTCCCAATAGATCATGCACATTTTCGGACAACAGTCTATGGTTACCACAGGCAACCCCAAACCCCGCATCTTTTTCTTCGCTTGGTAAAAGTTGGTGGGAACTAGATTTTCTTCAGGACAAAGGGCCGACATTACGTCAACCCATTCATTGAAGCTCGTTTCAGATTGCTGGCCATTAGCCTTACAACTCATTAGCCGAGCCAACAAAGACAACTCAGTGAGCTTACACCCCGAATAAACCGGCTTCCTTGATGATTCTAACAAGTCAAAGAACACCTAATCCTCGGGATTCGGTGGTTCCTCCACCTCCCCCTCGGTTTCAGTGTTACTTATGTCCATGAACTCTGCCCCTGCAGCATCATACACCATTTGTTCGACTCGAGCTCGAATAGCATCGCCTTCAGATGTACTTTGTTCCCCGACTTGTTCATTTTTTCTCTTCCTTCCACGCTGTCTGTATTGGTCATATGTATTGGACGGTGCTGCTTCCTCACCATGATGATTCCATACCTGATACGCAGGCCGGAATCCATTTTTCCTCAAGTGCTGGACTACCGTTGTAGGAGTCAGGTATTGCTTGTTTCTGCACTTTTTCATTGTACAAGGGCACTTTATCAACCCATCCTTTACACAAGCCGGATTTGAGATTTCAAATGCAATGAAACCTTCAACCCCTTTCAGAAAACTCGATTGAACTCTGCCATTTAGAGTACGACAATACATCCATGAACGATCGGTATTCATTGAATAATTAGATAATAACCTGACACATTTGAATTCATTAGATTGAGGTCTATCATTTACGATAATAAATCAATTTCACAATAATTCAATAAATTGCTACATAATATAAGTTATATTAGCTTCAATCAATTGTTACGTCATTACATAATATAAGTTACATTAGCTTCAATTTTACCATAATGTTTGGTTTCATATATCAACTAATGATTACTAGTTATACAAGCCTAAAGACAAAACGGATAAAACTCATCATTCTCTTGCAGCCCCCTCCTCACCACTTGTGACGCTCCCTACCACAGAACTTGCATTCCAACAGATCTACATCCTCCTCCTAATACACCATGCACATGTTCCAACAACCAAAAAAGTACTCAATAGGCGGCCCCAAACCCCGCCTATCCCTCCATTGGAGGTATGCCATGGACGGTGCTTCCTCACCATGATAAATCTATACATGATACTCAGGCATGAATCCATTACGTCTCAAGTGCTCGAATACCGCTGTAGGAGTCATAAATTGCTTGTTTCTGCAGGTTTCCAATGTGCAAGGACACTTTATCAACCCCCGATTTGCACAAGCCGGACGTCCCATGGCAAACGCGATGAAACCGTTAACCCCTTTTACAAAACTCCTACAAACTCTGCCATTTACCGACGTACGATCGTACATCCATGAACGGTCGGAATTCATTAGATACTTTTGTAACCTGACACGTTCCAATTGATTAGATCGTATTTAATTGATTAGATCGATTCCAATTCTGCCGAGATTGTCGAGATAAATTGTTAATTATTATACGTTCCTTATAATTTCATGATTAATTATTAAGTGTTCGATATGTTACAAAATTTCCCATGTATTTTAACCATTTCAACCACTTACTACTACGAGTTATAAATTATAAATTACACGTTAATATAATCAACAAATGGTCTCAAAACACTTAACTAAATCCTCGTAATCTAGTACATATACCAATTTATCAAATCAAAACTACTTAACATTATATTAATTAACAATCTACGTGATAGCAATCTCAAAGTTAATTAACTAAATTTTAACATTATACTAATTAACTAGTAATACTAATTTGATATATATACTTAACATTAAACTAGTCGAAATTAACAAAATTCTCAAATTTGTCAAAAAATTAGGGTTTCAAAACACTAATCGTAATACATATACAAAAACATCAAACATGAAAATCAAGCTTAATCAATCAAACATCAAACATGAAAATCAAGCTTAATCAATCAAACATCAAACACTAAATTAATTTCACAACAAAATCAATCAATTGACAACCCCAAGCTTAACCCACTACTTCATATAACATATACTAGCTACCATAATTGTTTACAATTATACAATTGATCCAAATTATCAAAAATCCCAAATTTAGAATAGTTAGGGTTTAGTCTAATACCTTCAAATTGCGGTAAAAATAGCCGAAGAAGGATGAAATTGATCGACCACCCAAGCTCCTTGTCCCACGAGCTTCGAATTGACACCAAGATTGGTCGGAATGGTGGAGTTTAGGCCGGAAAGTGGAGAGAACGAAATGCAACCGGAAAGAGAAGGAAGAATGAAGCAGAAGCGAAAATGGTGAAAATGGGGCTGCTCCCCCCGATTTTTACTATTTTCTAGCGACGGATAATCTATTCGTCGGTCATAATTTCTTTTATATTTTTTTAAAAAAAATTTAGCGACGGATAATTTATCCGTCGCTATTTTTTTATTTTTAAATTAAATTTTAAATAATTTACGACTGATAATCTATCCGTCGTAAATTTTATCAGTCGCTATTTTTTTATTTTTAAATTAAATTTTAAATAATTTACGACTGATAATCTATCCGTCGTAAATTTTTGATTTTTTTAAAATAAAATTAAAAGTCAACACATTAGCAACGGATTAAATTATCCGTCGCTAATAGAGCGACGGATAAATTATCCGTCGCTCTGTAGTGACGGATGACATTTATGTGTCGCTAAGGGTAGCGACGGATTGAATCTGTCGCTACCCTTAGCGATTCGTCGCTATAGGGGCGACGGATAAAATTCGTATCCGTCGCCCCTTTCCGTCGTTTTTTTCCAGTTTTTTTGTAGTGATTCGACGTGACAAGACGAATCCATATTCCCTTCCTTCTTTATATCTTGCCTTCCTTCTTTAAAATCTCCAAGATCTTTCCTTCTGCCTTTAATGCTCATTCCTTCGATGCTTACCAAACATGTTTCAATAACACAATCAGTCAACTAAAATCGTGGAACTAGGTAAGTTAGTGAATAAAGCCAAAATTCAAAATAATAGAAAATAAAGTTCATAAACAGAACAATCACAGTTGAGCAAACATTGATAGTAAACTACTATCGGTGTTATATCAACAATCACTGTATCTTGCACTTTCAGATTCTTCTTTAAAATTGTCTAAAGATGATGGAGAACCTCTCTTATATCCTACTCAATATAGAAAACTAGTTAGTAGATTGTTGTATTTAACTATGACAAGACAAGACATTTTCTATATTGTTCAGTCTTTGAGTCAATTTATGCATAAACCTACTGATATTCATTTGTCTGCAGCTCACAGAGTTCTGAGATATCTAAAAGATACACTGGTGAAGGTCTACTCTATGTTCCTTCTCATGATATCTGCTTGAAAGGATATACAGATTCATACAGGGCAGGTTGTGCAGTTACTAGGAGAAGACAAACCCTGATGCCATCAACAATCTCCATGGCCACTATGAATATATGCCAGATCTAAAAAAGAGTCGTCCCCCGCTGTCACGCAACCACACTCTCCTCATCTAGATCTGACTGTGATTTGAGGGAAAATTTGTAGGAAAAATAGTAGGTAATCAGCGGGTAAGGAGGTAGTGAAGAATAACAACAGTGCCGAGAAGAGTCGATAGTTAGACTATCTCTCCTTAAGACTTTATTGCCCCACTACGGTACACACCGATTTTATGCAACAGTCTTCCAGGATAAAACTTCTCTTAAACGGTTAGGTTCCACTTCGATAGCCGAGTATATCGAACCTTAGTTTGAGTGTATAAGGGTCCACAGAACAGCAAGTGGAAAAAAACAAGTATGACTTGTGTTGTGTGTTCTTGTGAAGAACTTCTTCACATATTTATACTTGTTTGGTAATCTTTCCCAAGAGTTATATCCTTTCATTAAAGGTGTTAACTCTTTATTCAATAGACACAAGTTGAAATAGACACAAGGAAGTGGCCATTCATGAAAAGACATGGAAAATTTCAAAAAACTGAGAAAATCGCTACTTTTCATTTGCCAACAGGGCTCACCTCAGTGAGCCCCTCCCTCGGTTAAACAGGTACAGAGGTTATATTTAACCCGACCACGGTGAGGTCCTTTTGCATAGGGACTCACCGCGGTGAGCTCCCTTCTTTCTCCAGGATTCGTTTTTTCTTCTTTCTTTTCGATTACTTTGCTCTTTAAATATGAATTTTAGCACATAGGACTACGAATACTCATTTTTAAGATGACTTAACTCATTCATGTATTTATAAAACACACTTAAAGCATTAATCACCCTTTCACCACTTGGTGATTTTAATGACTTAATACACAAAGTGTAATTCGTTTTAACAATACACGCTACACGGAATGTTTGTTTCCGACGTATTGGGACTTTAGCAATACATCGAACAAATTAAAAACCTATTCATTTACTAAAATTCCAACAATATGCACTCTCCTCCGGTGCTCTTGCTCCAGGCACAGCACCACACTACGCCGGCCAGATCTAATTGGGGTTGTCAGCTCAAGGAGTGGAGATGACACCGATCGTTGTAAGAAGATGAGTTATTAGTTCTTAGTTATAGTGCTTAATTAAGACATAGTTTTGATGTGTTTTTTAATTCAATTTCCTCTTACATTACACATTGCTGGAGACGAGTAGCTAGCATTAGTTAATACATAGTCTCATATCGTATATTAGTCTCTGTTATTTTCAACTGAAATTTACTGAACTGAACTGAATTGTAGTATAAAATATAACTAAGCAGAACTGAACTGAACTGAACTGAATGAGTTTTCAGTTGAAGAAAACAAAGCCTTAATGTGTAATTTTGTTTTCAGAGATCAAGTACGGTTGGCTATTTTCTAAATGCTGATTGGCTATTTTTTGGAAGAATAATTATGTATTTTAATGTTGGTTGGCTTTTTTTAATTGCTGATTGGCTATTTTTTAGAAGAATAATTATGTATTTTAATGTTGGTTGGCTATTTTTCTAAAAGAGCAGTTTATGTATTTTAATGTTGGTTGGCCATATTTTATATGTTGGTTGGCTATTTATTTAAAACACAAATTCAGATAAGAATAATTAACTCAAGCATAAATTAATTTTAGTAATATATCATCAATGCAATTATAATCATTAGCTGCTTAGGAGAATAATGTGATTAGAATTAAATGAGTAAGCTATGTTTTATTTATCTAAAAATTCATTAATTTCAGTTCAGTTTAGATTCATTCAATTCTGTTTAGTTCAGTTCAATTCTGCTTAGTTGTTTTTATCTTTTAATTCGATTCGATTACCCTTGTTGTTTTTATATTAAAATTGATTCGATTAATGTACGAGCAGAGTATAAGCAGAAGAGTAGCCACGGTATAGGAGTAGGGGTCTATCTTAATTTTGCAGGGGCCTATTTGTAATTATCTTTTTTGGGCTGTTTTGTCACTATGGGAAAGTAACCACAAAAAAAGTCCAGTAGCTTCGGCAATTGAGAGTCACAATTTCGTACCGTAGTCATATAAAGCCTATTAGCACTACAATAGATTTGATGTAATATGAATTATAAATTTTTTACGACCTTTATAAGAGTCGTTAAAATGAACCAAAAAAAGTGCTTAAAATTAACTCAAAAAAGGTAAACAAATACGAGTTCAAATTTAGAGTCGTAATTTTAAAATTACGACTCTTAATTTGTACTTTAACCGAAAATGCAACACACCCTTTTGCGGCCCCTTTGAAATTTGCGTCTGTTATTATGAGTCATAAGTTTTAAATACGACTCTTTTTAAGAGTTGAATTAAATCAAATCTGTTGAAGTGTAGTAACGGAGCCATTGGAGTTTGTATTTGGGGGGGGAGGGGGGGGGGGTTGTGGAACAAAGGAAAGGAAAAGTTTTTTAGGCACAATGAAGCATTTAGGTGGTGAAAAAAAAAAGGCAATTGTTTGAACTGTATGCCTATTCGGTGAAAAATGACAAATGGTTCGAATGGGTGTTTTTAGCAAAGTGCTTAAATTAGTTGTAGAATTGTCTTTCGGATTTTCGGTCTTGGTATGTTTTGGTGTAATGTTCGAGTTCGGTTGAGTATTCTTTATGTTCGTGTAAATGATCTTTATTATTAATAAAATTTTACTGGTTCAAGAAAAAAAAAAGTTTTATTGGTTCTGCTAAATCCATATCCAAATTAAATTAAGGAACTTATACCAAAGAGTGCTGACAAATGATGATTCAGACATGTTCGACATATTCTCTTGCAAGTTGTAATAATTAATAATAGGTGTGTGTATATGTGTATGTGTGATAGAAGTATGTCATTTAAAAGAATTAAAGAATGACTAAGATGAATGAAATTAAGTCTTGTTATGTAAAAAAAGTTTAGTTTGATGGGATCCGAAGTTTGATTATGAATTCTCTAACAAACACTGGAGTATCCCGATTTTCTTATAACTTCAAACTCGCTTGTTAATTCTTTACATTGAATGGTCATAAAATAAGACTCCCTTCCTGTAAAATGATGAATAGTTATAGCTCACTTTGATGTGGAAATGTAAGTTATGGAAAACGTTAAGCAAATGCAATTCATATGAAACAGACCAAGTAAGTGATTCAAAAAAAAAAAAAGGGAAGTATACAAATTAGCGAATCAAAAAGAAAATTTTCACATTTACTTAATGCAAGTTGTTGGAACTAGTTGTCCTGTCTGTCGTCGGAGGTTTCATCAAGTTAGAAGTCATATGCTACAACTAGATATCTCTAACCCCACTTAATAATACCCTAGTAATAAATCCAGGGCTAGTCTAATTGTAGCACTACGTCGCACTGTATTAACATTAACATATGTTATCCTACCATTCTCCAATTTTTCAACATCGTGGATCCAAACAACGATCTTGCCAATTGTCTGAGCGAGAACAATCCCGCACAATTTCAACAATTCTTGCTTAGCCAATTACCCAATCAGCGACTACCAGGATGAAAAAGGGGCGCGGCCGGCCAAGAAAAAAGGTGGCCACCCTTTCTCCTCCAAGATCCAGCCCTTCGTCGGGTATGGGTGATCGTCCATTGGAGCAGGTTGAACAAGAGGTTAGGGTTTCGGAAATTCTGAGCGAATTTGGGGGTGATCGATCGGAGGATAATGTTGTGTCTCCAGCAATTTTGATTAATACACACGGGCAAGAACGGGAGGATTCCGGTGGAGGGGAACATCCTGAGGCTGAACGAACAGAACCCAATCTGATCTCGGATCTTCGACAGAGGGAAGCTGAGGTTAGGCGGAATGGCACGGAATCACCGGGATGTGAGTCTCCGGCACCAGATTCCATAATTATTAACACCCAAGCTCCGGTGATGTTATGGACTGACGTGATAAAGGGTAATCGCGAACCAGCTCGGGGTCTATCAATTGAATTTATAGCCCCTACCATGGTGGATGGTGAAATCGAGGTAGAAATTGAAAACGAGGATGTGGTTTCGGAAATTGATTTTTGGCATACATCCCTCATCATGTATGTCTTGGGAGGTGAATTAACTATGACTGCTGTAAAGCAGTATATGACCAAATACTGGAACTTTGTGAGTTTACCGGAGATGTACTATAACGAGGAAGGTTATTTTATCCTGAAATTTAAATCCTTGGTTGATAGAGACGAGGTAATGAAATAGGGACCTTACACGATCTACAATATGACTATGTTTTTGCGAGCATGGGTAACGGGATTCTCTTTAAAAGATGATATGCTACGTGCCGTACCAATGTGGATTAAATTACCACAATTGCCGTTGCACCTATGGGGTCCTAAAAGTCTGGGAAAGATTGGAAGCGCTATAGGCAAGCCGATGTTCTCTGATGAATGTACCGCAAAAAGATTGACAGTATCTTATGCGAGATTACTTGTGGAGGTTGATATTACTAGAGAACTCAAGGATTATGTCATGATCAAGGATTTAAAAGACAAGAAATTCAAGCAACCAGTGGAATACGAATGGAAGCCGATGTTTTGTAATAAATGTCAAAAGGTTGGTCATGTTTGCCCCACACGACCACTACCTCCACCAAATCGACAAGTGGTTCAGCAAAAAGGAAGTCGACAATGGAGAATCCAACGAGATAATAGACCTGGAGCAGTTGCGGCACAAGGAGGTAACTTGGATAAGACAATACCATCTAGTTCGACTGATGACAACAACAATGCAATTGTTCGAGAACAGGCTGCCCAAAGCCAACTTGCGGATAGAAGAAGGGCAGCGTCACCAGGCGCGGAAAGGGTAGAAGCGGAGTGGCGTACTGTTCCTGGCACATCGAGGGATAGGAGTTTGGGAAAAGAACCCAGGAGTGCAGAACATATGTATAGTACGTCGAGGGATTTGGAATGTCAAAACGGATTTGAGCCATTGCGGATTTCGGATAATCCAACTCTGGCCGATGATCCGGGTCCATGATCATATCTTGGAATGTGAGGGGGTGCAACAACATAGCCAAAATCCGTGAGATTAACTCCCGTCTTAACAGTATACAATGTGCAGTGGCTATTATAGTAGAAACAAGAGTGAAAGAAAGTAAAAGCAAAAACATGAGAGGAAAATTGGGCACGCGGTGGAAGTACATGGATAATTATGTACATCATCCCAATGGGCGTATTTGGATTTTATGGGACCCCACACAGGTAGAGCTGCGATTTGTAGAGAGTAGTTCACAATATTTACATTGTGGGATTTATGACTTGACAGGTACCCGGCTTCTATGGTTGACTGGAGTTTACGCTCTGAATCACCTTGAGGATAGGCGCCAATTATGGAAGGATTGTGAGCGCATTAGCTAACAGATTCAAGGAAATTGGATACTTATGGGGGATTTTAACAATGTGCTTAGAGCACAGGACCGTATAGGTGGCACCTTGGTACACTCATCGGAATATTGTGACCTAGTTAACATGATGACTACTGTGGGTTTGCATGAAGTTGATAGTGTGGGTGACCATTTTACTTGGCACGACAAGCACACTCAGGATCCAATCTATTCTCGTATTGATCGAGTCTTGGGCAACATGTGTTGGTTTAATACATTTGGTTATATTCAAGTTGAGATTCTTGCACCGACTATCTCTGATCATTCTATGTTGGTTCTTCGCATCTGGGATCTGCCAACTAGAATACAGCCCCAATTTCGATTCATCAACGGGGTTGTGGAGATACCTGGTTTCCTGGATATGGTGGCTCGAAGTTGGAGGGCTCCGATTGAGGGTGAGAGCATGGTGATTGTATGGCAAAAACTTCGCACCGACAATTAGGAGAATGCAAAAACAATTTTCTGGACTTCAGCAGAAGATTAAAGATGCTCGCTATAATTTGGAGGTTGCACAGGAAGCTCTAAGTGCTGATAGGATGAATGGTTCATTGATTGAACAGGTTAAAGAGTGTACTACTGCACTATTGCATTGGAACACAGTCGATGAAAAACTTATGCAACAAAAATCCAAGATTGATTGGATACGACTTGGGGATGGCAACAATGCCTATTTTCTTGCCTCTTTGAAGACAAAGAACCGTAATATGGGTATCAAGCAACTCTCAAAGGCAAATGGGGAAATCATCACGACACAATCGGAGCTGGAGAATGAGGTGCATGGATTCTATAGCAGCTTGGTAGGTAGTCGCGCCACGCTCTGTGACTGGATGTTCTCAGACTTCCAAGCAGGGCCGCAGCTCGCTCAAGATGACGCTATGTCATTAATCCGCCCGGTTATGGACAAAGAAATTCTAGATGCACTGCAGGATATTGGGGATATTAAGGCACCAGGAATCGATGGATATAATGCAAAAATTTTCAAAGTTGCATGGAGCATTATTGGTACTGAGGTTATTCGAGCTGTGAGGGAATTCTTTACTCATGGGAGATTACATAAGGCGGTGAAATGCAGCCTGGTTACTCTGATCCCGAAGGTGGCAAAAGCAAAGCAGGTAAAGGATTTTCGCCCTATCTCGTGTTGCACCACTTTGTATAAGATAATTTCCAAAGTGCTCACGAATCGGCTGAGTAAAGTATTGAGGACAGTGGTTAATGAAAGTCAAGCTGCATTCAGACAGTCAACAAATTCATAACCATATTCTGCTTGCCTATGAGCTGATTCGCGGATATAGTATGAAGGGCGGAACTCCCCGCTGCATGCTACAGATGGACCTCCAAAAGGCTTATGATACGGTGGAATGGTCTGCATTGGAAGGTATCTTGTTTGAGCTGAGTTTCCCACCGCAGTTTATCCGATGGGTCATGATTTGTGTTACGACAGTATCATATCGCTATATGGTCAATGGTAAACCTACTCGGTACCGACAGGCATGACGAGGACTACGACAGGGTGACCCTTTATCACCCCTGCTGTTTGTTCTAGTCATGGAGTATTTGCATAGATTGATGCAGGGTTTACAACAAGTACTAGATTTTAATTATCATTCGAAGTGTGAGAGACTGCGACTAGTAAACCTTTGTTTTGCAGATGACCTGCTGCTTTTCTCAAGGGGTGATGTGATTTCAGTTGATCTGCTGTTGAGCCGTTTCAACTCTTTCTCGGACTCGACCGGCCTTGCAGTGAATCCGACAAAATGCCGTGTGTATTTTGGAGCGATGGAGGATGCGGCAAAGCAGGCTGTGAAGGAGAGCACGAGTTTTGGGGAGGGAACTTTACCGTTCCGCTACCTTGGGGTGCCACTTACCAGTAGGAAACTCACGGTTCTACAATGTCAACCCCTGATCGATAAGATTGTTGCTAGGATTCGACACTGGAGTGCTAGGCTTTTGAGCTATGGAGGGCGAGTTCAGCTTATACAGAGTGTACTCTTTGCGGTAACAAATTATTGGCTTCAGTGTTTTCCCCTACCTAAGCGTGTTCTAAGAACGATTGAATCTATATGTCGATCATTTTTATGGTCCAATACGGATGCTATCACCAGGAAAGCACCGGTTGCGTGGGAACAGGTTTGTGCTCCAAAGAAACAAGGTGGTCTGCAGATAATCGACTTACATATGTGGAGCAAGGCTTGCATGATAAAGTTGCTATGGAACTTATGCGGGAAACAGGACAATCTATGGGTAAAGTGGGTCCATGCTTATTATATACCTCAGGATAGGATTCTCACACACCAGGTCCCTGCAAATTGCTCATGGATTATGAAGGGGATTTGAAAATGTAGAGGACTGGTAAACCAGAATGGAATTTGGGATTTGCTGTTGGCTGCACCAAATTTCAAGACAGGGAAGATGTACAGAGAATTGCAGGGTATTCGAGCAGAAGTCGTCTGGACCCCGAGCACGGTTTATCAAGACAATTGCTAGACCCCGAGCACGGTTTATCACTTGGTTGGCGTGTCATGGTAGACTAGCTACGAAGGACCGACTACTCCGATTTGGCATGGTGGATAATGCTACATGTGGATTCTGCCCTAGCACGGAGACACTGGAACATCTCTTATTTGATTGTAAGGTGACGAAAGCGATCTGGAATGAGGTGCTGCAATGGCTGAATATTACACTCTCCGCGTGTTTGGACTAGCGAAGTACAATGGATTTTGCCCCGCATCAGAGGAAAAAATTAGCGAAGCCAAGTCTTGAAAGTTGCGTTTATAGAAACGGTCTATGAAATCTGGAAACATAGAAACAATAAATGCTTTGGGCATGATGATAGTCATATTTATATTTCACAGGATATTATAGATGTAGTTATTTATAGAACTTATTTAGTGCCGCGGCTTCGACCCCATGTTGGGAGTCTTATGCTGTCTTAGTAGTCTAAGTTGTCAAGTATACTCTACGGCTGGATCACTTGATCGCCTCCTGCTTTGTATTTGTTTTGGAGTTTGATAATATATTCTCGTTCAAAAAAAAAAAAAAAAACATTAACATATCATTCGAAATTGAAGTGTCATAATTTCAGCATAAAAAATTAATTTGTTAACAATTTAAATAATATAAACAATTTTAAAAATACAAATTACAAAAATTTACATCCACCCCTCATAACAAATTACTCTTTTTTCTCCGAACTTTCCAACCACCACCTCATCCACTTCTTTAATTACACCACCACCGCCGCCATTACAAACACCTCCACAGTTACTGGAGCTCCAGTAAAACATATTTGATTTTTTCTTTTAATTGACATATTTGGTGGAAGAGCTTCCAACCATGGAAATAGCTTCGATCTGGAAGCTCGACTGAGGTTCCATGGTTGGAAGTGCGGAAGTGCAACCATGGAAAGAGCTTCGTTCTGTTCGAGCTTCCATGGCCGGGAGCTCCGGTGAAGAACTTCACCGGAGCTCCGGTCTTCTTTATTTTTTTAATAATTTTTTAAAAATGTAAAATGGGTATTTAATTTTGTAAAATTTTGATTTATCTAAGGATGATTTTGAATTGTTTTGAGTATATTTTGTTAAGTTTAAAACTAGGGATGTGTGAGTAATTGACCCATATAATGTTTTTAAATATTATGCGACTTAGTGCGACCTCATTATGCGACAATGCGAATAATAAAAAAATGAAGGGTTGCTATCGAATCTAGAAATGATTTGACGGTTTATATTGTAGTACTAATATTAGTACAATGCGACAGTACTAAATTTAGCCATCAATCATACTTGCAACTTTACTTTTTAAATATAACTACTATAGTAATTAATTATTGGTATTTATTTAAATAATACTCAACTTTTAACTTTAACAACCCACTATTATTTTTTATTTATTTTTTCATTATTTTTCTATTTAAATTTTTCCACTTTAATTATTTTGTTGATCAATAAATCAAACGGAAGGAATAGTATTTAACAATTAAATAAATTACTTAATTATCCGCCTGTCGAGTGTATATCTCTATAGGCATAAATTAATTAGGAAACCTTAATAAAAGAAATTTATTTTACTAGATTGACTGGTGATAATGTCAGAGTAATTTTTTATTTCCAGATCAAATATTTTTATAAAGTTAATATATGCGCAACATAAAAAAGCTTTGAGTATCAAAATAATTAAAATTGTTTTGAAATTAGCCAAATTGATTTGGCATTTCATTATCCTACTCGTAGTTATATTCAGATTTCCACACGCATTAATTTCTAAGTTTCATCCAGCAAGGTATGGCCGAAAAAATTGAGGTCATGCGAAAATTTAAAATGGACCACAAGTACAGTGTATATAAAAAAATAAAAAATCATACATAATAGTAATAACATTAATTTTCTAAGAAACTAACATAAGTAATAATCCCTTAAAAATATAACACTTAAAATTATTATTTAAAGAAAAATTATAAATTAAACGATTTCTTGACATACTTTTAACACCCTACTAGTATCATGCTATAATAATTGGGGCCCAAATGTTTCGAAAACAAATTTGGGGCCCAAAAATTTTCGAGGCCCTATTTAAGTAAACATCTCGCGTGAGCAACTTTTGTGAGAGACTCATCTTTCGGAGATATATGTTGATACGGATATATGTCCAATCCGATTAAAAGTAAACATCAAGATTGGTTTGACCTCACATAGTCCGTCCTAAGTGAATCAACCAGTACGCTAAAGTCACTACACCCTCATAGCTAGTCCGAGATAGCTGGGAAAAAGACTTCTAAACCTGGCTACGTCAGTACAAAGATGCCCAACGGACCGAACGAGATAGCCTCTCGGACGCCACCTTTACATTAAGACCAAACATATATGTTGGAACCACTGAGATACTTCCGTGAGACTCTTGGCTCGGACATCCAGAGTTACCCAAGGGTAGATTAATCAAGCAGACAGATCTGTCCGAAGGACTTACACGAACCCAACAGGCGGAACAGTACTCTCGGAGGGAAAAGGTCCAAACTACCCTCCCAGGCCCACTAATCTGTATTGGACTACTGTTCACTATTGGGCTATGGGCCAAAGGTAGCATTGGTGTCCAAATCTGAATCATACACTTGGCACCATCTTATGAGTTATTTCATAAGCTATGGTCTCTATAAATATAACTCAAGGTTCAAACTTTGAGGTAAGAGAATATCATAACCTTCCTCATAACTATTACATTGAGGGCTTTCTAACTCTCTCTTGATTAAAGTCTCTTACCGGATTGACAACTATCAATCCGGGTAACCCTTCTTACCCCCCCCCCCCACCCCCTAGTCCTTTCAGGTACCCTGGTCCATACAGAGAGCCCAGCTCGGACTTCAAGTAGGAGGTGGATATTAGAATAGGTTATTTATAATAGTTTAGTTAGTGCTTGAGGCTAAACCCCTCAGCAATATCAAACTTCACATATTTTATTACAACATCATGTGTTTATAAATGCAATTATACTGTAAATTTATCATACACATGGTGTTTAAAGTTAATCATATGATGTTGTAATTAAATCAAGGGCGGATCCAGGATTCTAAAATTGGGTGGGCTCTAGAATATACTACAATATATTAAATAGACAAAATTTATCAAAACCTTCTAAATAAATTCATAGAACAATATCACAACATTTTCACTTCCCAAATGATCAAAAACATCAAATAGAGTAATCAAGTTTGTTAAAACATAAACTTCAAAATCCTTACACAAGTTGCACCCTACGGTGCTTCAGACTATAAAACTCATCTATGATAGAATCAACATCAATGGAACTAGCTAATTGTTGGTCCAGATAACGGCAAAGTAAAAGACTAGGAGGGGGGGTGAATAGTCTTTTAAAACTTTTGTCGATAAACACAGTTTCTCAGAAACCTGGGGTTTCTGATACTTAAATTCAGAGCGCGGAAGACTTTAAGATAGGTAAGTTCAGAAACAATAAGTATGTGTGTGTGTACTTTGCTGAAATGTAAATACAGAAAGGTAAATGACACAGCAAATATAGTGGTATCTGGAAGTGGCATAATCCTCCAACTAATCCACTTCGGTCTTTCTGAGACCTAGAATTCACTAGAACAGATAATTAAGTTCACCTTACAATAAACCTATTCTAAGATTCTTAAACAAATGGTTCCCAACCAAATGTCCCCCCTGAGTTATTCCCCAGCTCCTAGAGCTAAGTACTTCCTCTACTCAGATAACCTTGGAGTTATTCCCTGATTTCCCAAATCAAGTACTTCCTCTACTCCACGCCTTGATGGTGTTGGTTATAAGGTTTTGTCAGAAAGGCTTCTCGTATAACTTTTCAGTTATGTTTTCAGAGAGCCAAATGTAGCGAGACTACTTAATACACTTGTTCGGTGGATGGTAGTTCCGCTTTCTTGACCAAGTAATTGATGTCCGTTCTGGAGAATGAGCTTCAGAAAGGGTATCTGATAGTTCAACTCTTTCACGAATAACAATCTCTTGTTAAGGTTCAGGACAACTTAGAACTACTAGTGATTCTTCAAGCAACAGAAAGCTTTCAGAAACGGTAGTAGAGTGCTTGAGAGAATACTTTGCTTGATGATAAGTTTGCAAGATAGAGCGTTCTAAGGTATGTTATTCAAGCATCTAAGTGTGTGATATATATAGATAAATTTGAGAGGCGTTTGAATTATATCCGTTGTGTTCTCCATCAAATTATATCCGTTTATATCTTGAACTATGTACTCAGAAGTCACTATCTCATTTTTCAGAGAGGATCGCTAAAGATTTCTGCCGATGCATTTAATGCATAGTACTGTTCATTGTCCTATAGTCTCAACGGATACATGAGCCTTTCTGATGGCTTGCATGCTCCATACTCATGATGTCATATGTCCAGAATCATATTTCGAAAGTAAGTCAATATACTAAAGAAAGGATTAAGGACATAGTCTTTCTGAGTTAGACTAAACCTTTGTGTCTTCATAAACCTTGTGCAATCTTCAGTCTTCTAATCTTCAGAAAAGCTCCATTGCTAGGATTGATCTTCATGGTCTTCTTGAAATAAAAAATTACAGTCAGAGACCTATAATCCTAATACAAAATTTACTAGACTAATCATACTCAGTGATTTCCTCTTTTACAATGTTCAAGTGAACCAAGAGTACTTAATCACCTTTCTGGCTAAGATAAGAACATGTGATGAGTGATCAAAATACTAATAGATATTCCTAACAAATTTCTCCCTTTTTGATCAGTCATCCATGACTATCTTTCGAGTCCTATTACAAAATTGTAATCCTGGAAGATAAAACAATCCACCACTTAATCATTTCAAATGATATTCAATTTTAGTTGAATTAAGTGCAGAAAGTAAACATCAACCAAATCACAAGAAGTGATCTTTGCTGATAAGTTGTCATCTATTAAAATGTATCTGAGAGTATGATCTTCAGATAGGTACAGTTTACAGAAAGAGATGCAACTTTTACATATAGAGAATTTTAGAAACAATCAGCAAGATTACAAAAAGTAATAAAACATACTAAGTAAATTAGAACACAGGAGAGTCCAATCTCCAAGAGAGTATTCTAATGTTACTAGTCTTCAAGTCTTCAGAAACGCAACTTGGGTTTAGATACCTCAAGTTCTTCAGCACCGTTTCTGGATCAGTTGACATGATCATCCACTTTTCTGCATTCTTGGACATAGTCATAAAGAATCCTTCTGATAGAGAGCTCTGTCTTTCTGGATAAGTCACATATTTCATGGTAACTCTTGCCAAGTTTGTGATTCTTCCGCAGAAAGTGTTTGACCCAGAAGTACTTTCCCCAGAGCCAGGCATGGTCTACTTGCAGCTGAGATAGGTTGAAATACTTGTATATTTCTTCCAGATAGTGTATATCATCTAGGTATTCATCCAATGTCATATAGAATGACTCATAGGTTGAAACACCTAGTTTGTTCTTCCAGCTGTAGCTACCATCCAGTTTTCTTACCTTGTGTACATCATCAGGTTTTGGGTAAGGACAGGCAAAAGAAAGATCCATCTTTCTGGCTTCATTCCTCATTTCTACTTCAAAGTTTAGCCAGGCATGAAGGTGCTCATGTTTTAGCAATTCTGGCTTGCCTTCACTCCATTTCAGGATCTGGTTGAGGATAGGAGTTGGAAACTTATCATTGACAAGTAGGTGTTGTAGTTCCAGAATCCAATACCCTCTCTTGTTCAGAATGCACCTATATGAAGATTCTTCATTACTAGTCTTCATATACTCAATGTGGGCATCAGTTGGCCTTTCTTGATGTGTTTCATTGTTTATTCTACCAAACTGGAAATCCCTTCTTGCTTTTCTGTTTGGTGGCCTTCTGTCAGGAGATCCTCTAACCTTTTCTTCCTGCCTTGGGGCTGTGCTGGTGGATGTTCCTTGTAATGACTTGGTGTTTCCAGAAGGGGTTCTGGCTGCTAAAGGTCTTGCTGCTAGAGGAGGTTGTGAAGTAGTTGCTTGTCTTCTTTTCTTGTGAAGTTGATGTTCATTTGTGTCAGATTCATCCTCATCATCATTGAAGTCCAAAATTGGAGACTTGCAGCTTTCTTGACCTCTTACCTCTCCTTCTTCTTGGTCTTCTCCTTCTTCAGGATTATTCTGGTTGTTTCCATCTGAGATCCTAAGGGACTTGGTTCCCCTAGTTATCATACTTCTCAGCCTTACATTTGGTTGATCTGGAAAGACTTCTTCAAAGGGTGTCTCAAAGGAGTTCTTAATGACAAGTTGACTTGAGGAGGGAGGAATTGATTGTTTTCTTTTTCTTCCTCTGCCTTTCTGAGGCATCTCTTCTTCCCCCTTAGTCATGAATGACTGACTCATGATAGCATAAGCTTCAGAGAGAGTTTCAAAGTTTTTCTGGAGATTGTTGTGCACCCTGACTAATTCTTGAAGTTCTTTCTTCAGCTCTGTGTTCTGCTTAACCAGTTCCTGCTCTTTTCTGTTGAGCTCTTCAAGTGGTCTTAGGACATCGTTGGCTTGCAGAACAACATGGCTGGCTTCATTCAATGCTGCATTAGCATTGTTACAATCCTCATCCCTAACCAACCCTAAGTCTTTCTAAGAAAGAGCTATGCTGGTTGCTCTGTTGAGTAAAGCAGCAGCCAATGGCTTCATCTCTTCTGGGACGGATTTTAGCACTTCTGTATCTTGGGCAACTAGTGTCTTTCTGAGCTCTAAAAAGACACTGTTCCTTGCACGGTGCTCTTCACTTCTTGAACTACTTGGTGCAGAGAATATATGAGGAGCAAGTAGGGATCTTTTGTGCTGAGTGACAAGTCTCTCATCTTCTGCTTCAGTAATCAAGTTGTGGGTTTCAGCATCACTATCATAATCCTTTTCTTGGATTGTTTGCAGATTGACAATCTTCTTCTGTTTTCCATCAAGTGTGCTGGCATTCTGAGAAGATGTAGAAGGTCTTTCTGATGCAGTCTCAGCATCATGCTCTTCATCATCATTGTCATCCATGGCATCTATCTCAGCAGCTGTGACAACAATGCCATTTTTCAAATTTCTTTGCTCATCTAGGAGTGCCAATTCCTTGGCATTAGCTTCTTCGAGCTTCTTGATTTTGGCTTCCTTTTCATCAACAAGAGCTTGAGTCTCAATGTTGATTCTCTTCTCTTCTTCCAATACCTTTCTGAGTTGTTCAATCCTAAACTCAGCGGCTGAAATTTCTTCTATGGCATCATTGTGTTCAGCCTGTTGGATATCTTGATGAGACTTGGGAGGTGATGATGATGGAGCTTTCTGAGCATTTGAGGGAGTAGCCTTTTCTCCACTTCCTTTGCTAGCTTTCTGAATCCCGCCTTGTCCAGGTTGGGGATCATCATTTTGATCATCATCATCATCACTCTTGTTCTTTGCTTCTTGGTTTGGATGCTCAGAGGGAGGTTTTTGAAAATCATTTTCGTCCATCTCCTCGTCATCTTCTGAAACCAGGTTGATCACATTTGGGAATGTAATCATCCTCCCATTAACTTCTTCTTGTTCAGCAGGATAAGTAGTGAGCTTGCTGGGCAAGGCAGGATGGGTAACCATCTGCTCTTGGGTTTGAGCATCCGCAGACTTGAAATTTGCTATAAGTCTTTGTGCTACTTCATGCATCAGAGTGGCAAATGTGTAGGACTCTGTTGGGAACAATGCATGGATATAATCTTCCAGATTGAAGGCGATTGCTCTCTTTTCTGGGACATCGATTACTCTGGCTAATTCTGAAAGGTCAGCCTTTCTGAGTTTCTGCCATTGTCTGAAGCACTTGAGATGTTTCTTTAAAGTGTGCTTCTGGAAAGCCTTGAGTAAATCAACTGGCACTAGACTTTGAGCCTGAAAGAAGGTGTTCAAGTTAGTTTTGTTCAAACCACTTGTGTTAGTATTTGTGTACAAAAGTAAGCTTTCTGAGCATACCTGTGTAGAAACACTAGGCTCATCTGCTTGGATTTTTGCTTGCTTGGGCACAGAGGCCTCAGATACCTTGTTGTGAGGAGAAGTCTGATCCTCATCAACCTTTCTTTCTGCTTGAGCCTGAGAATTAAAATCAAATATGTTTAGAAACTGTTAACAGAAAAGATAGGTGGAAAAGTGCTTTCTGAGACTTTACTTACTTCCAAGTGAGGAAGCTCAGTAGCATGTTCCTCAGAAACCTTGGGGGTTTCTGGCACCTTTTCTGCAGATACTGCTTGTTCAGCAGTTTTAGTTTCTTTTGGAAGAGATAACACAATGGTTTCTTCATCCAATTGTCCTTCTGACTGAGCCTGTAAGAACAAACATAAGAGATTTTAGTAGTGGGTTTTTCAGAGCATTCTTTGAAGAAGACTATTACTGATTACTTACCTTCTCAGCAGAAGGCTCAGTAAATACTTCCTCCGAAAGCTTTTCAGCCTCTGGAATCTCTGGGTTTTGGGGGTGTTGGTTCCACCACCACTACTTCCTCAGTTGGAGCCTAAGAAGAGACATTAAGAATATTAGAACATAAGATAAGAGCATTTTTAGTTAGTTATTTCTTGTTCAGAGATAACTTCACTACCTGTGGGACAGGCTCTTCTTGATGTTCTGAAGTTGGAGGAACCTCTTCTTGATTCAAGGGGGTGCACAGGTTTTCTTCCCCCTGAATTGTGTCTCCATGTTGGCCTGTAACAAATACAGCTTATGAGTAACAAGTTAACATGCAATTATGTTGACATGTTAGATACAAACTATCTTTGTTACCTGAATAGGGCCAGGCTGATCATTGATCTCTTGGACTTGTGGTGATTCCACAGTCTCTCTGTGCTCATTATTGTTCTCCTCTGCAGTATCATTCTCAGTCTCCATCTCAGTTTGATCCCTTTCTGAGGGTTGAGCTCTCTCAGAAGGTTGAGGAACCTGTTCAAGAACAGGGTTTTCTTCAGCAATATTAAGTGCTGGCATTGTGAATGTGGAAGCAATGTCAGGATCTTCCAGCATTCTATCTTCCTCACCCAGGCCTTCTTCTTCCTCAGGCGGAGGGGCTCTTGTCTTTCTGAAGAGCTGAGCTAGATGCTCCTCCATGGGTTTCATACTTGAATCTTTTGAGTACTTTTGCAAGTACTTCATCATCCTCAGAATCACTATTCTGTGTTGGTGCGGACCCATCTATGATATTTCTATCATCTCTGGAGAGTTCGAGCGATGCAGTTCGGGACTCTTGGGGCATTCTGAGTTTCCTTTCAAGGCCCAACATCTTCTGAGATCTTGTCTCCAGAAGGTTGTGCCTTTTGTATGCTTAGGGACTTGGAGGCTCTTTTGCTTTGAGTCCTCTTTCTCTTGGCAACTGGAGGTTTAGCTTGAGCTTGCTCAGAGACCTCCTCACCTTGCTGTGTAGTTTCTTCTTCTTCTGCCTTTCTGAGTGCGTTCTCAGCAGCAAGTTTTTCCTTTTCTTCAAAGGCGTGTCTGAAAAGGGAGTTGGTGACTGGGATTTCCTGCCTCTCTATGAGAGTGATTCCCATTGTTTCCAGAATGTAACAGATTCTGAGACCAAAGTGCATATTGGCCTTTGGCTCAGCAAGGCCATTGATGATTTTGGGCTCAAATTCCTCAATATGTCCAAGGAATTTGTTGAAGGCGTACTTCCCCCAATTGAAGTGTCCTGCCCTTCATGCTTCTTGTTCAGAAGATGCATCATCATCCATCTCTCCATGCTTATCTGGTCTACTCCTCCTTTGTTGCCATCAAAGCAACGGACCAGAATAAGAGCTAAAGTACTCCAGTGTTTACGAGATGACTAGTTCGATGGCTTTTAACAAAGTCTCATGGGCAACCTTTTGCATTTTCTAACTGGATTGCTTCAAATAGCTCTTTGACGCCTTGAATCATGGAAGCGTCCTTGATGTTGATGTCTTCAATTGTTCCTCGATTTTTCAATCGGAATATCTTGCAGAAAGTCTTGCAGTCTAGAACAATTTCTTGCCCTTGGACTTCAGTCTGCATGTATTTCCCTTCTTCATCATTCACAACTTTTGTGAAGATTTTGGAGTTGTTATAGAACTCCAGTACATCCAGTGTGGATAGTCCACTGGGTGCAGCAGATAGAAGCTTGTAGATATGGAAATTCTTCAGCATCCCCAATATCGCTTTCCTTCTCGGTTTTGAATGTATAGCTTTGGTACATACCTCTTTACTAGAAAAGCTCCCCAATTCATTTTGTGGTTAGGGTTCCAGTCCGATGGGGTAAACTTTCCCAGAAGGCGTTTATTCAACACCTTAAGTTCCTTTCCTCCTTGCTTTTCAGCAGGAGCAGATGATGCGGCCTTAGGGTTCTTGGTGGTCATCTTTTTGGGTGCCATCTCTTATATAGAGTTTTGAGTGGGTGTTTTTCAGATGAATTTTGCACAAATAATCGAGATTAGTCTATCTTTTCAGAAGACTAAGCACAAGAAGTTGAGTTTTGCAGAAATCATGAGAGATTTTGCTGTTTTGATGCAAGTTTGAAAATTCGGAATTGGTGAAAGTGTTTGTCTTTTGCCCAAATCCTATATATATAGCAGACAAAATGTACATAGATACAACATACATACAACTGAATATGAATGCGTGTCTTTGCATCTGCATAGGCGTGGTACGTCCTTTGTACTTCATTAAATGCGTAGTGGGCCATGTCTGCATTTATCAACAGACATTACTTGCTTTGTTTTAATCTCAATCGTTGAGATCAAACGTTTATTCATCAAGGGCTTATATTGAATATCCTGTAATGATATCAATCAACAAATGGTAATGTGCTGACTTGATGGATTTTTAATATGCTACATTCATTGTGTCACTTAGTAAAGAGTGGGAACACTTAATCGTTTGAGCTTATCATTTTGAGTGTCAAGTCCTTATCTATATATTGTTTATCATGAAAATGGTAAAAATACAAGACATTGTACATGTTTGACTTTCAGAACTTATACCTTTTGGGCTTTGTGTATCCATTTCTCTTTATGACTAAATAGCTTTCTGAATTCAAGTGTCAGAAGCTTCAGTTGTTTGAATGTATTTGACCCACTCTCAGTAAGTAAGTTCTAGTTTTATTTACTTATTGAGTGTGTACCAACCTTTGCCTTTCTGGATACCCGTTCCAGAAATGTTTTGCCTTTCTGAGTGTTGCTACTCAGAAACCTTTGCATCACTTCTTTTCAACTTGGCTTTCTGAGAACCTGTTCTCAGAGGCCTACTTCTTTTCTACCTCACTTACTCAGACTTTAGAGATTCAGGACAATTTTTCAGTCCTTAGGCAACTCCATTAATCCAAGATTATGTCTTAAGGTCAAGAACCGGCTTTCTTGTAAGGGCTTGGTGAAGATATCTGCAAGTTGGTCTTACATGCAATCTTGAGTATCTCTATATTGCCTTTCTCAACATGGTCTCTGATGAAGTGGTGTCTAACATCAATGTGCTATGTTCTGGCATGGAACTTAGGGTTCTGTGTTATTGCAATAGCACTTGTGTTATCATAGAAAATGGGAGTTTTCTCTTCATTCAGTCCATAGTCTCTGAGTTGTTGTTGAATCCACAGAATTTGTGTTGCACAACAACCAGCAGCAATATATTCAGCCTCTGTGGTAGAAGTTGCAATTGAGTTTTGTTTCTTGCTAAACCATGAGATAAGTCTAGTTCGAACCCACAAGTTCCTGAGGTACTTTTCCTATCAAGCATTGATCCAGCATAATCAGCATCTGAGTAACCAGCCAAACTCAATCCACTTTCTTTATGATACCACAACCCTACATCTACTGTACCTTTCACATACTTTAATATTTTCATAGCAGTGTTGTAGTGTGATTGCATTGGATTTGTTTGAAATCTAGCACACACTCCAACTGCATATTGAATATCAGGTCTGCTTGCAGTAAGGTAAAGTAGTGAACCTATCAATTTCCTATACTTGTGTTCATCAACACTCTTATCTGATTTAGTATAGGTCTCTTGGTTCCTATGCTCATAGGTATCTTAGCATTCTTTTCAGAAGGCTTCAGATTGAGCTTTGTGAGCATGTCTTTTGCATACTTTGTCTGACTAATGAATATTCCATCATTGAGTTGCTTGACTTGCAATCCTAGGAAATAGTTCAATTCTCCCATCATGCTCATCTCAAATTTACTTTTCATGATATTTGCAAAGTCATCACAAAGTTGCTTGTCCTTAGATCCAAATATGATGTCATCAACATATACTTGAACTAAGAGTAGTTTCCCATCATGATTTAAAGTGAATAAAGTTTTATCAACTTCACCTTTCTTGAAACCACTTTCCAGAAGGTATTTGGCCAAAGTGTTATACCATACTCTTGGAGCCTGTTTCAGTCCGTAAAGAGCTTTCTGTAGCTTATAGACCATTCTACTTTCTGAGGAAACTTCAAAGCCAGGTGGTTGCTCAACATAGACTTCCTCAGCAAGTTCACCATTCAAGAATGCACTTTTGACATCCATCTGATAAACTTTAAAATCTTTATGAGTTTGCAAGGCGAAAGAGTCTTATTGCATCCAATCGGCAACCGGTGCATATGACTCATCAAAATCTAAACCTTGACCGATGAATCCTTGGCAACCAACCTTGCTTTGTTTACGGTTATTTCACCGATTCATTCATCTTGTTTCTGAAAACCCACTTAGTTCCAATCACAGATATTCCTTCTACAAATGGAACTAGTTTCCAGACTTTGTTTCTTTCAAACTGATCCAACTCTTCTTGAATTGCTGAGATCCAGTCTTGGTCTCTTAATGCTTCTTCTATAGTTTTTGGTTCAATGTTTGAGATAAAACATCCAAAGAGAGAATTAGCATTCTCAGCTATTGCTCTCCTAGTCCTAACACCTTGATTGATTGGTTGGTCCAATCACATCTTTTGCGTGATGATCCTTGATCCATCTCATCATGGGTTTAGGGCTAGTAGGTCAACATCTATGTGATTTGAATGTGAATCACTATGATTATGACTTGATACTTCTTCATGTCTGTGACACATTTTGCACCTCGGAAAGGCGGTGAATGTCGAACACTTGCTGCGTGTGAGCTTTAGAGCTTTTTGCCTATCAGAGAGGTCATTTCTAGAGTTGGCTCTCTGATGAACATCTTCAGTTTCCATTTCTAGAATTCTCATAGGAAATTCTTCATCATGTCTGAGAATCATCTGGTTGTTACTAGGCATTTCATGCTTTTCTTCGTCAGAGTCATCCTCTCTTTCCACAATGATGTTTTTCCTTTCTGAGGGTTCTTCTTCAGAATCCTTTATCATTAGTTCCTTGAACCTTTCTGAGAGTTCATCAGCAAGGGGTGTTTTCTTGCTTCCTTCATAGAATACAACATGAACTGATTCTTCAATCTTCTTTGTTCTTTTGTTGTAAACTCTGTATGCTTTGCTATTCATAGAATAACCAAGAAACACACCTTCATCTGCCTTTGGTTGAAATGTTCTTAGATACTCTTTTCCATTGTTAAGGACAAAACATCTACAACCAAACACTTTCAGATGTTTGATATTAGGGGGTCTACCAACCAAGAGTTCATATGGGGTCTTGTCATGGTGTTTGTTTATCAAACATCATTGCCGAGTGTAGCATGATGTGTTTACGACTTCAACCCAATAAACTTCACTTATCTCGAAGGTCACTAGCATTGTCCTTGCTGCTTCTTTAAGTGTTCTATTTTTCCTTTCTGCAACACCATTTTGTTGTGGTGTTCTCACAGAGGAAAGTTGGTGTTGTATACCTTTGCTGGTACAAAACTCCTTTATGTACTGGTTGACAAACTCAGTACCATGGTCTGTTCTGATTGCAGATACCATGTCATTTTTCATGACTTCAAGCTTATTCAGCAAGTTTGGTATCTCCACCCTTGCATCAGATTTGTGCTTCAGAAAGACAACCCAAGTGAATCTTGAGAAGTCATCTACAACAACAAGACCATACTTCTTTCCTGCATAACTAGTTACAGATGATTCAAAAAGATCCATGTGTAGTAGTTGTAGTGGTCTAACACTAAAGTGTCTGGTTTTGGACTTGAAAGAGATCTTAGATTGTTTCCCCATCTGACAGGCAGAACAGATACCATCCTTTCTGAAAGATGTTTTGGGAAGACCAACCACTAACTCTTTCTTGGCAAGTTTGTTCAGAGTTTTGAAATTCAAGTGACTCATTCTTTTGTGCCATAACCAGTGCTCTTCTGTGTGACCTGATTGACTCACCATGAGACATTCTTCAGTTGTGGCAGATGCCCAATCGGCAACATAAAGACTTCCTTTCCGCCGAGCAACCAAGACTGTCTGCTTTGACTCATTGTCAATAAGTTTGCAATACTTTGCTTTGAATTTCACAGTAAATCCCTTGTCTGCAAACTGGCTCATGCTAAATAGATTATATTTCAAACCCTTAACATGTAATACGTCAGTGATTGTTAATGATCCCAATTTGACGTTTCCATATCCCAAAGAGGGATTTAATTCTCCTCCAGCAAATCTGATGTCTGGTCCATTGTTGCAAGCTTTGTAGTTGACCAGATTTGCTTTGTCTCATGTCATGTGCTTTCCGCATCCACTATCAAATAGCCATTGAGCCTTAGTCCAAGAGGCGTTCTGCACAAAACAGGAAACAGGAGTTAGGTTCTTGCTTCAGAGATAGAACCATTTAGACTAAACACTCTTCCAGTAGGAATTCACATTTTAGTGAATTTCTTGGGAGTTTGTTTTTGTCTAACTTGATCAGAAGGAGATGCAATAAAATCAGTAATTTTGATCTCAATTTTCCTTCTTGGGGTGTTTCTAGGTGTTCCCTTTGGTGCTTTCTGGACCCTGGGTTTCTGGGGTTGCTTTTCAGCAAACTTAGCCTTTCTGACCAGGTTCCTTCTAGCTCTGGCATTCAGTTTTTCAGTGGCTTGAGATTTCTTCCACTTCGCTGTTACGCGTAATATCAGCCTTGCGCCATTGTTCTTGTCCTTCCTTATATTGTTGCAGAAGAACTTTTCCAATAGTACGATAGCCAATGCCATTTCGAACACCTTTGACTTTCTGAATACGTTCTTCAAAAGCCTTACTAGTTTCTGCACCATCTTTATTTTCATAAAATGGTACAGTAGAGAATTTGCCTATTCCAGCAATTCTTCCTTTCCTAGTAATGTAGCAATGTGGATGGTTGCATGTCTGAGGGTTGTGTTTCTTTTCAGAAACCTTATCCACAAGTTTCTTGTGAACTTGCTGTTCTTTCAAAGGCTGGGTTGCTACTCCTTTTCCTTTGTCAACTACCCTAGCTTTCTGACCAATGCTATAGGTGGTTGAAGAACCATTCTGTTGACTTTTTACAAAGGTCAACCTTTCATCACTCTTCTTCAGAGGAGATGAATTACTCGATTGGTCATCAAGTCCAAGTCCACCTTTCTCAGAGGGATCTCTCAGATAGGATTGAACCTCAGTGAGAGTGTCACTAGCCTTTGCAGAAGATTGGAAGGATAGCTCTTTCTTTCTGAGTTCTTCATTCTCAGAAAGCAGCTTCATCATTTATTATTAAGTTCATCCAAGGCTAGTTTGTGAGAATTTTCATTCTCAGATATCTGAGCTTTCAGAAAGGCTATTTCAGCGTTCTTGTTCTCAGATACTCTAGTTAGCTCAGAAACCTCTTTTTCAAGAGTTTCTTTGCTTTCCTCTAGAATTCTGGTTTTGGATTTTGCTTCCAGAAATTCTTTCTCATAACGATCCAATTCACTCTTGACCAACTCCAGATCCTCAATTCCATCATCACTCTCATAGTACAGAAATTGTGAATGGTTAGTTACCTCATCAGCCATAAGACACATTTCAATGTTGGAGATGTCTGGACCAGCAATCTCAGCAACTCCACACATTTCATTCTTCTTAAAGCCGAAGTCGATTACATCGTGGGTGATTCCACACAATTCTGGTGATGGTAGGTTTGAGTCATCTGAATCTCCATCTTCAGAATCTGTCTCAATGTCTTGAGCATCAAGTTGAATTTGAATCTTCTTCCTTTCTTCAGTCAGTAAGGACCTTTGATTTCTCTTGAAATTTCTTCTGTCATTCTTATCACCTGTCTTGAGCTTATTTAAAGCAGGACAATCTCTCTTGAAGTGACCATGATTTTGACAATAGAAGCAGATATCATTTCCTATTTCTGCAGTTTCAGTACTAACACCTTTCTGAATGGGGGTGTTCAGAGAGTTGTTCATTTGTATGTTCTTGTACTGATGATAGTTTGGGCCAAGATGCTTTTTCAGCTTTTCTTTAGCTTTTCTTCTCTCAATCTCTTGACTCACAAATTTCTTCATGTGTCTTACTGCAAGAGCATTTTCTTTAGATGCATCTTTGGTATCCTTCTTTTCAGAAGAACATTGAGAAACTAGAGCAACACTTTGCAACTTTTCAACTGTTTGTTCCCTCTGAGTTGTCTCATAGTCTACAGAGGCAAGATGAGAGAAGAGCTCTACTGGAGTAATATTTAGCATCCCTTGATTGAAATAAAAGAACTTAGTGTGTTCCCAGTTGTGATTGAGACTTCTGACAATAGTCTTAATCTTTTCTGGCTGGGAGTATCTGTTGCTTTCACCAAGTGCAGCCATATCACTCATAAGTGTAGTAAACCTGAAATCAAGTTCTTCCAGAGTTTCATTGGGACCTTCTTTGAAGTTTTGGAACTTCAATTTAAGAACTTCGAACTTGTTTTCTTTGGTTTTCTCGATTCAGTATTTCTTCAATCAGTTGCCGAGCAACTTCGCTTTTAGCACCCACGCTTTACATCGTATGTGCTCAGTGTCGATCGATGATGATATTACGAGCTTGACCATCCAATCTGTGTCTCTTGGCATCTTCGGATGTCGAGCTCTCTTAGCTTATCTTCATACATAATGCTTCCACGAGCAACATGACCACTATCACTAGCGACCATATCCTCGCTTCCATCTTCCTTGTGCGAGGCTTTTCTTCCATCGACACCTCGAATTTGTTTGAGTTGTCTGATTTTGATAGGCCCTTCATTGATGACATAGATCATCTCGTCACTAATGGCCTCTAGATGGAGCATCATGTTGTTCTTCCATTTCTCGTAGTTTTCTGGCTTCAGAACGGGTGCATCACTCAGAGACATACCTGCACACTTAACACACAAATTATATAGTCCTCAGAAAGAGACAAAGATCCTTCACCTATCTGGGATCTAGGTTCAAGTAAGGCTTGTGAACCTCCCTGCTCGATACCACTTGTTGGTCCAGATAACGGCAAAGTAAAAGACCTGGGGTGAATAGTCTTTTAAAACTTTTGTCGATAAACACGGTTTCTCGAAACACAGGGTTTCTGATACTTAAATTCAGAGCGCGGAAGACTTTAAGATAGGTAAGTTCAGAAACAATAAGTATGTGTGTGTGCGCTTTGCTGAAATGTAAATACAGAAAGGTAAATGACACAGCAAATATAGTGGTATCTGGAGGTGGCGTAATCCTCCAACTAATCCAATTTGGTCTTTCTGAGACCTAGAATTCACTAGAACAGATAATTGAGTTCACCTTACAATAAACCTATTCTAAGATTCTTAAAAAAATGGTTCCCAACCAAATGTTCCCCCTGAGTTATTCCCCAGCTTCTAGAGCTAAGTACTTCCTCTACTCAGATAACCTTGGAGTTATTCCCTGATTTCCCAAATCAAATACTTCCTCTACTCCACGCCTTGATGGTGTTGGTTATAAGGTTTTGTCAGAAAGGCTTCTCGTATAACTTTTCAGTTATGTTTTCAGAGAGCCAAACAGAACGAGACTACTTAATACACTTGTTCAGTGGATGGCGATGCTCTTCTTGACCCAAGTAATTGATGTCCGTTCTGGAGAATGAGCTTCAGAAAGGGTATCTGATAGTTCAACTCTTTCACGAATAACAATCTCTTGTTAAGGTTCAGGACAACTTAGAACTACTAGTGATTCTTCAAGCAACCAAAAGCTTTCAGAAAGGGTAGTAGAGTGCTTGAGAGAATACTTTGCTTGATGATAAGTTTGCAAGATAGAGCGTTCTAAGGTATGTTCTTCAAGCATCTAAGTGTGTGATATATATAGATAAATTTGAGAGGCGTTTGAATTATATCCGTTGTGCTTTCCATCAAATTATATCCGTTTATATCTTGAACTATGTACTCAGAAGTCACTATCTCATTTTTCAGAGAGGACTGCTTTTTGAGATTTACGATGCATTTAATGCATAGTACTGTTCATTGTCCTATAGTCTCAACGGATACATGAGCCTTTCTGATGGCTTGCATGCTCCATACTCATGATGTCATATGTCCAGAATCATATTTCGAAAGTAAGTTAATATACTTAAGAAAGGATTAAGGACATAGTCTTTCTGAGATAGACTAAACCTTTGTGTCTTCATAAACCTTGTGCAATCTTCAGTCTTCTAATCTTCAGAAAAGCTCCATTGCTAGGATTGATCTTCATGGTCTTCTTGAAATAAAAAATTACAGTCAGAGACCTATAATCCTAATACAAGATTTACTAGACTAATCATACTCAGTGATTTCCTCTTTTACAATGTTCAAGTGAACCAAAAGTACTTAATCACCTTTCTGGCTAAGATAAGAACATGTGATGAGTGATCAAAATACTAACAGATATTCCTAACACTAATTCTCGTTCAATATAGACAATCATAGAATTTGAAAAGTACTCATCATCCATTTTGTTACGAGCAGCAGTTTTGAGACGCTTCATGTATGAAAATGCACGTTATGTTGTTGCGGTAGTAACATGAAGAGTACATACCAGACGAACCAGCCTATCAATCAAATTATAGTCGCGTGCCTTACTTGTCTCATGAGAAATCACATCCAAGCTGTAGTGTTGTAATTGATTCTTCAAACAATGCATTTCCTGATCAGTGAGATAAAATTTATCAGCAAGATTATATATAGCATTAGCTTCAAACAACCGGAAACTGTCTATAGGATCCAAAGCACAACTGAGTTGAAGAAGTTCAACTGTTTCATCATTGAAGCGGCTATTGAGTTCAGCCACTTGAAAATCTATTGCGCCATTAAACACATCAATTCCGTAATGGTGTTCAACAGTGATCAATCCTTCATCAAGAAGTCCCCTATAAATACCATCCATGTTTGGTATTGGAACATCAAACTCTCTGCAAACAGACTCAACATGTGAAAGAAGAATAACAAAACCATCGTTCCTTAACATTCCAAGTAATTCTTTTGTACCTGAAACAAGCTTCATCGCATTCAAGATATCAAGGGACTTATGTTGCAAAGATCGACAAAACATATCAGAAAGTCCCAAAATTTTGTTCATCAAGTGTAATATGAATATGAAATCAAAAGACTTCACAACTTTCAAATGGCCAAAAGCTTCACCACTTATTGAATAATTAGGGCATTCTTTCACCATATTCCCAAGCACTGTAATCACTGCACCATACATATCAATCGGGCTACATGTTGAATCATAATGAGAACTCCAATGAGTTGTTCCAAGCCGATGCAAAGAACCCATCTGATTAGCACCTCTACCAGTCTCGCGTTTACCTTCAGCTACCATTTCTGCAATTTCAATAGCCTGAGCCGAACGTAACTCATGGTGACGCTTGGAAGAAGAACTAACAAGCTTCACAATTGCATTCAAACTTGAAACAAAACACCAAATTGTTTTATCCCTCTCAGCTGCACCTAACAGGGCTAATTGCAATCTATGAGCAAAGCAGTGCACATGATATGCATAACAACAATCCCTCAAAAAAAGTGCTTGCAAGCCATTTCATGAACCACGCATGTTACTTGCACCATCATACCCTTGACCCCGCATGTTACATATTTGCAAGTTATAACGACTTAATACATGACAAATCTCTTCTTTAAGTGTTGCTGAACATGTATTTCCAACATGTACAACGTCAAAGAAACGTTCACGTAAAAAACCATCACCATCTACAAATCTTAAAACAATAGTCATCTGCTCCTTATTAGCTACATCTTTGGCTTCATCAACTAAGATGCAAAACTTTGCATCACCAAATTCCTCACGAATCTGATTCCTCACTCTTCTAGCTAGTATGCTCAAAATTTCTTTTTGAATTGAGGGAGATATATATTTTGCATTCGAAGGAGCATTCTCCAAAACAACATCATTAATATCACGATTCTTGCTAGCCAAAAATTTCAACAGTTCTATGAGGTTACCTCGATTAAGGGAAGATGGAGATTCATCATGTCCTCGATCACAAACCACATCCTTGCATTGTAAGCCATCGAACACTATCAATTGTTGCCCCAACCCGCTTGCGATTTTTCTGAATCTGTTCTGAACTCTCCCGGTTCATTATATTGTTAATGTGACCAGATGTATTCTGAAGAGATTCCATAAATGTTTCAGCTCTCAAATGAAGTGAACTTTCAATGTGCTTTAACAATGATGAATCTTTTCCGTAGGCACGTTTCCAACAGTTATACCCACTAGAAGAAGCAAATGGGCACTTGCTATTTGTCACACTACCAAACAAGAAACATGGCAAGTAATTTACTACATCCTTTGTGGGGGAATACTCTATCCAAGGATATGTAACAAACCACAACCTGTTAAATTGGCGCCACTGAGACCCATCAAAAGTCAAATTGTACTCTTTCTGAATTGGCTGATATGGCCCCTTTTTAATATAGGCCCGTCGAATTTCATCTCTTTGGTTAACATCTTGTTGATAAATTGGGATACGTAAAGCTGGATCACGCTCAATAGAATCAATTTCAACTCATCTAACTTGAGTAGAAGGCTCGGCATCTGGACTTGCAATATTATCAGTAGAAGGCTCGGCATTCGCATTTGCAATATTGTCACTAGCTAGAAGTTGTTCCTTGGGTTCCCTTCTAAAGAAAGAGTCAATAGGCTTCCCACTTAACTTCTGCTTCTTCTTCATTGTATACTAATTACTAAAATAAGCAAACATGTACCAAAGAAAATATTAGATTACTCGATTATCATTAAAAAAAACATCAAACAACAACAACAATACAGTGGTGTTAAAAGATTAATTTTTCATCCTAACAAGTAATTACATAACTTTGCTAATTACAAGAATAATTAACAAATGTGTTAGATACTTAGATAAATGATGCTTTTGAATGGAATAATGGTGGGGAAGTAGCTATTAATCTAATAGACATGGAAAACCTAAATCCAACCAATATAGCTAATTACAAGAATAATTAAGAATAATTAACAAGTGTGTTTTATTGACTTTTGCTCCTGTTTAATTTCGAATGAAGGGTGTAAATAGCAAAATCTATAAAAAAAGATAAACTGAATACTCTGGTATTGACTTTTGCTCCTGTTTAATTTCGAATGAAGGGTGTAAATAGCAAAATCTGTAAAAAAAATATAAACTGAATACTCTGGTAGAGTGGAGAAGCTCATGGTTTTTATTCATCAGATCAGGGGATTGATTCCTAGTTTTGAAATATATATAAAAAAAAAATTATTTTTTTTTCTGGGTGGGCCGCCCTTGAATTAAATATGTGATGTTATGGTATCCCATAAAAGTTTTTACAACTATATACTTCTTGCTTGGTCTCTTATTATCGTCAGATTCTGAGCTAGCTAGAAAATGGGTTCGCCAAGCTGCACAGAGCCGCAGCAAAATGGTCCTTATTTTCTTAGGCTATCATCATCCACATCAAAATCAATAATAATCACTCCACCAAACATAGATGATGAGGAGCAGCAGAAAGATCCCCCATATTTCCTTAGGCCGCCAATGTTGTGGCTTGTTAATGAATCCATTAACAACTACGTGGTCTGGAGCGCACTGGTGCAGGATCAGTTTAAGCGCGACGGTGTGGTTGGTTTCATCGATGGTACTGTGTCTGTGGAGGCCCCTTCCAAAACCGTCCAGGTTATAAACCCGGATGATGAACAGGGCGGACTTATGGACAATTCGGATTACCTTCGTTGGAGAGAAGAATCCGACAAGCCTGTTAAAGAAAGGCTTTTGACTTTAGTCGACAAGAACGTTGCCCTAACTGATGACGAACAGACAACTTGCCAAGATATTTGGGACGAGATTAGAAAGAAGTTCGATGCGCTAGAGGCCATTGCAGAAACGGAACAAACTCCAGGTAGACTTCCGCCCACTTTTTAATTTAGTGTACGCACTCCCGAATTTACTATATTCGGTTGGCGCGTAATTTAGATGAAAATTTAAAATAAATGATAATATATAAAAATGTTGTCAAAGTTGTACATTTTTACGTCTTAGACAAAACTATTCATTTCCTTTTTTGACAATCATTATGTTATCAAACTTCTAATTTAATGCAATTTTAACATTAAATATACTCAAAAGTAAATTGATTATCAACATTATGTTATTCAACTTCCAACTTCAAAGATCAATTTGAGGGATACATTAGTACTATATTTTATCCAAAAATGATATATACTTTTTTCGTCCTCTCAAAAAGTAAATGGGGAGCTATTCTCGGGACGGAGAAGTACAACATAAGTGTTAGAAAAAAATGGATTTACACTTAGTAAAGATCACCTTTTTCGAGGGCTGAGGAGCCATCTTTCGGAGAGATAAAATCTAGCATCACATATTTTATTATTAACATCATGATTTTTATTATAAACATCACGTCTTTAACTACAAACGTTGCATGTTCAGAAATTCAATTAATGCAGCTATCATGTAGGTTTATCAAACATATGATGTTTAAAGTTAAACATATTGATTTATAATTATATATGTGATCTTGATCCGATCTCTCTTAGACACTGTCTCTCGAAAAAGTTTGTAAATATACAAAAAGTATTGTTGAAGATACGTAATTTAAAAGGTGATTGGCGTATGTTGTTGATAAAAGCATCCATGATTATAAGCAAAATGTAGTGTTAACAAAATGTAATTCTTATTTATGAAAAACATCAATTCATTACTAATCATATTAAGTTCTTAATAATAACCTTGTTTTTTTAACATCTGTTTTTATCTTTATTGTCGACAATTTTCCAGGAGACTTAATCAAATTATTATCTCCGTACAAATAATAGATTTATATTACTAAGTTTTTCTTCTTTCAACTTGACGAAAATGTATGTACTCCTAATTTATTTCGAAAAAAGCTATAATAAAGTTTTTTTAGTAATTCACGATTTAATTATACATATAATTCTGTTAAGTTCTTTTAATTTTTAATTTGAGTGCAATTTGGTTAAAATTTGCATAAGAAGCAAAAGTCAATTTAGCAATTCTTTATTGCGATGAAGGAATATGAAATTGATTTTGGGAAAACAAGTTAAATAAATACTACCATAAGTACTGCTGAACAAGCTAAAGAAAACAAAAACTCTAAGAATAATAATTATAAAGGTTTTTTTTTAAAATGTACGTACTACATACACATCGTAAAATTGGTTTCGTGTGGGTCAGTTGAGCTCCATCAAAATCAGTTTTGAAGCGTTTTAAATTTAAAATTGGTTCTAAATAATATTTAATTAATAATTATTTGTAATCAATGAACACAGAGTTTTAGAAAAGATCAAGGTATAGAGAGACTATAAAGAGTTAAAGACGAATTTGTTTGCAATTTAACATACTTATTTGCATTTTTTACGGGTCATTGGGTCGTGTCGGTTCATTTTTTGCGGGTCAATTTACCAGTCTTGATTACAAACATCACTTTAACGGATAGATCATTATATAGACTAGAAATGACGGCACACGCTACGCGTGTGATGTGTCCAATTATAAGCTTTGTTCTTTTCATCTGAAAACTCACTAATTTCAGTTTAGTTCAGTTCTTCTTAGTTGTTTTTTGTACTTAAGAATTGATATTCTTAAGTATAATGTTTTAAATAATAGTATATTAATATTTTTTATGAATGAATATTTTATATCTTGTAAAATAAATGTTGTTCGGTATTTTATATTTTTTATATTTGAACCTCGATGTTTTATCATAAACATTTTGTTATTATTTTGAGTAAGTCTCCTGAGAGACGGTCTATAAATAATTTATAAGAGACAGATCTATATTATCAAGAAAATCATCAATGTTAACATTGATGATTTTTCATATTACGACAAGACTTGGGCTATGTTCTCTTCGTCTGAACAGAACTGATCTGAACTGAATGAATCTGAACTTAACTTAACTAAATTGAATAGAAATTAATGAGTTTTCAGATGAAAAGAACATAACCTTATTTCGTTAACAATATAACATAAACATTTTGATTAATAACATGGATGCTTTTATTGATAATATAGACCGTCTCTAGATAAGTTATCTAGATACCGTCTTTCATTAGACTTTGTGTATTATTTTAGCTCATATAAGTACTTGGCTCTATTATCTTCGTCTGAAAAGAACAGAACTGAACTATAGTATAAAATATAACTAAGTTGAACTGAACTGAATTGATCTGAAATGAACTTAACTGAAATGAACTGAATGAGTTTGCAGACGAAGAGAACAGAGCCTTACTGCTATTAAACTCTTTAAGTCTTCTGAGAGACGGCCTCTAGATAATTTATCTAGAGATGAATCTATATTGTCAATAAAATTATCGATTTAATAAAATCATCGATGTTATTAATCAAAACATCTATGTTCTCAACATTGATGTTTTCCTATTATAACAAGACTTTTTTCGTGAACAACATAAACGTTTTGATTAATAACATGAATTATTTTATTGATAACATAGTGCGTCTCTATATAAGTTATGTAGAGACCGTCTCCTATGCTCTTTTGGTTAAATTTTTTGTTGTTTTTCGATCAATGTCTTGTTTTATCTCAAGATAAATGATCCTACTAATCTACTTGTATAAATCATCTCGCAAACTAATTTCTCTCAGTCAATGATACTTTTTGTTTTTGATGCTTGAGCTGTTGAGCAAATGGAAAGTCAACAATGAGCTGAGATTAGTAGTAATAAAGAAGAGAGAGTTACCAATGGTTGTTGGCTAAAACGGTAAGGGACTTGAGTTCACTTAAGCAAGGTCTCGAGTTCGAGCCTTGTGGATGTAAAAAAAACCGCTGGGAGAGTTGACTCTAAAAAAGAGTCCGACAGTGCTCGGCTGGATTAGTCGCATGTAGCGGATATCAATAAGAAATAAAAAAATAAAAAAAAAAAAAGAAGAAGAGAGAGTTTAGAGAACACGACAAAATTTGCAATTAGGCTATGACTCGTATTCGCGATATTAAGGGATGGAGTGACCAACACGCGCTACCCACTGCGATCGGTCATCATATTGGTGTGGATGCCATTACAGTAAGATTGCAAAATTGGAGTGAAAATCGGGACTTCTCCACGCGCCTGTTTCTTGGTTATTATATTACTTTTAATAATACTAGATAGATAAATTTAAATATGTAAAAACATTACTTAAATAGATAAGAATTTTTGGAGATTCAATAATATATAATAACATTAATATCATATCCAGTTACTCGATTTGAGTTAATATCAGTTTTCGACTTAAATGAGTAATGTTCCTGATTATTTATGTAAGGTTTTACTTAACTCAGCAATGTTACAAACATTATTTAAGTAGTTAAGAACATCACTTAAATAGATAAAAATATTGTATAAATACTTAAAATGTCACTTTTGATAGCATTGTAGAAATTCCTAAGAACTAATGTCATATTCAATTACATCATGCCATATTTACTATTTTTATAGCAGTTGCTCATTTGGAGATTTGTTTCCAAACTCAGTAGTGATCGGCCCTTTATGCTCGAATTTGTTTCCAATCCTATGTTTTTTCCTGCCTTTCGTTTTCGTGTAGTCAGGGTCAAGGACAATTTCAATGTTTTTCGTTATTTTTACTTGTTGTCGGCATTGACGGAATTGATGAAGTATTTATCAACTGAGACATTGAACATAAATTAAAGAACATTAGTGATATAGTTTACAACATTAATAATTTAAGTCATAACATTAAAGGAATAGTACTTAACACTGAGATATTGCGAGCAAATCACATTGATATCTGTTTTCCAATATTCTCCTAGCTGCCATGTTTCATTCTGAGTCGAGTTTTTCAAACGTAGTACCCAGTCCCAAATATGACGTTGTTGAGAACATTATTGTTAAACTAAGGAACATATACTATATATATAAGTAAGAACATTAACTATAAAAGCAATACAATATTTACAATACCATGTATCATTGAGAACATTGCATACATCATCAGAAACATTACATGCATCATTTGAAACCTTACATGTATTATTAACAACATTACAAGTATATGTTACACAAATACTTTGTTACATGTATTATTAACAACATTACAAGTATATGTTGCACAAATACTTTGTTACACAACTACTATGTTTAAGTTGTACATCCTCCATATCACTGATAATATTACATACGTAAGCCAGAACATTATACATATTAGCTAGAACATTTGAACAGTTCTATACGCGATTTTTTTCATATCTGTTTTTAAGTTTCAACTACAATTGTGTAAAGAACCATTCATCAATTAATATTTGAATCAAAACATTGTTGAAACGTAACTTACATATGAGCATATTTTGAGTAGATCGGTGGATAAACAACCAAATCGTAGTAGAAACAACAATTTTCGAGCATATTTTCTTACACTATGTTTAGTTGAACATCCTACATATAGGCAAGAACATTACATGAAAAGTCCAAAACATCACACGGATTAGCTTGAAGATTTGAAAAGAAAAAAAAAAGTACACGATTGTCAGACCTGAATCGAAATTTCAACTACAATTGTAAAAAAACCATTCATCAATTAATTTTTTCATGTAAATCAGATTGAATAAACATCAATAACATATTAACTAGTCACATAATGAAGATTGAATGTTTGCTAACCTTCGTGGTGATGTTTGAGATGATTTCGAGCTTGATTTCTTCATTGTTGAGCTTAATTTCATCGTTTTCGGTGAGATTTAGCTGAGGACGGTTTCCGACCGATCTACAGTGAAAACGGCGGAGGTTTTTGTTTGAGGGAGGATAATGTTGATTTTCAGGTTTTTGGATTTATGAGATTATGAATTTGGAGGATTGATATTTAGTATATATAGTAACCCGTTTTTTACCCATTTAATGACTCATTTGCTGACTTTTGGTTGGATTGAGGTGTTTAGTAGTTAGTTTTTTTATTTAAGGTAGTTTTAATTATTGAAAGTTGAGGATGACTAACTTTAGTACTGTCGCATTATACTAACGTTAGTACCACGATCTAAACCATTGAATCAATTCAAAATTAGATCTCAACCCTTCATTTTTTTATTAATGCGACATGGCGTCGCACTATTGCATAATAAGGTCGTGCTATGTCGCATAATAATTAAAAATATTATATTGGTTAATTATTTACACACCTCTTAGTTTTTAGACTTACAAAATATACACAAAACAATCCAAAACTAGCCTCAAATGAATAAAAAAATCCCAATACACCCATTTTACATTCAAAAATACAATTTAATTAAAAAAAATAAAGAAGACCGGATCTGGAAGCTCTTTCGAGCTTCCGTCGCAGAGCTTCAAGATCTGCAGGAAGCTCGAAAAGCTTCCACCATGGAAGCTTAGCAGATGTGGAAGCTCGACAAAGCTTTCAGATCTGCAGAAATGGCGAGCTCGGCTAGCTTCCACCATGGAAGAGCTTCCATGGTCGCCGGATTTTGTCTACAAAAAAGCTTAGTTTACCGGAGCTCCGGTGACTGTCTGGCGGCGATGGTGGTGGTGGGAAATTTTGGAGAAGAAAGGTTAATTTTTGGTTTAAAACGTATATTGACTATTTTGGAGGGTGTAGTTTGTAAATTTATGTAATTTGTATTTTTAAGTAATTTAAATTGTTAACAACTTAATTTTTAATGTTGAAATTATGCCACTTGTCTAATTTTGAAAGGTGTACTAATAATTAATAATATTACAGTGCGACGTAACTATAATTAATTAATCCCTTGAAAGTTAGTTACTTTCTCTTGGAGACTCTCTCGTTAATGGATACTACTTTTTGATTCCCACATCTCACCTACTTTTAATAACATGTTTGACCAAAATTAAATCCTGTATTGAAATTTATTTTCTGTGTTCCCAAATAATCAAGAGGAGTCCGACAGATTACCGACTGAGATGAGTAAAAGACGCATAAAACCAATGCTGCAGAGAACAAGTACCTTTATCAAAGGCACGTCGAGTGAGTACTTGAAATTGCACAAGTCTGCACTGTTGGGTGACGTGTGGGCTGCCAAGCATATATTCCAGAATGATGTGTGTGTAATGATCAACAATAACATCATAGCGTTAATGCGGGATCAACTGGTAGCTCATCAGTCACCGAGTCCAAACAGAAATAATAACAATCGACTTGATAAATTGGGCTTTTTCTCAGAATATACAGCACCTATATATGCCCAGCGAAATGTGCTTGACTACTTGATCTCTTTATACGACACTGATGAAAAATCTGAGTATCTTAATACCGCAAGACTTGGGCTACTCATGTCGCGGCTATCGATGCTGAACTTTTCGGTAAGATATTATCGCCTTCTAGTTCTAGCACCTGTTTTCACATCAGAATTTCATCGATCTCACTAAAAATTTCAACTTATAAATATGTTTTAAATTTAGTCATTTTATTTCAATTCTCTAGTCGGTTTCAACCTTTTTAAATTGTAGACTCTATTATGAGGTGGAGATTCAACCTGAGTTGGACATGAACCATGATAGGATTACATATAATCATTTTTATATTAATTAATAATAGTTCAATCCAAATAGGACAATGAAAACATGGATCTCAACTATAATCCAGTTAGTTATACTAATACTATAATCCACATGGATTTATAACTCGATCTATATTTAAGATGTGATATGTGTAGAACTGTATTGAAGTTCCATTTTACTGGTTTTGTGTCCTATTAACAGATTCTGCAATATCATTGTTGGAGAGACAAACATATCTGGCCGGACTAAAACTAGCAAATAAATCAGCACTAACGTGTTTAGCTTCAAAGAAGTCTCTATTCGATGATAGCAATGAGGATGATGATATGGACCAACCAGCAAAAGAAACCACATACTCTACCTCAGGTAGGAATTAGGAAACGTTTGATCGATAATTTGAAATATACTTTAATCGTTCTGGGTACCACATACACATACTCCCTCACCCTGCTTTTGAAATTCACACATTTGATGATTTGAAATATCACATACTTCAGTTAAAATGGAATGTCATAAACCACTAAAATGAAAACAACAACTGGTATTATTACAGCACAGTGACTAATTATTTTTTGTACACCCAGGGAGCGAATCTCTGCAGCCTCCGTCGCGGTCGATTTTGAGAATCGCCTGGTCGTATGTTACCAAAGTTCTCAAGTTTATAGGATATTTGTTTCTGGGATTGACAAGTACGTATTGTTTCTCTACCATTCAACTCAAGTACGTTTTTTCTTTTCTTTTCCAACTGTTCAAGCACTTTGAAATACTCCATCCATTTCAGAGAAATTGTTACATTTTGACTTTGACCGGTCAACTGTCTTCGAGTTTGACCACAAATTACTCATAAATGATAATAGTAAATAATTTAATAAAATCATATAATAAAAATTTAATTACTAAATTTTCATTATATAATTTTAATAATTTATTTATTAATATCGTTTAAGAGTAAATTGTGGTCAAACGCGAAGATAGTTGACCGCAGAATAGTAAAATGTAACACTTTTTCTAAAATGGAGGGAGTACTTTATAGGCCTTAGGGTCACAATTCAGACTCGATTTTAATTGATACTATTAAAATACTTATATTTTCATAAAAATCATGGATATTATTAATCAAAATGTCTATGTTATTAACATTGCTATTTTTTTAATACAAAAAAATATATGTTGTTAACAATATAGATGTTTTGATTAATATCATGAATAATTTTATTGAAAACATATGTTCGTCTCTAAATAAGTTATCTATATACTGTCTCTTTCAAGACTTTGTGTAAAATTTATCGCTTTTTTTCTTTCACGTTGCGTAAGAAAGGTATTATTGATCACAAAGTCTCATGAGAGACAATTTCTAGATAACTTATATAAAGACGGTCTATGTTATCATTAAAACTATCCAAGTTATTAATCAAAACGTTTATGTTGTTAACGAAACAAGTGTTGTTATAATATGAAAAAACACCAATGTTGAGAGCATATGTGTTCTGATTAATAACATTAATGATTTTCTTGACAATATAGATCCGTTTCTAAATAAATTATCTAAAGACCGTATCTCAGGAGACTTGTTCATTATTGAAAAAACACCAATGTTGAGAACATAGTATGTGTTAACAACATAGATAAACGTCATTGATGCACCCAGACTCGTTGTGATAGAATTAAAACATTATAAGACTCGTTGTGATAGAATTAAAACTCAAATTTAGTTGAGTAGGCGAGGTGATCTAGTTTGGATCTCCATTTTAATCGAGTGGGAACAATACCCATTTTAACCCACATACTATTTACAACTCAATTAAAATTTCTCTCTATACCTACTTTTTTCCTCTTACTTTACCTTTTCATTTATTATAACAATATCTATCAAATCATATTAAAATCAATCAAATAATATTAAAACATCCTACACATATCACTTCACTCTTACACAACATATATAACAAATCTAATAAACCTATAAAATTTAACTCTAAACGAAACACAAATTTTCAAATCTCAATTAAAATTTAGGTAACATCCGTGAGTTCTACGTCAACTAAAGTTTCAAGCCAAACTGTCCGTATAATTTTAACTTAATGTCAAATGCATATATTTTTCTCATTTAGTTTTAGATGTTTTAGCACTTCCTCCGGTCTTTTACAAGCTTCCTAAAGAGATTTTTTTTCGAACTTTGACCATAAATTACTCGTAAACTACACGACAAAAAAATATAATAAAATTATATTATGAAAATAAATTAAGTATATTTCACTAATATAACTTTATTTTATACTTTTTGCGTGTAATTTGCGAGTAATTTACGATCAAAGTTTAAAAAAAAAAAAAAGTCTTCTTTCAGAAAGTTTGTAAAAGACCGGAATGAGTATTATATAAAGCTACTGTCATAATTTTCTTTAAAAATTATTAATAGCCAAATGCGATACCTTTCCAACGAAACTGAGAGTATTCTCTTCAATTAATTGTTTCATAATGTTCTAACTTCTATTTTGCCTTTTGAAGCTTGCGTTATAGCTATCTCCTGTATTCCGCCGGCGTTCGTAGTAGGACTGGGTCGCGGAACGTGGGCACTCCTTATATTACTAGGTATATGATCCCGGCCAGCCTCTTCATATAGTATGAGCTTAAATTTCTTCCCATCTCTTGTGAACGGTTGAAATTAGGGATGTTGAGTAACACCGCTCACAACATTGATATCATATCTTAAGAGACCTTAGCAGTTAGCACGTAGAATCTCTCACTATCTAGAGTTCTAAGGTAAATATGTTTGCAAATTGCAAGATGATTAGTAGTGATCAATTTGTTCATTTTTATTAGCTTGTGTTCTATGCAAGCTGATAATAAAAATTGGCCGGTTTCTAATTATTTTTCTGGCAGGTTTTTAATTTCAAAAAAAGATTAATTGCATGTCTAATTGCATTTTAGGTTGTTTTAATATAATTTATGTATGTTATGCATTTAATTAGCTTGATTTATTTGGTTATGTTGTTAGTTTTTTCCAATTAATATTTTTATTATTTATATACGATGTTTGTTATATGTACTTAATTAGGGTAAAATACAAAAAGATGTGCTTTACTGAATGTTATATGCAAAAATAAGATGCTTTAATGTGGTTATGTCCAACAAAATGCTCTAACTTGGTCGTACATCAAATAAGGTACTTTAATCAACCGGTCCGCGAAAGGAACTGTTCACGCTCCCATCAAGAATTAATTTAAAAATTTGTAAAAATATTCAAAAGATATGGAAAAATTAGTAAAAAATTCAAAAATAAGAACAAATTTGAAAATTAGTTTTAAAAAAACCATAAAATCAGAAAAACATTCAAAAAAATTAGGACTGTGTTTTTAGAGGGAGCTTATCTATTTTTTTAATTAGTGTACCAAGAGTATCATTTTGAAATTGTTAGGATATTTGATATGGCTATAGTGACTATTTTTGAATTAATGTGTCATGCTTAATTAATATTCTTATATATCTTTTAGATTTTAATTATTACGGTCACATTCTTATTAGTTGTCAATGTTGATTTTTATTACATTATGTACATATATATTGATAAATTAGCATTCTTGTCAAGTTTATTACAGTTGATTTATTACCTTTCGAATATTTTCTTGATTTTTTTCATATATTTTCTTGATTTTTTTCATCTTCTTCGTGTATTGAGCTATAATATTTACTTGTTTGATTTCAGTTTATTTTTTAATTTTTAAATAATTTTTTGATTTCTTTAACGAAATTTTCAAATTTGTTTTGATTTTTTGAATTTTTTACTAATCTTTCAAATTATTCGCAATAGTTTGAATTTTTTTTCTATTGTTTTGATTAATTCTTGAGTGACCGTGTGATTTACACGCCTGTTCCGGTCAATCGATGGTTAAAGTACCTCAATATGAACGTACGACTAAGTTAAAGTACCTTTGTTGGACATGACCACACCTTATTTGAACATGATATTCATTAAAGTTCCCTTATTGTATTTTAAACATTTTGCAAACTTTATGATAATGTATTAGATCGATGTTACACTTTTCAAATTTCATAAAAAAGTGTCGAGCGTTTAGTTAAATGTGTTATTGCGTTTATCAAAATCCAATAAAATAATATAGGATGCATGGAAGTACCCGAAGAACCAAGGGTTAACTTGAGAGCCTTGGATCTTGTCAAAAAATTATGCAAAGAAATGAATAAACTTTCGGGGACGGCGGAGGAAATTTATGGAGACACAGTCCTATTGGCAGCTCGATTGGGAGTAAATTTGATTATTGAACAGCTATTATCTCATTCTCCTGCTGCTGCTCTTTGTTGGGACCCTGTCTCGTCCAAGCATATCTTTCACTTGGCTGTCGAAAGTCGTGATCAACGTTTATTGAGAATCATTTATGACAAGATCTTTGTGGAGAAGAACTTGCACTTGTCCCTTGATATATCAGACATTGATGGAAATAACATGTTGCATCTGGCCGGGAAATTGTCTCCACCTGCTGTTCTCGCTAACATTCGAGGTTCAGTTCTTGAAATTCAACATGAAATAAAGTGGTTCAAGGTAAATGATCTTTCCTTTTCCCTTTTTACCATCTTTTAAGGCCTTGAGCCTGGTAAAACCACCGAATACTGATTAAGTTATGTGTTTAGCAATTGTTGGTATTCTTATGCATGCACTAATCTCATCATATTGTACAGGAAATAGAAAAATTAATGAGTCCCCGTTCTAAAGAAAAACTCAACCGTGATGGAAAATCCCCGGAGATGGTCTTCATAGAAGAACACAGAGATTTAAAAGATAAAGCTGAAAAGTGGATGAAAGACACAGCAAACTCATGTACCATTATAGCAGCCTTGATAGGTACAATAATGTTTGCAGCGGCAATCACCGTACCGGGTGGAAATAATCAAGACGCAGGCTTCCCCATATTTACTGGAAATACTTTCTTCACATTATTCGCCGTTTCTGATGGTATCTCCTTTGTAACATCTGTCACCGCTCTGCTAATGTTCATGGAAATAATGATGTCGCGGTATGAAATTGAAGATTTTAGGCGCCAACTTCCAGTCAGATTGTTTATTGGTTTGGGCAGCCTCCTAATTTCGATCATGTTCATGATGTTGACTTTCAGTTTCACCATGTATCTTGTCTTCGGCCAACAACATCACTGGGTTCTTATTTCGATCGCCACAGTCACTTGTTATATAGTGGTGTTGTTTGCTTACTTGCAAGGATCCCTTATCTTGGAGTTGATTTCTTCAACTTACAGGCACGATTTTCTCCCAAACTCCCACAGCTCTGTGCCTCTTGGAGCCGATCTCGCCTTACGTTTGATGGATCATATGGTTTAGAATTGTAGCAGACGCAAGAACTTGAAGTCAGATACCTTTATATATACGTACATGTTGCATTCTGTGTCTAATACTTGCATATTTTTGACAAAGAATGTCTCTATAGGTAAAGAACTTGAAGCCATATATTTTTAATTATACATGTGTTGCTTCCTATGTTATCATATAATACCGATACAATGCAGGGAGAAAGGCACGAATAGTCCCAAAGTTTACTTCAATTGACGTATACAGTACTACGTTTGATGGCACTGGCAGTCTTAGTCCTGCCTTTCTTAAATATTGGCATCCGTGGTCCTTTTTCAACCATTTTGGAGACTGTGTCACCAAAGTCAAAGGGTTTTGTCCGATTTTGACTTCCACATCAACAAACACCTCACCTCTTAAATTAAAAAATGCAAATATAAATTTCAGAATTCAAAAAAATAAAAGACAATACCAATATTACTGCACAAAGTCTTGGAAGACACGTGTATTAGTGAGAGACTGATTGATGTTCTTAATTATATATATAATGTTTTAAAACAATATCAATAATATTTTATGAGTATACATTTTTATGTGTATGTATATCACCGATATTCTTAGTAAAACATCTAATGTTTTTTAATATAATTGTAATGTTTGTTCGTCTTTTTTAATCTATACATAAGACTATTTTTCAGAAGACTTACTCATATTACTGTAAGTTAATAAAAGAAAAAAGAAAGGTTAATTAAAATTAAAATAAATAATAACCAAAAAAAAAAATCACCCCATCCACAATGGATCTTCTTCCTCCATCCACAATTCATCTAATGTAATTCGCCTCCGTTAACGACTCAATAAACTGCAATAATATGGGATTGATAACAGATGGACAAGAAATATACAAAATTGGTTAACTCAGTTCGTCAATAAATTTGACTACGTTTGGGGCACTACCAAGGCAAGACTCCACTAAACAATTCTAGAATCGTAGGATACAACTTCGACCACAACAACTGATCACCAATGTCTCTACTCCAGGCTCGAGATTAATAAAATATCGATGTATAGAAAGAGATAGTCAATGGTTCAGAAAAGTTAATCGAAGTTGCCGCATATTTGTATGATTGTTGCCGTCTAATTTTTTAGGAGATAATGGATTAAATTCTTGGTGAATTATTTGGAAATAAAAGTAGATTAGGGTTCTTGGAAAAGAATTGGAAAAATAATGAAAATATGAGTTAATGTACAACAGTACGAGGAGTTCTTGTGTAATGTGTGTTTATATATTTAAATATATTAGGTGTTAGTTTTTCTATATATTTTTATGTTATAAATTTTGAAGTAAAAAAGAAATATATTTTATTAGGATAGAAGTGCGTAAAATTACAATAATAGCTTTGCACAATTTTAATATTGTATGGACGGTCAAGATCTTATACTACTTAAGATGGTATTAATATGAGTGGTCTAACAGTTGTAATTAAGTACATCTTAAATGAGTAGACATTAAACCATCACAATTAGAGTCGAGCCGGGTTACCAATTGAATGTGCCGAGAAACAACAAAAGAACAAAATGTAAATCAAAGGTGCTATACTGGAACAATTTGAGGAATGCTTGCAAATAATGGAGGTATTAATTAATGAGTCTTGGTAAATCGTGAGCCTTGAAGTCCACGACTTATTGAATGCCAATCATTGATATTGACTTTCTTGATTGTGGCTTTAAAGTATAAAAACCGGATCCTCACCAAGATGATCATTGGAGTTTTGTCGAGGTCTCGCAGGTTTCTTCAGTTGCTGGCCAGGGATAAAGCCACCGCTATAAGTTGAACAATCATGTCGAATAAAATAGATCTTGCAAGTAGTCAAACAAAATAACTACTACATAGCAAGTGATTGTTACCATCGAAATAAGAACCTAATGACGTGGTTGGCCAAACACAAGATACACCGCAACACTGAAATTTAACATCATAAAGAAGGTTGAAACGATGAGGCTGCCCAAACCGATAAACGTGAGTCTAACTAGAAGTTGTTGCATAAAATTCCAACTTCATAGCGCGCCATCATTATATCCATGAACATTAAGAGAGAAATGACGGATGTAATGAAGGAGATGGCATCGGAAACAACAAAAAATGTGAATGCAAAATTTTGACCAAACATGGGGAAGCCTGTGTTTTGATTGCTTCCACCCGGTACAGTGATGGATGCTGCAAACATTATGGTACCTATCAATGCTGCAATAACCGTGCAAGAGGTGGTTGTGTATTTCATCCATTTCTATGCTTTATCTTTTAAGTTCTTGTGTTCTTATGAGAATATCATTTTTTGAGTTATTTTATCACGATTGAGTCTTACTTGGTCTTGGGGACTCATTATCTTCTCAATTTCCTAAACAATATATAGTCCATGCCAGAAACAAACAAGGATCAGTGGTAATTCTTTATGGGAAATGAAAACAAAAAATATGAAATCTTAGAATGCAAATTTATCACCTTGAACCATTTTAGTTCATGTTGGATTTGGAGAACTAGACATGGAATCTTATCAAGAACATTAGGTGGCGATAACCTGGCAGCCAAATGCAAGATGTTATTCCCATGGCCATCTGGGATATGCAAGGGTAAGCACAATAGCACATGAAGTTGTCCACTCTGAGCTCTTGATAAAGAATAGCACATAAATCTTGATCACGACTTTCAACTGCCATATGAATGGAATACCTATAAAATACAGCTTCAGGGAAGTATGTTAATATCTTTTCAGTAACCACATGTGCTCCTGACCGAGCTTCCAAAAGAAATGCCTCACCAAAGGTTTCCTTTGACGTCCCTGGAAGCATTTTCATATTCTCACATACGTGGTGTAGAAGAATGATAGCATTAGGATCTCTCGGCTTTTCTTTGGGTTTCTCTTCACAAAGCCTGAATATTAGCAAGTAGCAATTAGAACTGCCGTAAATTAGTCAATAAGTTACATCAGTTGTGTTTTCTACTTTGTAGCTTAGCGCGCAATATATATCTTTGCATTCATAGTGAGTCTAATTCTAATGGGCAGGCAGTACGTTGTGTTGAGGAGTATGAGCAGTGGCGAATCCAGAAACAAATTTCAGCCGGGTCAAGATTTTCGTAATACCGTGCCATAAAATATTGAATTTCTTGCATTATATATGGTGGATTATATGGGAAAATAATTTTATTTTACTTAGGTGACAATAATGATTAGAATATTTTTAATTTTATAAAAATATATTATGTGAATGTTATATTTTTGTCATATAAATGGAAAAAGTAACAAATCAATTTCAACTCTATGGAAGAGATGAAATGTTGAGAGAATAAACATGGAATGACCTAAAATGTAAAAGTAGTATTGATATTTATTGATTGAGAAGAGGGGATCTATATCTAAAATGCATACATAAGTTTTTGAAAGAAAAAAAAAAGAAGAAGAAATGTGGTGATTAGATCATGTTGGAAAAAAAAAATAAAACTATATGTTGGAAAGGTAACCATTGACCCCAAGGTTGTTATCAAACACAACAAACCACTCCGCCACTTAATTAGCTCATACAATCTAGTACCTATATAGAAATATTGCTCAGAATCTCAGGGGGGTCAGCTGACCCCACTTACCCCCATTTCCCTCCGCCACTGAGTATGAGTGGGATACAACATATGAATACAATAGTGCCTTCAATCAAAATGAGATTAGAGATTGTAATCACTTATATTTTCCCGAAAAGTTTATACTACCTAGCTCTCCAATTAGCTCGATCATGTAATTATGAGGCAAAGTTATTCTCAAACCAAATGGAACATAAAAAAAACTAAAAAGATAATCAGGTAATGGCAAGTACTCGTACCGAAGATGAAGAAGACAGGACAAAGTAGTGTTCTATCATTGAGTGCAAACTCAGCTTCAAGAATATAATCCAGCATGGGTTTCAACATGAATTTCAAAATGGCGTTCACACCCGTAAAATGAAACTGCTGGATTAATGAGGAAATTGAAATGTATCAGTACAAAAATGAACAATTACACGGTGTAATTAAAACACATGCTCATTAAGGTAACACGGAACATGCAAAAGGATACATTCGAAAAACGGAGACTACACTACAGTTAGATGTATACTACATTTCGTTAAAGTGATGCAATTATCCCAAATTCTTTACTACTACTCAATTGTATAGGTATGAATCACAATTTCAATCGACCTTCTTTTGACCGATCCTTTTACTTATGTCGATCGACCGATGCTTGCTTATGATATTCAATTTCAAGTTTTGAAACGGGAGATGGTAATGGGGCTATTTTTATTCGATTATAGATTTTAGGTTATAGCTCAACTTTGGGATGAATTTGGGGCAGATTTATTCCCAAACTAACAAGCAAATTGGATAGATGTATTAATCAAGCATCATACTTTGTTAAGATGCCTCTGTTTTTTAATTTATTATGTGGTGCTTGTTTCTTGGTTGATGTTTGGTTTTTTGGTGGATCCTTTTTGAATAATATAGAGTGATTTAAAATCAACCTTGAAAAAGGAAGGTGTGTTTCATGCAGTTGGAAAAAAAAAAAAAAAACACTACCGAATTGTAAGTGAAAAATCCTACTCGGGCACATAAGTTGTGAATAAGCTAACTGGATATTAATGATGGATCCAATTAGGGATTTGGTGTTCCAATGTAAATTGACATTGTACTTTGAAGAGTATATAAATTCACTATAATGTGGGTTGTAAAATTGACTAGTTTGTAAACCAATAGAGTTAGTGGATTTTACTCTAATGAGTCAGGAGAAGTGGATTGCTAAAAGGACATCACCACCTTCTGAAACCACTATAAATTGAATTTTTTACTCCTTAAATTCTGCATTTAAGGAAATACACAACTAGGGATATCATCAAGTGTGAACTCCAGACTTCGACTACATCATGTTTGACCAGTCTGAGTGCATGGGCTTGATAAACAAAGACTTGCGCAGAAAAGCATTGTTTAAATGATATACAATGTTCGCTCATAAAACATTTCTTATATTGTCTAAGGCATTATACATATACGCATGAACATCAGTCGGTCCATCATGTCCGCTTCAAGACTTTGTGTCATTGCATTTGCATGTTTGAAGTTCGAACTTAGTAAAACTAGGCTTGAAAAACGAGTCATTCTTATAAGATTCATATTGTATTGTTTGGATAAGTGATTTATTTCGGGTCGATTCTGGATTACAAATGTTCGTGTCATTTCAGGATCGGGCCGATTCTTATTCGGTTGTTCATATTTTGATGTTGAGATACGACAGCATTAAAATTCACACCTTGTTGCAAATGTCTTTTGATAGGTACATATTTTTTATCGACTCCAATATTATAATCTTCCCCAAACTCATCTTAGCCTCATAAAAATTATATCCGGACTTTTATTCCAAAGTATACACTGTGCACTTTGAGTTTTCAACTTGATTGATTAATGGCGTATAATTTTTTAACAGATAAAAATACGTATAAATTATTGTAACTTTTAAATTTAAGTTGGATGAATTTAGGTCGTTTTGGATCGGGTTTGGATCAATGTTCACATGGCTGCTCTTAGTGGTGTAAACAAATCAAGCTGTTCTAGAGCAACTCGTAAAAAAGCTTGGTCAAAGCTCGACTCGAGCTCGAAATCGATCAATGCGATCTAGCTTATAAGCAAGCCCGACTCAATTTTTAACGAGCACTATGATAGAAAGCTTGACTGATCATGAGTAGATCGCGAACATATAAGTAATATACTTGTACAAACATTTAATGTCAGTATTATATTTTAAATCATATACAATAAATTTTTCATGTACATATATATTGTGTTGAGAAATTAAGTAACATAATAGTATTTGAAAAATGTAAAACGTAGCATGCACTTCATTAAACAACAATAATAAGTTTTAAAAAATATAAAATAATAATTAATTTAATTTAATCGCTCGTGAGCAAGCTCGATACTCGTGAGCTTAATGTCAAGCTTGACATAGAGATCGCAAGCGACTTGTAGACACGAACATGAGCTCGATAACGTTCAATAGCGGTTCTAAACAGCTCGTACCACCTAGCTGATCTTTATATTTCGGATCAAATTCGGAATTTAGATAAGATGATATTTCAGGTCTGGGTCAACTTTGTGAGGACTAATTACAAGTATCATTCATGAAACATGGGCCTGAGGCCCACAGTTGTTCCCTTTAGTTGGAGATAGAGGTGTGCGATCGGCCCGCAAAAAAGGTAGGCCCGGACTGGCTCGTTAAGATAGGCCCGAGACCGGCCCCGACCGAATATTTCATTAGGGCTTTAGGGGCACATATTCCATGGCCCGGACCGAAAAAGCCAGTAGCCCGGAATGGCCCGAACCGCCCGAGACCGGCCTGAAAAGCCCGGCATATTAAGTAGCATATTAATCGTCCAAAATCGAAATTTATTAAAGTGGGCTACACTTTTATATAGACTGTCCATTGCATAATCCAGTCCAGTCCACTAATTAATACACAATGTCCATTGATCGGTGGTCCATTAGGACCATTACTCATTGCAAATTTGCAATATTAATCCATTACCATTTCCATAATAGTTTGGGGAAGTTTCCGACCGGTACTAAGAGGAAGAATTTCTTTCGCTCAAGTCTCTATCAGATTCAATCACTATGGATTGACATTTGTATCCCTGTAGTTTCTTATGCCATGTCACAGCTTCATCATCCTTTGCTACATTGCATTTGTGGGGATCAGCCACCACATAGCAGTTATCAGCAGATCTAGTACCTGTCATCACAACAACTTTCTCCCTACAAGTGTACACCTTGCAAGAATGCTTGTTAAATTTGACTTTTAAATCATCATCACACAATTGACTGACACTGAGAAGGTTAGCAGTAAGTCCCTCAACCAAAAGGACATTTTGCAAGTTGGGAACACCTTCAAGGGTTAACATACCCTTTCCAAGAATTTGACTCTTGTAACCTCCTCCATAAGTAACCTTCCCAGTTTTTTGAGAGACAAAGTTAGACAGATTACTTAAAGTGCCAGTCATGTGTCGTGAGCATCCACTGTCAAAGTACCATTTTCCTGCATTGTTAAGAGAGGTAGCAACGAGAAAGCAACATTACAGATTATATTCTCCCTAGGAGTCCAAACTCTTTTCACCTTTTCTCTCGTATTTCTTACAGTTCCAGACCCTTTTTGTTTCTGACTAGAGACATAATGGTGAGAATTTGACACAGAGATCCTGGAATCAGATGCTGTTGAAGTCGATGTTGACTCAACATTGGACTTTTCATTCAGCTTAACAGAGGCAACTACGTGACCAGATTTTGGAATCGACACTTTTGATTTTTCTGTTTTTAGAACTGAAACATTCAAGCTGGAATTCTGCACATATTTCTCTATCTTGCCTCTTTTTAGATCTCTCAGAAAAGTAAAGCAGTAAGGTTTTAAGTGACCAATCTTAAGACAATATTGACACACAAAGGTCTTTTTGGTCTCTTCTGTGACATTACCTTTTTCTTTGACAAAAATGGGAGCATTGACAAGTTCAGACAGAGACTTAATGTTTTGCATTTTAGTTGAATCATTCAAGTCAGAATTGCAATGCATGTTGCACCCTATCTTATTATCAAAAGAGGAGTCAAAGTTACTGATAACCTAACGACAGTACCTTCGTTGTCTTGATCAAGCATGTAGTCAAGCTTTGATGTAGAAGAGTTCCACTTGGCAATGACTTTCTTTTCTCTATTAAGTTCAGATGTTACTTTTTCCAGTTCTGCTTCTTTGCGCGTCAATGCCACTTCCAGTTTCACAGTGGTTTCCTTTAGACTATTATTCTCCTTTGCAAGTCTCTTGTTGAGCTTTTTAAGCTTCTTCCATTCCTTAAGGAGATCTTCATACATCTGTTTCAGTTCTTCCACTATTTGTTCGTCAGTGAACTCTTCTTCAAGAGAAAGATCTGCAGACAAATCAACTGAGCCATGCAAACAGAGGATGTTAGTGGATATTGAGTTCCCAGAGTCAGTAAAGTTTCCACTGAATATCTCTTCACAAGTCTGTGAATCATCATAATCAAAGTAAAGAATCTGCGATGATGTTGAATCTTCAGTGTTGACTAAACATTGATTTCCAACATCGTCCAAAACCGAGGACAGAGCTGCAACATTCTCTTCTGAATCATCTGTTTCCTGTTCATCACCTGACACATCACTGAGACAAGCAAGCAAGGTCTTTTTTTCCTTTCGAAGAGTGTTAGCACATTCATTCTGATAATGTCCCCATCCTTGACATTCAAAACATCTAACTTTGCTAAGTTGAGCAGGACTCAAAACAGGACTCGAACAAGGAGAGCTTACACTTTTATTGAACTTGTTAGTACCTTTTGAGTTACTTGAAGATCCTTTGTTAGAATTTTTCCTAAACCTAAGCTTATTAAACTTTCTAACTAAAGCATTATAGGCTTCTTCAGTTATCTCATCAGAATCGCGTCCACCGCTTTCAGACTCAGGGACTTTCGATTTTAAGTGCAGAGACATACTATGGTTTTTTGTACCTTTTCGTTCATCTTGTTGAATTTCAAAATTCTTTAAATTGTTCATCAAGGTATGAAAATCCATAGCTGCCAGATTTTGAGTATCCTCCAAAATCGTTCTTTTTATATCAAACTTTGAAGAAAGAGATCGAACAGCTTTAGAAATCAATTGTTTATTTGACATGGCATCTCCAAGAAGTTGAATATCATTAGAAATAGTGAGAAGCTTGTCAAAGTAAGAATCAATTGTTTCTTCTTCCTTCATTCTCAAGTTTTCAAATTTAGACCAAAGAAGTTGCAATTTAGTTTGTTTGATACTATTATCACCTTCACAATGATTTTGGAGTAAATCCCAAGCTTGTTTAGCAGTAGTGCAATTTTGTATGAGTTTAAACATATGAGGATCAACATGAGAGAAAATTGCATTCAAGGCTTTTTCATTGTAAGAGCTAGCAAGAAAATCATCACCTGACCATTGAGCTTCAGGTTTTGGAACGACATCTCCATCAGCATCTGGTCCTATGGTAGGCCACGTGTAGCCTTCAAGAATAAATTTCCATGCACGCCCTTCAATTGATTTGATGTAGGTTCTGACCCTTATCTTCCAGTAGTGGTAGTTCGACCTATCTAGCACAGGTAGTCTGTTGACACTTAAATTGATAGCGTCCATCGTAGTAGTACCAAATCCAGACACCAAATAATTAGGTGGCTGGCTCTGATGCCACTTGTTAGAAGCAGAGGACCGGATTGGTACTTACAGCCGAACGATGTTGACTATTGATGTTGAGTCAACACCGTTTCTCAACAGTGAACAGTGATCGACAAGACTACGACAACAGTGAACTGTAATTGACAGAACTTTATAAAGTGCAGCGGAATAAAACTGAACACGAGATTTCTAAAGCCGGTATATAAAGATACCGACGGTGCCGTAGCAAAACTTCTACTAAAATTGAAAAGTAGAATTACAAAAAGAAGTTTAAATCAATCACAAACGATTGATTAAACTTACAGAAAACTAGACCTAGAACAGATAAGAAAAACCTATTCTAGTTCAATGATACTAGAGTAATTCTCAATCTTTAGAGAACACTCACAAGTAAACACCGAGGTGAAGGTCTAGTAAAGCAAGACGCTAAAACAATATGATGTTGTCTCTTTTTTTGTTCTTCGCCTCAGCAGCCTTGCAACGCCTCCTTCTTCCAATATATATAATTGCGACATCTGACGTCCAGGAAGGAAGAAGTCGGTCAGCAGGCCCAAGTCTAAACCAACTTGGATTCTATGATAAGGAAACTTCCTTTGATGTATTAATGGTATAAGGAGTCTTCTAGATATCAATTTATTTTAAATCTCACTTTCCTTATAGCATAAAATTCTTCCATGACTCATTATGGCAGCTTCCTTACAACAATTATGGATCCTTTAACCTTCAAGCCCATCACGCCTATTCCTCTTATTTTCCTTTTTGCTTTCGATGCCCGTTGCTACGATTACGCTACATTGCCTTCTGAGAACCAATCGTGATCCATTAAGCATGTTGAGGCCCAACTTGATATATCCTACAAAATAACCATAGAAAAACAACTACAATTGTCGAACCGGTTAAAAAACGAAGAAAGGCCGAATTAACAAAACAAGTGCAATATAAATTGCACTTTCACTTCTAAATGCATAGGTTCAGTATTAATTAGGATATCATCAACCTTCTTGCTCATCATCAATGCCCTAATTCCTAAAATCACAATCCGATGCATATCCCTCAATTTATTTCAAGAATCCCAAAAACCGCGTTCTTGATCATGGACCGCCAATTGCTCCCCAAACGGCTCCTCATATTCATTATGAATAATTTGTTCGTCTTCTACATAGGCAGCAAGCAACGGGTGAAAGACTGATGCAGATTTGGACCACCATGCGGTAATATACAGTGAAGCATGCCTCCTAATCCGAGCATCACGGTTCCGATACAATCCGGTGAGTAAAGAAAGTTTCCCCCTAATTTCTTATCCACTATTTTTTAGTAATATTCTTTTGGTTTATTATAGAGTATCAGTAGTTAGTCCATGTATGTAAATCATTGGTAGGTGCATCTTTCTATGTAATTGTAGTGAACTTTTTGAAAACTTGTTTGAAATGAAAATCATAATAAGGTGGTGGTGCATTGAATCGGTCAGGTGGTGGTGCATTGCATCGGTCACCAGGTGGTGCGAATAGTTGGATGAAATGGTAGTTTAATTCTGGAAAAAACCCGATGCAGAAAGATGTTGATGCATTTACAGTCCGTTAGCATTGTGGTACTTTATAGTCTATTTTACATAAGGCTCCGAAAATAATGTAAATCAAATGATCCCATATTTTTTGAGATGCAGCCGTGGCTAGCGACAAGGTGGGTGTATATCGATGTAGCTTGAAGAATCTTATACAGGATATAAGGGACCTTCGTCTCAGGGATGTGCATCTCGATGCACTGGGAAGGACACCTTTCTGGAATTTAATCTCAGCCATTAGAAGGGGGAAATTTCGTATGAGCATTGTATGAAAGATGATAAGGCAATAAGGAAGATCATAAATGCGTTCGACTCAGATACAGAATCATTCAACTTTGGCAACAAACGCATTAAACTTAGGTGTAAGGATGCAAAGCTCATTTTCGAAATCAAAGATGGTGCGGTCCCAATCATTCTCAACCAGTTTACCGAATTATTTGGTACGGCCGATGCTAGGCCGATTCATCCTCTATTTGGTAAGAAGAATATGCACGTAAGACAAAGATGCATCTCCACTTGTATCATTCCGGGCAACAACAGTTCTGGCAATCACTCTGCTGTAGGGTTCTGGATTTGTTGTTTCATCAATCTAGGCAAACACAAGATAGAAAATAACGTTAATTAGCAGTGCTAAAGAACATTGGTTGATGCACGACTGAGTGAAGCATCGATGCGAGGGCGAATCATGCATCGATGCATAGGGGATGACTGACTCTCGATTAAAAATAAAATTGTACTCTTATTCAAGTACAATGCAACAGAACTCTTAAATCTTTGGAAAAAGAACTACTCTATCGACAAATAATGTGTTGCACAGAATAACAATAACAAGATTAACATAACTCCACTACAAAAAAAAAAAAAATCAGTTTTAGCGACGGAATTATCCGTCGCTAAAACTGTGCTTATCCGTCGCTAAATCCTTAGCGACGGATAACCCTCCGTCTCCAAACCAATCGTCAATATTTTTTTTGCGACGGATAAGTATTCCGTCGCTAAATAACGACGAACTGGCGACGGATTAATCCGTTGACCAGTCCGTCTGAATTGACGACGGATTACTTATCCGTCGCTAATTAGAGACGGGATTTAGCGACGGATGTGTTCCGTCGCTAAATCCCACCACTAATTCGGCCTTAGTTTGGTTGACATTTAGCGACGGAACAAAATCCGTCGCTAAATTCAATGGGCTAATTCGCCCTTAGTTCGTGAATTTAGCGACGGATTTTGTTCCGTCGCTAAATTCACTGTTTTAAATATTTTTTTTTTAATATTTCCGTTTCACCTGTTTTTTTCACATAATATAATCATATATAATAGACCCGAAATAATTAAATTGCATTAATATATCCGAAACAATATAAATTATCCGAAACAAGAAGAAGGTGAAATAGTGTCAAATTATCCATAATAAGTCTGATGTAACTAAGAATGATCGGGAGGAGGCCGTGGGTGAGACTGGGAAGAACTATTGAACATCTGGGTCAAAGCGTCCATCCGCTGAGCCATACGAGCTTGTCCTCAAGCACTTGCTCGTAAGCTGCCTTGGTCGCAGCTATTTCCTGGTGGAGAGGAGTCATCATCTCTTGAACCTACTCCTGTGTGTAGAGATTAGATCGTGATCCTGATCCCTGGGACACTGAGAAGCTACCAGAACTCATGGAAGGGCCCAAACTTCCCAATCCATACATTCGACCCTTGCTGTCCATTGTCTTGCTCTTCAATTGACAGCTCATGACCGTCGATCATCCTCTCGTCCATCCTCCTCTCGACCTCACTCTGCAATTGTTGGTTGCATACGAAATGAGATGCAATTTTAGGAATCACTTTAAAATACTCAAATACACATGTTAACCTTAAGAAAGAAACGTACCGCAATACGCTCGGCCCTCACGTCAGTCCAGATGCCATTCTTCAGCTTAGCCTTCTTGAAGTGGTACAGAGCACTCTTCGGCTGTCCTCTATTGGCCTAAAAAAACATATGTGCAAACAAGTAGTTAGTTGATTGAAATGAAAGCTAAAAACTGTTATGTATCATATTCCAAGTCATAAACAACATATTTACTAACCTCCATCACGTGATCTGTAACAACAGCTCGCGACCCATAGTAATGTCTGGCAGTGCCCGTACCATCTCGCGGCTCAGACAAACGGTTTTGTCTGTTCTTGTACGCTTGATCCTGGACGAAGGGATCATTCCAGTACGTCTCCCACAGTGCCCACTCGTCATCCCCCACCCAAGTTGGTTGCCTGCGTGTCTCCTTCATTTTGTAGACCATTTTCCTGTAGATGTCTGACCCTAAAGTCTCGAAAACGGAGTACAACTGGGACACCAGGGCATTGGGAATGAAATAGTCCTTCTACAACAATTCCATTCAAAGTAAAAATTACACAAGTATAAAAGAAAGATAACAATTTAAATATAACACTCAAATGACACTCAAATGTAGTAGTCCTACAACAATTCAATTCAGTGGCTAACATACCACTTAAATTGTCCTAAAATTGACTAACACAATGGTGACTAACATATCACCCAAGTTCAGTGGCTAACATACCACTCAAATGACACAACAAGTTCATAAATGGTGACTAACACATCAAAGCAAGCTTAGTGGCTAACATACCACTCAAATTGTCCTAAAATTGACTAACACAATGGTGACTAACATATCACCCAAGTTCAGTGGCTAACATACCACTCAAATGACACAACAAGTTCATAAAATGGTGCTAACACATCAAAACAAGCTTAGTTGTAACATACCACTCAAATTGTCCTAAAATTGACTAACACAATGGTGACTAACATATCACCCAAGTTCAGTGACTAACATACCACTCAAATGACACAACAAGTTCATAAATGGTGACTAACACATCAAAACAAGCTTAGTGGCTAACATACCACTCACAGATATAGTGGCTAACATACCACACACATTAACACAATGATTAAAAGAACAAATAAAGCATTCATTGTAACATTTAAGCTTGCGCGCAACTCGTCGAAGTAAAAGTGCTTCATCCTGTCCGGGACGTTTGACCACTTCTCGCCTCTCTGTCCCGGCATCTCCCGCCTCCCCCTGAAGATTTTGCCTAGTTTGTCCGAGGCATCCGGAGGCCAAAACCTGTTATCAATGAGACAAACAAGAAACGAATATTCATTAGTAAAATCATGTAACATATATTTATCTTAAGTGTATGTTCTACAAATCCATAATACTTACTTGTTCCTGCCGTTGGGGAACAACACCGGCTTCCCCTGAAATGTAGCACCGTCCGTCAACGTCAAGTAGGGACACCCGTCAGAGGGGTAGTCACCAGGAGCATGTGCCGTGTAGGCCGGTGGAGTCTCTGGTACCTGAGACTGGCTGCTGCTCCCACCAATGTCGTATCCAACGAGAGGACTAGTACCATGACTCGCTGGTGTACTACTAGAACCCGCTGGACTAGCACCCCTACACCCGGGAGGAAGGTATGTCGACTTCCTTTGGCGCGGCATCTGCAAGAGCATATAAGAAATTGCAAGAAAAAATGTGTTAGTAAAGAATACATGAATATACATTTGACAGATATTAACGCACAAAAGTAATAATAATCAACAACTAAGCATATATACACATAACAACTAAGGGCACTTCATCTTCCCCCCACTCAAACAAGTAGTTTGTGTAAGCGCAAAAGTGATGAAGGATTCAACCCCTTACACAAAACTAGACTGAATTCTGCCATTCACTATGCGACGGTACATCCATGAACGATCGGGATTCATAATTATATGATTAGCCTGACACGTCTACAATTATTAGATTTATAACATGCACTTTACGTTAATATAATTACCAAATAGTCTCAAAACACTTAATTAAATCTTCATAATCTAGTGTATATATACGAATTTATCGAATCAAAATTACTACGTACTTACAAACATCCTAACATTATACTAATTAACAATACAAATTCACAATCAATATATCAATTGCACAAAGTTAACTAACTAGTATACTATAGCTCCCATAAACATACAATTGATATAATTAGTTGAAATTAACAAAATTTCCAATTTTGTCAACAAGTAAGGGTTCCAAAACACTAAACTAAATCATTCTAATCCTACTACATATACGAAAATATCAAATTAACAACCCTACATACTTCCAAACATCTTAACATTATACTAAAAATTCAAATTCACAATCAATATATCAATTGAACATTTCAAAGTTAACACACTACGTAATATAAGCTAAACTAACTACTACATACTTACAATAAACATGCAATTGCTCAAATTAGTCGAAATTAACAAAATCCCCAAATTTGGCAAAGTTAGGGTTTTAGCCAAAATACCTTCGATTAAGCGGAAGGAAGATGAAATTGATTGAACACCCGAACTTCTTGTCCCACGAGCTTCGAAAACACTCCAAAATTGGCCGGAATGGCGGAGATTTGGTCGGAATTGGCGAAATTAGCGAGAGAGAAAGAAAGAGTCATAGAAAGAAAATGGGAAGAAAAGGATCCGCCTGCTTTCTATCCTCGCTTAGCGACGAACTTATCTGTCGTCGCATTTAGCGACGGATAGCGTTCCGTCGCTAAATTCGTTTTTCTTTTTCTTTTCTCTTTTTTTTTCTTTTTTAATCTGGTCAACTTATTTAGGGACGGATATTATATCCGACCCTAAATAACGACGGATATTTTGTATCCGTCGCCAAATAGCGACGGGAAAATATCCGTCGCTAAATAGCGACGGATTGAGCGAATCGCTCAATCCGTCTCAAATCCGTCGCTAAACCTAGCGATTCGTCGCTAGGTAGCGACGGATAAAATCCGTCGCTATCCCCCGTCGCTGTTTGGCGGATTTCTTGTAGTGCTCTTAAATCTCGGTTTTAGGGTACACTGAGTGCTTAACATGATTACAACTTCAACTAAGAAAAGTTGCAATAATTTCCTTACCAGCAAACCTCGACTGGAAAAAGAACTAGCCTAGACTCCATTCATAGTCTACTGTTGTTTCATCAATCTTAGCAAACACAAGATAGAAAATAACATCAATTAGCAATACTAAAGAACATTGATTGATGCACGACTGACTGACGCATCGATGCTAGGGTGAATCGCGCATCGATGCATAGGCCAACAATAACTCTCCTGTGAACATAAAATTATACTCTTAGTCTTGTACAATGCAACAGAACTCTTAAATCTGTTTTGACTAATCCAAATCGGCAAAATGCCATAAGTTTGTCAAATCAACATAATTTCTTGCATAACCCCTTACTGAGGAAACATATTTATATACCACAACCAGGTACATTACCTGAACAATCCACATAGAGAAGCAAGAGTTGACTTGACAGGTGGTGCAAGATAGTGAAGGAGGACAAAAGATATGAACTACTTCAGTGCAACCATCATAATCTTATTAAGAAACTTAAACTTCAAATAATTGTTTATATGTTGACCAAACTATCTTTACTTGAACTAATTGCATAAACAAAAAATCAAAAAAAGTACATAACAAAACGTAAAAATGAGAAATGCACTCAAAATATTAATCTCGAACTGCCTCTCTACAGGTGCGTTTGTTGTGCCCATCCTTCCCGTTACATCTTGAACATGTTACCTTCCTTTTGTTAGACACATCCTCACCTTTGGATTTGTATCTCTTGGTTCTTGGTCGGCCAGGTAGTCTGTTCGTCACGGGAGCCAAAACAATTTGATCAGCACCAGATTTGTCACGCTCAAACCTTCCTGTTGTTAGGACAAGCATTAATCCTCCTTCGTAGAATTTCAAAACAGAAGATGCTAGGAAGAAAGGATCAATGTAATCCTCAATTTTCTTGTAGTATTTACGGATGACGGTGACTGCATGGGAACATGGGAATCCCATAATTTTCCACTGCTTGCAAGAGCAGGTTCTTTCTTTCAGGTCCACTATTACTGTTGGATTAGACAAAACTTCATAGCAAGCTGATGGAGCCACCCCAACTATCCATGTCTTCCCCACCTTAACATAAGAATTCCATCTATTAGACATGGCACCGCATAACAAAGTGTTAGACTGAGAAGCTAAGGCCCGCCTTTCCACAAACCATCGCATCAGATTAGCTCGTATAGCATCAACCATCTGAGTGATTGGCAGCCCTCTCGCTTCAAGTATCCAAGAGTTGTAGGACTCGGCCGCATTTGAGGTCAGCTCTCCATAACGCGTTTGAGATGTGTGAGCAATAGCCCACTTCTCAAATGGGAGGCCGTTCAAGAATTCACGAGCAATTGCTTTTCCCTCATCCAAAAAGATTTCGAGCTTCTCATCAAAGAGTCGCTTAGTTGGAGCGTAGGCACATTCCTTCAGCCTCGAATACATATGCTTTCTATATGCTGTTGAAAAGTTTTTACCAGCATACCAAGTTTTTAGGTTTGTATAAAGATGAAACAAACAGAAGAAGTGCTTTGATTCATCGAAAACAGTGGGTATAGCTTCCATCAAACCAGCATTACGATCAGATACTAAGAAAACCTCACGATCCAACAAAGACTTTACTTTCAATAGAAACCACTGCCAATTGTCCAAGTTTTCTGCACTAACAACTGCAAAAGCCAAGGGGAATAGTTATGCAAAAACAACGTTTAAAATGCATAAGACATTAAATAAGAACATCCATATATAAGTAAGAAAATAACGTATAAAAACAACGTTTGAAATGCATATGCATAAATATAAAATGACAACAAGAAAATAACATCTAAGATTAAGTAAGAACATCTATCTATATATATATATATATATATATATATATATATATATATATATATATATATATATATATATATATATATATATATATATATAAAAAGCTTCTTTGAGTTATTCATATTGGCTACAATATTCAAACTTAAGAATCACTTCATTAATCCAAACTCAGATTACAATATTCAAACTTTAGAATCACTTCATTAATCCGGACTCGGACCGACTAAGATAGAGACGACATCGATGATTACTTGTATAAAATCATCAATATTAAGATATTTCTCAAGACATAAAAGTAGCACAAAATGTTCAGAGGCCATTTCTTTCGGCTTTAGAGGGCAAAGGTGCCTTCATATGTGCATCGGAATATATCAATATGCGATTAATACAAAACCTTCTGGTCTCATTCTTAGTAAGTAATAAAAATCTTAGATTAATTCATAATTACCGTGAATAGTAACCATGAATAGTAGATTAATTCATAATTCCGTGAATAGTAACCATGAATAGTGATGGAGGAGCAAGAAAACATTTTTGCCAGAGTTAAAGTAAATACATAATTTAGACCTGTCTTAACACAAACCAAACGTTTAGCCTATCATGAGGCTAATTTTCATTAATAAAAATATATTACAATACAAAAATAAAAATAAAAAGAGTACTTACAAAATGATGTCTGGAAGCACCAGTACAAACTTCAAACTTAATTACAAACTAAAAATTTAAAAACTGAAGGGAGAGTGTTTTGGCTTAGGTGTGTATACAATGGATGGGTATCCAGGTTCTGCCTCTTCTTATTTATAGAGGGAATTTGATTCCCTAGGAGCTTATTTCTATCATCATTTTGGAATTTGATTCCTTTTGTGTCGCTATCTCAGGTCTCTTTAAATTTCGCCCGTTGCTTTTGTGATGTTGCTTTCAGCTTTTGTTTGTTGTGGAATAATTTCCACCCCACTTATCAGTGTCTCCATTATCATTATCCACACATTAGTGCTCTGACTCATCATCTTTGTCATCTTTAATCTTGCTCCGTTCTTTTCCTTCTTTGGCTTTTAGCCATTTTGGCTTCTTGTGGAATGAAAGAAGTCACGATATGAATTAGGTAGATGCCTTCTATTATTATCATCTTGTCATCATAGTCAATTGATGGTAGAAAGATTCCATCTTCTTTGCAAATTTGTCTTCTATGTAGACTTCTTGTAGAATTTGATCAGTATCCTGATCATTCTGGCAATCTTCGAACTGCATATTGGACTTTTATTTTTCTGTCCTCCTGATATAATTGAATTCTTTTTTCTATAAGAATTATAGTATCGATGCAATATAATTGCTTAGTTTTTGGGTTTTCTTCATTCATTTTTCCCCAAAACTTCGTATAAGAAGATCTTTTGATACATGGTATCTCATTTTCGGTATAACCGATAATAGGTATCCATTCCCAAATCCAGGGTATGGAAAATTCCATAAAGAAATATAAAGAGTAATACTCTTGAGGTATATCCTTTTTAGGAGTAACCTTCTTCCAACTTAAAAATAAAGTTGAAAAGTTTTTAGGAACTATAACTTCCGTAGTTCCAAAATTCATCCACCAGGTTATAAACCAGTTGGATATTCTTTGCCAGTTTTGTATATAAACTGCACTGTCAATGGTTATAAACCACGAGTACTTCTTTCTATGTTGATCATTATCACATAGTAGCACTTTATTAAATGCTTCAACATAATCCCAATAATTATATTTTATAGGATTTTTGTTGTTGGGATAGTAAAATTCCCTTTCACTGGTTGGTTCAAATCTCCAATCCTTAGAAGATATAATCTTCTTAATATAAATTTTTCTGAAGTTATAAACTTCCTTCTGTGTCTTTGAGAAATAATTTATTTCACAAGACTCTGTTTGTGAAAGAATACTTTCGTAAAAAGATCTTGTTTTATAAGATCCTGAAGCATATAATGCTTTATCTTTGTCTAAATATTTAGACCATGATGTCCAAAGTTCCCTTGCCCATTGTACATCTCTTATTTCAAGTATTACTTCACGATTTTGTTTTCAACATAATCGGTTTTTCTTCTTTCTTGATTTAGTAAAAGATGGGAATCTTCCCTTTTTTCTTTTGTACTCAAGAAATTCTTGGTACTCTTCTGAGCTATAAGTCTCAGATTCTGGTGATGGTAAAGCTATAAGCTTTCCTTTATCTTGTGGTGGTAAAGCTATAAGCTCTCCTTTATCTAATCCACTTTCCTGACTTCCTTTTCCTCTATCAGAGGAGGAATTTCTTCTTTGCGAGTACATTCCTGCAATAATATCTTCAAATATTAAAGAATCTGGGAGACTGATATCATCTTTCCATTTTATAAACACATGTCTAAAACGTCATATTTAAAGTATTTAATAGACATAATCTTTGCGTAATCATAATCGCTTTTTGGTTATATAAACCATCTTGAAATTTTAAAACACATTTTGAAAATATTTCTTTAGCAATAGTGGCGTAGTTTTTACGAATATTTTCCACTTGCGAATAGAAACGAACAAGATATTCTTGTTTATTATGAGGATCAATCATTTGAATTCCTCCATAACCTATATCGAAGCATCTGTTTCAGATTTATCCCATGAGGATTACTCAACATGAGACAAGGTTTTCACCTTTTCTTTTAATTTCCTAACACTGAGTATGATGATCGGACGAGGCTTTGGATCTTTTTTAAGTCTATCATATAAGATAGCAGTATCTTGAGCTATGTCTTTATAATAGGAAGAGATATAATTCAAACTTCCTAAAAACCTCTGTAACTGGGTTTTATTAGTTATTTCATCAGGAAATTTGTCAGCAAAATCAATGCTTCTATTTATTGGGATAATATTACCTTTTTCAATATAATGACCCAAAAATCTAATTTTTGTTTGAAACAAAAACATCTTTGGTTTTGATATAACTAAACCACTCTGTATGACTATTTTCTTTAAGATATCCAAATGTTTAAAATGGGATTCAATATCCTTTGAGAAAACTAGGATATCATCAATATAGATTAATATAAAATTACTATAAGGAGTAAAAATATCATTCATAATTTTCTGAAATTCAGAAGGAGCATTTTTCAAACCAAATGGCATTACATTCCATTCGTAATGTCCTATTGGAACATTAAAGGCTGTTTTATACCTATCTTTTTGTTCAATTTGAACTTGCCAATAACCTGATTTTAAATCAAATTTTGAAAATAATATTGAATCATAAAGTCTTTCTAAAAGATCTTTTTTATTCGGAATAGGATGCCTAATCCATTTTAAAACCTTATTAAGGGGTTTATAATTTATAACTAATCTAGGAACTCCTCTTTCCTGTTCACTATGTTTATTAACATAAAAGGCAGTACAAGACCAAGGAGATTGAGAAGGGCTTATCAGACCCTTTTGTAATAAAGAATCAATTTCTTTTTTACAGAGTTCTAAATACTCTGAATTCATTTGACAAGGTCTTGCCTTTGTCGGAATTCTTTTTTCATCAAAATCTTCCTCATAAGGAAGGCTGACCACATGCTTCTTTCTATTCCAGAAAGCATTAGGATGGTCATTACAGATTTCTAGAGAATTTGATTTTCAACCAATCTAATCTTCCCTTGTAATTTGGGATTTTGAAGTTTTTCTTCAATAGTCAAAGAGTTTATTTCTTGTTTTAAGAAATTCATCTGGTTTTTCTTTAAAGTCAGATGATCATACATTTCATGTAACATTCTATGAAATGGTTTTGTAATAAAATTTAAATGAATTTTCCCACCTTGAAAAGTTCCAGTAATACCAGAATTATCCACATGGGTAAAAGGATAAATCTTTGAGATAAAAGGAGTACCAAGTATTACTTGATTGGAAATATCCTTTGTTAGTAAAAAACTTGTTTGAATACAGTTTTTATCAATACAGATATAAGCTTTAGGAAGCTTATACTTTATATTTAATTTTTCTCCTCCAGCATGAGAAAGAGTATGTGTAGTTTTATGAAAATACTTTGTAGGAATTAATCCTTCCTGTATAACATTTAAATCTGCTCCACTGTCAATAAGAGCAGTCAAATCTTTTGAAAAATAATTATCAATTAATAAGGTAATTTTAACATACCATTTTTGAGATATAACCATCTCTAAAGTTGATAAAAAATTATCATCTACTTGTGAATCAAAACATTGAGTCTTTTTACTTTGACTCGATTCACTAGTAGTAGACTGGGTAGACTGATTAGTCTCTTTTTTATAATTTTCAAGTTTAGAAACTCGATAGTCTATTAACTTATTTTCTTTTTTCAAAAACTGAATCTCTTTTTTGAGATTTTCAACTTCCATCTCTAAATCATGAGTAGAAGTTGGAGATTCAACTGTCCTTCTCTGTTTTAGAAGTTTATAAACTTCTGACATTGAGTAAGGCTCATCATTTTTAAAATCTTCTGGAAGAACCATTGGTTCAGGCACAGAAGTAGAAGTACTTGGAATATTATCCATCTGATCTATTAATTTAGATCGTAACTCATGATCTTTGATATGTTTCAGAAACTCGATAATATTATTACCGTCACCAAACATTTAAATCAGTTCCTTGGGCTGTGAGAGAATATTGTAAAATTCTTTATTAAAGAATTTCTTGTCATCTGTGTTTTCTTGTTTCTTGATACAAGGCTGTCCAAGAATACAAGGTTCACACTCTGACTCTGAATCAGATATTACCGATTCTTGATCAAGAACTTTTAAGTTCTCTTCTTCAGTACTATTAGTACTATTAGAAGCATCTGAATCATCAGAAGAGTTATTACTCTTTTCTTCATCAGAATTTAAAAGAATCTTTGAAAGAGTTTCTTTCAAATTATTATCAGCAGCTTTTAATCTGTTTAATTTTCTCTTGGTCCAACATTGTGTTGCAAAATGACCAAGTTTTCCACAAGCTCGGCAAACTATTAGTTTCTTTCGAATCCGTTTTCTTTCTTCTCTATCTTCTCTTCTTTGTTTACGGATTTCTAATTTTCGAGGAGAGTAATGTCTCTTCTTTTTTGGTTTATAAGTAGACTTCTTTTCCGACCTATAGGGTTTAGAAGTGGATGGAACATCCATCCCAAATTGATCACAGAACTGTCCCAACTGGGCCTTTTCTTTCAAGTTCTGTCTTTTAATTTGTTGATTTAATTTAATCTCATTACATAAGGCTAAACCTTCTTGAATACAAGTTCCAATTAACTTGCCATAAGTATAATTTTCATAAGGGATAGAAACTTTATCTTTTCTAAGATTTTTCCTAACCCTTTCTGCAAATAATGCAGGAAGTCCATCAATGAACTTTGATTTCCAATGAGAGCTATTACACTCAGGTAATTCCATTACCCTATTTAAAAAGGTATCTTTATACCAACGAAAATCAGTTAAAGTTTTACATCTTAAGTTTAAGAAAAGCATTCGAATATTTTCGCTATTATCGGAATATCTTCCGGTGAAATGTTCAATAATAGTAACAACAAGAGTATAGACTGCATTTTCTATAGTACTACCATCCTCTTGTTTTACAGTATCAAAAATATGATTTTTCCCTTCTGGTGAAAGATAATTATCCCACCAACCTTTAATTGTCCTGTAAAACCAGCGACAATCATTTTTGCAACATTTTTATCAGTGTTGCCATTTGTTTGACAAATAGTGGAATACATAAGCATTCTATGAATCATATTATAAATCTGCCTATCAGCATAAGCATCTAGGTTTCATTCATAAATGTTTTTACCATTATAACTGTTATTCAGTATGTACTCTTGCTCTTCATGCAAGGTATCTATAGGAGAAGGTCTCCTATAATAATACATACGTTGGGTTGGTCTATCAGCCCATTTTCCCAACTTGTTAATTTCATCACTGATCACTTCTTTGTAATCAGGATTTTCTTTTACAACATCATGAAGAGTTGTAAGTTTCATATCTTTAAATCTTTCAGTTAAGAACTTTTCAAGTTCTTTCATAGACTTTAATTTAAAATCTGAAATTTCAGGAGGTGGTTGAATATTAGGACAGGCAGAATCCTGTTCCTTCTCCTTTTCTTTTAAAGAAGCATTTGAATTTAAAGAAAGATTAGGGTTAATAGTTTTTAAAACTAAATCCACCCTTTCACTCAGAGAAGTTAAATGTTCTCCGAGAACATTAATAAACAGATTAGTATAATTTTGTTGTTCAATCATCCTGTTAATTTGTTTACAGGTTACTGGTAGAGTTTCATCTTCCAGTAATTTTGCAAAAGCTAGGAAACTATGATTTCCTTTCTCAATTTGAAAAGACTGTTGTGGAGGATAGACTTGTTGTAAATTCCTCCCTGTCGAAAGAAGTTTATAATTCCTTTCTAATACTGAAATATATTGTTCCACATATTTAGAAACAAACCAAGGAACAAAAGGAATTGGAGTATTGTGTTTTTCACAATCTTTATAAAATTCATTTTGAATAGAAGTTTTCTCTGTTGAAGAGAAGTTTGTAAAAAACCAATTTTTAAAAGGTTCCCATCTGGGTAAATTGAATTCAGTTTTAATCTTTTGCCTAGCCAGGGAGCCAGGGCTAAAATCAATTTGATCTGAATTCATTAATAATGAAATTCCATTTCTGATGCAGTTATATCTGCTTCAGTTTTATTATAATTAACTCCTTTGACAACATTATCAAAATCTTTATTTATTCGAAGTTCATCAATATGATCTTCTGGTATAGTTTCAAAAGATTTTTGTATTCTGCTTTTAGCAGATGTCGACATCCTTGATGGAGTATCAACTACATAATCAATAGGTGATATAAAAGATCTTAAAGAAGAAGACTTAGTAAGTCTTGAAGAAGATCCTATAAAATCGTTGTTATTATCAAACTGCATTTTTACCAAACCTTCAGGAGTTTGGATAACATCTATTAAATTATTTTGAATAACAGGTTGTGAGGGTACAGCCTGTTTAATTGTCCAATTTTCAGGAAAATCTATTTCTTCCCATTTAATAGATCTACGAGTAGTAATTTTAGATTTGCTAAAATTAGTCTCAATTAAAATAGTTTCATTTAAAGGTTTATCAACCCTTCGGCAATGAGGATTTAAAGTAAACAAAGGTTTATAATAAATCCTAAATCACATATGATTGTTTCGTAAATATAATTATAACCATTAGTTTTAACATTTAATGTTAAAGAATCTAAAATATTAATATCCGATAAAGACAATTGTAAATTCGGATAAACATCAAAATAAACTGGACCATGGGCTAAACTAGAGTATAATTCCGATTAAGGATTTTTTCATCTAAGTTTACGCCATCTCTAAGAGCAGCTATAAAGCTCTCAGGTAGTCCTTCTAAGGTTAAAGGTTTAAAAGCAATTTGCACTAAACCAATATGTAAAAATTTGTAAAGGTTTTTATAAACAGCAATATCTTTCTCACTGAGTAGTTTTATTACTAACTCATCATTATCAAGTGAGATAGATTCTTCAGTAGTTTTAACTACCTGTTTTAAACCCAATTTTTCAAAAGTACCTAACTGGTAAATAACCTTAGGCTCGATTCTTGGAATCGTCCATTTATTTAATAAATCTAAATTCTGGGGAATATCAAATTCCTCACTTCTACTGTTTTTAACAGTATCTTTCCTTCTTATCATGTTTATCATGATCATAAAACAGTTCGTGTTAAGACTCAATCTTAAATCATGCCCTTACTGTAAACTGGCTCTGAAACCACTAGGCTGGTCTGGTCGGGTCACAAAGCTTACAACTCTTCATGATGTTGTAAAAGAAAATCCTGATTACAAAGAAGTGATCAGTGATGAAATTAACAAGTTGGGAAAATGGGCTGATAGACCAACCCAACGTATGTACTATTATAGGAGACCTTCTCCTATAGATACCTTGCATGAAGAGCAAGAGTACATACTGAATAACAGTTATAATTGTAAAAACATTTATGAATGGAACCTAGATGCTTATGCTGATAGGCAGATTTATAATATGATTCATAGAATGCTTATGTATTCCACTATTTGTAAAACAAATGGCAACACTGATAAAAATGTTGCAAAAATGATTGTCATTGGTTTCTGGGACAATTAAAAGGTTGGTGGGATAATTATCTTTCACCAGAAGGGAAAAATCATATTTTTGATACTGTAAAACAAGAGGATGGTAGTACTATAGAAAATGCAGTCTATACTCTTGTTGTTACTATTATTGAACATTTCACCGGAAGATATTCCGATAATAGCGAAAATATTCGAACTGTTTTACAAAACTTAAGATGTAAAACTTTAACTGATTTTCGTTGGTATAAAGATACCTTTTTAAACAGGGTAATGGAATTACCTGAGTGTAATAGCTCTCATTGGAAATCAAAGTTCATTGATGGACTTCTGCATTATTCTTGAAAGGGTTAGGAAAAATCTTAGAAAAGATAAAGTTTCTATCCCTTATGAAAATTATACTTATGGCAAGTTAATTGGAACTTGTATTCAAGAAGGTTTAGCCTTATGTAATGAGATTAAATTAAATCAACAAATTAAAAGACAGAACTTGAAAGAAAAGGCCCAGTTGGGACAGTTCTGTGATCAATTTGGGATGGATGTTCCATCCACTTCTAAACCCTATAAGTCGGAAAAGAAGTCTACTTATAAACCAAAAAAGAAGAGACATTACTCTCCTCGAAAATTAGAAATCCGTAAACAAAGAAGAGAAGATAGAGAAGAAAGAAAACGGATTCGAAAGAAACTAATAGTTTGCCGAGCTTGTGGAAAACTTGGTCATTTTGCAACACAATGTTGGACCAAGAGAAAATTAAACAGATTAAAAGCTGATAATGATTTGAAAGAAACTCTTTCAAAGATTCTTTTAAATTCTGATGAAGAAAAGAGTAATAACTCTTCTGATGATTCAGATGCTTCTAATAGTACTAATAGTACTGAAGAAGAGAACTTAAAAGTTCTTGATCAAGAATCGGTAATATCTGATTCAGAGTCAGAGTGTGAACCTTGTATTCTTGGACAGCCTTGTATCAAGAAACAAGAAAACACAGATGACAGTAAATTCTTTAATAAAGAATTTTACAATATTCTCTCACAGTTCCAAGGAACTGATTTAAATGTTTTGGACGGTAATAATATTATCGAGTTTCTGAAACATATCAAAGATCATGAGTTACGATCTAAATTAATAGATCAGATGGATAATATTCCAAGTACTTCTACTTCTGTGCCTGAACCAATGGTTCTTCCAGAAGATTTTAAAAATGATGAGCCTTACTCAATGTCAGAAGTTTATAAACTTCTAAAACAGAGAAGGACAGTTGAATCTCCAACTTCTACTCATGATTTAGAGATGGAAGTTGAAAATCTCAAAAAAGAGATTCAGTTTTTGAAAAAGAAAAATAAGTTAATAGACTATCGAGTTTCTAAGCTTGAAAATTATAAAAAAGAGACTAATCAGTCTACCCAGTCTACTACTAGTGAATCGAGTCAAAGTAAAAAGACTCAATGTTTTGATTCACAAGTAGATGATAATTTTTTATCAACTTTAGAGATGGTTATATCTCAAAAATGGTATGTTAAAATTACCTTATTAATTGATAATTATTTTTCAAAAGATTTTACTGCTCTTATTGACAAAGGAGATTTAAATGTTATCTGAGGAAGGATTAATTCCTACAAAGTATTTTCATAAAACTACACATACTCTTTCTCATGCTGGAGGAGAAAAATTAAATATAAAGTATAAGCTTCCTAAAGCTTATATCAGTATTGATAAAAACTGTATTCAAACAAGTTTTTTACTAACAAAGGATATTTCCAATCAAGTAATACTTGGTACTCCTTTTATCTCAAAGATTTATCCTTTTACCCATGTGGATAATTCTGGTATTACTGGAACTTTTCAAGGTGGGAAAATTCATTTAAATTTTATTACAAAACCATTTCATAGAATGTTACATGAAATGTATGATCATCTGACTTTAAAGAAAACCCAGATGAATTTCTTAAAAGAAGAAATAAACTCTTTGACTATTGAAGAAAAACTTCAAAATCCCAAATTACAAGGGAAGATTAGATTGATTGAAAATCAACTTTCTCTAGAAATCTGTAATGACCATCCTAATGCTTTCTGGAATAGAAAGAAGCATGTGGTCAGCCTTCCTTATGAGGAAGATTTTGATGAAAAAAGAATTCCGACAAAGGCAAGACCTTGTCAAATGAATTCAGAGTATTTAGAACTCTGTAAAAAAGAAATTGATTCTTTATTACAAAAGGGTCTGATAAGCCCTTCTCAATCTCCTTGGTCTTGTACAGCCTTTTATGTTAATAAACATAGTGAACAGGAAAGAGGAGTTCCTAGATTAGTTATAAATTATAAACCCCTTAATAAGGTTTTAAAATGGATTAGGCATCCTATTCCGAATAAAAAAGATCTTTTAGAAAGACTTTATGATTCAATATTATTTTCAAAATTTGATTTAAAATCAGGTTATTGGCAAGTTCAAATTGAACAAAAAGATAGGTATAAAACAGCCTTTAATGTTCCAATAGGACATTACGAATGGAATGTAATGCCATTTGGTTTGAAAAATGCTCCTTCTGAATTTCAGAAAATTATGAATGATATTTTTACTCCTTATAGTAATTTTATATTAATCTATATTGATGATATCCTAGTTTCCTCCCATTTTAAACATTTGGATATCTTAAAGAAAATAGTCATACAGAGTGGTTTAGTTATATCAAAACCAAAGATGTTTTTGTTTCAAACAAAAATTAGATTTTTGGGTCATTATATTGAAAAAGGTAATATTATCCCAATAAATAGAAGCATTGATTTTCTAACAAATTTCCTGATGAAATAACTAATAAAACCCAGTTACAGAGGTTTTTAGGAAGTTTGAATTATATCTCTTCCTATTATAAAGACATAGCTCAAGATACTGCTATCTTATATGATAGACTTAAAAAAGATCCAAAGCCTTGGTCTGATCATCATACTCAGGCTGTTAGGAAATTAAAAGAAAAGGTGAAAACCTTGCCTTGTCTCATGTTGAGTAATCCCTCATGGGATAAATCTGTTGAAACAGATGCTTCTGATATAGGTTATGGAGGAATTCTTAAACAGATTGATCCTCATAATAAACAAGAATATCTTGTTCGTTTCTATTCTGGCAAGTGGAAAAATATTCAGAAAAACTACGCCACTATTGCTAAAGAAATATTTTCAAAATGTGTTTTAAAATTTCAAGATGGTTTATATAACCAAAAAACAGATTATGATTCTGCAAAGATTATGTCTATTAAATACTTTAAATATGACGTTTTTAGACATGTGTTTATAAAATGGAAAGATGATATCAGTCTCCCAGATTCTTTAATATTTGAAGATATTATTGCAGGAATGTACTCGCAAAGAAGAAATTCCTCCTCTGATAGAGGAAAAGGAAGTCAGGAAAGTGGATTAGATAAAGGAGAGCTTATAGCTTTACCACCACAAGATAAAGGAAAGCTTATAGCTTTACCATCACCAGAATCTGAGACTTATAGCTCAGAAGAGTACCAAGAATTTCTTGAGTACAAAAGAAAAAAGGGAAGATTCCCATCTTTTACTAAATCAGTAAAAGAAGAAAAAACTGATTATGTTGAAAACAAAAATCAGGAAGTAATACTTCTGCTTGAAATAAGAGATGTACAATGGGCAAGGGAACTTTGGACATCATGGTCTAAATATTTAGACAAAGATAAAGCATTATATGCTTCAGGATCTTATAAAACAAGATCTTTTTACGAAAGTATTCTTTCACAAACAGAGTCTTGTGAAATAAATTATTTCTCAAAGACACAGAAGGAAGTTTATAACTTCAGAAAAATTTATATTAAGAAGATTATATCTTCTAAGGATTGGGGATTTGAACCAACCAGTGAAAGGGAATTTTACTATCCCAACAACAAAATCCTATAAAATATAATTATTGGGATTATGTTGAAGCATTTAATAAAGTGCTACTATGTGATAATGATCAACATAGAAAGAAGTACTCGTGGTTTATAACCATTGACAGTGCAGTTTATATACAAAACTGGCAAAGAATACCCAACTGGTTTATAACCTGGTGGATGAATTTTGGAACTACTAAGTTATACTTCCTAAAACTTTTCAACTTTATTTTTAAGTTGGAAGAAGGTTACTCCTAAAAAGGATATACCTCAAGAGTATTACTCTTTATATTTCTTTATGGAATTTTCCATACCCTGGATTTGGGAATGGATACCTATTATTGGTTATACCGAAAATGAGATACCATGTATCAAAAGATCTTCTTATACGAAGTTTTGGGGAAAAATGAATGAAGAAAACCCAAAAACTAAGCAATTATATTGCATCGATACTATAGTTCTTATAGAAAAAAGAATTCAATTATATCAGGAGGACAGAAAAATAAAAGTCCAATATGCAGTTCGAAGATTGCCAGAATGATCAGGATACTGATCAAATTCTACAAGAAGTCTACATAGAAGACAAATTTGCAAAGAAGATGGAATTTTTCTACCATCAATTGACTATGATGACAAGACTGAAGATGATAATAATAGAAGGCATCTACCTAATTCATATCGTGACTTCTTTCATTCCACAAGAAGCCAAAATGGCTAAAAGCCAAAGAAGGAAAAGAACGGAGCAAGATTAAAGATGACAAAGATGATGAGTCAGAACACTAATGTGTGGAGAATGATAATAAAGACACTGATAAGTGGAGTGGAAATTATTCCACAACAAACAAAAGCTGAAAGCGACAACACAAAAGCAACGGGCGAAATTTAAAGAGACCTGAGATAGCGACATAAAAGGAATCAAATTCCAAGATGGTGACAGATATTGGCGCCTGGGAATCAAATTCCCATTCTATAAATAAGAAGAAGGAAGAAGAAAGAAGGCAGAACCTGGATACCCATCCATTGTATACACACCTAAGCCGAAACACTCTCCCTTCTAGTTTTTAAATTTTTAGTTTGTAATTAAGTTTGAAGTTTGTACTGGTGCTTGCAGACATCATTTTGTAAGTACTCTTTTTATTTTTATTTTTGTATTGTAATATATTTTTATTAATGAAAATTAGCCTCATGATAGGCTAAACGTTTGGTTTAAGTTAACAGTCTAAATTATGTATTTACTTTAACTCTGGCAAAAATGTTTTGCTGTTCCTCCGGTCACTATTCATGGTTACTATTCACGGCGGAATTATGAATTAATCTACTATTCATGGTTACTATTCATGGCAGAATTATGAATTAATCTAAGATTTTTATTACTTACTAAGAATGAGACCAGAGAAGGTTTTGTATTAATCAGGCATATTGATATATTCCGACAGACATATGAAGGCAATTGTTGCCCTCTAAAGCCGTAAAGAAATGGCGTCTACGGCTTTTTGTGCTACTTTTATGTCTTGAGAAATATCTTAATATTGACAGATTTTATACAAGTAATCAGTCCTGATGTCGTCTCTATCTTAGTCGGTAGTCTGAGTCTGGATTAATGAAGTGATTCTAAAGTTTGAATATTGTAATCTGAGTTTGGATTAATGAAGTGATTCTTAAGTTTGAATATTGTAGCCAATATGAATAACTCAAAGAAGCTTTGTGACCCGACCAGACCAGCCTAGTGATATATATGTGTGTATATGTATATGTATATGTATATGTATATGTATATGTATATATGTATACATATGTATACATATGTATACATATGTGTGTATATATATATATATACATATATATATATATATATATGTATATATATATATATATATATACATATATATGTATGTATGTTTCAAGACTTACGATTATTGCCATCCTTCCCCGTAGCAGATAGAAGTGTACCCTTAAACCGAGATGTCATAAAGGTACCGTCAACAAATAACATCGGACGACAAGACTTGAACCCTTCTATTGAGGCACCAAATGAGATGAACAACCGGCTGAATCGGTTTTCTGCATCGGCTTCGATGCAAGCAACACTTCCAGGGTTAGTTCTTTTCAACTCCTCAACGTACCAAACTAAATCTTGAAAGGATTCTTTGTACCCTCCAAACAACTTTGCCCTTGCATTCTCAACAGCTCTCCATGCCTTTCCATATTCAATGTCAAAACCATAATTTAACTTGATAAAACGCTTTATTTCCGAAGCGGAAAAACTAGGCTTAGCACGAACATTGTCAAGTATAAAATCAGATATGATTCCACACCCTAACCGTCTTTTTTCTCCTTATTCATGGACATTAGACATGTGTGAGAAAGGTTTGCCTTGGTGATAGTGAAGTACTTATTAACATCTGCCACAGAGCCTTTTATATACCAACCACAGTTATCGGTGTATTTCTTTGAACAAGCAACAACAATCCTAGAGCTAGTATTCTTCTCATAATCAAACTCAAACTCAATTTCACATGCATATTTTATCAAAGCATTGCGAAACTCCTCAACACCGCCGCGAAATACTTGACCAACACCAATAATAAGAGATGACCAACCTGAAGTTAGAAGTACCTTCTCCTTACTTGCAGGGTTGATATCATATGCAGGAATGCTCACCAGGTGCTGATGCATCGGCCGACATGTGAACCGATGCATACCTGCCCGGACCACCATCGAAGTGTGCATCAGATGTTGTAAGAGGCGATGTATGCTGTTGTTCCCGTGGAAAAGTACCATTTTCATATATGCATCAACATTAAGTATGCTGACAGATAAGATGTTAGCGAGCAGAATCATGTTTGTGAAATCAACTTGGTTCCTTAGACAACAATTAGAACGCTTTTCAATAGAATATTTGAATTGCACATTGTTGATATCGACATTGCACCACTTACCTTTGAATGAATCAACCATATCCGTAAACTTGAATTGTTGATGAATGTCTATGACAACCGTCTCGTTTTTTAAACTCAGAAGCACCAACACACAATTCTCGACTTGAGTTGCTGACATTGTCTCTCAACTACGAACTGTATTAGGACTTCAGAAATGTGTAAGAGTAAGTAAGAACTTGGGAGGAACAAGAAATTAAGTTGACATCTTAAAGGAAATGTAAAGTCAATTAGGCAAGGTGATATAATTGATAAGTATCAATTTACGTGCCATGATTTAAGAGTGATTGGAAACAAATTAATGAATGGTTTGACTTGTGATTGTCAAAACATGTTATAGGTAAAGGGTAACTAAGGAAGTTTGATTTTCATTAGAGTAGTTAAGGGGAAAAAATAGTAAGGGAAATACCTAATAGAAATAAAATTTACTGAGATGACTTTACAGAACTAAAGTTTGTTGATAAAGACTTGATAGCAATTTCCCTTAATAGTTTAGGGGTTAGGGTAACTCATGTTCTTCCAATTTCTCTAGTCTACAGTCGTCACACACACAGACACACTACCATGTCCGCTCATCATCCATTCTCGATCTCGAGCTCTCGGCAGTTGAACGCCAACTATTTCTGGAGAGTCTAATTCACCTATTTATAGGTATTTCTCACTTAATTTTCCACACCATTCTAATTCTATGTTGTATCTATCACTCTCACATGGCAAATTCTTCTTTTGTAAGTTTACATATCAAGAAAAATTAAAGGTTCTGATTTTCAACCATAGAAAACAGAGATTAAAAGATTAAAAAAAAAGAAGAAGAATCCATGTTAGCCCGGAACAGCCCGCTAATTAGTCCGGGACCGGCCTATCCGGCCCTAAATATAATGGGCTATATTTAGGCCCGGCCCGATCCGGTCCCTTAAAATACAAGCCCGAAAGAGCCCGAACCTCAAATGGCCCGGACAGGCCGATTGTCACATCTAGTTGGAGACTTGGAGTATCTTGATGCGTATGGAGAGCCGGAGAGGGGTTAAAATTCTAAATGTGGGATGGGGAATGGGAATAATGGGATCTATTGAGTCTGTGACGTGGTGAGTTGGAGTTAATTAGGCAAGTGGTTCAGTACACGACAAGGCATTGGCTGCAAAACACACGAGCCTCTTATACTGACAATAATACTGTAACTAGTGTTCTGTACCATTACTCCTGCTTTTTTTGCTTTATATTATTGCTCCTTTTGAATTTTGTGTCTATAGAGATATGCAATCCGAATATTCTTGGAGGGTCAAAAGTCACTCTTTCTTTTTTACATCGTTGAAAATAAAATTATCCAATCGCGCGTGGATTTCACTAACTCCTCAGCGCGTGTAAGGTATCTGGATTGAAAACTCTGGATAACTGAAAAGAGGAGCTGATAAAACAAAAGAGATACGGAAAGGAGGGGATATTCGATAAGAACACGACATTATCTTCAAGGATATGGATATGTTTATATACTTGTCTAATGGAGTTTTTGGTAGAGTTAAAAAAAAAATTATATGAATTTAATCAGATTTTTTAGGTTTTAGTCACATGTTAAATAGGCACTCAGTGTTTAGTTTCGAATTTGAATTGAGTTTATTTTACTAATAAAAGTACTCAACCAGAATTGAAAAAACTCAATTCAAGTTCGAAGCCAAACACTCAATTTGTTGATGTCATCCGTGAAATTAACAAAAGCCAGCATTCCAACTTTTTTAAATACTCATTCACTAGCAAGTAAATCCCGACACCTTAAAATGGCTTGGATTAGCCCAAAATGTAAATGTTTTAGGCTTTTATAGTTGGCCCAAACACGACTCAATTGACACCTTTAATTATGCTCAATCTTAAAGTAGAATGATGACGTGGTAGGAGAAAGATGGTACGTGGTGATGAATATCATATGGAGCGAGTCGAAGATTCAAAGAAAAAAAATATGAAAAAGGGAGCAGGTGATATACATTGATTTTTGTCGATCTCAAAGGGAAAAAGATTGATCTAACAAAACTAAGTCAAGAATCTGCATGTAGCTATTTAAATTGAGGTCCCAATGGCAAATGGAATAAAAAATCCAACCAATTTTAGATCTTATCCAGCATAAATCTTGAACCATAGAACCTCTAATTTAAACTAAAGCCCTGGTCTTGCACTAGCATCAGCCTACCCTTTGATAATTAATGAATAAGTGTCTGTTATTTTCAGTTCAGTTCAATTCAGTTAATTCGCCTTGATTCAACTCTCTTGATTGACTTTCTTGATTCAAATTCTCTTAAGTTCATTAAATTCATATAATAATAATAATAATAATAATAATAATAATTATTATTATTATTATTTTATCATTTATTTACACAACCCATCTTTTATACGAGGAAAATAAGAAAATTTATCCAATTGAGATATTTTCAACCTTTTTCTTTCTTTCTTTTTAACACGACTTTTAGTAGATCAATGAAATAAAAAGTATAGTTACGATTCGAATTACCCTTCTTTTCTACCGTAAAAGTTGAGTTAAGATAAAACTACGAGAACTCGAAATCCATTCATTTGGTTCACATACTTTGTACGTACATCTCTAACAAAAAATCGACATGTTCTTTTATTGGAATATATTAGAACAATAGAAGTAAACTCAGAAGCATACATTGAGTTTTTTCTCAAACTTAATAAATAAAAAACAAGTTATACCAAACTAAAGGTAAAATTGTGAATTTTTGGAGGTAAACTAAAACTAATGTTTTCCTTAGGGTTGGAGTTTTGGAGGTAAAATTCTGATTTTTCGAGGTAAAATTAAACCACTAACAATCGATTTTTCTAAGGAGAATTTTTTTCTCGAACTTAAATCGTAAATTACTTGCAAATTACGCGCAGAAAAAGTATAAAACAAAGTATGTTAGTCAAATATACTTAATTTATTTTTATAATATAATTTTATTATATTCTTTTGTCGTGTAATTTGCGAGTAATTACAGTCAATGTTCAGAAAAAAGTCTCCTTACGAATTTATTAATGGACCGGATGTAGTATTCATTATTATTAAAAAAATGGTATAAATGTAATTTCTTGATTCGTTTGATTTGATTCATTTCGCCATTTAGTTTGATTCGATTCGATTCGATTCAAATTTAAAACAGATCCTAACTATTCATCTTTCAAAAAAGAAAAAATGAATCAAAGAAAAGAAGTACGAATGATCTCTGGTGAGTAGGTTGCTTCCACACAAGGTGTTATGCTCTATGCATTTTCATCAACCATCTCTAATCACCATGCACCGTTCCGTTTAGATGAGGCCTAAACTCTCCAGCAAACATGCCCATTTTCCATAACGTCATTCTTTTGAATAAGTCGACCATCTATTTTATTTTTTTGGAACCATCTATTTCCTCCTCATTCAATACATTTTGACTAATAGCTCACACATACCACAAAAAGTGTTCTCTCCGGATCACATATTTGAAACAACAGCACCTTGAAGAAGAAAGAAAGACGACCTTCATAACTTTTATTAGACAACAAACTAATTTATTATAAGTTGTGACATAGTTAAACATATAATTAGATACGCTCCCATATTTCATTTGCAACATCATGTTTTGCTAATGGTTGATGAAAAATGTTTCATTATTATGTGTTTTTTTTAATAAGTTACTAACTACGTCCATGATAAATTTTTCCAGGTTGTTTGGCAAACGATTAAAATCTGAAAAATCAATTTAAAATATGTGTTTTTAACTAGATTTTGATGATTTTAGTGGTTTGTCAATCAAACACTTCACTTTATAATTTTAGTCGTTTTACACAAAGGTTCTCATTTTTTTTTATGGTAATCATATTTGACATACCACTTAAAAATTCTCACTATTTTACTCATATAAAATTGAGTAACAATTCGTATGTTAAAAGATTTCCCCACCCATATGCAATATGGTTCGGAAGGAAACTAAAAAGCATCACTTGTTCTTACTTCTTACCATTACATCAAGCTAAGTCGTGTTAATAAAACGCAGCATCTGTTTAATTATATTAATAATGAGTTAATGCTAGGATAGGAACGTGTAAATAATAGTAAGTGGTTAAAACTTTTAACATTCTCCTCCCTCTCTTCCCAATAAATTTTCAAACTGTGTAACGGATTCCCATTCCCACCCACGTCCCCACTTCCAAAAGTCCCACCTTTCTCTCCAACACTCAATTTGATTCATTTACACTCCACCCACCCACTCACATTCCGCGCGTCACCTTCACGTTTCCCATCACTGTAACTTCATAACCCACCCTACCTCAAACACAACAGTCAAAACCTAGTTCACATAATTCTTCGACCAAGGTTATCGAACTGCGTCTCGCTTTGAAATCTCAAATCTCACTCTATTGTATTTTAGTTTTTCTTAATTCACGAACTAGAAGTGACTAATTTTTTTTATTAAGGATTTTGAAGATAAATAAGGGGAAGGGAAGGTACAAGAATTGTTAATCTACCGGAGTTTTCTACCTTCGAAAAATGATTTATGTCATATTCTGGGGAAGTCTAGAGAATACAAATATTTGTATTTCTGGAATAGACAAAAAAATTATATAGTCAAGTGATATAATTACTAATAATATATACTTATTTATTTATTTTTACACTCGAATTATAGCGCTCTCGCTCTCATATATTTTTTAAATTATCGAATGTCGCTCTCGCTGCCAGTTTCGAATTCCGGTCTATGTGATCTAGGCAAAAACCACACTCAATTCAAAACTCACAAAACAAACGGAACAGAAAGAAACCCCCATTTGATTACACAGTACACACCTCTTCTCATGGGATATGGATAGCTAGATCATCATAGATACACGCCCATTTCTAAATTTAGCTTCTTGAAAACCCAGATACTCTACCACTTCAATGAACCGTAACGACAACCATCTCCGCCAGCGACCACTCCCCACGCGCGGCCGTGTCCCTCACGCGCCGCCCCTCCGGCAACCTTACAACATCATCCCCATCCACGACCTCGTCGCCGACCACCCCTCCCTCCGCTATCCCGAAGTACGCGCCGCCGCCGCCGCCCTACGCGCCACCGGAGACCTCCGCCCACCTCCCTTCACTCCATGGCACCAAGAAATGGACCTCTTCGACTGGCTCGGCCACTTCTTCGGCTTCCAACCGGACAACGTCAGAAACCAGAGGGAGCATTTGGTTCTCCACCTCGCCAACTCCCAAATGCGCCTCCACCCACCGCCGCAAGCCGCCGACCGGTTGGACCAGGGGGTTCTCCACCGGTTCAGAGCCAAGCTTTTGCAGAATTACACCTCTTGGTGCTCTTACTTGGCCAAAAGGTCTCAGGTTCGTCTCCCTAGTAGGCATAATCCTGAGTATGAAAGGCGTGAGCTTTTATATGTCTGTCTTTATCTTCTTGTGTGGGGTGAGGCTGCGAATTTGCGGTTTACGCCTGAGTGTTTGTGTTATATTTACCATCATATGGCCTTGGAGCTTAATTTTATTCTTGATGATCAAGAGGATGAGAATACTGGCCAGCCTTTTGTTCCGTTTACTTGTAAGCAGTATGGTTATTTGGATTATGTTGTTACCCCGATTTATACGATGATTAAGGGGGAGGTTGCGAGGAGTAGGAACGGGACTGCTCCGCATACGGCTTGGAGGAATTATGATGATGTGAATGAGTATTTTTGGCATAGGAAGTGTTTTAGGAAGGTGAAATGGCCGATTGCTTTGGACAGTAGCTTCTTGTCTGTGGGGGAGAATAGGGTTGGGAAGACGGGGTTTGTTGAGCAGCGGACGTTTTGGAATCTGTTTAGGAGCTTTGATAGGCTGTGGGTGCTGTTGATCTTGTATTTTCAGGCTGCTGCTATTGTGGCTTGGGCTGGGAGGGACTATCCGTGGCAGGCGTTGGCGGATCAGGATGTGCAAGTCAAGTTACTGACTGTGTTTATTACGTGGGCTGCTCTGAGGTTTGTGCAATCGATTCTTGATGCTGGTACCCAGTATAGTTTAGTTACCAGAGAAAACAAATTGCTTGGCTTCAGAATGGTCTTGAAGAGTTTGGTTGCCGTGAGTTGGATTGTTGTTTTCTGTGTGTTGTATGCAAGAATTTGGGCTGCAAAAACTCGTCTTATATGGACTTATGAGCCGACACAGAGGATATATACGTTTCTTTGGGCTGTACTTGTTTTTGTCATTCCAGAGTTGCTTGCTATTGCTCTATTTATCATTCCATGGTTTCGTAATTGGATGGAAGAGGCGGACTGGCGTATTCTGTACGTCTTCACGTGGTGGTTTAACACCCGAACTTTTGTTGGTCGAGGGTGCAGGGAGGGACTTGTTGATAACGTCAAGTACACTATGTTCTGGATTGCTGTGTTGGCTTCAAAATTTGCATTTAGCTATTTCCTTCAGATTAGACCTCTTGTTGGCCCGACGCTAGCACTCTTACGACTCAGAGATGTGCAATACCAGTGGCATGAGTTTTTTACTAGTACCAATAGAGTGGCAGTGGTGATGCTGTGGGCTCCTGTTGTCTTGATATACTTGGTGGATATGCAAATTTGGTATACAATTTTTTCCTCTCTTGTTGGCTCAACAATTGGGTTGTTCTCACATTTAGGGGAAATTCGTAGTATCAGACAGCTGAGACTTAGATTCCAGTTCTTTTCAAGTGCATTGCAGTTTAATCTTATGCCGGAGGATCGGCCTCTGAGTTCTGAGGCAACAGTTGTCCACAAATTCCGGAATGCAGTTCACCGTTTCAAGCTCCGTTATGGACTTGGGCAGCCGTACAAGAAAATGGAATCGAGTCAGATTGAAGCTACTAGGTTTGCATTGATATGGAACGAAATAATCATCACTATGAGAGAAGAGGATCTCATCAGTGACCAAGAACTGGAACTATTGGAACTGCCGCCTAACTCCTGGGATATTAAGGTAATACGGTGGCCTTGTTTTCTGTTGTGCAATGAGCTGCTGCTTGCTCTTAGCCAAGCAAGAGAACTTGTGGATGCTCCTGATAGGTGGGTGTGGTTTCGTGTATGCAAGAATGAGTATAGACGGTGTGCAGTCATTGAAGCTTATGATAGCATCAAGTTCTTGCTTCTTGAGATAATTAAATATGGTACGCATGAGCACTCCATAGTGACGAAGATCTTCTTAGACATAGATAGCTGTATCCAATTTGAAAAGTTTACCGGGGCGTACAAAACAACTGTTCTTCCCAAAATTCACGAGCAATTAATATCCCTTATTGAGCTTCTCCTCGTGTCGAAGAAGGATATGAATAAAGTGGTGAATGTACTACAAGCCTTGTATGAGCTTGCTGTTAAAGATTTTCCCAGGGTGAAGAAACCTGTGGCTCAGTTGGCGCAGGAAGGCTTGGCTCCTCCTTGCACAAATAACATTGCAGAACTTCTTTTTGAAGATGCCGTCCAATTACCAGATGAGTTTGATGCTTTCTTCTACAGACAATTGCGTCGTTTGCATACAATTCTCAATTCCAGGGATTCAATGCACAATGTCCCAAAGAATCTTGAGGCGAGAAGACGTGTTGCTTTCTTCAGTAATTCACTTTTCATGAACATGCCCCGGGCACCCCAGGTTGAAAAAATGATGGCATTCAGTGTCTTGACTCCTTACTATGATGAAGAAGTGTGTTTTGGCAAAGAAATGCTCAGAAGTCAGAATGAAGATGGTGTTTCAACCCTGTTTTACCTTCAAAGAGTTTATGAAGATGAGTGGGCGAATTTTTTGGAGCGAATGCGTAGGGAAGGCATGCATGATGATAATCAGATATGGACGAGCAAAACAAGAGACCTCAGACAATGGGCATCACACAGGGGGCAGACACTTTCTCGTACTGTGAGGGGGATGATGTATTACTACAGGGCTCTTACGATGTTATCGTTTCTCGACTCTGCTTCAGAGATGGATATAAGACCAGGATCACAAGGAATGACTTCACTCGGTTCGTTGAGACATAATAGTGTTAATATACAAGGCTCAGGTGGTACCCCAAATGCTCGAAATCTTAACAGGGCTGGGAGCAGTGTGAGCTTGTTGTTTAAAGGAACTGAATTTGGTGTTGCTCTTATGAAGTTCACATATGTCGTCGCTTGCCAGATGTATGGGGTCCACAAGCGAAAGGGTGATTCACGTGCTGATGAGATTTTATACTTGATGAAAAATAACGAGGCCCTGAGGGTTGCATACGTAGATGAGGTTCAACTGGGAAGAGAAGAGGTGGAGCATTATTCTGTCTTGGTGAAATTTGATCGACAGATGAATAAGGAAGTGGAAATATATCGCATTAGGTTACCTGGTCCTCTGAAGCTTGGAGAGGGTAAGCCAGAGAATCAGAACCATGCAATTATCTTCACTCGTGGTGATGCATTGCAGACCATTGACATGAATCAAGATAGCTATTTTGAGGAGGCACTGAAGATGAGGAATCTGTTGGAGGAATTTAAAGTCACTTATGGCATCAGGAAACCTACTATTCTTGGAGTTCGTGAAAATATATTCACTGGTTCTGTTTCATCACTTGCTTGGTTTATGTCTGCTCAGGAAATGAGTTTCGTCACACTTGGTCAACGTGTTTTGGCAAATCCACTCAAGGTCAGAATGCATTATGGACATCCTGATGTCTTTGATAGGTTCTGGTTTTTGACCCGGGGAGGCATTAGTAAGGCTTCACGCGTGATTAATATTAGTGAAGATATTTTTGCAGGATTTAATTGTACACTGAGAGGTGGTAATGTGACTCATCATGAATATATACAAGTGGGCAAGGGAAGGGATGTGGGATTAAATCAGATATCCATGTTTGAGGCTAAGGTTGCGAGTGGCAACGGCGAGCAAGTTCTGAGTAGAGACATATATCGTTTGGGTCACAGACTTGACTTCTTCCGTATGCTCTCTGTTTTCTACACAACAGTTGGGTTCTTCTTCAATACCATGATGGTTATAATCATGGTATACACATTTCTATGGGGACGATTATATCTTGCCCTCAGTGGAATCGAGGCACATGCCAGAAGAAATGCCAGCAATAATGAAGCCCTTGGTGCAGTCGTGAACCAGCAATTCATTATCCAGATTGGTATTTTCACAGCCATCCCAATGATTGTAGAGAACTCGCTGGAACACGGGTTCCTTCCGGCTATTTGGGATTTTGTAACAATGCAACTTGAGCTTGCTTCATTTTTTTACACTTTCTCGATGGGGACTCGTTCACATTACTTTGGTCGGACCATTCTTCACGGAGGTGCCAAGTACCGAGCAACAGGGAGGGGTTTTGTTGTACAGCATAAGAGCTTTGCCGAAAATTACAGGCTATATGCTAGAAGCCATTTCGTGAAAGCCATCGAACTTGGACTAATTTTACTTGTTTATGCTTCCAATAGTGACTTGGCCAAGAATACCTTCGTTTACATTGCTATGACCATATCCAGTTGGTTCCTTGTAGTCTCTTGGATAATGTCACCTTTCATGTTCAATCCATCAGGTTTTGACTGGCTGAAAACAGTTTATGATTTTGAGGACTTTATGAGCTGGTTGTGGTATAGGGGCATTTTGGTCAAAGCGGATCAAAGTTGGGAAACATGGTGGTATGAGGAACAGGATCACTTTAGAACAACTGGTCTTTGGGGAAAGTTGCTGGAGATCATTCTAGATCTTCGCTTCTTCTTCTTCCAGTATGGGATCGTTTACCATTTGCATATTGCTGGAAATAACAATTCCATTGGTGTTTACTTGTTGTCTTGGATCTATCTGATTGTAGTTGTAGGACTTTACATCATTGTGGCATATGCACGTGATAAGTATGCAGCAAAGGAGCACATCACATATAGGCTGGTTCAGTTCCTTGTTCTTGCAGTCACAGTGCTCATCATCGTTTTGCTTATGCATTTTACCCCAGTTAATGCCTTGGATTTCATTAGAAGTTTCCTGGCTTTTATACCTACCGGATGGGGGATTATACTTATTGCCCAGGTTCTCAGGCCTTTTCTGCAAGCTAGTGTGGTTTGGGAGACTGTTGTGTCATTGGCTCGTTTATATGATATGCTTTTCGGGTTAATAGTGATGGCTCCACTAGCATTTCTATCATGGATGCCTGGGTTTCAAGAGATGCAGACAAGGATACTGTTTAATGAAGCATTTAGCAGGGGGCTTCAAATTTCGAGGATTCTCACTGGCAAGAAATCTGACTTTGATGCATGATTTGAGAGGTAATCATTTTCCAAATTTGACTTTTCACTTGATTAGACGATGATTTACCAGTACCTGTACTATTGAAATAGAAAGTAGCCTTCGCTTTTCAAGCTAAACTGATTACAGTTCCTTGCGTCTTGCAGGGCTCCAGTTTTATTCACAAACAGTACTTGTGTATACTGCATTTGAGTTCATTGCTGTCTCAAAACTAGGTGAGAACTTTTTTTGTAACTTCTGGGTGATGTTTTACACGTTTTGTTCTCTGTATCTTGTGAATTCCTGGAAATTTATTAAAACTAGCCAATTTCAAACCTGACAAAACTTCCATGAACCTTCCTCGACTTGTATTTACTGTCACCAGAATAATGCTATGCAGTACTTGGTTTAGTTTGTTCTTTGAACAACTATTGCAAGTCTGCAAGGATATGAAGAAATTGGAACCAGGTTTTTTCAGGTTCTGGCTCAGAATGAATTGGAACAATTATGTGAAGGAAATGCAATTTAAAGATATATGCGCTTTCTGCAACTACAAGTTTGTTAATCCTGTTTGATTCATCTTGTACTATGCTTATGTCAGGTTCCATGGAATACTTTCAAGAACTGGCAGTTTGCACGGGACTGATGAACACAATGTTAGCTAGGAGTTTGGAAAGCAGGCGATGAAGTAGAAAGAGGGTTCATAATTTTTGCCTTGTAAATGTGTTGTAGCAACTAGCCTATCTGACTTTCATTAGCTTGAAACATTGATTGATTTTCTTGATATCAGTTATTAATTGCTCAAGTGATTCCGCTCTAATTCTTGGTAATCTGATGGTGACGGGAACAAGCTGCAGTTCTGGTTTCTTCAACCGAAACCGGCCAGCCCCCGGATTTGTTGATCCTGGACTGGACCAATCCGGTCGGATCCAGTTTTGTCCTCTTTGTTTTAAAATAAGTGTTATCCTTCCTTTCTCATTAGGTTTACAAAACACAGATCTTACAAATTGAGATCTGGATGATTGAATATTGGCACCATCAACAGTTAATTTTATTTGCTGGGCTACGCAGCCTGAAGTTTCTTTTGCTGTACAAATACAATAAGATGCTTCCAGAATGGCAGTAGAGTGCTAGAGTTCATGCAATTATATCTTCTCATCATCAAGCTATGCGTTAAAAAACTTTACAGAGTGTAACAAAAAGGATGTTGGAAAATATAAAAAACTATTCAGTTACAGCTACAGGTACTTTCTCATAACTTGACCCCTGCATAAATCTAGATGGTACAAAACAGCGTCCACCATACCGCTGCTGCAAGTAAATCACACAGGCAAATAGCAAACCCCCAGCAGATATGACAATGTCCCATGTCGTCGAATAGAAGTCCATCCTTGGATTCGCGTATATGTAATGGAAAGACCAAGTAGAACTGTGAGACCTATAAAGATCATAAGCATGCGGCAACAGGCGAACAAATGTTGTACCTAAATAAAACCAAGGAGAAAGTGCCTTCTCTTTGGCATCTGAGAACAGATTAAACAGTATTTGAGGGAACAAAAACCCGTCCAATACTAACCCACCATAGGATTTGAGGTCACCCCACATAGATAAACTTTGATGTCCAAGCCGGTGGCCCTTATACCATTGCTGTGGATGAGGTATTCTTGACCGGTGAACAAGCCAGGCAATTAAGCCCCCTGCAATATAGATAGGCAAGGACAGGTATAGGACTTTTGTGTCAGAAACCCATGAACATTTAAGGCTCTCGTTAGATCTTGCAGACCAAGCCAGTTGCAGAAGTCGAAATTCCAACAAGAAAGCTAGCATGGTTATTACCCTCACCAGCACCTCATTCACTTCAAGCCATCCATCTCTACCCAAGTAAACGTTCACATTCCGGCCCCTCATAAAGAGTGCTTCAAAATTTAACAAGAGCGGAATCATGAGCCCCAGTGTGAGCACAGCGAGCATTACAAGGGAGATTGATGGAAGCACATCGGCATTTCTTTTAACATGCAGTAGTTGCAGGCCGATGAATATACACAAAAGAGTATTGGAAATTAGTACCATTGTGATTTCCAAATCCATCCGCCAGATTGATTCTTTCACTTGGCCTGCGTAAATGGAGCGGGAGATAATCTCAAGAGGCTCAAAGTACAGGGGGTCAGATTTCTTTCGTTTGCTTTCTATAGTGCTCTTCAAAATGTGTCCACTACTCGAAACAAGTGGCGGGAATTGAACATCGACCAGAATTTCACAATCCAAATACGGGTTTTGCCTTGATACTGACATGGCATGCATACAACCAATCATGCAAAGCTGTCCATTTGTGGAATTGTACACACCTTCAGCCGATATATCAAACGAAAGGATCTGTGTTAGTTCACTATTCAGCTTGAACTCCTTAGAAGCTCTGGCACTCATTACATAGCTGATATTAACGACACCACTAAGATTTTGCCTCGCATGCAATCTGGCCTCCTCTTCCCTTGCAGAGAAGATAGGAATGTGATCATATAGCATCTTATTTACGTAGATTGGAGATGAGTAACCCCAAAGATCCTTAATTTTCTTATTCTCAACAGCCATGTCAAATCTCATATCAAAAGACGATGCGTTAGGGTACTTACCAGTGCTTTTCTCTATCACTTTATCTTTACAAAATTTCTTCACCTTCTCAATCGCTGTATACTCGTATCCCAAACCTGGTGCTCTGGCATACTTATTCCTTACACTTCTTAACAACACTGGGGCAAAATAGCCCGACTCATTCGCACTCCTACTACTCCAAAGTTCACCAACCACAGTGCTTCTGTCTCTCAGCGTCCACATAGCCGGGAATCTGAAACTCAGCCTGATCAGACATTCACCAACAAAATCATCCGAATGACTAAAAATCCGGCACCCAACCATATTAAGCCTTTTCTTCTCCGCATCCCACTTCCCTTCACTAACCAGAGTCATATTTGGTTGAAAAGGCAACCGATAACCATTGCGCTCAGTATCCTCCCCAAACCCCAACAAGAACCTCACTCTCCCATCCTCACCGCACTCAATCTCGTTGAAGTGCATCATCCCTCCTGGTGTAAAATTCCCATTCCCCCCAAGAAAGTTGCAATTCACACTGTTACAGTCACTCTTATAGTCCAACTGAAACGCTCCGGCCGACTTGATATAGGTACAAAGTTTCTGCCCAAGATCTTCTACTCCTAAAGAAACATTGGCAACATTATCCAACGACATAAACCCTCCACTACTATCCTCTTTATCAATCAACTCATACTCATAATTCCTCATATTGACCCCTAGTATAAACACAGGCTTAAGATCAAAACCGTTACCATCATCGACAGATAAGCCCTCCAACGTGCCATTAACAAAACTATTGAAAATACTAGAAGAATTATAATAATCAAGCTTCAAAACAACATGATTAGAACTAAAATCGCCAAAACCTGAGCCAACCATACAGAGCTTGCCAGAAAGCGAATCCCAAAAGCCGTTCATGGTGAACCTGTTGGCATCCCAGGAGCCGCCTGACGGCAGTGGAATCCTGGGCGAGCGGAAGTGAACCATCCGCATGAAACGGCGAGGGTGTTGGGGGGTTGTGAGGGAGAGAACCGCTTCGAGCTGAAAAACGGCGTCAGTTTGGGTTTTGCAGGCTTTGGTAGTGTAGAGGGAGATGGAATCGGGAATAGTGGAATGATTATAATGATGAGTAGCAGTTTGATTGGAGCTAGGAGGGGAAGCATGAGCATTGAGAAGAAAGAGGAACTTGCGGTCGAGAATTGGGGGATCTGGGTTTGGAATTAGCGGTGGAGGATGCAGAAAACCGGCACATTGGGCGGCGTAGGAGGTTCCGGCGGAGGTGAAGGGGAGGAGGAAGAGGAGGAAGAATGAGATTGAGAAAATCTCCATGGATTTGTGTTACTTGGAGAAGAAGAAGAAAGGATTTGTGTTGAATCTGTTGATTTGTTTTTTCTAAAGAGAATTTGATTGATTTGATAAAATCAAATCGGAATCTGATGAATATTGTGTAGAGTCAAGACATTATATTATACGCCGGCTATACCGGTAGGCATGTGCTGCTCTGCTTGTGTAAAGAGGCTTGGTTTACTTCTTCACAGCAGAAATACAAAAACTCCATATAAACATCGTTCGTAATTCTAAGAAGAAAAGGATTTTCTGAATAATTACCAATTAGGGAAATTTTCAAAAATGATTTTATTATTTTTAGTAATTAAATACACCATTATTGATAAAATCATTAATCCCTTATTTATAGAAAACTAAATCAAAACACTCATTCAAAAAACACTATTATCAACACACTCATACGCCATTAAGTTGAAACAAACAAGCATCTATTAATTGATACAAGCATCTGCTAATTGATACAACTATCATCATCACAATAATCAAACTTCAGCTTACTGCATCCTTCATTATCAGTTCATGTTTTCTTATTGACATCTTAATTCTATTGGCATGTGTTCAATTAATGGGTTGCATTGAATTATTTTTGTTTTCCCTCATTCAAATTTGGATGCTTTCTTTCTATGATGCTTGTTGTAACTATTGAAAATTGATGCTTGGTACTTTGATGTATCAATGGTGCTTGTGTAACTAATATGTTTGTTTCGTTTTGGATGCTTGTAATTTAATGCTAAATGATGATTGCAATACTAATATGATGCTTGTTTCGTATTTGATGCTTGTATTATATGATGCTTTTAATGTAATGCTAAATGATGCTTGCAGTACTAATATGATACTTGTTTCGTATTGAATGCTTGTATTATATCTTGTAATATAACGCTAAATGATGCTTGCAGTACTAATATGATAATTGTTTCGTATTAGATGATGCTTTTATTATTTAATAGATGCTTGTAATGTGATGCTAAATGATGCTTGCAGTACTAATAGGGGTACGTTAAACGCAGAACACTTTTTACTAAATGTATAACACTTTTTTATATATTGCAAAAGGCCCTTCAACTGATAAAAATATAGAATTAGTCCCATTTTTCAGAAAATTTCTCAAATTTTCACATTTTCAAAAATATATAAACGTATATACACTACGGTATCATAACACAACAAAAATCAATGTCGTACAATCATTAACCATATTATACAGATAATGAAGAAGTATAATTTTTTTAATTTGATATTTATATTGTTTATAATTATTTTATTGCATTCGTATATTTAAATTAACTAATATTTCACCAAAATTTCAAAAAAAAATAAAAAAAAAAAGGACCAAAAACACGTTTGGTAGCCCTCAAGGCTGCTGGAATAGCCGTCCTTGGGGTCGCCAAATCTTGCACCCGAGGCGCCAGATTAGCAGGTCGCCAGCGTTTAGCGACCCTCAAGTACCGCCATACCTCAATTTGCCATCTATTTGCTTAGCGACCTTGAGGTCTACCAGATTAAATTTTGTCTGTTTCGTGAGTTTTTTTCGATTTTTTTAAAATTAATTAAAAATATTGTTTTACTGTGTATGATTTGATTAAATTTGTTTTTTTTATTTATAACATTGCTCTTAAATTTTAATTATGTTTGTTTGAAGATCATAATCACCTTCGTGTTCTTCAATTATGTTTGTTTGAAAATTCGAAGACAAAGATGTATGTTAGAGAGTTGAAATTTATAAATAAAAGTGTTTTTGGATAAAATCACCTTCGTGTTCTTCGTGTTTTTCTTTTTAAGTTTTTTCGATTTATTCATTCGGATGATAAAATTAATCCAAATAAACTTGTTTGATATTTTTTAGGTAAAATAGTAATTTTTTCAAATTATTGAATCATTTTGTAAATTATAATAATAGTGGTATTAAAATGTAATATGTAAAAAATTGTTCTGCGTTTAGTAAAAAGTGTTCTGCGTTTAACATTTCTGTACTAATATGATATGATGCTTATTTCATATTGGATTTCAAGAACAATCGATTCCTACTCAAGGTGCGCACTTACATAAGTTTTCATTTAAATTCTAAAATTAATTAAAAAAAAAAATCACAAATCCAAGTTTCTTTCTGATCCGTACGAGCTTGAAGATGAAGTTGACATGGTGGAATTGGGTGAATTGAGAGAGAGGAGGATTAGGGTTCTTCACACTGATTAGGGTCACAACTCCCTCATTTATCCTCACTTCTTCTCAGAGGTCCGATAGAGCTACAACACCCGAATCGATAAACTTCACCGAAAATGGCAAGCCTCCAAGCAGCATCAGTTTCAATTACATGACCGGTCCAAAGATTTTTTAGGTCCTATGCGAAATTTTCAAAATGGACCCCAAGCAATATTATATATCAAAAGAAAAGGAAAAAGTTTCATGGTATTGAAATTATTTAAAATAGTATATGAAATATGTCACCTTACCTTAAAAATGTAAAACTTAAAGTGTTATTTTAAGTAAAATATAAAATCATAGATAAACTGTTTACGACAAACCTTTATTCTCATGCATATTTGCTTCGTTTTGTATCTCAGCTCAATTCCTCGCACCTGTCAATTTTATATCATATTGCGGACTGATTCTGTGGAAAACGCTTCACAATAACTAGTAAAACAAGCTGGCACCTACTTTTAGCTTGTAACTTAACTGATGATTAGCTAGCTAGCTAGCTAAAATTGACTAGTGGATTTGAAATTGAGGACTGATATAGTAGATATGTAGTAGTATGTTACAATTTCAGAGTGAGACTTGAATTACACAGTAGAATCATTTCCCGTCTCACCTGAATTATGATTGGAAATTCTAGGCTATATACTAAGGACTGACAGCCAAGTAATGCTTTCAATTAATATGGCTGGCTATGTTATAAATAAGGTGATAATCTGGCTCCTACTCGTTGTTATAATCAACGGATAAGGTATATGATCTGAATGGAGATGTGCAGCAAATTAGGTGATGATGTACTTATTTGCTGAAAATGATTTGTTAATATGGAGGTGTTATATTTATAAAACAAGGTGATAATCTGGTCCCTACTAGCTGCTATATTCACGCTGAGTTGAGAGCGGATAGGTATATGATCTGAATGGAGGTGTTCACTGTCAGCAAATTAGGTGGTGTTGTAGCTTATTTGCTGAAAATGGATTATAAAAACTGATTAGCTAGCTTAACTTTACAAGTCAGCCTCTAAGTAAGCGTACCAAACTTATTTTGGTCAAAGGGCAAATAAACTAATTTACTTATAAGGTGACGCTGGATAGTGCCTGAAAGACGCAAGTGAGAAATCGAACTTGTCGTGGAGTTATGCAGTAGAATTGAGCTGGAATATTGTGCCTGAAGTTTGAATTTGCCATTTAATATTTTGATGCGGTAGAGTGAGTCGAGACCGACTGATTGGTTATTGTTCTCAGAGAATTTGCGCTGACTTTATACTGAATTTGTGTTTACCACACCTTGATCTTAGCGTACCGTCCTCGGCTGATATTATTGAGATGCACAGTTAATATACATCTGTCAAGTCATCTATATATTTGACAGTTTTGGTTAAACAAGTTTTTGCGTCAAGTTTGCTTGATTTTTCAATGTGTAGAACATGTTATGTCCGTTGTTAAGTTTTTCTCATATCCTTGTTGTATTTGTGTTGTTGGTAATGGTATACGTGGAAATTCCTGTCTGTAGGAAATTGCATGTTATATGGGACTGGATCTTGGAAAGATAAGTATCAAACGATTTGCCGATGGTGAGATTTATGTTCAGTTACAAGAGAGTGTTAGAGGCTGCATGACGTGTTCTCCAGCTAATGAAAATCTTATGGAGCTCTTGATAATGATTGATGCTTGTCGGAGGGCGTCTGCAAAGAATATCACTACTGTGATTCCATATTTTGGATATGCAAGGGCTGATCGGAAGGTAAACTTTACCATGATTACTTTGGTAAATCTTTAATGAACTTCTCTTCTTGATAATTTCATTTTAAAGTGCCATCTGTGAACTGGTGGTGGGAGCATTGTTGATGAGATGAACCGTGCTCCTTAGGGGAAAATTTAGAATCTTCAATAGTTCAGCAATCTTTTATTAATATCTTGGGCTGAACTCTTATATGTGATGTGCTGATGTGTGAATGTAATTACATTAGCACCCACCTTGCTCGGCCTTGATACTAGATTGTGTGCAATAGGACCGGAGTTTGTATCTTTTGGTTAAAAATCTTGCATTCTTTATCTGCGCACTTGATTACAATCGTTTAAATTACATAATACTCTTACATATTTTGTTAGTTCTAGGTAGTATTGTTTGAAACTTTAATGTGCCTGCCATTTTGTTTCCTGATCATGCTAGTTTATACCATTATGGATGCACATTGATGAAAATTAGATATCGCCAGAATTTAGATATATAATTATAGTCATGAAATACACGTCATCGTAATGTGTTGACCTGTTTGTAATTTACTGGTTTTAGGCGGTGATGTTGTCACTTTCATTCACTTCAATTTCTGATAAATCATACCTGATTTAAGACTCAAGGGCGTGAATCTATTGCTGCTAAACTTGTGGTAAATTTGATCACTGAAGCTGGTGCTGACAGGGTTCTAGCATGTGACCTCCATTCTGGTCAGTCCATGGGTTATTTTGACATTCCAGTGGATATGATCATGTTCATGGCCAGGTAGATATTCATGTTTAGTATATATCTAGATGTCAAATGTAAGCAATACTTGTTGCCTTTTATATCATCCTAGTATTAGTCTGAGTAGTGAGTACCATATCAAATCCCGCCCAGATAGGTTTGTAAGCAAAATAATTGTCTTTTCAACATAACTGCATCAGCATAAAGAATGTTATGACTTATGCAACAATGTAGTCAACACCTTTAATTTGTAGAACCAATTGGAAAAGTTGTTCGAGCTTAATTTTGGATATAACATCTGTTGGTTGTATCTTATTGAATATTTTCCAACCTAACATACACGACTATATTTCACTATTTTGTTTTCCTTTTCTTTCTGTGCAGGCTGTCATTCTTGATTATCTGGCCAGCAAAACAATCTGTTCGAATGATCTGGTTGTGGTCTCACCTGACGTTGGTGGAGTTGCTAGAGCAAGAGCTTTTGCAAAAAAGTTGTCTGATGCTCCCCTGGCCATTGTGGATAAAAGACGTCATGGACACAATGTTGCTGAGGTGACTTTCTCTAACGTACTATGTTACTATATATCTCTGAGTGGCAGAACTTGCTGATAGATGTTGCATGCATCCGATTTATATCGACCGAAAAGTTTATACTCCTATGAGTTAGGATTCTTTTGCTGCGGCGTGTTACTATATTATGTGTACCAGATATAGACACCTGCTATAACAGTTACCTGTCTAGGTTTTGTCCTGCAATTTAGTTTGTGATATATTTTCTGTTTTCTGGACAATTGACCAAGTTGGCATACCTATTTTGATTCTGACAGGTGATGAACTTGATAGGTGATGTCAGGGGCAAAGTGGCTGTTATGGGATGACATGATTGATACTGCTGGTTTGTAGCTTTTTATAAAGTCTGCTTTTGATTCTCTTTATATTCTTATACTCGCAAGTCGCAAGCATTTTGTAGATCTGGTATTATGATTTGGATGACATTGAAACCTTGCCTAAAACAAGATACATCTGGTTCTTTGATTTTCAGAGAATTAGATAAGTAGCCATAAACTAGATACGAGGAGTACCATTAACATTCATGAACTATATCTCCTAAGATATTGAAATAGTCATTGGACAGTGTAGATTTGTGGATGTAGAGTTGCGTTCTGAGTATCTATTTGGAACTATGTGCCATATGTGAGAATCATGCTTCTTTTTTTTTTCTTTTATGTAGTGAGTCTAATGACTCTTGTTTAGTTAATTCACTACTAAAAAACATCAAACTTCTATAACCAAACATATGTGACAGGTACTCATGCAGTAACATTATAATGGATCCTGGAAGAGTTGGAATAAGTCAATAACATTATATTACCGTAAGCTGTCACAGAATTGCAATACGGTTCCACAACACTTTTTTGTAAGCGTCTTGCTGTCACAAAAGAATGTTTATACGGTAGAAAACAAATAATACGTTTGACTCCCTCAAAATAAACTATGTGTGACCCTGTATACTCTTATTTTATTACAGCAAGCTGTCACAAAACTTTTATACATTTTTAAATTACCAAATTATTTGTCTGTGACCGTGTACAGTCACATTAGGTGTGTACAAATTGAAATATAAAAATAGGAGTACAGTTTTATGTATTGTTGATGTTTAGTTGGATATGTATTTTAAGTAATCAATACTTGTGATATTTGTACATACTAAATTACACTTTGTACGGACATGAATATTATCGTTTTAAAGTTCCACTTGGTCGGATCAATATGTATTTTTCTACCGATCAAGATAAGTTTTATCCTTTTTCCTTGAAGCTTCAAGCCAATCTCAATCTCCTAACTTTCCCACTAATCTAACAAGGATAGACATAAATAAAATATCACCATAAAATGTTATGTAACACATTTGAATTTATATCATTGAATATGTTAAGATATGATAATTTATCGAAGTTACTTATTAACTTTATTAGTTAAATCTATAGTATGAAATTCGAAATTAACCCGGTAAATATCACCTTGTTGGATTAATATATAGTCAAACTACATAATTTAAAAAAATATATATATATATATGTCAACAGTTATACATACATCCCTAGTCATGCAAAAGACATCATCCACACAATCATCATCCGTTAAAAAAAGCGACATCATGTCAACAGTTATACATTACAAAAGACATCATCCACAAAATCATCATCCGAAAAATCATCATACACAACCAAAGATAATTACGAATTCAAAGTAGCGCATTAGTTAACCAAATACGAGCAAGGCAAATGAGATCAAGAAGTGCCACCGTCACAATCATCATGATCGTCACCAGACTCATTCTCCTTATCCTCATCATCCTCAGTGGAGTCATTAGTTTCACTGCCAGCTTCAGCCTCATTCTCCTTGAATACTTCCCTAAGTTCCTCTGGTGTAGTATTTTTTTGCATCCATTTCTTCATGAACCCAAAAATCTTAGTAGATTGCTTTTTATCTTTCTGATATTCCTTTTGACCTTTCTTCAAAGTTTTAATTTCCTTTTTCAGCTTAAGCACTTCTGAGTTGGGCTGTGAAGTGGTAAGAGGTCGTGGTGGCAAAGCTCATCCGCCAGTGCTAGCAAAACCAGCTTCGCGGATCAATACACACTACAAGAAAACAGTGAAATAGTGAGGGAATCAGTGACGCAATTTTTTTTTTGTCACTCACAGTGACGGATTAGTGACAAATTTGTGACAGATTATCTCAATCGAAAAATATAGTGACGGACTAGTGACAGATCTCTCCAGTAAACCTAATCCGTCACTATGTTGTCACTAATCCGTCACTGTTAAGCCGCCAAAAGTTCGCGCGTGAAATTAGTGACGGATTTGTGACGGAACACAATCCGTCACAATGAGCAATTTCCTATTTTTAAAATTATCTTTAATTAAATTTTAATTATCTAGTGACGGATATTTTCGTCACTACCTACAATGACGGAAATATCTGTCACTAGCAGAATTGAAAGAAGATCCAGTGACGGATGAAATACGTCACTGATATTTCTCGAGAACAAAAGTAAATATACCCAATTTTTAACACTCCAGTAAAACCTAATTAAAGTTTTTACTCTCTTCATCTCTTCGTGCTTGTGTTCTTTCGTGCCTCTCTTCATCTCATCGCTCATCAGGTATGTTTTTTTTGCGAATTGACTTCCTCCTCCTTCATTTTCTCTGATTTCGACGCTCATCAGGTCTCTGGCTTCGAATTTCGAATTGCCTTCCTCCTTCGTTTTCTCTGACTTCGAATTTCGATGGGTAATCAACTGGGCTTGGGTTTGACTTCCTCCTCCTTCCTTTTCTCTGATTTCGACGCTCATCAGGTCTTTGACTTCGAATTTCGAGTTGCCTTCCTCCTTCATTTTCTCTGACTTCGAATTTCAATGGGTAATCAACTGGGCTTGGGTTCGACTTCCTCCTCCTTCCTTTTCTCTGATTGCGAATTTCGATCGACTTCCTCCTCCTTATGTTTCTCTGATTGCGAATTGGGATGGGTTATTGCGGACTAATTACTGTTCTTATTTTTCTATCGTTGTTTTCTTTTTTAGGACTAATTACTGTTCTTATTTTTCTAATTCAGGTATACTACAAGTTCGGCATCGACCATCCTTCTCTTCAGGTTTGCCCAATTTTATATTTGCGTTGAATGCAACTTTTGGTTGGATTTTGGATCTGTATTTATATCTTCTATGTATGTATTTTCCTACTGGCTAGTATAGACGTATAGTATAGGAGTTGGGAGGTGATAGGTGAGTTATCCGAATGAAGAGGAAGGCATATAGGATTATAGATAGGAGATAGATAGAATTGGGGAAGAAGAAAATAGGACCTCTCGTATTTTGTGCTTGTTATGTTGCCTTGGTCGGTTTAACGATGCAAGTGATTATCTTCTCTCACATTTTTGTTGTTCAGCTTGTAAGCACATTGTTACTCAATCTGCCATATTATAGGTGCTTTTAATTGAATAAACTCATCTAAAACACTGATGATGACTTTTATAGTTACTGACTTTACTGATCTCTTCTTATTGCTTGTAGTTATGTGGGTGCATGGTATCTGCTAATCTTGTTGTACTTATAACAAATTTTTACAGTTTGTATGTGATTTATATACATATAACCTGGTAGTTCAATAAAAAATGAAGCTCAGTGGTAGTTTGTTCATAGGTATTCAAACACTTTCTTTGTGGTTCATCCAGTTTGACAAACATCTGTTTCCTAAACCAGGATTCAATGGTGCAACAGAAAAATATAAGATTGTGATTCATATTAGTAAAGGAAATGACATGGTAAATGGTAAAGACTGTTAATGTTACTTTGCCTCTGAATGAATACTTCTAATAGTGTCACAAATCCGTCACTATTGTTTCACCATTGATAGGGGTGGTTGTTGCATGGGAATCTGCATCTGCGGCATATAAGACATCGGGCAAGACCTCAAATTAGCATATTCATTGTAGTATATGCAACAATTTGCAGGACATACATCATATTTAATAACCCCAAGGCCAAGTTTCAACATCACCTTTTTCATCTTGTAATAGCTATCGGGAATGGAATGTTGATATTGAGGTAAGACCATCCTCCTGCATCCTCGTATGTGATCCTTAAGTTGTGCCTGTGTTGTTGGATGCGACATCTAGAATCGCATAACATCAGTGATCCAGTGAAGTAGTGACATGTTGTGTCCCTCATACAGAGGCTGGTCAGCAGTGGTAATCAACTCGTAGAAATGCCTGGCATCATCATTTGGCATTTGCTCTTCTTGGTAGTGACTATGATGTGGAAACCAATCTTGCACAAAATTCCGATCGTTTTCAAACGTGCTGTCCGGTTCATTCACATGTGCAGAAGATGGACCCACACCTCCTACATCATAAGTCACGCCTTGTTGTCCATAACCTTCCCCATGTCGATTCCAGATATAATATCCGGCTCGAAAGCCTTTTCTGTATAAATGCAGTGTAACCGTCCCACGATCACGGGGAGGCCAATCACAATCACATTTCACACACGGACAACAAATTTGATCTTGATTCTGGTTTGTGAATGCCCAATCGCAAAAACATTCAACCCCTAATAAAAACTCAGGTGTAAGGCCGTCATTGCCCCACCTATTATACATCCATTCCCTAAAACCATTCATTTTATATGTCCTAAAAATATAATAAATAAACAAGTCAAATCATTATAAAATATACCATTAATTAGTACTAAATTGGTAAGTTTAAAAAAAATACAAGTGGGGTATTAAGAATACAAGTGTGAATTGTTTCCTCGATGAAGTAATGATGGCGGATTAACATAATTGGTAAGTTTAATTTAACAATCAATTAGTGAGACAACTTAATTAGTGAGTGAGTTCATAATTAACATTAACATATGCTTTAAACAATTAAATTAATTTCCTTCCGGATTTTAAAATAATATTCAAACTAATTTCTTTTTCTTACATTTCCGTCCAAATCAATTGAACAACTTATAAAATTACTTTCCCTCCAATTAAATTAATCAACTCCACAAAATCCATTCAAAATTCATTGCAACCAAAATTACTTTCCCACTGAGCCAAATTTTATTTTTCCACTAGCACATTAGATACTCTAAAATCAATTTCAAAAGTTACATAACATTCAAAATATTCAAACTTACCCCCAAACTACAACAAATAAAAAATATAAACATTAATTATGTACTTAAAATATATAAATTAATTACATGCAGAATTGTATCTCAGCATTTGTGTTTTTATGTGACTGCTATTGGTCACAAGTGCACAAAAATTATAGTGCAGAATCGAAATTCAAGATTATTTGTGTTTTTATGTGACTGCTAGTGGTCACAAGTGCACAAAAATTATAATTCAAAATTTTTCAAAGTAATTTCTTTTTCTTCCATTTCAATCCAAATAAATTGAACAACTTATAAAATTACTTTCCCTCCAATTAAATTAATCAACTCCATCAAAATCCATTCAAAATCAATTGCAACCAAAATTACTTTCCCACCAAGCCAAATTTCATTTTTCCACTCTAAAATCAATTTTATGTGACTGCTAGTGGTCATTAGTGCACAAAAATTATAGCAGATTCAAGATTATTTGTGTTTTTATGTGTCAGCCACCCGACACAAGTAAACAAAAAATTATATATTTTCTTTTCTAACTTTTATCTCATGCAAATCAAACTAAGATCGTACGTAGTCTCTTTGTAAAAAATAAATAATATAATTAAACACAATTAATTATTCTTAATTTTTAATTAAAAAAATTCAAATTGTTTTACTTCAATTAATATACTTAGTTACATAAACTTATCTATCTTACAAATCTACTCTAAATCTAAAACCCATGGTCTCTTTGTAAAAGAAGAATCAATATAATAAAACACAATTAGTAGTTCTTTATTTTAAAAAAAAAAACTCGATTGGCTTTACCTCAACTAATATTAGTATACGTAGTTACACATATTCTCTCTTTTGGACTACAAGTCATGAATTTTTCTTCTAAATTAAATAATATGAAATTATAATTTATAAAATATGTAGCTACATTAAAATATTTGCATGTTTGAGCATTCTAATATAAATTTGTATGCCATCATTAATAAATAATATGCAATTATAATTTACAGGATTGAAAATTATCGAATCATAGTTATAGTCTCAAACTTGATTTTAACCAATTAATATGATGTATTATTATACTCCAAAATATGTTTTCTTACCCAATTTATAACTCATGTATCATATAAATTAAGTTTTTTCAACTTATATTGCAAATAATACACAAGGTTTGTGATTGCTAAAAATATGAGTAGTAAATCAACATTCATAATTATGATACTTTCACAACAACAACTACTACTACTACTACTACTGAATCATAACACTAAAAAATCATCATGTAGCGGATAGATCCGGTACAACCAGCCTATTCGTCAGCTCTGGCGACGGATAGAAAATCCGTCCCACGGAGGCTGTGGCGGGATAAAATCCGTCGTCCAATTCGCGACGGATTGGACGACGGATTGACCTTTTTTTTTTTAAAAAAAAAAATGATTATGGGGCGACGGATAGATCTATCCGTCGCCCCATTTTTTTTTTTAAAAAAAAAATAAAATCAGATCACAATTTTATATTCGTATCTGATTAATTCGGCGATTAATTGGTCGGTGGTGGCGGTGGTGGTGCGGTGGGTGTGGTGCAGGTGGTGGTGGGAGGTGGTGGTGGTGGAAGGGTGGTGGTGGTGGTGGAGGAGATGGTGGTGGTGGCAGGGTGGTGGTGGTGGAGGAGATGGTGGTGGTGCGGTGGTGGTGGGCCGGAGTAGAGAGGTGGTGGTGGTGGAGATGGTGGTGGAGGAGGATGGTGGAGGAAAGGAGGTGGTGGAGGAGATGGTGGTGGTGGAGGATGGTGGTGGTGGCAGGGTGGTGGTGGTGGGAGGAGAGAGGTGGTGGTGGTGGTGGTGGTGAGATGGTGGTGGAGGAGATGGTGGTGGTGGGAGGAGAAAGGTGGTGGTGGAGGATGGTGGTGGTGGGAGGAGAAAGGTGGTGGAGGAGATGGTGGTGGTGGAGGATGGTGGTGGTGGGAGGAGATGGTGGTGGTGGAGGATGGTGGTGGTGGGAGGAGAAAGGTGGTGGTGGGAGGAGGAGGAGAGGAGAAGTAGTGGAGAAAAGGAGGTGGTGGAGGAGATATATTATATTTTTTTTAGGTTTTTAGCGACGGATAGATATTTTTTTTTTTTTTAATTTTCCGGCCTTGTAGCGACGGATAAATCTATCCGTCGCTAAAATTTTTTTTTTTTTTTTTTTGGTCAACGCTCTGTAGCGACGGATAATTTTATCCGTCGCTGAGCTTACGACAACCTTCTTATCCGTCGCATGACGGCGACGGATAGAATCCGTCTCCCCAAGTAGCGATCCGTCGCTTATCCGTCGCCCCTTTCCGTCCCGTTACGGATGGATTCTTGTAGTGTAATAAGAATAATGTAAATTAGCTTACAAATATAATAACGTGTATTAAAACATACCTTCGACCGAGTACTGTCAATTGCAAGCTGCACAAATGGTGATATTGTGATCGAATGAGTACCGTCGATTACAAACTCCACAAATGACAATTGCAAGCTGCACAAAAGAAAGTAAAATTAAAGAGTGAAAATTAATTTCAAGAGAAGGTAATATAAGTGGTGAGATTGTGATTGAAATGAGTACCGTCGATTACAAACTCCACAAATGACAGTATAATATTGGGAAGTAATTTCAGGAGAAGGTAATATAAGTGGTGAGATTGTGATTGAATGTTGATGAAAACCTTCGGATGATATAATTTGTTTTGATGTGATCTCGATGAAAGATAATTCACCCGAATATGATATGTTTCTAACTGGACACACATATATATAAACTAATTATTATACTTTATGTTACAGGTTGACTGTCACTAATAATATGTTTTTCTAACGGCTAAATATCACAAAATATAATATAATAAATACTAATACTGAAGTAGTTATGAAATTAAATTATACTACTATCACTAAATAAATACTGAGTACTATATATTACTATTAACTTAATTATATACAATTATTACTATAAATTATAGTAATTACTGAAACTATTGAATAATTATTACTTCACCAATTTATTACTACAAAATTAAATTATGGTACTAGAGTAACTAGTCACACACAATGGAATGTTTCCGATTACCTACTCTTATTACAGATGGCGGTCACACATCCAAATTGGTTCAAACGGTAGAATCTTCCCCCCTTAATTTTGGTTATGTGACCACGTGGGGTCACAGAAAATAATTCTCCCCATTAAATTTCGTTGTGTGTCCGTTTGCTGATATAGAAACACTGAAATATTTCAAAATTTTGATATCCCGCTTATTCACTAGACTTCTGTTACAGCAAACGGTCATACAATATATTTTCCAGCTTCATATATATATCCGCTCCTCCAGATTCATTTCATTCCAGTGACTTCATTCTTCCATTCCTCACCTTCTTCTCCAGTGAGTACTCTCATCTTAATTTTCTCTAATTCTTCCATGTATCTATTTTAATTAATTTCCATTATTACATCTATGGAATTATTTCTACAATCATATGCTTGTTATGTGTTCTTAATTTAAGTCCTCAAATTCTACTTGTCCAAGTAACAACATTAAGGTATTGTATATGTGTTCTTATTTGTAGGTATTATTCTCCAATTTGAGGTAATTAACATTACACATTCATTTACAAATTTCATTGAACTTTACTCATTGTGTTTTACTATCTTCTTCTTTGCTCATTTTCTTTTTACTATATCTTGTTCTAATTAATTTCCTTTTTTTTTTTTTTTTTTTTTTTGTTTTCAGATGTTGGAAGGAATTGGAGTAGAAGTTTGCTACAAGACACAAGACATCTCTTTCTTATTGAACTTGTAGCTACTTATTATAGTTCATAGTCAAATTAGTGAATTTTGTTGATATGATTGAAATACATGTAATTTTTACATGTAGTGTTAATAACATGTGATGTATATATATACTTGTAAATAGATCACAAATTCTATAAAAAGAAAATATTTGCATTTCTATATTTGCTTCCTTTTACTAAACAATAGTATATAATTAATTTTCTAGTTACCCAACAAATTAATATCGTACAATTAAATAAACATGGTACTAATTAAAATATTTAAATCCATCTAGTGTGACAGCCTGAGGTCACAAAATAAATATTACAAACCAAATATTTTACTGATAAATCAAAATTAGTAATTTATATATAAATAAAAAAACGTTACATGTGACCCTATGCTGTCACAAAATGTTGGAGAATAAAAATGTATAAAACAGGTTATGTGTGACCGAAGTGGGTTACAAATAAAAGCTGGCATACGAAGTACGTACTTGATTATTTGTGACAACTAGGTAATATAGAATAATAATACATGTATAAACACTTATTAATGCTCGTATATCCAAGGCTTGACTTTTCGTTTATGTCAGTTCACGGTCATAGATAAGTTGTTGCAATAAATATAATGTGACTGCCTGTCATAGATGTTTCATTCTGTTACAACACCTTCTATGACCCCATTGTATTACTCTTTGCGGTCACATAAAGCTCTTTTGTGACCGATTTTCCCTTTCTGTGACTGTATTTGACAGTTATAGAAGGTGATGTTTTTTAGTAGTGATTCTTCTGTAATTCTACTTATGCTAGTATGCCGATGGGATACGGCTAAACATTCTTGATGGTGCTATATACCCTGAGGTGTCATTTTGGTAGCTTATCCTAGCTCCAAACCTGTTTTGTTAATTATATCTCTATTTGGATCCAATACTAATTATGAATAACTTACAGAAACTATTGCAAAAGGAGCAGCTCTATTACACCAAGAAGGAGCTGGGGAAGTCTATGCTTGCAGCACACATGCTGTTTTCAGGTAATTATCCATTTCTTTGCACAAAGTACGATGCATTTTTTATAACCAGCAGGACAAAGGTGAAGCAATAGTTAGAAGCGACTCATTTACGGTATTCTTTTTGTTCCCAACCAAGGTGATTGAGAGGTTCCCTGAAGGGGTTTCGTCACAATAATGAGTTGATGATCTGAGTTTTACTAAGCTAGCAGATGCGTATTCATCTGATTCCTGCAAGTGATGTGAATTTCCCATTGAAATTTAAGGAATTTGTTTTGACATAATTCCTAGGCATGGCAAAAGTAGTTTACGTGCCTAGTTGACATTTCGGTCTGTTTTTTTAGCACCATTACCAACAATCTGCGCATCATATTGACTAGGCATTGATCCATTGAATTTGTTGCTGATGTTTTCTTCGTTGGGATGCATTGCAGTACTCCTCCAGCAATAGAGAGATTATCAAGTGGACTATTTCAGGAAGTTATTATAACAAGGAAATACCATTTCAGTGGCAGAGAAGGACTACTTTCCACAGCTCACAATCCTATCTGTGGGAAACCTTTTTGGGGAGACTATAAGGCGTGTTCACGATGATTATTGTGCTGTAAGTAGTTTCCTAGAATTATGTTCCAGGAAAAGGGTTTAGCCCTTAGTCTTAATTATCTTCCAAGTAATAATGCATGCATATTTTTCCATTTGCAGGGTGGCTACGAACCATATGCAAGCTTAGGCATTGATTAATGATAGCCTAGTGTACTGCTTGTCATGCTCTCTGCTGTGGTTTGCAGTTGCAACTCATAAAAGACAGGTCAAGATTATGTTGTTACATTGGAGTTCTACAAGTGTTTCACTGTTGTAGAAATATGTGACGCTGTAACACAAGTGTAAATGCTTGAGATCATGTTGCCTTGATGTAAATGAATTTTGATGAATATGAGATGCAAACTTGAGGTGTGCAATTGCTTATGGTGACCTTTACAATAGGAGGATCTAACTAGCCAATGTGAATAAATGATTCAGCAGGTTAAAAATCCCGAAGAAATATGTTATGTTGTTACCATTAATTAAAACATGGAGTAATTACAGAATGAGATGAATAGACGAGGAGAGAAGATTTATATTCAAAATATGCGGAAAGATAGACGTACTTTACTTCAAATATACCCTATTATTTATTCGACTACATTAACAAAAGTACCGCAGAACCTACTCCGCATACCCTATTATTTATTTTATTAACCGACAGAGTTATTCTTACATGAAGATTTAATCTAACCTAATTCAAAATTAAAAAGAAACTCCCTCCAAATTGTTCAAAACTATAAAAATGGAGCTTCAAACTCCGCCCTAAGCTCCAATCATGACCAGATTCGATATCCACCATCGCAAAATATAAGACTAGAGAATTCGCTCCTGCTCTTCTTCTTTCCGTTCTAAAGCTGCTCATCTTTTCCCCTTGCGCACTTTTGTGTGCTAGATTATAAATCCTCTTTGTTTATAGAATCTATAATCTACACTTGAAAAAACATGGAAAACTACACAAGATAAGATAGTTTGATTTATTTTTTCTTTCCCTACGCAGTTAAATCTAACATTAATATTTTACTGTAGCTTATGGGCAAATATTTGCAACCCAATATACTAGTACCATTTTCCATCAATAGACAAAATTTCAAGCCACAATATATTACAATGACAGTCTAGTGCACACATAACAATGCATGTTTCTGCATTAGACTACATGATGAACTTATTCACACCCCACCCCCCACCCACCTCACACATCACACACATTATCAAACAGCATATACACAAACACACTAGACATTTCCTTCGTCACACATACAGGTTCAGATCATGGAACCTGGTCGAACAGATTGTTGCAGTCGATACCCTTGTCCGAGAAGGCTTCCACTAGTCTAGGAATGAGCTTGCCGAGCATTATCTTGAAACCCGCTGAGTTTCCTTCCATATTTTCATGATTAGCATGCTCCCAATTGAATGGATATCCTATCGGAGCTCCTTCCATGTATGCCTTGCAGGCTAGCAAGAAGTCTCTCCCATGGTGACCGAAGTGTTCATCCACAAGTCCTTCAAAATGCTGTACCAATTCCAACCAAATGATGTTAATTTCTCATAAAGATGCTTTATATGCCTTGAATGATGTCAAGTTTTAAGTTTGATATAGTTCGAATTAGGTCCTTCGGAATATGAGGGACAATATATACAACTATTATTTACATGCAATTATATCTACGAAAAATTTCGTTTTTTTTCTTATGACACAATACTAAAATCTGGAGGTTTCGAATCTACCCTTGTGCGATTCCTATTGGAGCATATACTCGGGGGTGGGTGCAGCATGTTGCTCACAATGAAGGTCTAAAAAAAGCATAATAAAATCTACCTTGGGTGGCTTGCGGAGCAGGTGTAGCATGGATCTGCAGCTGACAAGAAAGGTATTTTCATTGTAGCTAACAGAATTCTTTTCGCCTTCTGCTTTGCCGATCTGAGAATCATATCCGGCCTCGTTGAAGTAGGGCCGCTCGTTTAGCACAAGGGCCTGAAGGGAGAGCAGGACTTGCAGAATCGTGGAAGATTCTGGATTCCAGACTTCACTGCCTGACCCAGTCCATGTGTTCAGGAGACTGAGACAAACCTTCCCCGACTCATATAAGTTGGGATTGAGCCGAAGTCCACCAGAGTTGTAGTACACCATCTTCAAAGAAAAATATCACAGTTAACTAAGTGCTGGAACTGATTTTTGAAAGCAATTATAGTTTTGATTATAGCTAAACATGGATGGAAGAGGCTGTTTCATACATTCTGTTTCTGCTGAAAACATAACATGCATAAGATGATTTTGAGAATCATTTGATTATTGCGGAAGCAGATTATACTTCGCTATATGCTTTCACAGACGTTCCGTTTCAAGTTGGGCCACCTATCAGTAATCTTAGCAATCAACTGCCTCGTTAACAACCTCTTATTGATTTTAAATTTTAATCAAATTTTCCTAGATTTCAGCACTTGACACTAAGCATAAGCTATTGCAAACAGTAACATGAAGCGTTTAAATAAATCAGAAGCTAACTGTGCATGGCAATATGAAGCAACTGATAGACAATATCAACCCACAAAACAACAGATAACTGGGTACACAACTTACAGGCGGCTCATTTGGATATTGCTGAGGAAGGCAGATGTCAAAAAAGAACAAGTTGTTATGGTATGGAGTATTATCGGCTCCTCTTATTCCCACTCTGAGTAGGTCCATCCTCTCCTCGTAAACACGTACATATATGCTCTCTGTTAAGATCAAAGAAGATTTATTAACATTCTTTAGACAATTTTATAATAGGGTATCAATAGCATCACAAAGTCAATATGATCAAAAAAGGGTAAAGCGCATGCTCCCCAGACATGTGGGTGTGGGTGTGGATGTGTGGTGCATGCAACCATATTCTTGCATTTCCACGAAAGAGGCTGTTGCCAGGCCTTGAAACCCTGTGTTTATGAGGTCACTAGCGGAACAACCTAATGTTGCTTCAAGGTTCGCCTATGTCCTAACATGGTGCTAGCAAAATATAGTTCTCACCTGGGAGATCTTTCTCTAAAATGCCCCATTCTCGGTGAACCTTCTTGAGCCAGCCTGTTTTCACCTGTACACAAATAAAAGCTAATCTAAAAAATTGGTTCATACACCTTTTTCCTTCAATTTACTAAAATATATTAATACTTACCTGAGTAGACTGCATCCCAGTTCCATCAACAAAGTGGTGGTCCGAGCAATCAGTAACCATATCAAACCGCTTGAACGAATCCAGATGCTTGCTGGCAGATCGCAGCACCGTATTCATGATAGATTCTTTAATCTGTTCCGAAGTCTTCTCAATGGGAATTTCCAAATCACCTCTAACTGCCAATTGCTGATCAAGGTCCAGATTACAAAGCTCCAATACTTCTTCCTCCAGAGAGTTATCAGGTACTTCCGCATCTTCTGATGCGACTTTATATGCTCCAGATAGGGAAGCACTCAAAGATTGAAAAAGGCCTGAAGTGATACTTGTAAGCATGCCTATAGCAGTTTCTGTAAGGGAGGACCTGGAGTCTCTTGTATCTTCACTGTTAAAATTCAACACATCCTGCCAGGAAGTTTCATTTAGAATTCATATAACATTTGCATCTCATACGTATATAATTACTTGTAGGATGATAGTATTGGTCTTACAAGTGTTCTTTGTAATAATTTATTTTTCAATCATCATTACTAAATTTCCTTCTACGTACACAATTTAAGTTCAATGGATCTTCTGAGAAGATTAAAATTTGCATCATGGATGAAGAAACGAGTAGAAGAGATTACTTGAAAGACCACAAGTCGCTAGTTTACCGAATATTAAGATGATAGTTTATTTTCATATTAATTTCATTATGCAGCTATAAATAACTGTGTTATTCCTAAAAGTAGAAAGATGGGGACACGTGTAGAGGGTAATTGAATTCACCTGTACCTGATGGTTCTCCTCCACAAGACGCTCCTCTTGCAATTGCCGAACTGTTTCGTTAGGAAGTACAATAGTAGCTGTTGGGCCTTCACAATTGTCGACCCTACGGATTTCATTTGGTGCAACCTGTTACCACAATATTGAAACACTCAGCAATGTACTTGTAACAAGAAAAAATGTGCATGTACTCCATATCATAAAATAAAAACTTTAAAACTGCACTTCTATCTTACAGAAACATGAGTTCAGAAAAGATAGACAAGTTTGTGCTTTGCAATGAAAGTGACATACCTCAGTGATAGCACCAGTTGCCCACTGAACTTCAATGTTTCCACATTTGAAACCCGCTACAATCCCAAAAAGAGACGAGTAATAGTTGCTTGAAGTTTCAGCCTGATCTTCACCATACTCGATAGTCTTTAGCTCAGCTTCTTTGGTGAGGTTGGCCACGAACTTTCCTGTCCTAATAACTGCCTCACCAAGACAATACGAGAATTCCGGATGCTCAACCAGTTCGTACGCGCTCACAGTTTCTTCTGCCTCTCCTTCCTTCAAGTCTAGGCCATCTGAATTGGACTTGTGCCACTTCACCTTCACAGTTCGTTCCTTTGCGTCCACAGATCTAACGACTCCCCACCTCTCGGAGACGCCATGTGAATCATCATTTGTTCCCTTCTCCACAACAAATGTATCAGGCCAAAAATCATGAGAATCAACTACATTCACTGGGAACAAAAGATGTGAATCTAGTCCTGTTGATTGACTCCCATCCTGCCACTGGACATCAACTTTAGTTTTCGTCTTAGCAATAACAGCTATTTCATGGGAACTAGAACTGTGAGTTCCATTATGTACACACCAATCACCAAGCTGCCAATTTGCATGAGTCAAAGATGACAATAAGGTTAAATCTTTTGAATCCTGCAAAGACGTGGGAGCGGATCCTTTCTCACCAGTTTTAACTGCACAACTAAGCCAATCCACATATACAAGTCCAGCTTCAACACTCAAAACAGTGCCATGATCAAATCTGTCCTTTCTCATACCACATAACCAACGAGTTGATTCCACAGAAGACGACTCGGTCTTAACTCTTTGTCCAGGATAGAAAGGATACTGTGGATCTTCAACTACATCAGGAGATGTAGCAATAATATTCCCGGGACCTGCAGCTGTTATCTGACAGTTTGAGCCGTCATCGAACAAAACAGTCAAGCGATCTACAATTTTATCCACTTTCCCAGCCCAGGCGCCACGGATGACAAAGTCCCCGACTGACATCAAACGTATTTTCTGAAGATTCTTGGAGTTGACATTTTGTATCTTGCGCCCATACATATTCTCCAAGTCAACCGTCAGATGCACATTTACTACTTTACCTGTTTGGCCTAATGGTTCAGAAACCATGCGGACTATGTCGTTGTGCATGAATCCTCTCTCAAACAAGAGAAAATCATCAATCTTCGTGATGGTTTCCTCAAGACTTGAGAAAATGGAACGAGCCTGCCCGCCAAACAGCGAGTTGATGTCATCCTGATCCTCTGAACTCCAGCTCTCGCTGAGACTGTCAACATCACTGAATAATGAATCCATATTGTTTTTTTTCCTAGATTAAATTCTCCAGAAACCGGAGAAGATAATATGCCAAAGGAGATTTGCCCCACTAAAGGGTATGAGTCTATAAGAGACTCGGAATGCCAAAGGAGATTTGCCCAAAAGGGAAAAGTCTATTAAAGACTCGGAATGCCAAAGGAGATTTGCCCAAGACTGGACACCAAAGTTCCACTGGTTTAGGTACAGTAAAAGGAAAACGTTCAGGATAAAGAGGGTTTCCAACGAAATCCCAATCACTGTACAGAAAGAGGATGGGCAACGCAACTTGGGCACTGGGTTGCGTGAACTCAGCCCAACCAGATGAACTTGAATTTGCCAAAGGAGATTTACCCCGAACTATTTTTACTAAATTGCTATAGTACTAACTTGAAAGAAGTTTTCTCTTCTTTCAGTAATTAGTACAATTGCCAAAGGGGATTTGCCCTTGAATGTTGCCAAACTATGTTTAGCTACACCCAGTGCTAGATACGTAATTTTGCATTTGCCTAGTGCAAACTGAAGAATGAAAAGAAACACTGAATGGATGTTGCTGATGGCCCTATAGAATGATTTTTCATGCAATCTACGTAAACTGAGTCACTAACAGAACTGCTGATTGGATCAACGGAATTATGGATTGGCCCAGAGACGCAGCTATATGGGCGAAAACCTGCAGAGAAGTGCTAAGCCGTTAAAATGAGTCAATTGAAGATAACCAAATTACGGAGTTTTACATACAATTTAGTTCAGCCTAATGATTAGGAGTAAAGGATAAAATGAAGGCTGTGTTCCAAGGAAAAGATAGTTGCAGAAATAAACACTTAGTAGTCAAAATATTTTCAAAACATCAATTGATTAAAAGAAAAAAAGGTCTTTCTCAGGGTATCAGGAGGGTTGTTAACGAAACATGAAAGATAAAGAAATAGTCATTAAAAAAAGAAAGAAGGAAAATGATGTTTCAATACTTAGCATATTATACTAGTTCTCTATAATTGACTGCATGAATTGTAACACCTCTAATTGTAACACCTCTGTTATATAACAGTTCCGTATATTTTGGCAAAGAATACAGAGAAATTCTGCAATTTTTTAATCATAAAGTAGTTAAGTTCATAAAGGATAAAGAAGCAACTAGGAATCTCAATAGAAAAACTTATGGAGCTGTTAACCTGATTTCATTTGCACTTTCTGTTGAACATATATTGAAAAATAGCCGTAATCCCTATTCAAAAGCAATTACTGAGTTAAGAAGAAGCTCATATTCAGATAGCTACCGAAATAGTAAGTGCATAGGAGCTAAATTAAAAAATGCTTAATTCATCTATCCTCCATCGAACCATACATGAGCTATATATTCTGTTGTAATTTCATCTCATCTAATTCTAAAAGCTCGAACTGTGAATTCTATTCATTTATATTAATTCTCCAATAAATTCAATTGACAAACAACAAACAACTAAACTCCACCAAATCAAACAAAGATTTCTAACCTAATTACTATTGACATGTCAATAAATCATCCATAGTAGTAATAAACTAAGAAGGAATTAGCATTCAAGTAAAAATTTTTTTAACAATTTCAGCATGTTCATAAAGCTTACCAATTGATGAGCTGAGAATCAGGAAAGAAAGAAGACCTAAAACCCAGAAACACACTCTTTCCGCAGCGACCAAACAGCACCCATATAACCTTGTGATCAGCACAATTCAAAATCCAAGAACAAGAATTTTCCCCCACTTTCTTGTCTCTGGTTCTTTGAACAATAACTTTCCACAATTGCTTGCCCTTTTGCAATGATTAACAAAAAAGAAAAAAGATAAAGATGAGGTTGGAGAATGGAATTCAGAGAGGCCAGCAAGACACTCTCCAAATCCTAACAATCAACCCATTTTTACAGGTTTGAAACATGGCAAAAATGGAAAAGAAGGGAAGGAATATTCTCAAAAGGCGAGTTGTTTGTTGTTGCCTTTTGTGTGAGAAATTGGGTTCATTTTCCAGAGACAGTGAGTGGAGAGGGAATTTGGTAGCTGTTGAAGGCAGTGAGAATGAATGGGATTGTCTGTCTCTCTATATTTTGCAATACCATCAGGAATATACCAGTATCTATCCTAATTCCCAATCCCATTATACATTATACATTACATTACTCTCCTCTATTTTTAGTTGGACTTTTTCTTTTTACAAACCTCATGGGAGATGTTTGGTTCACAATTAATCGTCCATATTAATCGAATCGAACATATTTTCATATTTAACATTGTCATTTTAGTTGACGTAATAGTTATCATTTTTAATTGAGTAACCACTCAATTAAAACTCACAAGCCAATGAGGTCTAGTTCAATTGGTTAGGCTGATGTGCCAGAGGTTATGGGTTCGATTTCTGTTGAGAGCGGGATTGTGTTCTAGTGTATGCTAGCTTGTAATAGATTGAGTAATAACTCTGTAATGATTTAGATATGATATGAATGATATATTAGTAGATTTGATATACTATAATTGTAATAGTGATATTCTTAAAAAAAAATTAAAACTAACAACACTTAAAAAAAACCTATAGAATTTTAATTTTATACCAAAAATAAATTTTCACAACTCAATTAAAATTTAATTAATTAACAGTTATGCCTCAATTAAAATTACTTCAATTAACATTTTGTGCCAAACAACACCGCATATCTTTAACTTCAAACATCATGTGCATAATAAACATGCATTATAATTGCATTAGCTGCATTTATGAAAATGTGATGTTTTTAATTAAATATGATATGTTTGTAATAATATATGTGATGTTTGATTTGGTTTCTGCGATAGACAGCCTCTCGCAAAAGTTGTTCCACTGATTTATACTAATAATGCAATCTTGATTTTCTTATAATTTTGAAACAAGACTTGCTTCATACTGCATGATTTTACGGTTAAACTAAACTATCAAATAAGATTCTTTTTCCGAGTATTTTTTTTTAAAAAATTATCGAAATTATTAGTCAAATCACCTATCTTGTCAACATTTTTGTTTTTTATATATAAAAAAGTACATTTGGTTAACAACAAATGTATTTTTACTAATAACATTAATAATTTTCTTTTAGAGTGTAGGTCTGTACTTATATAAGTTATTTAGAGATTAACTTTTTAGATACTTTGTGTCCTTCTCCATATGTATATTTATAAAGTTTTTAATATATGTTGAACAATACACGTGTATTTTTGTAATTGACAGTTTTAATTTTTATTATTATATTGGATGATTAAAGTTTCTTACGATTATACTCTTCGATAAATCTCCTGAAAAACGATATTTTGCATATTATCCAGAGACGTACTCTATTGTAAATAAAATCGTCAATAATATTAACCAAAATTACTAGTGAGTTGCTTTAGTTACTCCAAAGTTAAAGGTTAATCTCCTATTCAAATCATAAAATTAACAATACGTTTGTAGTCGAGTGGTAAACTGAGACACCTCGTACCCAAGAGGTCACGGGTTTGATCCCCGAAATGGGTGATTTATTTCTCTGTATAGAGAATGATTGAAATGGTAATTAGAGATTTATTAATGATAAAATTTGTCAAATGCTAAGTGTGTGTTTGCAAATGCTTTTACTTGTGCTTTTTTGTCTGCTTCTACTAAAAGTTGATTAAAGTTGATTTTAAGCAAAAGTCAGTAGTGTTTGATATATCATATAAAAAATAGCTTAAAATTGTAAAAGCAGAAGTTTTAGTGTTTGTAAAAATTAATTTAATTAATTGTTTTTAATTGGAAAAAAGCTACTAGTTGCTTGTTAGCGTTAGAAGCGACTATCAATGCTTCCGCTTCCTACAAGCGATTCTGCTTTAGTCCAGAAAAGTTGCAGCAGAAGTTGTAATATAAAACACTAAAAAACTGCTTTTATTACTTAAAAATCACAAAAGTAATTTTTTTAAGCACTTGCAAACACAAGCTAAATATTGTAATTGTAATATTGTATAAAAAAAAACAATAGGGAAAAATTACACTTGTAGTTTACTTTAAGGATGACAAGTTATCCTCCTGAGTAAATCATTTTTGGTTCTTGCGTCTTCTCCAACTTATTCTCCATATTAAATCAAACCGAGATTAATAATTTCATAAACTGAGAGATGTAAATTAGCACCGTATGAGTTTTGGTCCGACTTTACCTTCAAGGGTTAAGGAGTATAAATCATGTTGATATAGATGTTATATTCAAAAGTTGACAAAGTAAATGTATTTGTAAGATCTTGCAAGACAACAAATCAGATGCGATAGCGATTGTTAGTAGAAGAAAAACAATGTACAAACAAAAGTGGATTCTACTCATTATATGAGTCAATAAGGGCTGCCATGAGCCACCATAAGATATTCGATGGAGTATGATAGATATTAGGGTCAATTTTATAAACTACTCCGACAAATTTGTCTAATTACATAAGTTTCAGTGTTCAAAGAATTACAAGGAGACCAAAAGTTGCGATTTCTTAATCACTACTTCCTCCACCCTTGACAAGGTTTCCATTTAATTTTTCTTGATTTTTTGAAACTTTTGTTAGACTACAATATGAAGTGTGTGTTCATATATATGTGTGCGTGCGCACATATAAATATTTATGTATGTATGTATATTGGACCCAAAAAATTTCGAATTCAGAGTCCGCCTTAATTCAATCTACTTTTTGTTTAAAGATCAACTTTTTTATACACTCACCAACTTACGATTACCTTGCAAGACAATGTATTTGATCTACTGGCAATTAAAATTCAATGGATTAAAAATCTAGTTGAATGTTTTTGATGAGGTGACACGATAGTCGCATATATAAATAACCCGGGGATCATTTGGATTTAAGAAATTTGATTCTTCAAGTGTTTTTTTCGAGAATTTCTTCGACATAAAGGCAGAGTATATATCTACGAAATTGTTCTTTACTCATAACCTACCGAAGAAAATTACATGCAAGTACAACAGATTCGTGGATTTGCTCACCAAATTACTTCCAACATCCATCATTTGTGAAGTTGGTCGGGATATTGGAATGCGGCGATTCAAATACTTAACATGTGATGGTTTAATTAATTAGGGTAGCTTGATATTCACTGTACTATTTTTTTTCCCTCAACTAAGTTTTTATTCAATTGATTTTTTCTTAGCAAAGTTTTTTAATGAAGCATTATTCTCACAGCATACAACAATCACCAACCATATTCGTTTGAAGGGAGTGTTATGGATACTAGATAAATATACACAAGTTTGCATTTAGTTAGGTTTGTTATTATACTATATTCTCTTCAACTGCAATTTTCTGAACTGAACTGAATGGAACTGAATTGTAGTATAAAATATAACTAAGCAGAACTGAACTGAATGAGTTTTCAGTTGAATAGAAGAGAGCCTTAGTTTACGAATTATTTGTTCAATATACCCATCCATATATAGGCTATGTTTAGCAAAACTAACTGGAAAGCTAGTGGAAAATGGTAGTTTAGTACAGAAATTTGTTAGGTAATTTAAAAGTGGTTAGCTAAAATGAAAAGCTAACTGGTATTTTGTAAAATGACATAAAAGGGTATTACTCTTATTTTTCTTGTCTTTAACCTTTCTTATAGTATTGTTAGTCTATAGTTTTTTAAATAATAATATATCATATTTTGTCCAATAATTATAATATATATTTAATATACTTTACATCGCCACTTTAATAACATCATCAAAATTATCAGAAGTTGAAAGAAATAACCGTTGGTCATTTGAACTTAGTAATGAAAAAAATCAGTATTTGATGTGTACTACATGTATGCATTTTAAAGGGGTGCGGATACATTAATCCTTATGCTAGTTGCAAAAAAGTACACAAAATGTATAACAAAGGATCCTACATGTATGCATTTTAAAGAGTTTCTTATTTTCTTTATTCTAATTTAGGTTAATATAGGTTAGGGGTATTTTCGGAATGCAAAAGATAAGAAGCTCCATCTTTAAAAAAAAACTATATTGACTAGCTTCTTTTTCCAAATGAATTTAAAGAAGTCAACTCACGAACGAGCTTTTTATTAGTCAATGGTTAAAAAAAGCTCATGGAGCTGGAAAACTAGTGGTAAACAAAGCCATAGTTGAATATTGTTGGGGAATTGGTTGCAAGAGGCAACTAAGTGTGGTTGCAAGAGGCAACCAAGAGAGAGCCAAAATTGTTATGTGTTATAATGTGTTAAGTGGGTAACTTTGAGCAATTAATTATCTAAGTTCCACCACTCGGTTTTGTGTGTTCTTTAGCTCGTTGCGAAGTGGGATGCGCAAGCTTCGTAACGGTATAAGATACGGGAAGTAACCAATTCTAGGTGTGAATGATAAATTGGCTTAAAGTGAGCTAGTTGAGACTTGTTTTTTACAATTGTCCCACATTGGAAACATATGGAAGGAAAGAGTAGTATAAAGGTATGCTTGTGTTTACTCATGGTCACAAGTGTGTGTTGTGGTTATGGCAAAATTTGAACTAGAAAACCCAAGCGAGATGGGATCAAATATGGCTCGCGGGTTTATCTTTTTACCACAATTTTTCACTAAACAAACCTTTTGGCCTTCCAGAAATTTTCCAGATTGTTCCACTTAAATGTGAAGAGGTAACCTCCCCACTAACACAGGTTGCATTACTCTGAGCTTAAATGTTGCAGCATCAATTTGGCTACTATTGGTGAGAGCTGTTACGTTTTTTTTTTCTACAGCTATATATACCCCTCCCTCACTTGACAAACACACACCAGAAATTCTTCACCACAGATATCCGAGTGTTCTTCACCACAGAAGTTCGACAGAGCTTTTGCTGCTGAGCTTCCAGTAGTTGCTGAGATTGGACGTTGTACCTTGGGAGCTAATTGTCCGAGGAAGGCCTGAAGCTTACTAAAGGCGGACAAATTTAGCTTAAGGGGAAGTGGTCTCACTACTGACTCGTCCAGGATTAAATTCGAACCTGTGTTTTATTTTTTGTTTGTGTAATCAAGTTTCAGTAAGTGTTAACAGTTTTTATTCCTGTGCTGTTGTCATATATTTTTTCATACTGACCTTTGTTGCAGCTAAACTGATAATCGGAACCAACAATCTTAAGCTAAATCTCTTTTTGTTTTATTATCCGGTTACTAACTTTCTCTGTTTTTGTGTAGTAACAATGACTACTGATGGAAACTCAACCAACACTGCTCCCGGAAACAATGGTTCCGGAAATGTTCCTCCTACCGGTGCTGAGACCGTGATTCAAGTGCCTTTCCAGTCTGGCCAAATGCCTCCACGTCCTATCCAGTTTGGTCAGTTTGATAAACCGGAAAAGTTTAAGGGAGGAAATATTTTAAACTGTGGAAAGAAAAAATGCTTTTTTACCTTACTGCCTCCCAACTTGTCCGGTTTATCAATGAGGACAAACCTGAGGTGGATCCGACTGATCCTAATACCAAGGAAACGTGCAAAGTGTGGGAATCCAGCGACTATATGTGTCGCCACATTATACTTCTGAGTCTTGATGATTCCTTGTATCAAATTTTTTATGAGAAAAAGAATGCAAAAGAACTTTGGGAATCACTACTCAAGAAGTATAATGTGGAAGATGCTGGCTCTAAGAAATTTGTTGCTGCACGTTTTCATGATTATAGGATGGTGGATGCCAAGCCTGTGCTTGAGCAAGCTGAAGAGCTTCAAAGGATCTATCATGACTTGGCCGCTGAGGGCATAGCGATAATGATCCCCTACAAGTCGCGTTGATGATAGAGAAGCTTCCTCCTTGGGATGATTTCAAGCACTACCTGAAACATAAGAATAAAGAAATGACACTTAAAGACTTGATCCTAAAGCTGAGAATTGAAAGTGATGTGAGAAAGGCTGCCAAGAAGCCATTTGCTAATGTTTCTAAGGCTAATGTTGTTGAGGCTGAAAGCTCTCGAGGAGCTAAGAGAAGGCGTAATGACCCCAAGACTTCGCCCAAACCGTATGGGTCAGATTGCTTTGTATGTGGTAAGCAAGGCCACAAGGCTAAAAATTGTAACGATCGTGCTAATAACAGTCGTAGTAACAATCGTAACAACAACAACAACAACAACAACAACAGAAACCAAAGGAACAATAGGAATTGTAATAATAACCGTAATGCTAATGGTAATAATAACATAAGAGGTGGTCAAGCTAATGTAGCTGAGGCCGGTAGTTTGGGTATTACCCAAGGAACGGAGGAAATGCATATAAGTGTTGTTGTTTCCGAAGTGAACTTTATTGGGGGAAACTCCATGGATTGTGGATGGATACTGGGGCCACTCGACACATTTGTGCTAACAAATGTATGTTCAAGACTTATCAACCTCTAACTAATGAGGTGTGCTACATGGAAAACTCTGATGTGGCAAAGGTTGCTGGAAAGGGTACTGTGGCCCTTAAGCTAACATCTGGGAAGGAGTTGAATCTGACTGAAGTACTCCATGTGCCTGAGATCCGCAAGAATCTGATCTCTGGATCTATGCTGAACAAGAAGGGTTTCCGTCAGTGCTTTGAGGCTGACAAATTTATCCTTACCAAGGATGGCTCCTACATAGGACAAGGTTACTTTTGTGATAATTTGTTTAAGATGGTTGCTACTACTGTAATTCCTAGTACTGAGCCTTATGGTGCAAATGTAACTGAGGCTTCCACTAGCTCAGGTGGAAAGAATGTTGCCCAAGAGGCTAATGAGTATGTTAAATTTGCTTACTTGCCTGATTCTTTTAATTTATGGCTTGGTAGACTAGGTCATGTGAATCGTAAAAATTTACAAAAATTAATATCACTTGACCTACTACCCAAATTTAATATTGATAAACAATACAAGTGTGAGACTTGTGTCGAAGCGAAGTTAGCAAAAGCATCCTTTCGTTCTATTGAGAGAAGCTCGGAGCCATTGGATTTGGTACATACTGATATTTGTGACTTAAAGTATGTCCAATCGCGATGTGGTAAAAGTTACTTCATCACTTTTATCGATGACTGCACAAGATATTGCTATGTTTACTTAATCAGAAGTAAAGACGAAGCAATTGACATGTTTGTGCATTATAAGAATGAAGTTGAAAATCAACTTGGTAAGAAGATTAAAATGTTGAGGAGCGATAGAGGTGGAGAGTATGAGTCTCCATTTGCTCAGTTATGTGCTGAAAATGGAATCATTCATCAAACAACTGCTCCTTACTCCCCTCAACAAAACGGAATTGCTGAGAGGAAGAATAGGACACTCAAAGAGATGATGAATTCATTATTGCTTGGTTCCGGGGGCACCCCAAATTTTTTTTTGGGGAGCTTTGCTTTCCTCAAATTACATCCTAAACAGGCTACCGCATAAAAAGCTAGACAAAACACCTTATGAATTATGGAAAGGTCATGTACCTTCTTATAAATAAATTCCTTAAAGTGTGGGGGTGTCTAGCAAAGGTTCCTATTCATCCTCCCAAAAGGACTCGGATTGGACCTAAAACACTAGATTGCGTGTTTATAGGATATGCTCAAGATAGTAGTGCATATAGATTTCTGATTCACAAATCAGATAATTCTGAGATATATTAATACTATTATTGAAGCAAGAGATGCTTCTTTCTTTGAGGGGGTTTCTCCCTACATTGATCGGTCTACTATTATTGACTCGAAGATCAATAAAGAAGCGACTAATGTGGGGGAGGCGAATCCTCAAAAGGAAGTAGAAGAACCTAGACGTAGCAAGAGGGCTAGGACAACAAAAATTTTTGGTCCGGATTTTCTAACCTACATGGTAGATAAGGATCCGATCTCCTACAAAGAGGCTATCTCATCAGTAGATTCTGATCTTTGGAAAGAGGCGATTGATAGTGAGATGAATTCGATTCTGCAGAATCATACATGGGAACTTGTGGATCTTCCACCTGGTTCTAAACCACTAGGTCATAAGTGGATCTTCAAGAGGAAGATGAAACCAGATGGTTCCGTGGATAAATACAAAGCAAGACTTGTAGTTAAGGGATACAAGCAAACAGAGGGTGTTGATTACTTTGACACGTATGCTCATGTATCTAGAAAGACATCCATTAGATTATTCATTGCTTTTGCAGCATTGTTTAATCTTGAGATTCATCAGATGGATGTAAAAATAGCTTTCCTCAATGGAGAACTTGAGGAAGAAATCTACATTGAACAACCCAAAGGGTATGTGGTTCCCGGGAAAGAAAAACAAGTGTGTAGACTTGTTAAGTCTTTGTATGGATTAAAACAAGCTCCTAAACAATGGCATGAGAAATTTGATAGTGTTATGCTTCCAAATGGGTTTAGGATAAATCAATGTGACAAGTGTGTCTACGTAAAGGGAGATGACAAATACTATGTCATAGTGTGCTTATACGTGGATGATATGATAATCATTGGCAACAATGATAACATCATAACTACTAAGAGAATGTTGTCACGGAATTTTGATATGAAGGACATGGGTCTAGCCGATGTCATACTTGGAATGAAAATTTCCAAAACGGATGTGGGATACTCACTTTCGCAAAGTCATTATGTTGAAAAGGTTCTTGAGAAGTTTGATAAAGACATTAATGAGATTGTCGGAACTCCTATGGAGGTGGTGTCAAAGCTCTGCAAGAATAGGGGAGAAAGTGTGGGGCAACTTGAGTATTCTAGGATTATAGGCAGTCTAATGTACCTCATGGACTGTACTAGACCAGATATCGCTAACTCAGTGAATAAGTTAGCCCGATATACGAGTAACCCGAATCATGAACATTGGAAAGCAGTAGTTAGAGTCCTTAGATATTTAAGGTGCACGGCCAACTATGGGCTACATTTTACGAGATATCCAGCTGTGCTTGAAGGGTATTGTGATGCGAATTGGATTACGGGTTCCTCGACAGTGAAATCCACGAGTGGGTATATTTTCACAATCGGTGGAGCAGCGATTTCTTGGAAATCTTGCAAACAAACCTACATTGCACGATCAACTATGGAATCTGAATTCATAGCGTTGGATCTTGCAGCAGAAGAGGCCGATTGGTTACGGAGTTTCTTGGAAGACACTCCTATGTGGACAAAACCTATGCCTCCAATTAGCTTGAACTGTGACAGTATGTCTGCTATTGGACGAGCAAGGAATAATGTGTATAATGGGAAGTCTCCACATATTCATAGGAGACATAAATCTGTGAAGAAACTATTAAAAACGGGAGTTATAGCTTTGGAGTTTGTAAGATCCAAAGATAATATTGCGGACCCATTAACTAAAGGTCTTACTAGAGACCGTGTGGAGGAATCATCGAGGGGAATGGGGTTAAAGCCCATTAAATGATTACCACCCATGATGGCAACCCTACCTGAATTGTAAACCCCAATTTGCAGGTTCAAAGGGACAACCGAATTGTGGGGGGATCGACCAAAGCACTCGGAAAATAGAGTTCCCTACCTATTCCTATGATGAAAGAGTGATAGACCTGTACAGTGGAGGATAAGCGAAAGCTTTTAAAGATCCTTATACGTTAAGTTGATAACGTGGGGTATGACAGGATACTTCTAATGAGAGATCACCAATGTCGAACGTGAAGGGGCCGCTTCTATGAGATGATAGTCAGGGCTAAATCTCTAGAGCGTTCGGTGAAAGTTTCCAAGGCAGTCCAGGGCCAAAATGGACAACAACGAAAGGACCTATGTGGTGTAGAGGAAATCGTTGTGTGTATATCATTGTCTTGTTACACACAAAAGCCGAAAATTTCAAGGCATCGCATCCACTTGTTGGCAAGTGTATCCGATGGTATTTCACTAGGGAAGGTTCAAGGCTAACAACCACCTTTCCCGATGCAACGTTTTTCTCGAAGAACTCTCGAACTTGCATTGATAGGCTGCATTTGCATTCACCAGCCAATTGTCTCATTCATGTGGGGGATTGTTGGGGAATTGGTTGCAAGAGGCAACTAAGTGTGGTTGCAAGAGGCAACCAAGAGAGAGCCAAAATTGTTATGTGTTATAATGTGTTAAGTGGGTAACTTTGAGCAATTAATTATCTAAGTTCCACCACTCGGTTTTGTGTGTTCTTTAGCTTGTTGCGAAGTGGGATGCGCAAGCTTCGTAACGGTATAAGATACGGGAAGTAACCAATTCTAGGTGTGAATGATAAATTAGCTTAAAGTGAGCTAGTTGAGACTTGTTTTTTACACAATTGTCCCACATTGGAAACATATGGAAGGAAAGAGTAGTATAAAGGTATGCTTGTGTTTACTCATGGTCACAAGTGTGTGTTGTGGTTATGGCAAACCTCCTACAGCAAGTCTTGTCTTGGGGAGGGGGTGGTTGAGAAAAATTTGAACTAGAAAACCCAAGTGAGATGGGATCAAATATGGCCCGCGGGTTTATCTTTTTACCACAATTTTTCACTAAACAAACCTTTTGGCCTTCCAGAAATTTTCCAGATTGTTCCACTTAATTTTCCAGAAATTTTCACTAACAGGCTGCATTACTCTGAGCTTAAATGTTGCAGCATCAATTTGGCTACTAATGGTGAGAGCTGTTACGTTTTTTTTTTCTACAGCTATATATACCCCTCCCTCACTTGACAAACACACACCAGAAATTCTTCTTCTCTTCTCTTCTCTGTTTTCTTTCTGCACTTTAGATATTCGAGTGTTCTTCACCATAGAAGTTCGACAAAGCTTCTGCTGCTGAGCTTCCAGTAGTTGCTGAGATTGGACGTTGTACCTTGGGAGCTAATTGTCCGAGGAAGGCCTGAAGCTTACTAAAGGCGGACAAATTTAGCTTAAGGGGAAGTGGTCTCACTACTGACTCGTCTAGGATTAAATCCGAACCTGTGTTTTATTTTTTGTTTGTGTAATCAAGTTTCAGTAAGTGTTAACAGTTTTTATTCATATGTTGTTGTCATATATTTTTTCATACTGACCTTTGGTGCAGCTAAACTGATAATCGGAACCAACAAATTTTTCATAGATTCACTCCACATATATTTTCAACTTGTAGCTCATTAAACAAGTAGAATAACGTTATCTTCATTGAAGTTAATTGCACAACGGTATTGCAATTTTTACGGTATAAATTTAATCTCATCAACAACTTCCAAGTTAATTCCAGTTAGAAATGGACACGTAGTTAACGGCACGCCGTCCACTAGCGACACGATCCATTTGTCAGCCCAGATGGTCGTAGATAGTGCCATAGTGGCACCAGCCTCAGTGCCCCACCACCACAGGGTCAACCCAAAAGCCGGACCACTCATTATGGCCCATATTGTTCTTCATCTAATCTAATTGATCTAATTTAATGGCACCTAGCTAGCTATAAAGTGTTGCTGATTAATTATTAGTATTCCCTCCGTCCCGAAGAACTTTATACATTACGGTTAGCGTGCAGTTTTATGCGAAAAGTTAAAGTAATGATATAATATAGAAAATGTGGGAAAAGGTGTACTTTTAGTGGCAAAATGTATAATTTGAGTGTAAAGTTGAGATTGTTTATTATTTATTGGGTGTGGGGTAGCTTCCTTTTTTGGTAATGTATGAAGTTATGTGGGACGGTTAAAAATGGCAAATGTATTAAGTTCTGCGGGACGGAGGGAGTAGTATTTTTTTATTATGAATGAGGGTAAGATTTCACTCAGAGTTATTCCGCACTCGAACTTTAATAATTTCGAGGATGCTTTTATAATGTTTTTAAAATTTAAAGATTTTTAATACACATTTTTATACGTATACTAAATTAAGTGTTAGGCTCTATTCTTTTCATATGAAAACTTATTAATTTCATATTCGCTTACATTGATTTAGTTACCTTAGTAGTTTTTATCTTTGGTATAATTCATTCAATTCGATTTCATTTGATTCGGATCGGTTATTCATTACATTGATTTTATTCGATTAAGAAGAGAAGTAGTCTTACTTATCTAGCTCGATAGTTTAATTTAAGTAACTACTATCAATTAGTAAATGAAAAAATACTTAATACTGCACGAGTAGGAAGGAGATAAACAGTAGGGTGAGAACTGAGAAGGAATAGTAGAAATAGAACACGATATTATGAGTAATTCCATTTCCATTAGCCAGAATTGAAAAGGAAGCAACTGATGACCCTTCAAAAAGCACTATGAATTATGAAAGACATGCATGTGTTTTTTTTACCAATGAAAGTGACCATGTCCTAACTATTTCTTAATCTTTTCCCACTATCAATTCATGACTCGTCTAAAATATTTTTCCATTTTTATTTTGCTTTTCTGTAGCTGCTCAATTTGTCCTCTTTCTTTTACTTTGGTGGTTTACACTTTACAAAGTGATAATTCATACACCACTTCTCTTTCGCTAGTGTTAATTAAGAATGAATTATAATTTGGTTCCAAGTTGTTTCCTCCTTGATACTTTTTGTTTTTGTTTAGACGATTTGGGAATCTAGTTGTAGTCGACCAACTAATTTAAAATGCCTACTTCTAACACTTTCTAATTGGGGGATTATTCCGGACTTCACTATCCACCATGTATCTTACGGAAATCAAAACTCATTTGTTCCGATATTAAAAACGTAGAGATGTCTAACCGTTACATGCCAAGATAGCATTCCCTTGCATCAAATATTTTTAATCCTTTAAGGCATGCAACGAGAAATTCAACTCGTGTTGAACAAGATGTGTTAAAATATTTTTAGATTTGAGAAACTGAACGGATTGTGGGTTTAGAAAACTATAAAATTTATGTATAATTTTCTTTATTCGAGTTTTTATATTTAAGTATATTACGTATAAAAAACTTTTATACTGGGTGCAGCGGAGATCTAGACTCCGGCACCGCTACTCCCCTGAGGATGCTCGAATCTTAATAGATATGTTGAACTTTAGTTGTGACTGATGTTTGCACCTTTTTATTATGAGTGAGAGGGAAAATTGTACCACGTTTTGAATGGATTATCTATGTAAGCTCAAGAATCAAGTAGTAGTTGAACAATTAAGTTCCCAAATGTGGGCATCATATCATGTCGGATAAGCACATTATATAAACATGCATGCACTTTTCCATATCCTGATGCCTTCCTTTTCTTTCTCAAGTATCCATCCAACCATCCACAAATAAATATATATATATATATATATATATATATATATATATAGCACAAGGGTCTAAACATCACCAGATTAATTCAGTCCTACGTAGAATTTCATGGAATTAGTTGTATTTTAGTCAGTATATATATTTCATTGTTATTTTTTATATGTTGATTACATATATAGTTTTTATTCAATCTTATATAACTTCATCTATAAAAATCCGAAAAATATTTTGAACATAGACAAGACGAATCCATAGACACCAGTCTTGAATATAATTTGTTTTTGGTATATTGGCTGCGTATATAGTTTTTATTGAATGTCAAATTTTTATCTACAAAACTCCGAAAAATACTTTGAACACAATTCACGTTAAACGCAAGCTCTATGATTACCATTTTGATTAACCAGTATTTTTTGGGGCTCTAAATTACTACATTTATGTGTGTAATTGAGCCATTTCATATAATAAAAAAGTTAACATAATTAATAAATGAGTGATTCTCCTAAGAAATCTCTCTTAAAGAGAGACATAAAATACCAACTTACAATAATTATAAAACTACCCCAAACCAAAAGCAAACTACTTAAATCTTTAAAAATCGGTAATAAGCCGGGTCAAAATACTTAACTCTGCGCTCTGCCTGACAACAGGCGTTAGAATTAACCTGTTTATTTTGATTAAATATAAAAATATTGGTAATTATAAAAAATATAATTATTTTTTGGAAAAAAATTAGAGGATAAATTTGGGTGTTTTGATTAATATTTGTATTTTTTAATTTAAATACTCATAAGGAGAAAGGGCGATCACAAGTGATAGGGCAACCGCCTAGTCGCCTTTGGCGATTTGATATGGACCGTTAGATAAAAAATCTAATGGTGCATAATCAATTGCCTGTTGTCAGGCAGGGCGAAGTCTGCCTGACCGTAGAAGAGCCCGTCCTAGATTATGTGTCTAATGTTCTCACTCATTCTGTCAATGTTTCTGGAAATGCTTGTAATTAATGTTTCAATAAGTGCATGAAAACTTAAAACCCTAATGTTCAGAATCATGACATTATTGTCCTAGACTATATGTAATGTTCTCCGTCATTCTTTTAATGTTTTCGGGAAACGCATGTAATGTTTCTGGAAGTGCATGAAAACTTAAAAGCCTAATGTTCAGATTCATGTCATTACTGTCCAAATTTTATATGTAATGTTCTCAGTCATCTCTACAATGTTTAAAATGTTCAATATTATGCTTCTAATGTTCTCAATGATGTGTGTAATGTCCTGGTTGTTTTATTGGTTTTATGTGATGATTTATGTATTGTTTGTGAATCTTTTAAGTACAACCTCTAACAGAAATAGTATGAATGTAATTTTTAGTATGATGTATGTTATGTTTCTGGTGATGTCTGTAAGATTTATGCTAATGCATGTAATGTTCTTTGCACAGATAAATGTGGAGTTGAAGTTGATATGAGCCTTGCTGGCAGTTTTGAATTGACGGCCAAATATGTAGATAAATTGCATAATATGTATAGAAATCTCTACTGTATTTGAAAACAAATCCCAAACAAGCATATGTAATGAATATATGATGTCTTTATTCAAGTAATATTCTTACATATTTATGCAATGTTCTCAAGCATGAATGTAATGTTCTCAAGTATTTGGGTAATCCTTGAATTAGTAAAATCACATAGCAAAACTGGGTATATAGTATACAAAGAAACTGGTTGCATGCGAATTATTAGATGAATAACTGGTTGCATAAAAATTACTAGATGAATAAGCTGTTCGAAATTGGATACACGATACTAGAAACATTACAAGGATCATTAGAACTATTACAAAGATTAGTAGGAATATTAAATGTATCTATGTAAAGAAAACAATGATCATCTCGACAGAGTCAGATCTCGCGGGTCTTGATCGGTAACCCATCCTGGATCCACGAAATTTAGAAACACAACGGTAATAATGGGGAATAAAACACCAACATTACAAGGATCGGTAGAAATATTACAAGGATTATTAGAAACATTACAAGAATCATTAGAAACATTACAAAGATTTAATGTCATCATCAGTTTTTTTGTAAAAATATTGGTGGATGACCCGAGATCTGCGATACTTACTAAAATCCGACCCAAAGAATCCGTATAAATTTTAAAAATCATGGTAAATTGCAAATTGCAAACTAATCCGTCCTTTTAGTCTCTCCATGAACTTGGTCTTTACTAAGGCTTTGTGTTAATAAATTCATATAAAAGGGATAAATTTATATCAATGAGATTCGAACCCTGCACGTTCTACTTAAAAAATTTAATGTACACACAATGAAATTGAATGAGTATGATGGATGGACGAAATTAAAATTTACTACTAAAAAGATTAGTCGGATTTGTTAGATGTGGCTTATTATACTACTTTAACAATAATATAATTTAAATTATCCCTACCTTTGGATGATCAATTCTCTTTTTTATTTCAAAGCATTTGTAGCCGAGTGGCAAGCTGAGACACCCCGTACCCAAGAGGTCACGGGTTCGATCTCTGAAATTGGTGATTTATTTCTCTGTATGGAGAATGATTGAAATGGTGATTAGAAATTTATTGATGATAAAATTTGTCTAAGGCTATAATATTGTATCTCAAAAAAAAAAATCTCTTTTTTATTCGTTCCATTTTCAACTTCTCGTATAAGCATGTAGCTGGAATCAGGGGCGGACCTAGGGGGCAGGGGGCGTTCGCCCCCCTTAAAATTTGGAAAAAAAAAATTTATAGGTAATATTTTCGAAAATTTTGAATTTGGCCCCCCTTTAACCCTCGGAAAAACCTCATATATGTAATTTCGCCCCCCGATGTCGAAATCCTAGGTCCGCCCTGGCTGGAATATTCATATGACTTGTTAAAACGACCTTGTCTGCAGATTAATTTTAGCTGATCTCACTTTCTGGTACAACGAAGCTCGAAAACGCAAGATAGTACTTGTAGAAATTAACTTTACGTAAATAAATGGCATGTGATTAGACAAACTAAAGAGAACTAATAATGCCTAGCCAAACGTAACGGAGATAAAGGGTTCACTTTAGTACATTATTAATGGAACCAAAGCCAAAACAGATCGATGATGTTATAGTGGAGCAACTATTAATATGACAAAGAAAACCATAACTAACATTAATATACTAATTATTCTTTTCTTTTCAACTAGAAGTTGGAGCACTCAAAAAAAAAAAAAAAAAAAAAGCGCTTTTGGAAAGTGATTATGTGCGCGTAGAGAACAGAACAGGCGCCACTAAAACCACCATTCTTTTATTAAATCAATGTTCTTGGATATGATTGAAGTTGATTGCATTTTTAGATTTATAACCAAATTCAATTATACGTTGACACTAAAACATACCATGAAGTAGCTTCTTGTTCCAGTAGCTAATAAAGAATAAATTAGTTCAATTATACGTATTTGAATAATCAAATTCAATTATACGTAACTTTTTGTTCAAGTAGTCGACATGTTGCGAACTTACGTATTTGAATCATCTATTGTAACTTAAACTTTCTTTCCGTACAGACAGGTTGAACATTTCCATCTTTGGGTTTCCCTAGTACACTAAGAGTACATCATTCGTTAACACATGCTTTAAAATCTAGTGTCGTGTGAGCTAATAAAACATGTAATGCTGGTTTGATAATGTGTTCAAGTCGAGTTCGAGCTTAACTTGGTACTTATTGAATAAAACCGAGCCGTTGATACTTGACTTGACTATGTTTCATATTTTATATAACGATTTATTCGAGTTCGAGCCTAATTATGGTGACTCGAACTCAAACTCAGAAAATTAATTTGATACGTTAACAAGCCGAACTCGAGTAATGAATTACTAGCTCGAATCTAACTTACTAATTTTAAGCTAGTCTAAAGCACTAAAAATATGGCCATCAGTGTAAGATAGCGATGTTTCTAGGTGCAATGTGTGTATTAGTGAGATAATTAACGGAGGGCCATAACAGAACAGTACTAGACTACCAATTGTGGATAAGTGACTGAGCAATATCATATCATATTGATAAAGCTCAAGACATGATGATGATGATGAATTGGTGCTTCAAAGATTTACACCATGCACTTTAAATTTTAAGACAGACTTGTAAACAGATATAGTCATATAGATAATACCACGTTTTATACTTGACAAAAGGGAGCAATATGGTGATGATCATGATGAACCATCGATCTTTCACAGTCTCAACTCTCAACTGTGTACACAGATAAGTAGGACACTGCTGTCTTTGTAGTGTGAGACTCAGAGGGGGAAGCAAATACTTGAAAAAACGTAAAACACCCTCGTATAGTCATATATAGATACTATCAAGAATAAATCAGAGTCATAGCTCAAATTTCATGATTTAAGGTTAGGCTAAATAGCTGCAGCCGGTCCCCTTAGGTTACTTTTAATTACCGAAGGCGATTCTACATAGTGTCATGTCGTCTTGATGCCTTGCACACATCCATGGCCCCATGACAAGATCCTCTTAGAACCCGGTACCGTCTATCCTTAACTTTGCTAATGTATGGTTATCCTACGTGCTTGCATAATGATGCTTACGGCCTACTTCGGATATATCTCGCCCGCCTCGATTCTTGGTGACTCTCCACAAGAGGAGTCATGTATAGCAATATGTTGCTGCACCACATGTGGGCTTGGGCCTTGTGGATGGACTTGGCTATGTAATAAAAAATGGGCATAATTTATTTTTTTTAAGTCAAAGAAGTAAAAGCTTATTTGGCAAGCGATTATAATCGTAAAAATCAAGTTAAAATAGATGTTTTTAAGTGTTTTTAATTAACTAAGTTTTGACGATTTTGATCGCTTGCTAAACAAGCACTTAATCACTAACGCGGTCTAGTAATGGCAGTATGGCACCAGCAGGTACTTAGCAGACATGCCATATGCAATATATTGAATGGTGTGAAATTATTGTTAGACTTAGCTAGCATCATGATCGTCCACATCTGACATGAGATGAAGCTGTATCAAGACTTATTAACATGTTATAAATTCGTTTGCAGCAACAGCAAATATTCAAATCTCACCAAACAGGAAACAGCTATATATGTAAAAGCAAGGGAGACCCAACACCTGTAACTCTCTTAACTTGTAAAGGTAATGCCCATGTGATCGAACTCATCCACAATGAAAAATATGTCTTCTCACAACACCTTCACCAGCTTCCCGTTTACTATTTTGTTTAGAAAATCTGTTGACTCCAATTTATTTTATACAAACTCGTCAGAATTAACATCACATGTCACATCTTCATCTGAAAAGCTGATCTTACTATCTCTTCCAAGAACTTTATGCATTAATTTTAAGTGAAAAAGTTGAACTAAGAATAAAAGCAAAAAATATGGGGAGAAAAGGTAAAACTTTAGTTGTGAAATGGTGTATAATTTGTATATTAAAGTAAAATTGTTTATTTGTTGGGTGTGGGACATATTTTTTTAGTACGACTAAAAATGAAGTACCAGGAGGTTTACGTACCTCACTATTTAGGTAAACAAAAACTACTATTACTATTCATGTAAAATTATAAAAACACTCGCATAACCCAAAACCAACGCATTGAATTTCACCAAAAATGAATAAAATAGATATAACATTGGAGCAAAATAATAACGCTAAAAAACTTATAAGAAAATGATAATGTAACTACATATCTCATCTTGCACAGCTCCCAGCCCCTAAAGGGAAGGAACAATAAATTTCAAGAATCTAACCTAGACAAAATTTGAATTTGTATTGGCTTCTGTACTGTCAATAATGATTTTCCGGTGACGTCTGGATCTCCGCTCTTTCCCGCGTCTTGTTGTGACATTCTTCACCGGATTACTATGTACGATTTTCTGGCTGTTGTCTGTTACGATTGGTGGTGGTAATGGTAAAGGAGGGGGGTGTGCAACACCAGGTGGAGGGGGAGACATGCCATCCTTTGTACCCCTATGGTAACCCTGCAGAACCAGTACAGTAAGTTACAACATTCGACCAAAAGAAGCTCCGGATGGTTGAGCAGGCAAGTGTTAGTTGCAGCAAGAAATGCATATCAGTTATATAACAATAGCATAATGACGCAAATCCTGTATCAGTGAACTCCATCACATATTTAGCGAGTGTTTGCAATAGCTTCTCTTATAGTGAAGTAGATAAACGTGTCCTGCAGGTGTTTGCCAAAAGTAACGTAGAAGCATTTTGTATAATCAGTAAATCAGCTTGTGCTATAAATAAACAAAACCTAAGTTCTCAAAATCAGCATTTGCAGATTATTGCAGAAGCAGAATCCATAAGCAGCTTTCAAACACTCCAGTAACACTTGCAAACACTCCATGATATTGGCTGCCTTCTACATGACGATCATGGAGTTTATCGTTTCACCAACCTTTTTTTATCGCGAATTTGATTCACAAGAATTAAGATTTAAGAAATATGGTACAATCGGGAAGAGATGTATTGGACAGTTTCGAGATATTTGTGCTCTCTCCACATTTCCATTTATTTCATATACGCACCGACTTAAAGGATTTTACTTGATGAAACACGAAAAAAGCAAAGAAAAAAAGCAAAGACGGCAGGGGGTATACATAAAAATTACCTGGATAACAAAATTGCGCCTTTCACAGTCCAGGAACATGTTGATAGTGTAATTAGTCTTTGAATGGATCTTGTCTCTGACAGTGGAAAAACTTATCTGGTCTCTGGACGTAAAACGGTCCACTTCATTAAACCAAAGACAGGTAAAGAGATTGGAGATTGGAATGTGCTCCCTGACAATAACACACCCTTCAGGAACATCTGGATACCACAACATTAACAGCAGTTGTCAAACTATGTGATGCAAAAGAGTAGAACAAAATTAGCAATATAACACATAACAGAAAGAAGAATATTGGTGCACAATCGTACCGCTAGTAATTGGCAATTTTTCCTCAGAATATGGTGTTAAGCCCTCCTTTTTATAAAAATCGATCTGGAAATCAATCGAAGCATTGTCGTACTTGTTGGCTGCCTTGTTAGCTTCTGCTTCTACAAACACATCAAATCGCCTGTAATGCCTAGATATCGCAAAGCTCGCATTTTGCCTCCATAGAAATCTGAAGAACAGGAAACAAACATCGCATAAAAAATATATCTAAAAGTGGAACGTATTTATAGATAGACAAACATGCAGGAATATAAACTGAAATTTTGGCATAAGTATTTTATCACGTCTCCCGAAACATCAAAGTATAAGCTATCCACAGTTCCAGAATATGCTCTCAAGCCCTCGAAACATTTTCACGGAGGATGGTAAACATCAGTTTGATGTTTAACTTACCATAAAGAAGAGTGATGTCACCCGCAGGCTTTATGCTGACATCAAATATATAAAAAGATGTTCCACACCCGAGAACCAAAATGATAAGTTTCAAATACAAGATAGAAGTACATGTGAGACGAGCCATTCCAGTTATTCCAGAAAACGAAAGTTAATATCATGAATTGTAGGCTGGAACCTCGTGTGAGTGATTTAGTGGTGGGGGTTCAATATAAAGTGTTCTGTGAGTTTAGAATAAAAAGTGTTGTGTTGATTTTGATGTTACTCTACCTTCAATCCCACTCAACTTCACAGTTTGTATGTTATGCTGGAATAGTTGGAATACTATGACAATATATCGGAAAACGGCCAAGCATAATATTCAATACGAAACATTATGTGGCGTCTTCAACATCACATAACAAGAACTATTCAGGAAACCACAAAGCGCATCATATCCCATACACTTGCATAAGACCAGTATCCAAAAGACTGACTACAATCACCAAAGTCTCAAAGAATTCAATAGAAAAGTGCCCGCGAAGTAATTGACGCCTGAAACTGAAACACATTATGTAATATAATCTCTTGGTCAAATCTGGTCACTGTAACTCAAGTCTGATTATAGTATATCAACCTATCATTTTGATTGTGTTATACTTCTGTGAGTGTAAATCAACAATTGGGTCAAATCTGGTCATTGTACTCCTGATATGTATGTACATGAATGTTCATCTACAAATATCGCCATTCAATATAATTTGAACTAGTACATCACTCAAAAGATTAGGGATAAAAACACCCATGCTTGTGTATAAACAGGGTGCCGACTGGTATAACAAAGAACAAGATCTAGTCGGTTAAATTGTAAATGGACTTCTATGGTCAACTTAGGTGGGGAATTCGACCAGCGTTAGACTTATATGGAGACATACTTTGTCTGAATAGTGACCAGCATTAGACTTAGAACGTAGACATATTTATAATGGAGAAACCATGTCTAGTATTACTTGTACCAAGTTAAATCTACTTTTCCCGGATTTTAACACAATTAGAGAATGTGTGCAGGTCCCTTCTTTGGAGTGGGGCTGAGAAGATAACTAAGAGAGCTCCTGTGGCTTTGGAGAAAGTAGGTGAACCTAAACTGCTGAAGGATTAAACATGGGTTTCTCTGATTGAATGGAACAAGGCCACTATTTCTAAGTTGACAAGTTATGGGTTTGACGGGTGCGTACTTATTATATTAAAGGGGAGCCAGTGATATCAACCAACAAATACTTGTTGATGGACTCTGAAAGATATGATTGTGTCAGAGATGTAATTAGTAATTACTAAAACAAATGCTTCAGGTGATATTCAAAAAACAGTGGTGTATACTCGAGTGCAAATGTCCACAAGGATTTCAGAGGCAATGTAGTAAAGGTGCACTGAAGTAAATTGTTTTTCAGTAAATATAGCTCACCCAGCCCAAGAGCACAGGTGCTTCCATGAAAGACTATCTATTATGATGGTATGTGCTAACTGTGTAGCACAAGAATCTATTGCCCGTCTGTTTTTTAATTGTGTGGAGACTAAAAAGATCCGGGTTGAAGTTTTATAATGGATGCAAGAGAAACATGTGCCTGCTGCGTGGAATTTGGATGTACTAACTGGCTAATAAGCAGGACTACAATCAAAGGTGGAAGGCACAAATGCTCAAGATGGCTGTTGCCGAAACGGTGTATGCCATTTGGAGGTGTCAAAGGTGCAATTTTTTTGGTGCTAACTCAAGTGGGCTGCCTGTCGGGCAAGAGATTATTAATGTGCTAATAGACATGTTCTCTAGACGGGCCTCACAAAAGCCTGTGTTTTGCTCTTGTTCTAGATGCAGGGTTTGTCTGGCCTGTATGTTAGTTTGAGACTGGATCATGTTGATTGGGTTTGTACTCGAGTGTTTTAGGATGATACATAAGTAAGCTCTTTGTTCCAAACAAAAAATGCATATATACATATATACCTTTCCAGAATCTGAAATGGATCCACAACCAGCTCTAGTTTTGCATCAACCCACAAAGAGTACCGGGCATTAGGGAAAAGCCGATGAAGTAGTAGTTTTGGAACCTGCATTGCAAGAGTGGACCACAATGAAAACATTACAGATGCCCATCAGCATTTTGTCACAAGGGTGATGGGTTCAAGCTAAACAAACAGAACATACTATAGTACAGATTACTACCAACACATGATGAAACTGAGACTTCAAGGTGTTGGCAACAAAAGGGGAAAGAATCCAAGACACTAACTACTAAAAAGTGAACAAAATGCAGAACACCTATATGTTGTTTTGTAACTATTCATTTCACCCTATTAACAATGCATGTTTGAAACGCCAGCAAACCAGCAACATTAATTTTTTCTCTCTCGATAGGTCAGGTAACAAATTTCAAATTCTGATCAAATACTAGTAATTTAAATAGACAAGAGTACTTTTGGTTATGTAAATTTATTTCCGTTCCGCCAATACCTTCCGAGACCATAAAACTGTAGCACTGCAAAAGGAATGAGCATTTACCTTCCCATTGCGCCTTGGATCGGAGTAAGGTAGGTTCTGAACAACTATTACTCTCCATAATCCAACTTTCCTGTCACTGCCAAGTTCATTGGTTTTTCTCAGAAAAGCCTCTGTTTCTACATCCACAAACATATGAAAGCAAACATTTCTTTTGGCATATTCACTGATATTCTTTGGTTGTCGTATATAATCAAAGGCACCTGGAAACAGATACAATTTCTAGTTAGTAACAGGAAGATATAAATCCCAAAATGAAGCAGACATGGGTAAATGGTACCAAATATTGCTGACGCAACAACTACTCCTCGACAAGAGTCCATCTCAAGAAGATTGGAATCATCAATGTCAAAACCTGTTTGACGACCTGGTTTAACTCCTCTAACAAACCTGAAAACAAATGCATCAAACATGGCATAAGCAGCAGTTTTCATAAGCCAATAGGTATTCACTGTATGCAACAAACCATGGGGAACATGTTTTGCTAGTAAAAATCAAAACCGGCCAAAGATTCAGAATCAGTATAGATATTAAAAATATCATACCCACAATGCACACTCATAGACTCTCTTATATCATATGAATCATCCCTCTGCCCGAGTGAAGGGTATCCACCAAATTCTGAACCTCCAAATTCAGATTTGGTCAAATTGTCTTCATGAACATATGCCAAATCTTTTAGCACAGGAGAAAAGGAAGGTGCCTTTGGCATATGACCTATAGAGTCTTCTAAAGGCAGGTAGCAAACTGGACATGCTGCAAGAATAAAGAGCAACAGACTCCCCATGAGCAGCAGTTCAGTTATAAAACAATGGTTGTTAGAAATCTGTCAGCATCTCATAAGAGAATATAAATACCAAACAAATAAAAGAAGGCGAAAAAATGATTGAAACTCACGTCGTGGTCCTGTCCTCTTTTTATCCGCTGGGGGTGGAGGCAAAGCAAAATGCTCACAAGGATTTCCAGGGGGAAGTACATATCCATGATTATAATCACGGGCTAGAGGTAGATTTAGAGTTTGAGGCGGTGGCAGTGATACATTTACATTTTCCCGCGCAGGTTGAGTGAGTGGCAGTGGTACATTTACAATTCCCCGCACTTCAATTATTTGGGAGGGAGTATCATTCATTAGAACTTGCCCCTGTGATACTTTCCCAGATTGAATATTCATATTTTCCGTAATGGCATTTTGTGCATCTCTAATTAAAATTTGTCCATCCGATACTTGCTCAGATTGAATCTTTATGTTCCCAACTTCCCCTGCAACCAACCAGAAACAATGCCAATACTTAGTAACTCAGATCAACTCGAATTTAAATGTATTGGGTCTGAACTAACAACACAACTACTCTAGACATGCATTAGCATTCAAAAAGCTTTACTATACAAGAAGCAGAAGCCAAACCTTTGCCAACCGACAATACCAAGAGGAAAAATGCGGAGATAAGACACAAGAAGAGCATTCCACCCTTTCTCCTCCGCGTAAACTTGTAGATCCAATGGAATAAGCTTTCCTTCTCCTTTAACATCTTGGGCGGTTTTCTCACTGAAAGAGGCGGCGTAATCTGAACTGGAAACGGCAATGAGATATTCTGCACTTGCTGTAATGACCCATAACTTCCTGAAGATCGAAGACCCAATGACCCTGGAGTCATTGCTGTCTCCTCAGTACCCAAACCTCACCACTCATCCACCACTCTCTAATTTCAATCCCAGAAACCCAACAAAACCAAAATCAAACACAGAAACTCCCTCCTTCCTTGTTGCCCCTTTTTGAATTCACTCTCAGAGAAAGATGACAATACAAAATAAAGATTGAATCTTTACCAGAATTCCACAAGTAATTTCGTGCCTATATGAAATAGGAAGACAGAATCAATAACAATGATGATTCTTTACAGCAAAGAGAAGCGAATGTACAGCAAGATATGATCCAGGTCTTTGAGCTCTATATATGGCCGGATATACCACATACAACTAAAAGTAGTGAAAAATGATTGAATCAATGAAGAATTTAATGATTGGTTAAGCAAGGTAAAACATTGCAATCAAAAAGGCCCTTGCATCTACACTGATCTAATGTGTATCTCGAGTGAATCGAAAATAAGTAGAGAAAAGTAAAAAGAGTACCTTAACCTACCTATTCACAAAAAAAAATAAAGTTTTGAATGGAAGGGATTAAATCTGCACGGATCTCATGTCGCTCCTAATTCTTGTTTGGTGAAAAAAATCAGTGAAGAAGATGAAATGAATGAATGATTGAGTGAGGCTAACATGGTCAGGTCATGTGCGCTAAGTTTCAGACGGCAAGAAATTTGCTTCCCAAACCCTTTTTTCCTTTTTTTTGGAAGGGAAAAATATTGCTAATTTTGTCTCATTTATTCAGACTCCAGTTTTGACAATTATATTAATTAACTAACTGATTACTTCTAATCTACTGCCGTTAACTTACCAACTTACTTCTACTAGTATGTTAACCGATCCTCTTAGATATTGTACATTACATGACATCATAATGTTAAAATAGACCACATAACCAATGCCGACTAAACATACATGTTACGGAACCTTAATCTTCAAACCTAATGCCATCTCCGGTTGCAACCACTCTCTTCGCCACGTTAGCATTCCACTCACTGCAACTCACTTTGCAACTCTTCATAATTCTCTACTTCAACAGTGAGGCCCAAAATCTATTTTCTTTTAACATTTCTTTCAAACTTAATTATTCATTTCATCTTCTTTTCTCATTTCCTTTTAAACTTTATTCTTGAATTTATTTAAATGTAGTTAATTAATTATAACAAAATCACATTAATTTTTTTAAAATACATTACTTGAAAATAAAAATTACATTACTTAAAAAAAACTACAATACTTAAAATTGAAAATTACAATACTTGAAATTGAAAATTAAAATAATTGAAAATTAAAATTACAACAATTAAAATACTACATTTTAAAAGTGTGATTTTAATATGTATTTTAAATTTTAGAGTAATGTATAAGTATATTTCTATTGCTACATATAATTATTATCATATAGAAATATTCAAGAAAAATGAAAAATAATAAAAAAGATAAAAGTAGAAAAGGAATAGAAATAAAAAAAATAAAAAGAGAAACTAAAAACAAATCATAAATAAAGAAACAAGAAAATAAAAGAAAAAACAAAAAAAAATTAAAAAAAGGGCCAGCGCCCCAACTCCTGTAACTCGTGTTGGGACTCTACTGGAGTCCCAACACGAGTTGCAGCAGGGTTGCAACTCAAGTTTGTAATCCTGCTGGAGACGGCCTAAGGAGGCAACGAAGGAACTGACGAGGAAAAGGTATGGTTTAACACAATAAACAGAAAAATTCGACTTTGGCCTTACATAAATTAGCCTCACCTTTCACCGTAGCAATGGGTCACACTAATGTCTAACAAACCCAATAAACAATATGGATCGGAAACTATTGACAAGGACTCATCAAGATGAAATCGAACATGGAATTTGAATGTGTTTAAATAGTTAGGCCATTTAGACAGTACATTTTGGTAGCTGAGTTATAGCGCAAAAGTCATACCTAGGGTTAGAATTATAGCATAGGTGTTAGGGTTAGTTTACTCTAACCATGTTTTTTTATAAAATGTGTTTAGGGTATAGGAGTTAGTAATTCAATGTCTTCAATTAATTGTACTGTACTACGTTCATAAAAAAAAAAAAAAAATGTCATGTTTAAAACTTTTCGGTCTATCAGTTTCAACTTTGACTGTAAAGTAGTAATGGCAAAATGTTCAAAGAAAATATATGATAAAAATTTAGGGCCTTTTCATTAGAGTGGCTATCTCACCCTCTAATTTACAATTAGTAACTTTGTTGATGAGTCGTTATATTAACAATTCATCTAGTATTTTTACCGTATTAAGTCCTTTAGTTTACAATTTAAAACAACTCAATTATGAACCAGTTAAAAGATCAATCGAAATAATTAGATCTATCTAATGTAATTTCTTTAAATCTTTCATGTCTCTCATTATTGAGGTCTCTCAGGAGACGGAGTCTTCCATGAGAAAAAAACCCGAGTAATTCCAAATATTACAACATTTGTGATTTTACTCTTGACTGTTAAATTTGATTTCATCAATTGTAATTAATTATTGATAATTAATATTTCAATTCGGCGTGGCCACTATGGAGTACCCAAATCGAAAATGTATAAAATAAAAATAAAAATAAAAATATGAGGGAGTACATCAGTAACGCCCCGCCCCGCCCTTGCAGGCCGACGTGATTACTCATGTACTGCTCTCTGGATGATATGTTGGCTCCATTGTACCAACATATGTCCTTTCCTACACCACTTTTGTCATCACTCGTGCGCGGACCAGGAGTTCTCAGTTGGTCACAAACTAAAATTGATCCAGAGCAAGCACGCTCAACTTTAGAGTTTTTATTGATGGATTAACGAAAAATAAAGGTGGACCTTGTTGGTATGAATAGCGGTTTTCAATCCCTTGAAACTCTCTGAAACTTAATTTGAAACTTTTGAGCATAACATTCACCCCTCTCGAACTGTGCGACGTCTCCGTCGCACCTTGCCCAGACCAACTGTCCACCCCTTGTGGGCTTTGGGTTGGCTCGGCTCTGGTACCACTTGTAACGCCCCATCCCCTTGCGAGCCGCCACAGTTTCTCCCTATACTGCTCTCCGGGTGATATGTTGGTCCCAAACGTCCTTTGTCCTCACTCATACGCGAACCGAAAGATTTTCTGATTGGTCACCCATCATAAGATTGCTCCACTGCAAGCACACTTAACTCTAGAGCTCTTATGAATGGATTCAAATAAAAAAAAAAAAGTGACTTGTTATTATGAGTAGAATTCTCAAATACTTTTATACTTTAAACTATTTGAAACTTAATATGAAACTTTTGAGCATAACAACATCATATTTCCTCAATTTATCTTTCTATTTATCAATTAATACCCTTCTATTCACATTCATCACCCACTACGACTCATTACAAGTAAGTTGGCATTAACACTAACCCACCCTATCACCCAAATTTTGGCAAACTCACTCTCAGCTTGCCATTAAAACTTTTTTCTCAACATCCTCCTTCTTTTTCTTTTTCTTTTTTTTCCTAATGTAACCTTCAACAAAAAGTTAAATTATATCCTACTTTCAAGAATTTGAAACATAAGTATTGAAATTGATGCTTTACAATTTTTTATTGTATTTAGAACATGTCGCATTAGGTGTAGTTGGTTAATTTGTAAATTATATATTAACATGATTATGAGTTTACCAGGTGCACAACGAAGTGTAGCGATGGTGGATTTGATCAATTACCAATGTTTTTCATGAAGATGAAAAAAATGCTAGATGTTTAGTGTCACATTATTGCAGATCTTATCACATGTGATTTTGTTTTACCAAAATGTCGAGGGACAATATGATGTTTAATGAGGAGATTAATTCAAAAGTTAATAGGATGATCCGGATTTGTATATTTTTTGGGCCACATTCCATTTGGCCCATACAACACAAGCTCGAATGGGTGTCCCTTCTATGATTTAAAACCCAAAAACACTGGAAGAATTTAGGGAAAATTGGTGCCATAGACCAATTTTGCACCCAAATTTGTAAAAAAGGCCTACAGTGTTTTTAAATAAAAGCCAAATGCTACAGTCAACTCTCAACTGTATTGGTAGAGTCATATGTCTGATCAACAGTATTAGTAGAGTTAAATGTCTGATCAGTGTATTGACAGGGTTATAAATTCAGTCGGACTGTGTGTAAAAGTGTTTGGTTGGCCTCTCCTTATTCTCTACCCAAGAATTTATACTTCCGAGCAAACTAGTGCATTGGACCATGGTGTTATTTATTTATTATCACTACAAGAAAATCGGGAAAATCCGACGTTATGGGCGACGGATTTTATCCGTCGCCCCATAACGACGGACCGCTATTTGGGGCGACGGATTCTATCCGTCGCCCCGTTCGACGACGGATAATAGTTATCCGTCGCTTATTAGCGACGGATAACTTATCCGTCGCTAAATTGGGCGACGGATAATAATTATCCGTCGCCCAAATTTGACTTTAAAAAAAAAAAAAAAGAAAATTATTAGCGACGGACAATTTTATCCGTCATTAATATTTTGATTTAAAAAAAAAAAAGGGGCGACGGATAGGTCGCCCACTGGGCCGACGGATCGGCCAACTGGGCCGAGGGATACGTGTCCGTCGGCCCAGAGTTCATTTATCCGGACAGAGGGCAGAATCTCCTCATTTTCTTCATCTTCTTCATTCTTCATCCTCAATTTCTTCTTCTCCTCAATCCGTTTTCCGGCCAATCATCCGTTATTCCGGCCAATCTTGGTGCCTAATCGAAGCTCGTGTGACAAGGAGTTTGATTCTTCGATCAATTTCATATTTCTACTGATTAATCAAGGTATTTTGGCTAAAACCCTAGTTTTTAAAAATTTGGAAAATTTGTTTATTTTGATTAATTTGAGCAATTATATGTATATATGATAAGTATGTAGTAGTTAGTTTAGTTAATTTCATCAATTATATGTAATTTGTTCAATTTGATATATATACTACAAAAAAAATCGGGTTTAGGGACGGATTTATCCGTCCCTAAACCCCTGCCGATTCGTCCCTAAACCGTTAGGGACGGATAGAGACGCCCGTCCTTAAAACGGGCGTCTCTAACCAAATAGGGACGGATATTTTATCCGTCCCTATTTAGGGACGGATATTATCCATCCCTAATGGTCAAAGACCTTTTGGGACGGATAAATATCCGTCCCTAAATAGTATTTTTATTTTTTTTAATTTTTATTTTTAATATGAATATTTCGACAATTTTATACGAATATTCAATACGGATAAATCGATAATTTTATTCAATTCAGATAAACCAACAATTATATACGAATATTCAATAGGGATAAACCGAAAATTGTATACGATTATTCAATACGCATAAACTGATAATTTTATTCAATACGGATAAACCGACAATTTCATACAATATTCAATAATACAATATACAACATTTAATAATAATTAATACAAATAAGAAATTACAATAATACAATATAAAAAATCTAGATCTGGATCTGGGTCTTGTTGTACTGGCCGGAGATAGTGGTGGACGGATCTCGTGGTGGGGTGGCAGTATAGATGTCGTGGTGGTGGATCTGGGAGCGTGGTCGTGGTGGTGGACGGAGAGGCAGTGTTGGTCAAGTGGTGGTGGACGGAGAGGCAGTGTTGGAGTGGTGGTGGACGTAGAGGCAGTGGTGGTGAGGTGGTGGAGTAGTGGTGGAGGTGGTGAAGTGGTGGAGGGCGGAGAGCCCGTGGTGGTGGAGGTGGTGGTACGGTGGAGGTGGTGGAGTGGTGGAGGACGGAGATCCCGTGGTGGTGGAGTGGTGGTCGAACGGCGATGGAGTGGGAGAGAAGGAGAGAAGGAGAAGGAGTGGTTAGTAAGTGTGGGACGAAGAGAGTTATAACTTAGGGTTTCTGATAGTTTATGGACGGATAGATCTATCCGTCCCTAAATTAGGGACGGATAGATCTATCCGTCCCTAATTTTTTTTTTTTTTAGTCAACGAATTAGAGACGGATAGAATTATCCGTCTCTAAATTTAGAGACGGATAATTCTATCCGTCCCTAAATAGGGACGGATTAGTAATCCGTCCCTATTTAGGGACGAACTAGGGACGAATAGGCCTATCCGTCCCTAGTCCGTCTCTAGCACCACCGATTCGTCCCTAACTTAGGGACGGATTTTATCCGTCCCTAAATTCGGTTATTCTTGTAGTGTGTATATATATATATATATATATATGCAATTTGATAGTTAGTTTAGTTATTGATATGTATATATGTTAGGTATGATATGAATGTATGTAGCATGTTAAGTTTGCTATGTATGAATGTATGTAGTTAGTTTGATGTGTGTGTTAAGTATATATAGTTAGTTTAGTTAATTTGATATGTTTGTTAAGTATAGAAGTATGTAGTTTTGATTTGATAAATTTGTATGTTAAGTACGTAATTTGATATGAATATATGTAGTAATTCGATATGTATAGAGTAATTAGTAATTTGATATGTATGTTTAAGTATATAATATATGTACTAAGAGGTTGAAATGGTTAAAATATATGCCCAATTTTGTAACATATCGAACACTTAATTAATAATTAATTTATAAGGAACATATAATAATTAACAATTAACCTCCACAATCTTCTTATCCGAATTGGAATCGATCTAATCAATTGGAACGTGTCAGGTTAAAAATAAAGTATACAATGAATTCCGACCGTTCATGGATGTACGATCGTACGGCGGTAAATGGCAGAGTTTCTAGGAGTTTTGTAGAAGGGGTTAAAGGTTTCATCTCGTTTGCCATGGGACGTCCGGTTTGTGCAATTGGGGGTTGATAAAGTGTCCTTGCACATTGGAAACCTGCAGAAACAAGCAATTTATGACGCCTACAGCAGTATTCGAGCACTTGCGACGTTACGGATTCATGCCTGAGTATCATGTATGGATTCATCACGAGGACCAATATGTAGACTTATAGGACGGCGATAACGGTATATTATGTGTATTATAACTAGTTAGTAGTTGATAACATTTGGGTAATTATATGTGTTATTATAATCTGTTCTGTATTATAACCCGTACTAACACATTTTATTGTATTTATTACATGTTTTTGCAGATGCCGCGACAGAGGCCGTCCACCTATCGTCCCCCATCACGCAGCCGGCCGCAGGATAGTAGTGGTGGGTCGGGGACAGGTCGACGACGAGGAGGGCTCCGATGGTCGAGCGGCAGGTCTCGATTCTGAGACTCCCGGCGGAGAGAGCGGCGTGGCTCTACCGGTCGGCCTGATTACGTCGGAGGACGACCACAACAATTGTCCCTACCTCGTGTTCGATCCAAACCATCCCAACATCACGTGGGACTGCTTGCCAATGATTTTCCCTGTTGGTCCTGCCAAGTAAGTATTATACATTCTTCTTAAATATGTAAAACATAACTTATAATGATAGTTGACAAGTATAAATTGTTGTACTAAAGTAATATATATTCGTTTCTTGTATCTTATACATTGACAACAGCTTATGGCCTCGGGAGGTGCACAACAAACTAGGTGACATCTTCCGGAGCAGGAGAGAGCCACCGGGGCAGGGTGGTGAGTGTTGGAGCCACATCTCGGAGCGCATGAGGGCCGAGTACTTCGATGAGCTGAGGGTAAGTTAAAATATGGCATTCCTTCGTTTGTAATTATAATCGTTTTAATATGAGTGGTATGTTAGCCACTGTATGTGAGTGGTATGTTAGCCACTTTATTTGGGTGATATGTTAGTCACCATTGTGTTAGTAAAATATAGGACAATGTGAGTGGTATGTTAGCCATTATATGTGAGTGGTATGTTAGCCACTTTGTTTTGGTGATATGTTAGTCACCATATCTGTTATGTTGTTGTATCTTGTTAAATTGATGTAACATGGTGAGGTTATACATGTATTGACTTTGGATGTTGTATGAAATTGGGAGTGTAGAAGGAGTACTTCATTCCCAAGAGTTGATCCACAGATCTGGCGTGTTTAGGCTGTGGGATCCAAATCTGAGGATATGATCTGCTCGTGGAAGTCCATTCGGATCGGGGTGTAAATCCCTCCACAGGTTGATGCAGCGGAGTGGGCCCTTTGGGATGCATCGGCGCCGAAACAGATGTCCGGATGTTACTACCAACTAAGCGAGCAACCGCATCCTAGTCGTCTGGCGGGAAGGGCCGTTCACCACATTGGGAGGCGATCTACTGTCACTGATTATTATCAATCGGTGCGTATATATGTGTTTTTGCAATCTAGCATTACGTGTATGTATGAAGTCTCTGCTGCTCTATTACTTGTAGATGATAAATTGTTGACTAGATCTGGTTTGATTCAGTGGCAACGGGAGGTGACATCCAAGTATGCCATCTTTAAGAAGGCCAAGCAAGGCGGGGTATGGACCGGCCTCGCCTATCATTATGTATGTTTATGTTGCTTAAAGTTCATATTTGTACACTATTACAAGTTATTTTTTAAAAACAGTACTGATCTTGATATCTGCTATTTACGATTTCAGGCCGAGGTTGATGCTCAGGTGGCGAGGCAGGAGGACGAGACGGGTGATGTGTTGTCAATTGAACAAGTTGACAACATCTTCCTAGAGGTCAACAAACCGGACAAGAAAGGACGAATATATGTACTCGGGAGCCTCAGTTTGAGCCTAGCTAGTCCGGGGTGCTCCTCATCATCATCCCAGCAGTCCAGACGTCCGGTTTACACACAGTACCAGGTCTCGGAAATGGTGCAGTCACAGGTCCGGGAACAGGTTGCTCGGCTAACTCAAGAGATGGAGCAACAAAGGGACGAGATGGAGCGGCGCGACAGAGAACTAAGGGAGGAGAATGAGCGCCTTCGGTTACAGATGGAGCAGTTCATGTCCCAGTTCCGCCATCACCCACACCCACCCCCGTCTGATAGCTAGTTAGTTATGTATCTGTATGTTCGGATTTTTTTTTCATATTTACACTTGTGTGGATAATTTCTCCAGCTCCGGATATTACTTTTTTATTCAAAATTTATTGAAATATTTTCCGTATTATTCATTTATTATCGAACATTATATTGATTAAATAGGTGAATTACGAAAAACAGGGATTAATATGAAATAAATAGTGACGGATTAATAGTGACGGAATTAGTGACGGAAATTCATAGTGACTGAATTAGTGACGGAAATTCACAGTGACGGAATTTCAGATTCCGTCACTAATTCCAATAATATGTTGGACGACGGATAGAATCTATCCGTCGTTACATATAACGACGGATAGAATCTATCCGTCGTTACATATAGCGACGGATAGATTCTATCCGTCGCTAAATGTAACGACGGATAGATTCTATCCGTCGTTATATTTCGATTAAAAAAAAAGTCAAATATATAATCCGTCGGCCCAACTCCAGCGGAGCGACGGATTTTTTATCCGTCGCCCGATCCGTTGTCAGAGTTGGGGCAACGGATCGTTGGGCTGAAGCGACGGATCTATCCGTCGCCCCAGCCCAGTTTTTTTTGTAGTGTATTTATTATTTTTGGAAGATGTTGAAAATCCGGAGCTGTTACCTTTGGTTGTATTCTGCTTACATAATAGCTTGCAAGGCATATAGACTGTTCCCCAAGACTCAGAATACATAAAACTAGTAATTTGTCCCTTCAGTAAAAGGATTTAAAGAAAAATTTGGGAATAATCTTTGAATCTTAAAAATATAAACACATGCCATGCATCATAGTTTCAAGTCACAATAATTGTTACCATAGTTCATAAGTTTCAATCACCTTATTTTTTAAAGGGTAGATAGGTCCATAAATTCTCTAATTACATCGGACTTTCCAACGTTTGAATAACTTTGCACAAGTCTAATATCAATATTTTCATGCGCTGATCATAATCAGTCCAATGACATGAAGATCATTGATTCAATCTGGAAATAAATTAGAAATGAAGTCCTCTAATTGATAGCGTAGGCAATTCTTCTTCTATCCATAAATGGGAAATTTCTTTCCCATTGGTGTGTAACGATCTTTGACAATTTGAATGAATTTTAAAATGGATATGTATGTTGCTGTAAATCAAGGACTACATTATATATCATTTCACTTTCTCAACTCCAATGTCATCAATGATAACGATGGTCTTAAGAGAGAAGTGTTAGATTTTGGACCTACATGTTATATATTAACATGTGCATATTGTACACTTTCTAAGTCTCTGTTTTTTTCAATTGAAATTCTTGAATCGAACCGAATCGAATGGAATCGAAATCAAACTAATCGAATCAAGAAATTATTGTGTAATAATAATAACAATTATATGATGGTATATATAATCACAATTAAAAAAATATATTATTTTTGTCATCTTTCTCACATTCTTCCTACTCTTTTTTCTGTCACTTTACATTTTTATTTATTATTGTATAACAAACTTTAAAACCAACCGCGTGGAAAACAATATGAGAATGATAACTCGATTAAAACCGAATTTTAATCGTCGTATAAACTGTCTTTGTCTAGTTTTGCAACATGATATCAATGTCCAAGGTGGAGTGGATAATGATTTATTGAACCCGACAAGGAAAGAAACGATGAACATGGTGCGCAAGGAGATAACATTGAGAATTTGGCGCTCTATTCCAGGCAATATAGAGCCCGAGGAAGATAATATAGAGTCCGAGGAAGATAATATAGAGTCCGAGGAAGATAATATGGAGGAATAAATGCCATTTTTCAATATTTGTGATATATAATATTATTTTTATAAAGTTTGGTCCGACTTTTGGTTTGGTTTAACTTGTTTTGGAGTTTTTGAACATGTAGATTTTTTGTTAGTTCAAATTGTAACTATACTCTTTATTTCATTGATCTACTAAAAGTCGCATTAAAAAGAAAGAAATAAAAAAAGTTGAAAATAACTCAATTGGATAAATTTTCTTATTTCCTCGTACAAAAGATCGAGTGTGTAAATAAATGATAAAATAATAATAATAATAATAATAATATTATTATTATTATTATTATTAACAACAACAACAACAATAATAATAATAATAATAATAATATGAATTTAATGAATCGAATCGAATCAAGACGAAATGAATCGAATCGAATTAATCGAATGAGTTTTAAGTTGAAAAGAACAGAGCCTAAATACGAGTAATGTGGTAAACCCAATAAGGAGTGATCTATTCGTATTATAGGCCTTGGACACATCTTTAATATTGTATGGAATGGACCTTAAATGTGTAGAGCCCACTAAACATTGTCCTATTAAATTGATAGGCTTTAGTAGGATGATTTACATATATATATATAAAAGGGTATGATAAATTTCCTCTCTTCCATTCCCATTATCTAGAAAGAGCTAAGGTTAGAAGATCAACTCATAAACTCTAAGCTTTTATATCATTATGGAATCAGGTATAACTCTAACGTTTTCCAACAAGTGGTATCAGAGTCACTCATGTTAAGCTATCAAGAAACGGCACCTGTAATGTTCTGAAATTTGTTAATCTTGTTGCTAGAGCTATTTTCCGGTTCTGCATGTCTTTATAGCATCAGTTCATGACTTCCGATCACAATTTTCGTCAAGAAATCCACATGCAATCAGATACTTAAAAAAAAAATCCATATATTTCCTTGGGATTTCACTATTTCAGAGTTGCATATGCAGCAGTAAAGCATTGCATGTGAGATTTAATTACAAATCTTTAATTTCCTCAATTTAAAGATGACATGCAGTAACAATTTTACATATTTTGTGACAAAATTAAAAGGAATAAAGAGGGGTTTTCACATTCGGGTCAATTTCTTGTACTTTTACATAGAATTGACAAATTTAAAGTGAATTTAAAGGACTCAACACCTAGCCTCCAACTCGGCCACGCGTTCCATCATGTGTATCAGGAACTTTGTTTGAGATAGATCACAATTTTATCGAAACTTTAATTGCTGGCGGCGCCCATGGCTTATTTACAGGCGGCGGCCGTGGTGTAAGGGAGGCGTGAGGAGGATGGTGGTGTATAGAAGATGATTTGGATGCTGACTTTCTAAATTTTAACCTAATTACTTTGAATACGAATTAATTTTAAACCGCAAATGTAAAATGTTCAATTTTTTTTATATAATGAAACTTTAGGGGCTAAATTTTCATTATATAATTTGATTTAACATTTTACATTTGCGGTTTAAAATTAATTAATAGTTAAAGTTGAAAAAGTTTGACTGCAAAAAGTCAAAGTGGGAAACTTGTTCCGAGACGGAGTAAGTACTACTCTCTCGGTTCGTCTAAGCTTCGGATCATATAAAATTTAACTCCACTGGCCACTAATATCCAATAAAAGAAGCGTCTCAACTATCGACTCTCAAGCTTAGTCGGACGGAGGTAGTTTAGTACTACTATATGAGAGCTTTTACGTAGACAGATTTGCTTAATTAAACTATTTGCATTCTCCCATCTTCTTTCTTCCATTCGTCAAATTTGACTGCGTTGTGTCATTTTTCTCTAGTGCAACAGTTATCAAACAAAATTTATTCAATAAATCATTTTTGCACGAGTGACTGGAGATTTGCTGGATTGCAGGCCAGCCCGTGCCAGAAAATTTTAATCCATAAATGTATTAAATTTTATTTTTTAATGATTGATACGGTCTATTTTTCCACTAGCACATTAATACAAGTGCATTTGAAGTGGTTGTAACTTGTATTCATTATATTTGTAGAAAAAAAAATGATATTTAAAGACTTTTTGTCTAATTATAAATAAATTTTTAGTACAAATTAGTTAAAACGCTTGCTTTGTAAATAATATACATTTATAACAATGGTTTTAAAATGTAACTTCCATAATACTTAGAAAAAAGATTGGTGTTCTCCATAAATGTAACATAATTTTACATTTATTAATTTGTATTTTAAAATAATTATTTCTTAATTTTAAATTAGTTAGAGTGGAACACGGGGCAAACAAAAACCTTGGCTTTGCCCTTGGGTGTGTCAACAAGAATATTTATTTTGTGTGTTTATAAATGTGCAAGTTGATTTTGAAATACATGCAAAACTAGGATTAGATAAAGCGTGTTTAAAAAATTATGAAAAATATATAGGATCCTGAAATTCTATCTAAATTCGAAAAATCCCAACTTTGTTTAAGCTGAGACTGAGACATGAAAAAGTTGTCTCAATTTTGAATTTTTGAAACCTGAATATGTAGTCCGACCCTTCGCCTTATGCAAACATGTACACAATAGAATCGTACTACACCTGTCACAAAGAATTTCATACATCAAGTTGATGTATATAGTTTTAGGTGAAAAATTAAAATAAATCATAAAATATAAAAATGTGTAAATGTAAGATTTTTTTTTAAAAATTTGTTGGGCGTGGAAACTTTTTTTTTTTGTTTGTATTGAAGTTTGATGAACACCTAATAATGAAAAATGTATAAAGTTCACCGGGGCGGAGGAAGTCTGACATATTCTACCACTACTCACTTGGACAAATCTATGTTACCAGAGCTATCTCCAGATTTAACAACACCACTAAAATCTAGCTAAAAGTCTGAGGTTACAAGTGTTTGAAGAGGTCTATGAATTTGCTTAATTAGAAACTTTTCACTTGTGTAAGGGTAATCTAAATGAATTAATCAACTCGTGTATATATAGATCATAGAAACGTGCATCAGATAGTCCATAAATCTAAATCTTGTTGCTGTATTCATATCTTTACTGTTTAGGGTCCAATATGCACAACACAAGCCTCCCAAGTCCCAACAATAATTCTGAGCCAACGACGAGTGCTTTATCTCTCAAACTCCTTCAAGGCTTCTCCTTGGAGATTTATCCGCTCCAAACTTTTTAACATGTTCCCTCCAATTATTGTAACAATAAATTAAAACTGAATTCGGTTACATTAGAGCAATTGCAATGGAAGGCTTTTGAGATCTTTACACTGTCTAAAATGTTGGTATTTTCATAAACTACTAATATATATCTCATTATTTTTCCGACTAATTAGTACCCTCTAAGAACTCCATGACTATCAAATTTTGATGAGTCGCCAACTTGTTATCCACTCATAATGAAATTTTATATCATGCGTACCAATTTTTAGTTTTTTACCATTGTAAAGTAGAAGTTGACAAGCCTTAATTCGAAGATTTTTAAATAAAAAATGTTATAGACCCTTCAAAAAGTTAAAGTGATTTGCACTCTAACATTGATGTTATCATTGCACTTTCATAGAAAATGAAAAATGTAAACAAAAACATTAAAAACCGGACTAGGGGTGTTCATTTCGATTTCGGTATACCGAACCGAACCGAAACCGAAAACCGAAATTGCAAAAATTATGAAAACCGAAAACCGAACCGAATTTATTTTTCGGTTCGGTACCATACCGAAAATTTCGGTAACGGTACGGTAAAAACCAAAAATACCGAAAAATCATTTTAAAAATGAAAAAATAACCTCGTTACGTTTCAATATTTGTTTTAATAACCTCCCTACATGAAAATATTTGTATGAAAATAAGCTCACAGTAGTTAGACTAGAAGAAGTAGTAGTTTGTTTTATCAAACTTAATTACTGTAACATGTTAGCAATGCATAAACATTGCATTCTTGTTATTTTATGTTAGTAATGTATAATTTTTGCTTTAATAAATAATGCAATACTCAATGAAATAAGGCCATACTTTTTCGAGAATGTAAGAATATTTGAATTTTTTAAGAATTTCGGTTTTCGGTTCGGTTTCGGTAATTTTCGGTATTGTACCGAAAATTACCGAAAACCGATTTGCTTAAAAATAGCAAACCGAAAACCGAACCCTTTGTTATCGGTTCGGTTTTTCGGTTCGGTTTCGGTTCGGTTTTTCGGTTTTTTCGGTATTTTTGAACACCCCTAAACCGGACGAATAATAGAGTAAAAACACAAGCTTTCAAAACACGAGTTTTAAACAATAAGTGGCCGTTTGGGAAGCGATTAAAATGAACAGGGTTTTAATTTGATTTTAACCGTGAATAGTAACTGAATTATAATTGGGTTTTGAAAAATTGTATTTGGGATGGAATTAAAGTTTTATAGGGTTGTTATATAGGTTGTATAAGAGTGAAGTGATGTGTGTAGGAGTTTTTAAGATTATTTGATTAGTTTTAATGTTATTTGATTGGTTTAAAATTGTTATAATAAATTAAAAAATAAAGTGAAAAAAATAGTAGCTATAAAGATAAAATTTAATTAAATTATGAATAATTGATGATTAAAAACGATTACTGTTCAACTCGATTAAAACCACCTGGCAAACAGGATGAAAATGATAACTTAATTAAAACCGAATTTTAGCCGCTACACAAACAGACTTTAAAACCTTTTTATTTCATTCTTAATGTGTGCCATTTTTATTTTTTTTGAAAGAGCCATTTTTTCGTTGTTAGTTGTGAGTTGTGACTGGTGGTAGTTGTTTAAAATTTCAGGTGCCTGTTTCTCACTTGTAGTTGTAGAGGGTTACCACTTACCAGATATCGACAAATAATTGTAGAAATTTGGAAATTTGGTAGGTGATAAATTTGACCATTTAATTACAACCCAAAAGTACATACTAAACTAGATAAAGTAAGGCTCTATTCTTTTCGTATGAAAACTCATTCAGTTCTGTTTAGTTATATTATATACTATAATTCAGTTCTGTTCAGTTCTGCTTAGTTATATTTTATACTATAATTCAATTCAATTCAGTTACAAACGAAGCAATGTTAATTCTCGCATTTAGGCGATCTATATATAATTTTCTAGATACGTACTTAGATTATATATGTTTTTTATGATATTAATCAAACATATATGTCATAAACATTAGTGTTTTTTAATATTAAAAAATAACCAATTTCATTAATAAATGTAATATGTATGATTATATGGACAAATACTCCATTCCAAACTGGAGTACCATCTTGCACTTTCACGTCTGGAGTTTTCTATTTTTCTTTTTGGCATGTCCATTCTAAACTTATCTTATCATCTTGCATGTTATTTTCTCACAAAATCTAAACTTTACCCGGACACATCACATACTATACTACACATCCTATTCTTCCACTTATCATTCATTTGATATTTAAAAAAAAAAACCAGTTCTTATTCATCTACAGGCAGGAGAAGGGAGTATAAAAATCAAGATAGATTGCTCATTTCTAACAAATTATACTTCCATTTTCTTTCAGTGAATTTCCAAGAGGACATACTTGCCTTTACTTACAAAATGATACATAATCTGAATTTTGGACTTAGAAAAACTTTAAAAAAAAAAAGTTTAAAAAACTATAACGCTCTAAGTTCAGAGAAGTTCAAAAAAAATAAATTAATGGATTGATAACGTTATCCAACAGTGGATAACCTTATCAATTTATAAGAACTTTAAAGTTAACCGTGGTTCCTCTAAAAGAACATTAGACCGACTCACCGACATATCTATTGGATAGTAGTGAGGAGTAACCGTGGCAGCAGATTCTCGGACCTCGACCGACGGGACGGTGCGTTACATAAAGAGTTCCAGTGAAGGGCATAAAGGTAAAACAGATAAGCCAATTTAGACTGACTGCATCAATTTTTTTATTAATTAAGTATCTTACTACTATTTTATAGAGAGAAATAAGAATAGTCAACACCTGGAGTTGAAGTAGTAGCAAATTCAAATCCATCATTAATGAAGCTATAAGCTAAAATACAACAATGCCAGCCAACATTTTCTCCTCCTCCTTCACATCATCATCCAATCCACCATGCTCAAACCTCACCTTCTCCTCCTCCTTCTTCTCTTCCTCCACCACACAACCGCCGTGGAGTTCCTCTACAACACCTTCACACCCTCCACCATCTCCTTATTCGGCAACGCCACACTCGTATCCAACATCCTCACATTAACTAACGACACCACTTTCTCAATCGGTCGAGCTCTCTACCCAACCCCAATCCAAACCAAAAACCAACCAAACTCCTCTCTCGTCTTACCTTTCTCCACCTCCTTCATCTTCTCCATGGCCCCTTTCCGGAACCGTCTCCCTGGCCACGGAATCGTCTTCCTCTTCACGCCTCGTACCGGAATTCAAGGCACCAGCTCGGCTCAGCATCTGGGCTTCCTCAATTTGACCAACAATGGTAACCCCACTAACCATGTTTTCGGTGTCGAGTTTGATGTTTTTGCTAATGAGGAGTTTCGTGATGTTAATGATAATCATGTTGGTGTTGATTTGAATTCCTTGATTTCGGAAAGGGCGAATGAAGCTGGGTATTGGGGGACTGAGGGTGTGTTTACTCGTGTTAGGTTGAATGATGGGCGGAATTATCAGGTTTGGATTGATTATGTGGATGGTGTTGTTAATGTCACTTTGGTTCCGGTTGGGTTGCCGAGGCCGATTAGGCCTTTGATTAGTCTTGGTGTTAATCTTTCTGGGATTTTTGAGGATCAGATGTATGTTGGATTTACTGCAGCTACTGGGGCTTTGATTGAGGCTCATAGGATTTTGGGGTGGAGTTTTAGTAATACCAATTTTTCGTTTAGTGACGGGCTTGTTACCACTGGTTTGCCGTCTTTTGTGCTGCCTAGGATTCCCGTTTATAGGACCGTGGCTTTTCATGCTGGGGTTGCGGTTGGGGCGGTTTTGTTTGTCGTTGCGTGTTCTGTTGTTGCGTTCTTTTTGGTTAGGAGGAGTAGGAGGTTGAGGAAGGAGAGGGCGGAGATGGAAGATTGGGAGTTGGAGTATTGGCCTCATAGGATTACGTATCAGGAGATTGAGTTGGCGACTAAGAGTTTTTCGGAGGAGAATGTGATTGGGGTAGGTGGGAATGGGAAGGTTTATAAAGGGGTGTTGCGAGAGTCGCTGGTGGCTGTAAAGAGAATTTCAGTTGACAGTGGGGATGGAATAAGAGCGTTTTTGGCAGAGATATCGAGCCTTGGGAGATTGAAGCATAGGAATTTGGTGGGGTTGAGAGGTTGGTGCAAGAAAGAAAAGGGTAGCTTGATTTTGGTGTATGACTATATGGAAGATGGGAGTCTTGATAAGAGGGTTTTTGAATGTGATGAGAGCAGGATGTTGAGTTTTGATGAAAGACTTAAGGTTCTTATGCAAGTGGCTTCTGGGATTTTTTACTTGCATGACGGATGGGAATCAAAGGTGTTACACAGGGATATTAAGGCTAGCAACGTGTTACTTGACAAGGAAATGAATGCCAGGCTAGGTGATTTCGGGCTAGCCCGTATGTATGACCATGATAAAACAACAGGGACTACGAGAATTGTTGGAACAGTTGGGTACTTGGCACCTGAGTTTATTAGGACTGGACGTGCGTCAACACAAACTGATGTGTTTGGTTACGGAGTGTTAATCCTTGAAGTCATGTGTGGTAGGAGGCCAATTGAAAATGTGAAGCCCCCACTGGTAGAATGGGCATGGGAGCTTTTTAGAGAAGGGGAATTAGTTAGTGCACTAGATGCACGGTTGGGGTCTAGCGGTGACCTCGATGTGGAGAAAGTAGAAAAAGTGCTCAATTTGGGTTTGTTGTGTGCAAATCCTGATCCTAGTGCTAGGCCAAGCATGAGACAGGTGGTGAAACTGTTTGAAGGTATGGAAGAGGTTGACGAGCTTGACGACGGCATGGACTTGTGCCTCTTGGATAAGATGAAAACTAGAGAGATTTGGGATATGTATCCTCGGATTTTCAACAGTGTTTCTGGTTCCGGTTCCTCACACCCAACATTTGAGGATATTAAGAAGGAATGGTCTACTTCAATGTCGATTTCTTGGTCCCATTCTAATGTTGAGGAGGGTAGGTGAATTGTTTGAACAAATTTGATTGATGGTTTTGGTTACTTGTGCCATTAATTCTTGATGGACTAGATTTTTATGCATATTTCAGGACATAGATTGGCTTGAAGTGGATGGTGGTCAAGTCATGTGCAGATCTCATATAGAGAACATTATTTGGGTATTCTTTGTTTGTAATCTAGGTTCATATGATTATTCATGGCTTCATTCTTGTATACGGTTTGTTGTATAATACCTTAGTTGATATACACAATATCTTTTACAGGTTTATTTTTATTCATATTTGGGCTTTGCAACGACACTACATGAGTGGGAAAATTTTATTTTTGGTACACTACAATGAGACAGTTTCAGTTTTGATACGGTAGAATGATCTTGTCCAATTTCTGTACACTACAACAACCACCCTCGAAATTTATATACTCCGATCAATTTACCGGTCAAATTGATGACGTGGCAACCGAAAGTCCAATTTTCCCGTAAAAAATAGTATATTGACTGTATTTTCGGTGATTTTGACAATTTTTTTTTTAAATAAATGGACACATGTCATGTTCTGGTTTAATCTGGGAGATTTTATTTTAGAAAAATGAAAAATATTTTATAAATTTCAAAAAAATCATATAAAATTATAAAAATTAATTATTAATATTTTAGAACTTAAAAAAAGAAAAATTAAATTATAAAAACCCAGAAAAAATTAAAATTTTATTAGAAATATTATAAAAATGAAAAACAGAGGCGCACACACATATATATGTGTGTGTGTGTGGAGTGGGTATAGGATAGAAATTTTTGTGTCCTACAGGAAAAATATGATTACTATCTTCAGACTCATCACCTGAATGGACAGTTTCTAATGATTTTTTTAAAGTATTTAATTTTTAAATTCAAATCTCCTACCTTAGAATTTATTTTCTGAAAAATCTCTGTTTCTGTTAACTTAGGTTTATACTCATTGATTTTAAAAGGAAATCTGTGTATCTGCTTATCTGGTGAAATATGTTCTTTACTTGAGGATGCTAAATTTGTCTCAACTGGAGATTGGCTATCTAATTTCTTTTCTATACTATCTTCTATTCTTTCTAATTGTTTTCTCAGACAATGTAAACTTATATTAGTGTAATTCCTTTGTTTCATTCCTGACTCATCTTCTTTGTCGTAAGGACCATGCATAATCTATGACATCTACTAAAACCTTTGTTCTTACAGGCTCTAAAGGTGGAAATTCATGCGAGATACTTGAGCCATCTTTCTTTGTAAAATAAGATTTTGTTTTGGTTAAAACTGAAAGTTTATCATACTTTTGAAAAAAATAAGTAAAAAATGGTATATGATTTTGTGTAGTAACCATAAATTCATACCAACTGTTTCTTATGACATTCCTTTGTTTTTCAGAGAATGTTTCCATGAACCATTTTCTTTCTTGTTTGTTTTCGTCACTCATAAAATCCTTTTTTATCAAACTTGTTGTTACGGACATGTGTCCAATCCGTTAAGGGCGCCATAGAGCGTGTCCTAAAGTGCATCATGACTTAATTAGCTAATTCAGTTCTGGTCCGACCTCACATGGTCCGGCCAAAGTGAATCAACCAGTACGCTAAAGTCACTACACCCTCACAACTAGTCCGAGCTAGTTGGGGAAAAGACTTCTAAACCTGGCTACGTCAGTACAGAGATGCCAAACGGACCGGACAAGAGAATCTCGGACGCCACCATCACATCAAGACCAAATGTATAACAGAACTACTGAGATACTTCCGTGAGACTCTTGGCTCGGACATCCAGAGTTACCCAAGGCGTATCTACAAGCGACAGATCCGTCCGAGGGACCAACACGGACCCAACAAGCGGAACAAGACTCAAGTAGGAAAAGGTCCAAACTACCTCCCAGCCCATTGATTAGTATCGATTCTTGTTCACTAATGGGCCATGGGCCAAAGGTAGCATTGGTGTCCAAATCTGAAACGTACACTTGGCATCATCTTGTGAGCCACCTCATAAGCATATGATAACTATAAATATAGCACAAGGTCCAAGACCTTAAGGTAAGAAATATCAAGGGAAGAATCCCTAAGTATTATCATAATCACTCATAACTATTACATTGAGAGCTTCCAACTCTCTCTTGAGTAAAGTCTCCTACCGGATTGACATAGACAATCTGGGTAACCCATTCTAAACCCCCCCCCCCCCACTTAGTCCTTTTAGGTACGCAAGCTCGGACCAGTACTACGTCGGACCTCAAGTCGGAGGCGGGTCTTAGACTATGTTATTTGTAATAGTTTAGTTAGTTAGTGTTAGAGGTTTTACCCCTCAACAAAACTCTTATCTATACAAAATTCTTTTGTCAAAACGTATATGCTTGACATATTTGGTGAAGTTGGTTTATCCTCTTCTTGTTGTTCTAAATCATTTGTGCTATCACTAAAGCCTTGTGAAGTATAAACTGGTTGGGCAACATTTTTATGTGTTCTAACTCCTTGAAAATTATGTCTATCTCTTTCAAAAATACTAAAAGAATTTCTATGGGAATTACTCCGAGATAAATATTCACTATTTCTCTGTGAGCTATAATCTCTAAATGACATAGAACTTTGTCTGTTAAATCTTATACTAACCCCTCCATCTGGGTGGTCTACTATATTTTCTATTTCAGTATTTTCTATTGGTTGGGATCTTGGTATTGTTCCAGAAGGAAGCAACCAAGCTTCAGGAAGATTAACATTTTTCCATTCTATAGTCTTAGGGACTGTAAGATTAGACTTTAACTTATTAATTTCCCAAAAGATAGTTTGTCCAGAAGGTTTTTCATAATGTACTGCTTTGACATTTAAACCCGTATTCATAACTTTGTAATGTATTATATAAAATACTTCATATATATGAGAACCATGCTTCATTTTGTAATTATGAGTTTTTACATTTAAAGTAAGAATATCTAAAATATGTGGGTCAGTCAGTGATATGGTAAAATTCGGATAACAATTAAAATAAATTGGTCCATTACAAAGACTTGTTTCAATTAATCCTAAAAGGGAATCTTGAAAATCAAAATGTCTAGCATCTCTAAGTGCAACAAAAATGCTAGTATCTAATCCTTCTCTTGTTAAAGGTTTAATAGCAATTTGTACAAGACCTATATGTAAGAATTTGTATCCACTGGCTATATGCTTTCTAATTGACTTTTTAGTGAATAAATGTAAAGTTTGTTGATAACTTACTAAAGGAAGGATTTGTTCTTCTGTTTTTATAGTATAAGCTGATCTAAAGTCTAATATGCTTTGTTTATATATTGTACTCTTATCTACATTTGGTGGTTTCCAATTGAACAAATCTTTATCCTCACAAGTATTTTCAATAGTAGATACTACATTTGCATTAGTATCTGCTACAAATGATGAGGCAGAAGCCATATTGTTCCCAAAAAACTTATTCATTAATCTTACTGGCTTGATTTCGTAAAAGCTAATTCAGACATCGTCTTACACACCTATCCAAGGAATTATATGCGTGTCTACCAGAATCAAAACTTACTACAAAATCAAGTTTGTTTAATTAACTAATACCTGGATTTTAAGAATCCTACAAAATGTTTGGTATGATGAAAATACCAATTTATATTGGTTAACAAAAGAAGCAGAAGTTAAATGGTGGAACAAAATGGACACCAGTCCACTGGAGAAAGACAACATATCGGAATGGTTCAAACTTCATCCAAAGTTTAGCAAACAAATTGTCTCCCCAGAAACGGTTCAACAAAATGAAGAATTCCTGATGATGAAAAATACCATTCAAACAAGATTAGCACAAGCAAGCTCATTGGATGAGATGAAAGCAATTCTACAAACTGCAAGTGAAGATGAAGAATCAAGTTCCTCAGTCAATTTTGAACAAGACAATGAAGACGACTGTTATGGGATTTTACTCCCATACAAAGAGGTAAAAATAAAAGAAAATGACAGATAGATTCCCGACAAACTGCTCAATTAAAGAAAAAGAAGGATAAAGTGAAAGACAATTTCCCGACAGACTGATTCAATCAAAAAAGAAGATTCCCGACAGACTATTTAATCAGAGAAAAAGGATAAAGAGGAAAAATCAGCACAAATAAAGCAGCAATATTCGGATGTGAAGGAAAATATTTCAAGTCTGCACAGTGAAAGTTTGGTCTATTTAAGAAGGCACAAAGTTGAGAAGAAGGATAGAAGAAAAAACACTGAGAATAAATGAAATTCCAGAGCAAAAAATGTATTCAGATAGTTTTTTCTTTGTATTGTATTCCTCCAGATTCTTTTATGTATTTGTAAAAATTTCACCCAAAAATATTAGCTTAGCAATTTTCAGATTCCTGTAATCCAATCAAATTTCAAGTTTAAGAGTCAGAGTTATCTCAGGTATAATTCTGGTTATTTTCTTCATTGCTACAGTAATTTTGATTTTTCTACAGTACCTTATTTTCACAATATCTTAATCTTGCCAGTACCTTCATCAGTATGTATACCTGTATTTCCGCCATGCTACCTGATACAAATGGTATTAGAGCCATAAAGTCCCCGGGGAGAGTATTAGTTAATTAAACAAACTTGATTTTGTAGTAAGTTATATATATATATATATATATATATATATATATATATATATATATATATATATATATATATATATATATATATATATATATGCGATAAAATTTAATTTACAAACCTCCTTTCTTCTATCCTATGACAAGTTGACAACCTTTCCATTTTATTTTTTTGGGCGAATTACGGATGATACCCCTTAAATTTGGGCTAATTACAAATTCAACCCCCAATCTCAAACATTTACATCCAAACCCACAAACCCATCTCTCGTTGACCGAAGTGTCAGCATCAGCACTCTCTCTCTCCCCGCGTGGATTTAAGTGGTTGTCTGAATTAAAGAAAAGCTAAAAGAAAATTGAAATTGAAAGAAAAGGTAAAATCAAATAGAAAAGGAAAAAAAACCCTTTCCACTTATCTCATTACCCGCTAAAATCATCTCTTACCCTGCTTTCGTTCTTCACAAATCAACCTTAATCTCGACAGAATTCTTGCACAATCCTTGGCCGAACACTCTGAAGTGAGGGAATTGAAGTATTGGTTACGTCTGATAGATGAAGTAAGGACACGTGTGCGGCGGCGAGAGCGTAGCGGTGGTTGGCGGCGGCACGGATGAAGTCTCTTCGCTTGCGGTTCCGGATTACTAGCAGCAAGTCGTCCTCCTTGGAGCCACTGCAACCAATGGGTATCACAATCACAGCATTGTTGTGTTGTTTCCTTTTGGAGAGGGTCTCTGCTGCTATTGCATTGTGAGAAAAGGGGAATTTGGTGAAGCTTTGGTGTGCGTGTGATGTTAATGGCGGTGGGAAAATTGTGAAGCTAGAAGGAAAGTACAAGGGGTGATGTAGGAGGTATTGTTGGAAGCTTAGCTTCGATAGGTAGATTCAATAATTTTTGTAGGAGATTGGGAAGTTTTAACAGGCGATTGAGAGTTTATCAACTTCCAAAGCTAGCCTTAGGGCTCCATCAATTTTAGGAGTATACAGTATATACTAGTCAATATACATCAGTCAAGTCTATTGCTGCAATTTTAGGAGTATTTACATACTATTACAACTTTTTGCTAATTTAGTTTTTCATACTTAATCCATCTCGGATTTAACTTCTCGCAGACCAGGACAAATTTTAATAGAATAGTGAATAAAGTATGAGAAATGAAAATAAAGTTTGGAATGAGATTACATAAAGTAGAAAAGAGAGTGAAAAAAGTATGAAACATATTTTCCATTTAAAGGATGAAAATTTGAATTGTAATGTATTCAAATGGATGTGGAAATTTAAACTCGGCACGGAGGTTGTATTTAATTTTGATGGCATACAACATGCCTCACTACTACTAATAAATCTAGATTCGAATTTTTAAAGGCGGCGTGAGTCTGATTATTAGTGAACTCTTCTGCAGATAATATGGTGGATTCACAAATCAATACATGTAATTTTTAAGAAGTGATTGATTGGAGTTATTGCAAATGTTTGATCAGATTGAGGATTGGTACATTTATCTGAAATGATTTATACCATTAGCTTCTTTTTTTAAAAAAATATTATATCTTCTTAATTATTTGTTCCAAAGTATTAAAGTCACTCTCATCAAGCTCTTCCTCCAACATGTTGTCCGCAATGTAGGACTGTTACTCATCTTGTGTGCACCAACTAAACCAACCATGTATAGAGCAACGATGATACAACTTTCCGGGATTGGCTTCAATCCGAAACGTCTTATCATCGTCCTTCTTTCAATCAAATTAACAAGAAGAAGCAAATGGGGGTTTTAAAGCCACAAATCCATTAAAAAAAAAGGTACCAATAACGACTAGTAACGGCTAGTTTTTGAAATTTAATTCAAATTAATTACATATTAGTCCCTACATTATGTAATGTTAATTACAGTACTGCCCGCACATGACAATCACGAGAGAGTACTGGCTAGGCATGCAAAATATAATCGAATCAATTACATAAGCATCCCTATATTATGTAATGCTAATTACAATTAAGTCCAACTGCCTGTTACTGCTAAAATTAAGAAGGAAAAAAGAAAACGGGAAAAGAAAAGAAAAAGGGTTAAAGGAATTAAAGAAAAGCTAAAATGAAAAAAGGAGATGGCATTTTCGTTATTAACTCAAACTTCCCCCTTCACATCAGCTTTTTGTCAGTCCATGTCACCACTCCCATTGACTATTGGACGTCGATGTAATTTTCAAATTTGTTAAGTATAAAATTTGGACGAATCTGTAATAGTTTAAATTGCGGGTATCAAAGTGACAAGTGGGCAAATTTAAGGGGCAATATCTGCAATTTTCCCTTATTTTTAAATCAATAAAATAAGGAAAAGTGGAATGTAATGCGTGGGTAAGACGACCCTCGGACCGGCACAGTTACTCATTGATTGCTCTTCGGGTGATATGCTGACGCACAAACCAATACATGTCCTAAACTACACTCTGTCATCACTGATGCGTGCACCGTAAAACTTCTAAAAGGGTTAACCACCCTATGCTTGCTTCACGCTAGATTCTCTGGAGTTCTTATGTATCGATTAACGAAAAGAAATCATGTCAGTTAAAGGATCGGGCCTCGATCAATTGATTACTGGTTGTGACATTAGTAAAAGTATCAAAGCTGAGACAATCCCTAACTCATTAGGGGTATTGTTGATTGGTCTGGTATAGGGATGGCAATGGCTCGGTCTAGGCTTCTTGAGGCTCGTCCAGACCCACTTATTTTTTAAAGGCCCAAGCCCGACCAATCATGCCAGCTTAAGCCCACGGGCCTAACTTCACATCCAAGCCCGACCCTAAATCTACTTTTCAGACCGGTCAATAAGCAAATGTGTTTGCCAAAGGGAGTTAGGCCTCGATCAATTAGTAACTTGTAAATTACAATTTAGGTCATTTTAGATTTTATATCATGTTGTATCTTTTGTCTCCCCGTACTAATTATTTTCCTCAAAACTTGCTATGACCTCAAAAAGTTGTGTTAGACTGTCCGTTCATTAGGGTTTGGCTGCCACGACCACCCTCGTCGTCCCGTACTGGGGAAGTCACGTGGGCCCCAAGCGCAACATCATTGCCACCATCCATTGGGCTGGTGACAAATGGCAGCTCCTGATTGGAGCTGGATTTTTTAATTTATTTTTTGTTTTTCGTTATTTCTTATTAAATATTATTCCAAAAAATACGAAAATTATACCAACGATCATAATTTTTTGTGCTCTATTTTATAGAGACCAATTTTAGCATGCTCGGAACTCTCTCTCTCTCCCCCCCGCCCCCCCCATGTTAGGAATTGTTGGTTCATCAAGTTCCACTAAGGCGATAGAATGTGCAAAGTATGTCATTCAATCAACTCTTGATATAATCGCCCACCTTAACCTACCTGATCCAGGAAAGCCGAAGCATAATCATCAATATGTTGACCGAAAGAGAGAGAATTTTACTGATATACTATACAAGGATTACTTTGTTGAGAAGCCAACATACACTGTTTGACAATTTCGACGGAGGTTCAGAATGCATAAGCCTTTGTTTCTCAGGATTGTTGAAGCCGATGTGGAGCATGATCCATATTTCTTGCAAGCAAAAGATGCTCTTGGTAGAACATGCTTGTCTACGTTGCAAAAAATGCACCTCAACAATACAGATGCTGGCTTATGGTGTTGCAGTGAGCGCTATTGACGAGTACACCCATCTTAGTGAAACCACTTCATTCCAATGTCTTAATCGATTGTGTGATGCTATTATCGAATTGCTCGGTCCAACGTATATGCAGAGGGCCAATGAAGAATGTGTGAGAAGGCTTGTGCAAATCAATACTGCAAGAGGTTTTCCAAGCATGCTCGAAAGCATCGACTGTATGCAATTAGATTTGGAAGAACTGTTTGACGGCTTGGAAAGATCAATAACAAGACAAAAGTGGTATACTGATGCTAGTGCTAGAAGTCGTGGCATCCGAAGACACTTGAATCTGGCATTCATTTTTTGGAATCGGGCAAGCTAAATGTTAGGAATATCTGTTAGTATTTTGATCACTCATCACATGTTCTTATCTTAGCCAGAAAGGTGATTAAGTACTCTTGGTTCACTTGAACATTGTAAAAGAGGAAATCACTGAGTATGATTAGTCTAGTAAATCTTGTATTAGGATTATAGGTCTATGAGTGTAATTTTTATTTCCAAAAGACCATGAAGATCAATCCTAGCAATGGAGCTTTTCTGAAGATTAGAAGACTGAAGATTGCACAAGATTTATGAAGATATCAAGGTTAAGTCTTATTTGATTTAAAATATCTCTGGACCATGTTATAAGTGTAACATTTGCACATATGGTAAGTCTTGAACATAGAAGGGAGACATGTGAACTTCCAGAAAGCCTCATGTATCCGTTAAGACTAAAGGACAATGAACAGTACTATGCATTAAATGCATCGGCAGAAATGCTGCAAAAAGCAAGTCCTCTCTGAAACATGAGATAGTGACTTCTGAGTACATAGTTCAAGATATAAACGGATATAATTTAATAGAGAGCACAACGGATACAATTCAAACGCCTCTCAAATTTATCTATATATATCACACACTTAGATGCTTGAAATACATACCTTAGAACACTCTATCTTGCAAACTTACCATCAAGCAAAGTATTCTCTCAAGCACTCTACTACCCTTTATGAAAGCTTTCTATTGCTTGAAGAATCACTAGTAGTTCTAAGTTGTCCTGAACCTTAACAAGAGATTGTTATTCGTGAAAGAGTTGAACTATCAGATACCCTTTCTGAAGCTCATTCTCCAGAACGGACATCAATTACTTGGGTCAAGAAGGGCGATCGCCATCCACTGAACAAGTGTATTAAGTAGTCTTGTTCTATTAGGCTCTCTGAAAACATAACTGAAAAGTTATACGAGAAGCCTCTCTGACAAACCTTATAACCAACACCATCAAGGCGTGGAGTAGAGGAAGTACTTGATTTGGAAAATCAGGGAATAACTCCAAGGTTATCTGAGTAGAGGAAGTACTTAGCTCTAGGAGCTGGGGAATAACTCAGGGGGAACATTTGGTTGGGAATCATTTGTTTAAGAATCTTAGAATAGGATTATTGTAAGGTGAACTCAATTATCTGTTCTAGTGAATTCTAGGTCTCAGAAAGATCGAAGTGGATTAGTTGGAGGATTACGCCACATCCAGATACCACTATACTTGCTGTGTAATTTACCTTTCTGTATTTACATTTCAGCAAAGCGCACACACACACACACATACTTATTGTTTCTGCACTTACCTATCTTAAAGTCTTCCGCGCTCTGAATTTAAGTATCAGAAACCCCCAGGTTTCTGAGAAACTGTGTTTATCGACAAAAGTTTTAAAAGACTATTCACCCCCCTCCCTCTAGTCTTTTACTTTGCCGTTATCTGGACCAACAAGTGGTATCAGAGCGGGAGGTTCATAAGCCTTCTGCACTGAACCTAGATCCCCAGATAGGTGAAGAAACTTTGTCCCTCTCTGAGGATTATATAATTTGTGTGTTAAGTGTGCAAGTATGTATCTGAGTGATGCACCCATTCTGAAACCAGAAAACTACGAGAAATGGAAGAACAACATGATGCTCCATCTGGAGGCCATTAGTGACGAGATGATCTATGTCATCAATGAAGGGCCTATCAAAATCAGACAACTCAAACAAGCTACTGAGGTGTCTGATGGAAGAAAAGCCTCAGACAAGGAAGATGGAAGCGAGGATATGGCTGCTAGTGATAGTGGTCATGTTGCTCGTTGAAGCATTATGTATGAAGACAAGCTAAGAGAGCTCTAGACATCTGAAGATGCCAAGAGACACAGATTAGATGGTCAAGCTCGTAATATCATCATCAGATCGACACCTGAGCACATACAGTGTAAACTGTGGGGTGCTAAAACGGCGAAAGTTGCCTGGCAATTGGTTGAAGAAATCTATGCCGGAACTGAGAAAACCAAGGAAAACAAGTTCGAAGTCCTTAAATTGAAGTTCCAAAACTTCAAACAAGGTCCCACTGAAACTCTGGAAGAACTTGATTTCAGGTTTACTACACTTATGAGTGACATGGCTGCACTTGGTGAAAGCAACAGATACTCCCAGCCAGAAAAGATTAAGACTATTGTCAGAAGTCTCAATCACAACTGGGAACACACTAAGTTCTTTTATTTCAATCAAGGGATGCCAAGTATTACTGCAGTAGAGCTATTTTCTCATCTTGCTACTGTAGAATATGAGATAACTTAGAGAGAACAAACAACTGAAAAGTTGCAAAGTGTTGCTCTAGTTTCTCAAGGTTCTTCTGAAAAGAAGGATACCAAAAAAGCATCTGAAGAAAATTCTCTTGCAGTAAGACACATGAAGAAATTTGTGAGTCAAGAGATTGAGAGAAGAAAAGCTAAAGAAAAGCTGAAAAAGCATCTTGGCCCAAACTATCATCAGTACAAGAACATACAAATGAACAACTCTCTGAACACCCCAATTCAGAAAGGTGTTAGTACTGAAGCTGCAGAAATAGGAAATGATATATGCTTCTATTGTCAAAAGCCTAGTCACTTCAAGAGAGATTGTCCTGCTTTAAATAAGCTCAAGACAGGTGACAAGAAGGATAGAAGAAATTTCAAGAGAAATCAAAGGGCCTTACTGACTGAAGAAAGGAAGAAGATTCAAATTCAACTTGATGCTCTAGACATTGAGACAGATTCTGAAGATGGAGATTCAGATGACTCAAACCTACAATCACCAGAATTGTGTGGAATCACCCACGATGTAATCGACTTCGGCCTTAAGAAGAATGAAATGTGTGGAATTGCTGAGATTGCTGGTCTAGACATCTCCAACATTGAAATATGTCTTATGGCTGATGAGGTAACTAACAATTCACAATTTATGTACTATGAGAGTGATGATGGAATTGAGGATCTGGAGTTGGTCAAGAGTGAATTGGATCGTTATGAGAAAGAATTTCTGGAAGCAAAATCCAAAACCAGAATTCTAGAGGAAAGCAAAGAAACTCTTGAAAAAGAGGTTTCTGAGCTAACCAGAGTATCTGAGAACAAGAACGCTGAAAAAGCCTTTCTGAAAGCTCAGATATCTGAGAATGAAAATTCTCTCAAACATCTAAAAGTATTTGGTTGTAGATGTTTTGTTCTTAACAATGGAAAAGAGTATCTAAGGACATTTCAACCAAAGGCAGATGAAGGTGTGTTTCTTGGTTATTCTATGAATAGCAAAGCATACAGAGTTTACAATAAAAGAACAAAGAAGATTGAAGAATCAGTTCATGTTGTATTCTATGAAGGAAACAATAAAACACCCCTTGATGATGAACTCTCAGAAAGGTTCAAGGAACTAATGATAAAGGATTCTGAAGAAGAACCCTCAGAAAGGAAAAACATCATTGTGGAAAGAGAGGATGACTCTGACGAAGAAAAGCATGAAATGCCTAGTAACAACCAGATGATTCTCAGACATGATGAAGAATTTCCTATGAGAATTCCAGAAATGGAAACTGAAGATGTTCATCAGAGAGCTAACTCTGGAAATGACCTCTCTGATAGGCATGTCCCAGAAAGCTCTCACACTGGGCAAGTGTCAGACATTCACCGTCCTTCTGAGGTGCAAAATGTCACAGATACTGAAGAAGTATCAAGTCATAATCATAGATGTTGACCCTACTAGCCCTAAACCCATGATGAGATGGATCAAGGATCATCCTGCAAAAGACGTGATTGGACCAATCAATCAAGGTGTTAGGACTAGGAGAGCAATAGCTGAAAATGCTAACTCTCTCTTTGGATGTTTCATTTCAAACATTGAACCTAAAACTATACAAGAAGCATTAAGAGACCAAGACTGGATCTCTGCAATGCAAGAAGAGTTGGATCAGTTTGAGAGAAACAAAGTCTGGAAACTAGTTCCATTTGTAGAAGGAATATCTGTGATTGGAACTAAGTGGGTTTTCAGAAACAAGATGAATGACTCTGGTGAAATAACCAGAAACAAAGCAAGGTTGGTTGCCAAGGGATTCACCCAGACTGAAGGTTTAGATTTTGATGAGTCATATGCACCAGTTGTCAGATTGGATGCAATAAGACTCTTTCTGGCCTTTGCAGCTCATAAAGTCTTTAAAGTTTATCAGATGGATGTCAAGAGTGCATTCTTGAATGGTGAACTTGCTTAGGAAGTCTATGTTGAACAACCACCTGGCTTTGAAGTTTCCTCAGAAAGTAGAATGGTCTATAAGCTACAGAAAGCTCTATATGGATCAAAGCAGCTCCAAGAGCATGGTATGACACTTTGGCCAAATACCTTCTGGAAAGTGGTTTCAAGAAAGGTGAAGTTGACAAAACTTTATTTACTTTAAATCATGATGGGAAACTACTCTTAGTTCAAGTATATGTTGATGACATCATATTTGGATCTAAGGACAAGCAACTTTGTGATGACTTTGCAAATCTCATGAAAAGTAAATTTGAGATGAGCATGATGGGAGAATTGAACCATTTCCTAGGATTGCAAGTCAAGCAACTCAATGATGGAATATTCATTTGTCAGACAAAGTATGCAAAAGACATGCTCACAAAGTTCAATCTTAAGCCTTCTGAAAAGAATGCTAAGATACCTATGAGCATAGGAACCAAGATGACCTATACTAAATCAGATAAGAGTGTTGATGAACACAAGTATAGGAAGTTGATAGGTTCACTACTTTACCTTACTGCAAGCAGTCCTGATATTCAATATGCAGTTGGAGTGTGTGCTAGATTTCAAACAAATCCAATGCAATCACACTACAACACTGCTATGAAAATATTAAAGTATGTGAAAGGTACAGTAGATGTAGGGTTGTGGTATCCTAAAGAAAGTGGATTGAGTTTGGCTGGTTACTCAGATCTTTGATTATCTTTGGATCGATGCTTGATAGGAAAAGTACCTCAGGAACTTGTCAGTTTATGGGAACTAGACTTATCTCATGGTTTAGCAAGAAACAAAACTCAATTGCAACTTCTACCACAAAGGCTGAATATATTGCTGCTGGTTGTTGTGCAACACAAATTCTGTGGATTCAACAACAACTCAGAGACTATGGACTCAATGAAGAGAAAACTCCCATTTTTTGTGATAACACTAGTGCTATTGCAATAACACAGAACCCTAAGTTCCATGCCAGAACAAAGCACATTGATGTTAGACACCACTTCATCAGAGACCATGTTGAGAAAGGCAATATAGAGATACTCAAGATTGGCACAGAAGACCAACTTGCAGATATCTTCACCAAGCCCTTACAAGAAAGCCGATTCTTGACCTTAAGACATAATCTTGGATTAATGGAGATGCCTAAGGACTGAAAAATGTCCTGAATCTCTAAAGTCTAAATAAGTGAGGTAGAAAAGAAGTAGGCCTCTGAGGACATGTTCTCAGAAAGCCAAGTTGATAAGAAGTGATGCAAAGGTTTCTGAGTAGCAACACTCAGAAAGGCAAAACATTTCTGGAACGGGTATCCAGAAAGGCAAAGGTTGGTACACACTTAATAAGTAAATAAGACTAGAACTTACTTACTGAGAGTGGATCAATTACATTCAAACAACTGAAGCTTGAATTCAGAAAGCTATTTAGTCATAAAGAGAAAAGACACACAAAGCTCGAAAAATATAAGTTCTGAAAGTCAAACATGTCCAATGTCTCGTATTTTTGCCATTTTTATGATAAACAATATAAAGATAAGGACTTGACACTCAGAATGATAAGTTCAAACGATTGAGTGTTCTTACTCTTTACTAAGTGACACAATGAATGTAGCATATTAAAAATCCATCAAGTCGGCACATTACCATTTGTTGATTGATATCATTACAAGATATTCAATATAAGCCCTTGATGAATAAACGTTTGATCTCAACGGTTGTGATTAAAACAAAGCAAGTAATGTCTGTTGAGAAATGCAGACATGGCCCACTACGCATTTAATGAAGTACAAAGGACGTACCACGCCTATGCAGATGCAAAGACACGCATTCATATTCAGTTGTATGTATGTTGTATCTATGTACATTTTGTCTGCTATATATATATATATGATTTGGGCAAAAGACAAACACTTTTACCAATTCCGAAATTTCAAACTTGCATCAAAACAGCAAAATCTCTCAACATTTCTGCAAAACCCCCTCAGCAAACTCAACTTCTTGTGCTTAGTCTTCTGAAAATATAGACTAATCTCGATTAATTGTGCAAAATTCATATGAAAAACACTCATTCAAAACTCTATATAAGAGATGGCACCCAAGAAGATGACCACCAAGAACCCTAAGGTCAGATTATCCGCTCCTCAAAAAGCAAGGAGGAAAGGAACTTAAGGTGTTGAATAAACGCCTTCTGGGAAAGTTCACCCCATCTGACTGGAATCCAAACCACAAAATGAATTGGGGAACTTTTCTAGTAAAGAGGTATGTACCAGCAGTTATACCTTCAAGACCAAAAAGGAAACTGATATTGGGGATGCTGAAGAATTCCCATATCTACAAGCTTCTATCTGCTGCACCCAGTGGACTATCCACATCGGATGTCTTTGAGTTCTATAACAACTCCAAAATCTTCACAAAAGTTGTGAATGATGAAGAAGAGAAATACATGCAGACTGAAGTCTAAGGACAAGAAATTGTTCTAGACTGCAAGACTTTTTGTAAGATATTCCGATTGAAAAATCGAGAAACAATTGAAGACATCAACATCAAGGACGCTTCCATCATTCAAGGCGTCAAAGAGCTATTTGAAGCAATCCAGTTAGAAAATGCAAAGGGTTGTCCAGGAGACTTTGTTCTGAAAGCCATCAGAACTAGTCATCTCCAGAAACACTGGAGTACTTTAGCTCTTATTCTGGTCCGTTGGTTTGATGGCAACAAAGGTGGAGTAGACCAGATAAGCATGGAGAGATGGATGATGATGCATCTTCTGAACAAGAAGCATGAAGGGCAGGAAACCCACTTCAATTGGGGGAAGTACACCTTCAACAAATTCCTTGGACATATTGAGGAATTCGAGCCCAAAATCATCAATGGCCTTGCTGAGCCAAAGGCCAATATGCACTTTGGTCTCAGAATCGGTTACATTCTGGAAACAATGGGAGTCACTCTCAGAGAGAGGCAGGAAATCCTAGTCACCAACTCCCTTTTCAGACACGCCTTTGAAGAAAAGGAGAAACTTGCTGCTAAGAACGCACTCAGAAAGGCAGAAGAAGAAGAAACTGCACAGCAAGGTGAGGAGGTCTCTGAGAAAACTCAAGCTAAACCTCCAGTTGCCAAGAGAAAGAGGACTCAAAGCAAAAGAGCCTCCAAGTCCCTAAGCATACAAGAGGCACAACCTTCTGGAGACAAGGTCTCAGAAGATGTTGGACGCCCAGAAAGGCAACTCCAGAATGCCCCAAGAGTCCTGAACCAGAATGCTCCAGAAATCTCCAGAGATGATAGAAATATCATAGATGGGTCTGCACCAACACTGAATAGTGATTCTGAGGATGATGAAGTACTTGCAAAAGTACTCAAAAGATTCAAGTATGAGACCCATGGAGGAGCATCAAGCTCAGCACTTCAGAGAGACAAGAGCCCCTCTGCCCAGCAGGAAGAAGAAGGCCTGGGTGAGGAAGATAGAATGCTGGAAGATCCTGACATTGCTTCCACATTCACAATGCCAGCACTTAATGTTGCTGAAGAAAATCCTGTTTTAACACAGGTTCCTCAACCTTCTGAGAAAGCTCAACTCTCAGAAAGGGATCAAACTGAGATGGAGACTCAGAATGATACTGCAGAGGAAAACAACAATGAGCACAGAGAGACTGTGGAATCACCACAAGTTCAAGAGATTAATGATCAGCCTGACTCTATTCAGGTAACAAAGATGGTTTGTATGTAACTTGTGAACATAGGTATATGTTAACGAGTAATTCATAAGCTTTGTTTGTTACAGGCCAATTTAGAGGCAATCTTTCAGGGGGAAGAAAACTTGTCCACCCCTTTGAATCAAGAAGAGGTTCCTCCAACCTCAGAACATCAAGAAGAGCCTGTCCCACAGGTAGTAAAGTTATCTCTGAACAAGAAATAACTAACAAAAAATGCTCTTATCTTATGTTCTAATATTCTTAATGTCTCTTCTTAGGCTCCAACTGAGGAAGTAGTGGTGGTGGAACCAACACCCCAAAACCAAGAGATTCCAGAGGCTGAAAAGCTATCTGAGGAAGCATTTACTGAGCCTTCTGCTGAGAAGTTAAGTAATCAGTAATAGTCTCCTTCAAGAATGCTCAAGAAAACCCACTACTAAAATCTCTTATGTTTGTTCTTACAGGCTCAGTCAGAAGAACAATTGGAAGGAAAGACTGTGGTCTTATCTCCTCCAAAAGAAACTAAAGCCTTGAACAAGCGATTCTGCAGAAAGGTGCGAAACCCCAAGGTTTCTGAGGACCATGCTACTGAGCTTCCTCACTTGGAAGTAAGTGAAGTCTTAGAAAGCACTTTTCCACCTATCTTTCTCATTAAGCTTCTAAACATATTTGATTTTAATTCTCGTGTTCAAGGAAAGAAAGGTTGATGAGGATAAAACTTCTCCTCATACCAAAGTATCGAGGTCTCGAGACCAAGCAAGCGTAATCAGGATAATGAGCTAGTGTGTCTACACGGTATGCTCGAAAGCTTACTTTGCACACGATACTAACTCAAGTGGTTTGAACAAAACTAACTTGATCCCTTTCTTCGTGCTCAAAGTCTAGTGCCAGTTGATTTACTCAAGGCTTTCCAGAAGCACACTTTAAAGAAACATCTCAAGTGCTTCGATAATGGCGTAAACTTCGAAAGGTGACCTTCGAATTAGCCAGAGTAATCGACGTTCCAGAAAAGAGAGCAATCGCCTTCAATCTGGAAGATTATATCCATGCATTGTTCCCAACAGAGTCCTACTCATTTGCCACTCTGATGCATGAAGACTTCATTCATGAAGTAGCACAAAGACTTATAGCAGATTTCAAGTCTGCGGATGCTCAAACCCAAGAGCAGATGGTTACCCATCCTGCCTTGCCCAGCAAGCTCACTACTTATCCTGCTGAACAAGAAGAAGTTAATGGGAGGATGATTACGTTCCCAAATGTGATCAACCTGGTTTCTGAAGATGACGAGGAGATGGACGAAAACGATTATCAAGAACCTCCTTATGAGCATCCAAACCAAGAAGCAAAGAACAAGAGTGATGATGATGATGATCAGAATGATGATCCCCAACCTGGACAAGGCGGGATTCAGAAAGCTAGCAAAGGAAGTGGAGAAAAGGATACTCCCTCAAATGCTCAGAAAGCCCCATCATCATCACCTCCCAAGTCTCATCAAAATACCCAACAGGCTGAACACAATGATGCCATAGAAGAAATTTCAGTCGCTGAGTTTAGGATTGAACAACTCAGAAAGGTATTGGAAGAAGAGAAGAGAATCAACATTGAGACTCAAGCTCTTGTTGATGAAAAGGAAGCCAAAATCAAGAAGCTCGAAGAAGCTAATGCCAAGGAATTGGCACTCCTAGATGAGCAAAGAAATTTGAAAAATGCCATTGTTGTCACAGCTACTGAGATAGATGCCATGGATGACAATGATGATGAAGAGCATGATGCTGAGACTGCATCAGAAAGACCTTCTACATCTTCTCAGAAGGCCAGCACACTTGATGGAAAGTAGAGGAAGATTGTCAATCTGCAAACAATCCAAGAAAAGGATTATGATAGTGATGCTGAAACCCACAACTTGATGACTGAAGCAGAAGATGAGAGACTTGTCACTCAGCACAAAAGAGCCCTACTTGCTCCTCATATATTCTCTGCACCAAGTAGTTCAAGAAGTGAAGAGCACCGTGCAAGAAACAGTGTCTTTTTAGAGCTCAGAAAGACACTAGTTGCCCAAGACACAGAAGTGCTAAAATCCGTCCCAGAAGAGATGAAGCCATTGGCTGCTTCTTTACTCAACAGAGCAACCAGCATAGCTCTCTCTCAGAAATACCTAGGGTTGGTCAGGGATGAGGATTGTAACAATGCTAATGCAGCATTGAATGGCCAGCCATGCTGTTCTGCAAGCCAACGCTGTCCTAAGGCCACTTGAAGAGCTCAACAGAAAGGAGCAGGAACTGGTTAGACAGAACAAAGAGCTGAAGAAGGAACTTCAAGAATTAGTCAGGGTGTACAACAATCTCCAAAAGAATTTTGAATCACTCTCTGAAGCTTATGCTATCATGAGTCAGTCATTCATGACTAAGGGGGAAGAAGAGATGCCTCAGAAAGGCAGAGGAAGAAAAAGAAAACAATCAAATCCTCCCTCCTCAAGTCAACTTGTCATTAAGGACACCACTGGAGACACCCTTGCTGAAGAAGTTGTTCCAGATCAACCAGCCAGAAGGCTGAGAAGTATGATAACTAGGGGAGCCAAGTCCCTTAGAATCTCAGAAGAGAAGAAGACTTCTGAAGAAGAAGAAAAGGAAGAAGGAGAAGTAAGAGGCCAAGAAAGCTGCAAGTCTCCAATTTTGGACTTCAATGATGATGAGGATGAATCTGACACAGATGAACATCCACTTCACAAGAAAAGGAGACAAGCAACTACTTCACAACCTCCTCTGGCAAAGAAGACTCAGACCTGTAACCCCTTCGAAATACCAAGTCATTACAAGGAACATCCACCAAAGACAGCCCAAGGTGAAGAAAGGGTTAGAGGATCTCTGACGGAAGGCCACCAAATGTAAAAGCAAGAAGGAATTTCCAGTTTGGCTGAGTAAACAATGAAACACATCAAGAAAGGCCAACTGATGCCCACATTGAGTATATGAAGACTAGTAATGAAGAATCTTCATATAGGTGCATTCTGAACAAGAGAGGGTATTGGATTCTGGAACTACATCATCTACTTGTCAATGATAAGTTTCCAACTCCCATCCTCAACCAGATCCAGAAATGGAGAGAAGGCAAGCTGAATTGCTAAAACGAGCACCTTCATGCACAGCTAAACTTTGAAGTAGAAAAGAGGAATGAAGCCGTAAAGATGGATCTTTCTTTGCATCCTTACCCAAAGCCTGATGATGTACACAAGGTAAGAAAACTGGATGGTAGCTACAGTAGAAAAAACAAACTAGGTGTTTCAACCTATGAGTCATTCTATATGACATTGGATGAATACCTAGATGATATACATTATCTGGAAGAAATATACAAGTATTTCAACCTATCTCAGCTGCAAGTAGACCATGCACGGTGTGGGAAAGTACTTAGGTCAAACACTTTCTGGAAGAATCACAAACTTGCAAGAGTTACCATAAAATATGTGACTTATCCGAGAAGGAGCTCTGTCGGAAGGATTCTTTATGACTATGTCCAAGAATGCGTAAAAGTGGATGATCATGTCAATCGATCCAGAAGGTGTCAAGAACTTGAGGTATCTAAACCCAAGTTGCGTTTCTGAAGACTTGAAGACTAGTAACATTAGAATACTCTCTTGGAGCTTGGACTCTCCTTTGTTCTAATTTACTTAGTATGTTTTATTACTTTTTGTAATCTTGATGATTGTTTATAAAATTCTCTATATGTAAAAGTTGCATCTCTTTCTGTAAACTGTACCTATCTGAAGATCATACTCTCAGATACATTTTAATAGATGACAACTTATCAGCAAAGATCACTTGTGATTTGGTTGATATTTACTTTCTGCACTTAATTCAACTAAAATTGAATATCATTTGAAATGATTAAGTGGTGGATTGTTTTCTCTTCCAGGGTTACAAATTTGTAATAGGACTCGAAAGATAGTCATGGATGACTGATCAAAAAGGGGGAAATTTGTTAGGAATATCTGTTAGTATTTTGATCACTCATCACATGTTCTTATCTTAGCCAGAAAGGTGATTAAGTACTCTTGGTTCACTTGAACATTGTAAAAGAGGAAATCACTGAGTATGATTAGTCTAGTAAATCTTGTATTAGGATTATAGGTCTATGAGTGTAATTTTTATTTCCAGAAGACCATGAAGATCAACCCTAGCAATGGAGCTTTTCTGAAGATTAGAAGACTGAAGATTGCACAAGATTTATGAAGATATCAAGGTTAAGTCTTATTTGATTTAAAATGTCTCTGGACCATGTTATAAGTGTAACATTTGCACATATGCTAAGTCTTGAACATATTAATCAAAGAAGGGAGACATGTGAGCTTCCAGAAAGCCTCATGTATCCGTTAAGACTAAAGGACAATGAACAGTACTATGCATTAAATGCATCGGCAGAAATGCTGCAAAAAGTAAGTCCTCTCTGAAACATGAGATAGTGACTTCTGAGTACATAGTTCAAGATATAAACGGATATAATTTGATAGAGAGCACAGCGGATACAATTCAAACGCCTCTCAAATTTATCTATATATATATCACACACTTAGATGCTTGAAATACATACCTTAGAACGCTCTATCTTGCAAACATACCATCATGCAAAGTATTCTCTCAAGCACTCTACTACCCTTCGAAAGCTACATTGCTTGAAGAATCACTAGTAGGTCTAAGTTGTCCTGAACCTTAACAAGATATTGTTATTCGTGAAAGAGTTGAACTATCAGATACCCTTTCTGAAGCTCATTCTCCAGAACGGACATCAATTACTTGGGTCGAAGAAGAGCGGTCGCCATCCACTGAACAAGTGTATTAAGTAGTCTTGTTCTATTAGGCTCTCTGAAAACATAACTGAAAAGTTATACGAGAAGCCTCTCTGACAAACCTTATAACCAACACCATCAAGGCGTGGAGTAGAGGAAGTACTTGATTTGGGAAATCAGGGTATAACTCCAAGGTTATCTGAGTAGAGGAAGTACTTAGCTCTAGGAGCTGGGGAATAACTCAGGGGGAGCATTTGGTTAGGAACCATTTGTTTAAGAATCTTAGAATAGGATTATTGTAAGGTGAACTCAATTATCTGTTCTAGTGAATTCTAGGTCTCAGAAAGACCGAAGTGGATTAGTTGGAGGATTACGCCACCTCCAGATACCACTATACTTGTTGTGTCATTTACCTTTCTGTATTTACATTTCAGCAAAGCACACACACACATACTTATTGTTTCTGCACTTACCTATCTTAAAGTCTTCCGCGCTCTGAATTTAAGTATCAGAAACTGTGTTTATCGACAAAAGTTTTAAAAGACTATTCACCCCCCCCCCCCCCTAGTCTTTTACTTTGCCGTTATCTGGATCAACACTAAATGATCTTACCGTTGTGGCAGGGACAACGATGTTTGACGAATACTAAACGGCAAGCGTCTCCTATTAACTTGCAAGTTAACAGTCGTGAGTACAAGAAGGGGTACTATTTAACTGATGACATATATCCGCGGTGGGCAACATTTGTTAAGTCTAAATCCGGTAACTCACAACCACGCCAAGTTTACAGGGGTGCCGAATAGATGTTGAGGCTTTCGGAGTTCACCAAACACGCTTCCCAATAATTAAGAATCCAACCTTGAGCCACACCAAAAAATTCTAGGTAACATTATGAACACGTGCATTACCATGCATAACATGATAGTCGAGGGCGAGAAGCACACATATCTAAAATATGATAACAATATAGAAGAGTTCGAGTCAGATGTCCGTAATAATGTGCAACCTGATATGTAACGGAGTTCGTTTTGTACGCCAACTTTCTGAGATTAACTCCGTTAGGATTACATGGCAAAGAAAAAGACATACAAGATATATGTTATCACACATTTTGCCCTTTAGTTGTTTGATCAATCACATTTGGAGGATGCGTTGAATTTGTTGTGTGCAATATGTTGTTATATTTCAATTCTATTCAAATATAGTCATTTAATGTGCTAATGCGGCAAATGTTTTGCTTTAGGTTCTCCGCGCCCCTTGTGTGCAATATAATCGATCATCAATGTGGTGCATTTTTAAAATGCAATTTATAATAAGAATAATGAAAGAAAAGAGAATAAAATGTCCAATCTCAGAAAGAATTAAGACCTATCGATTTTGGTATATCAAATGGGTGATTCCTTTTCAAAACCTGTGATTGTCAATTTCCATGGAGATGCGAGCACACACTCGCGCAAGGGGTAGCAATTATTGCCCTCCGCCTTTGAGGTGAAAAAACTATAATACCCTGTTCAATTATGTTCGAATATATATTAATTGTTTCTACAATATAGAGGACTATCTTATAATTTACATGAAAAGGAAATTACTTGACGGTTTTTACAGATTAACAACTCTTTTACAATTTATCAAAAGTCCAATGAACTATTTGAGAAATACTCCCCTCATTTCAGAGAAAGTGTTACATTTTGACTTTGACCGGTCAACTGTCTTCGAGTTTGACCACAAATTACTTATAAACGATAATATTAAATAATTTAATAAAATCATATAATAAAAATTTAATTACTAAATTTTCATTATATAATTTTAATAATTTATTTATTAATATCGTTTAAGAGTAAATTGTGGTCAAACGCGGAGACAGTTGACCGCAAAATAGTAAAATGTAACAATTTTTCTGAAATGGAGGGAGTACTAACTAAAAACTATATTAAATCAATATTCACTAATTTTTCTATCTATCATACGACTAAAAGCTCTATCATTCACATAAAATCGAATGACTACTTATTTATTAAATGTATGTTAAAATCTTATGCGAAATAGACTACAAGTGATTTGTTGAGTTGAATATATTTTTGTATTTGACCTTACCATTTAGGTGAATTAGGCTTTGTTCTCTTAATCTGAAAACTCATTCATTAATTTCAATTCAGTTCAGTATATTCATTCAGTTCAGTTCAATTCAGTTATGTTGAGTTATTTTTTATACTACAATTCAGTTCAATTCAATTCCATTCAGTTCAGATCATTTCAGTTCCATTCAGAGGAAGAGAACAGGGCCTTAATAGTTATCTTTTTTAATTGAGTCGATACTCAATTAAAAACTCACAACATTTATGATCTATAAAATTGTCAATTACAAGTTTTCACAACTCAAATTTAGTTATTATTAATCAGTTAAAATTAGGTTATGATATGTACTTTTAAGTATTTTTAACTAGATTTACGTGATTATTTAATTGTGAAACACTTCGTTATCACTCAATTAAAATTGCATGTAAAACAACCGGACAATAATTTAGAATCATCATATCGAAAATCGTACAAGTAGTACACATCCTACAAATTTTGCCGGTAAACACGAATCCTTACATATATCCGTGCAAATCGTACGAATTTTTACCGTATCCTTCAGATATTATTTATAATAATTATTGTAAGAAGATCTGAGTTTCTTTCATTCTCTGCTTCTCTTGTTGTGTTTGCATTTTTCTACTTTGACGTCCTCTGCGGAAAAATACAATTATACCCGATAGCGACTTTTGTATTCTTCTTGTTATACTATTCTCAATATTCTCTCTCCTTTCCTTGACTTTTCGCAAAGTGGACCTGCTTAACCGGGTCCACATACGCATCACTAACCATCTATCTCTATTCAAATACGTACTTTTCTATACATACACCAATTCTGTATGTATCTATCTACATAACATAGTACTTACTCCATATATTTGTTGCAGAAAAAAATGAAGAGAGTCCATTTCATTCCAAACGTTACAATTACATACATGATGAATTCCCAATTTCTCTCTGTTGAAACAAATACTAGTAAATATCTTAATTCCCTTTAACGAATCTTTTCTTCCTCTCTGTCTCTCAATTTCAAGAATTTTCAGGAATAACAGGAGAGGTATATCTCTTAAAAAAAAAAAACCCTTTTGGTAAGTCAAGATCCCTTTTTTTTTCTTTTTCCTTTTTTCTTTGTGTGTTATCATATCATGATTCCATGTTCCACTTTTGTTTTATTTTACAGGTTGGTGTAGCTTATACTGCGATTTTGTATATTAGGAGCAATTATTGTTGGGTTTCTTTCTTTCCTCTGGTGGGTAATGAGGTTAGCGGTGTTTCTTTATTTCCAAGCCTAATTGAGTGCACTTTTGTTTCTTTGTGGAATTCTTGGTTTCATTATTTTGTTTTTTTAAAGCTAACGTGTTGGTCTGGCTCTCATTTTGTGGGTCTTTCATGCTTCCAAGGTAGGTGTGTTTGACTTTATTTGCTAATGGGGTTTGATTCTTCTTCTGCAGATTTTATGAGGTACGGATTTGTTGCGTCTTGTTGTTAACCGATTGAAGATTGGGGTTTATTTCGATCTTTCTGCAACCTAAATGAGTTATTGTGATTAATTCTTGATTGAAGAGCTTCCTTGATTTAGATTTTACTGGTTTTGCTTGGTATATAAGAGTTGTGGTTGTTGAAGTTTGATGGCATCGGAATTTGATTCTTCACTCTTTATATTCTGATGAATGGATTGTGATTGTTGATTGTGATTGTTGCTGTTACTGAGATGTTGTGTGGACTATAGCGGATAATCATTGGTTTACTAGTTGAAAGGTGAAAGCTTTGTAGCTTAAGATGGATGAAGAAGCTCCTTCTTGGATTAGGAGGACTAAATTCTCTCACACTGTTTGTCACCGCTTCGATTCAGCAGGGTTATTCTCTGTTCCTTCACAGGTTCAGCAGAATAGGATTGCAAACCTCAAATCTAGGCCTCAACCGATTACTCAGAACCCTAAACCAGGGCCAGATTTAGTCCATGTTCAACGCAACCCTCTAACCAACAGGCAGAGGGCTACATCCCCCTCCCCTCAGACAAAGGTTCCCGCTTCCTTTACGGAAGCGAGATCAGAACAAAAGAGGTTCTCCACTCCCCATCCACAAAGGAAAGAAGAAGAGAAGGGGAAATTTAGCAGGATTTTCCATAGACATTCAGGTGAATTGAGAGCTCCTTCGATAAAATCGCCTGAATCAAGATCTCCGAGGAATTCTAGTCCATTAAGGCACTTTACCTCACTGAAATATCATGATAAGATTAAGAGTCGCAAGGATTCAGGATGGACAAAGTATTTTGATCGTGGTGGGAGAGTTACCTCAGTCGAGACTGCAGATGATCATATGATCGATCGTTCTCAGTTGTTAATAGGCCAAAAATTTGCTCACGGGGCGCACAGTCAACTCTACCGTGGTAGGTACATGGATGAGGATGTTGCTCTGAAATTAATTCAAGTACCATATGATGACGAAAATGGAGCTCTGGCTTCTCGGTTGGAGAAGCAGTTTACCAGAGAGGTCACTCTCTTGGCTCGTCTCCACCATCCAAATGTTGTGAAGGTATTTGTGGCTTTACTTTACTATTACCAGACACATTTTTGGTAAGTTATTTTAACCATATTGCACTGCGTAGCAAGACTTTTTGGTTAAGTATTGTAATAATATTTCTCTGTTTTATATAAAGAACATGTTCTCGTGCGCCACCTGCATATTGGCCTAATTAAACTTTGCATTCTTTGGTTATGGAAAATTACATCAATTTCCCATAAGATGCACGTGGATTAGGTTTTGCTGTAATCGTTGGGTAATACGTTTAAGCATGTATTGATTTTGAATACTGCATAGAAATAAGAAACCCACTATCATGATCCTGATTGGGTTTTTATTTGATCCTGACATGTAGTTTGTAGCGGCACTTCGAGAACCGCTAACATTTTGCATTGTCACGGAGTACGTGTCAGAGGGATGTTTGAGGGCGTACTTACACAAGCTCGAACGAAAACCTCTTGCTTTGCAAAAGTTGATCTCGATGGCCTTGGACATTGCCCGGGGAATGGAGTATATTCATTCACAGGGCATTATTCATAGAGATCTCAAACCCGAAAATGTTCTAATCGCCCATGATTTCCACCTTAAAATTGCTGATTTTGGTATAGCGTGTGAGGAGGCATCGTGTGAACTCCTGGCAGATGATCCAGGTACTTACCGCTGGATGGCTCCAGAGATGATCAAAAGGAAGCACTATGGACGAAAGGTTGATGTGTATGGATTTGGACTCATTTTATGGGAATTTGTTTCTGGTACTATCCCTTACGAAGATATGACGCCGATTCAAGCGGCTTTTGCTGTGGTGAACAAGGTACCATAAATCTGTTAAAACTTCAAAACTTTCAATGTTTGTTTGCAATATTTATGGTACCCTATAGATTCTGAATCTGACGATTAGTTGTTAGTAGCTTTTGCATGTACCTCAAATGACGGCCTAAAGTGGTAAAAGTGAATCGAGCATAATGTGCGACTGTTCGCTACAACTTACTATAGCTAAACATCTTCCATTGTAAAACTGAATGAATAACACTATGCAATTAGCTAAAACATTATTGCCATGCAATAAAGAACTTTGCCATATGATTCTGAATTCTGTTGCACTGCAGTTATATTCTCAGAGCATCTTCACCTATGGTTTCACAATCAAACTTTTGGTAAAAGAGATTGTTTGCACATGCTTTTGAAATTACCTTGTAATTGCTTTTGCTGAAAGATGTGTAAAGTTTTTCTGGTACAAAATCTCATATTTCTTGGTACTCGGCAAAAAAGCGCTTAAAATATCCAATAATTTTTTATTGTTTGATTTACTGTTTATTATATTTGTCATTTTATACAGAATTGTAGTATTCCCCAGCTGAAAGCACCCAAATTGATCTTTAACTTGCATCTCGGTGTCTAGTGGCAGAAGACGACGTGTACCAGATGCTGAATAATCTGTTAATATTGCTAAAACTTGAAATACCTGTTTATACTAATGAGTTTAGTAACTGCAATCTAGAGAGGCCATGCAGGAAAAGACATGTGCCGCCAGAGTAGATTTTAGAATGAAGTTAAATTGCTTAACGACTTGTGAATATTATATGTGATCTTTTTTTACAGAATGTGGAAAATTATATTTGCATTGCGGTTGACTTTCTATTTAGTTATGTTGGTTGAATGTTGAATTGGTAACATAACACTTGTACATAAATAGCAAAATTTTTTTGGTATTTTCAGAACTCGAGGCCTGCTGTACCAAGGGACTGTGCGCCTGCAATGAAGTCCTTAATTGAGCAATGCTGGTCTTTGCAACCAGACAAGAGGCCTGAGTTCTGGCAGATAGTGAAGGTGCTGGAGGAGTTTGAATCTGCATTAGCTCGAGATGGGAATTTGAATATGGTGCAAAACCTGGCTTTGCTTGACCATAAGAAGGGTTTGCGTCATTGGATCCATAAGCTCAGCCCTACTCATCAAGCCACTTCATCCATGCCTAAACCTAAATTGATGTGATTTTGTGCTTTATCTCGATGTAATTGAAAAGGCTACAAAAGTTCTTCTGATGTACTCCAGTGTGAAATATTAGATCCTAGCTTGGAATTAGGTACATGTTCCTGTAAAACTACACCAATTGCAATCTGCTTTTTGAATACGGTTGCATTTCCTTTGTCTTTCACAGTTTTGAGATACATTTGGATACTTTCACCAGTATAGTTTCTGCATGCCCTATCTATTTATTTTTCTTTTGGTAGTAACTTCATATGTTGTCCTGATCGAAGTGAAGTCATATAATGCGCCAATGCTTCTTTGGTCGTCTGATAGTTACTCTACTACTAGTATTCTATACCGATAGGTGTTTGGATTTGTTTTTTGGCCACATTGGTGTTTGGAATTTTAAGTGAGTGCAATTGAGAAAATTTACCCTGGTGTTCAAGTTCCTGGTATGTACATGAGGATGTGTTTCTTCGTTGGACTGCAGGTACAAATGTTTTTCGAGTTTTCATGCAGTAGAGTTCTTTAGCACTGCCTTCTGTTTATAGTTTTTTATTCAGGTACGCATGTTTATCGTAATTTCATGGAGTTCTCATTAATTGTTGCTTTCTAATTCCAGTTATTATGATGGCACTTTTGCTACTTCTCCTACATGCACAAGTTACAGATTAACATCCAGTAAGATGCTCACATGTTTCTTTGCATACCATAATGTCCCCTTTCTTTTTATGCAACTTACACTAAATCTCCATGTGCTCGTCTTTATTTTGAAAGTTGGATTGCCGTCTTGTTATAGGAAACACTGCACCAAAAGTTGAGGTATTTAGGTGCAGAGTTTTCTCATACGTTCTGCTACTACTAGGCGGACACAACTTGTTATCGATAAGTTAAGAACATACATACACACATAATACTTTCCGTGTTAAATTGTACTTGTGGCACATGAAATTGGAGAGACCAAAAGGCCTGGCCATGCTACTGTGCTGGAAAATCATGGATATGATATGTTTGGCTTTAATTCCTTACCAGATTGCGTTTGACAATAAATTTGGACCATTCTATGCTGTCTATGATCGGTAATGCATTTAGGTATTTGTTTGTCTACTGTGTGTAGCATGTAAGATACTGAGATTCATTCTTTGTCACTAGTCTTCTTGTCTGCTACATTGATCTAGAGTTTGGACCATAATGTATAAGAATTGTCTGCTCAATAAATGTCTATAGATTGTGCAACGTCACGTAGTTTATCAAATCAGTTAGTTGACCGACTACCATCTAGACATGAAACACATTTATAATTCTGCAATTGCTATGAATGAATCTGTGAGGATTAGTGATTGACCTATCATTTAGTTGGAATTGAATTAATAGTAGATGCATGCATTTTGATTGCATACTTTGAATTAGTTGAGTTTGGTTGAGTATTATCACATGTTTAACGTTGAAGTACGCTTTGTAATTAAACTAGATTACAAAGTAGCTAGTTGACGATGAAAGAACAATTCCTTGCTTTTCTTGCCAGAAGAAATATCTAAGCTGCCTGCCGTGAGTGACCGTTCTTTTGTTCTTTTCGGACTTTTTTCTTTTTGGTATGAAATGTGTGCATTTTATCAGACAAGTTTTGTTGAAACCTAGCAGATTTAACGCATACAAGCTTCAGATCGAAGTAATAATCTTTGGAATTGAAACCATCCTTTGGGATTGTATTGCTGATGTTGTATAAAAGGGTTGAGTACAAATAGTCCACGTATTCCAAAGTCAGGGACCTCAAGTCCTTGTTAGTACCCGAATCAAAATTTTAACAAAGACCGGGTTTAGATTTGCCGTATTGAGGAGGTTGACGAGCTCGTACCTTTCAATTTAGACAATTTGTAGAGAGAAATATTACAAGTGGTTGATTACCTCCAAGTGAGGAAAACGATCTGAAATGATATTTTAGTTGTTGAGTATGGGTCTATCCACGGTAAAAAGTTGGAACATCCAGGGTCAGAGCCCCTAGGGCTGAATCACTTTTACCACATGTAATCCCATCTTAGTGGACAATGGTGGTTACTTTTGTATTTTCATGGTCGGATCCTACGGGATGAGATCCACATCCTCATAATGTGCTCTGAACAGACAGGGCCGGCCTAGAGATTTATGGGGGTCCTGTGAAAAAACTTCAATTTGGGCCCTAATGGTAAAAAATATTGATTATAATAGAATAAAAAATATTCAAGATATGAAAAATAAAAAGATTTACACCATCATGAATTGAACACAAGAGATTTTAATGTTTCATTATTATACTAAATGATTTATATAACCCGAAATTTAAAAGCTACCAAAATAGAAGTACTGAAATGAATGTCCGTCTTACGCTTGCTACCGCTGAACATAAAGTTGTAATTTTTTAAGGTCGGAACCTTTTGGGCAGGAATGTGTTTCTGTTAGGCATTAGCAAGATAGTAACCAACTTTGTACGATTATTCTTCAAAGCTCAAGGTCAGAGCGCAAGTGTCGAATTCAATGATAATAGTTCTTTTTGAGTGATCTTTTTCATGAGTCAAAATAAAAAAGTAATGGATAATTGGATATGGACGGTAAATAAATGAGTGGAATAGACGGAAAGAAAAAACAGATAATTTAGATTAAAAAGAAAATACAGAAGTTGTTGAATCAAGGTACACACAGCCCTAATGACCAAGAACAAGACACTGGAACAGAGTATACAGAAGAGCAACAAGTAATCTATCTTCTTACCAACTAGCTAAGAGAGATAGCAAGCAAGCACCATATAAGTTAGGTTTTGGTAGAATAAACAAATCGATCCTACAATATTTTCTATTTCTTATGATTTAAATGTTGTTGAAGAATTGACACTAGGGGGAACCAAATGACTACAAGGAAGCTATTACCTGCATTGAAAGAGAGAAATGGTTAATTGCTATTCAAAGATGAATTACTGTCACTGGAGAAAAACCACCTGCCTAGTGTCTCAAAAGGAGAAATCAAATGCTGAAGAAGAAGGAAAGATTGTGAAGGAATCAAAGACAAGAATACTGGAATGATTCATGAGATTTGGTCTACCTTACCATATACATGTTGTAATCTTAGATTAATTTAGACTTCCCTTACTTAAGTATTTTAGATGCCTATATATACTTGTACTAGCATAACGTTTGTAGACATAGATTTTTCATTGAATAAGAGATTTCCTCTAGCAAATGCTTCTCTGCTAAACTCTGTTATGGTACCAGCGCAGGTTTAATAACCTCTTACCTTCTCAGTCAAGCATCAAGCTTTGCTTTCTCTCTATTTCTTTGATTTGCTTTTTATGATTTCTGTTTTCAAACAAAAAACTTCCAGATCTCAGCTTTCTGTTACCTATTTGATTCTCTTGTACTTTTCACTCATGGCCGAATCTAATATCGTTAATAATGGAACTGGTGATGAAGTCGCCGCACCTATCGTGCCGGTTGATATCACAGATCCATACAGTGTTTATTTTCTGAGTCCCACTGATAACTCAACTGCTGTGGTGATTACTCCACCTTTAGACGGGAACAACTATCATAACTGGAAGCGTATGTTCACTTTACAATTGTCTGTGAGGAATAAAATGGGCTTCGTTGATGGATCCCAACCTCAACCAGACATGGCAGACCCTCTTTACCTTCCATGGGTCCGTTGTAACAACTTGGTCCTCACTTGGATCATTTACTCTGTCTCTAATGAAATCGCTTCTAACATACGATATGTTAGCACGGCTAAAGAAGCCTGGGATAAACTAAAAATTCGTTATGCTGAACCTGACAATGTTAGAATTTTTCAAATTCAGCAAGAAATAAGTCATATCATGCAAGGAACAAGTACTGTTAGTGAATACTTCACTAAACTTGGTGGTTTGCTTGAAGAAATGAAAAACTATAGGCCACCTTTGGGTTGTGTTTGTGGAGAGTGTACGTGTGATACTATGCATGACCTCAACTATAACTATCAAGTAGATCAAGTCTTTCAATCTTTAATGGGCTTGAATAATGCTTATGAACATGTAAGGAGTCAGATTTTGCTCATGGAACCTACTCCAAGTCTTGATAAGGCGTACTCTATGGTCCTTCAAGAAGAAAGACAGAAAATGACCAGGAATAACATGAACACTGGTGCAGAATCTTCTGCAATGGCTGTAGGCAATAAAAGAAAGGGCCACTTGACTTGCACTCAATGCAAGAAAACAGGTCATATTGCTGAAAATTGTATTAAGTGTGATTTTTGCAAAAGGACAGGTCATCTTGAGAAAAACTGCTACAGGAAAAATGGATATCCACCAGACTACAAGTTTGGAAAAGGTGATGGTAGGGTACAACAAAGGTCTATGTCTCATGCCACTAACAATGAAGAGGAAGATGACATGGAACTTACTCCTACACAATGGAGACAAATCAAGAAGATCATAAAAGGTCCTCAGATGAATGCAGTAGGCTCCTCTAGCCAAACAGACGTGGAGTTTGCAGGTAACCAGGTTTTTAATGTCTTTTCTGCAAACTTACATACATGGATAATAGATTCGGGAGCTTCTGATCATGTAATTTTCTCTCCCTCACTTTATACTCATAATATGAGACCAATAAACTCTACTGTGCAATTACCTAACCACACAAATATTAGAGTTTCTCATATTGGTGATATAAAATTAACTCCAGATGTTATTCTCACAAAAGTATTATGTGTTCCAAGTTTCAAAGTGAACTTGATTTCTGTGAGTAAACTAATCACTGACGATGATATTCAATTGAATTTTGCTAAGAATTCCTGTGAAATGCAGATTCGCTCCTCATTGACGAAGATTGGAAGAGTGCAAACTAAGCAAGGGCTATATTTTTTGGACATTAATTTTTCCTCTACTGATATTCACATCAATCAATGTGCTCGGCTAAATAAAGACCTTTGGCACTTTCGGCTAGGTCATCTTCCCAATGAAAGACTCAAGTACATTGAGCAATTTTCCCCATTGTGAAGAGCACTGATTTTTCATATTGTGATATTTGTAATAAGTCCAAACACAAGCGTAGCTCCTTTGATATTAATGAAAGTCGTTTCAGTTCTCACATTTTTGATTTAATTCATTGCGATATTTGGGGTCCTTTTTCCCAATGTTCTCTACAAAATCATCGATTTTTTCTAACCATTGTCGACGATTGCTCAAGAATGACCTGGGTCATTTTACTCAAACACAAGTCTGATGTATCACAGGTTTTGCGAAATTTCATTCACATGGTTCACAAGCAATTTGATACTTCAGTCAAGATCATCCGTACTGACAATGGATTGGAGTTTAAGATGGATGAATATTATGCACAACATGGCATAATAAATCAAACGACTTGTGTATACACACCTCAACAAAATGGCGTTGTGGAAAGAAAACATCAGTCTCTTCTTAACGTAGCTAGAGCTCTTTTATTTCAAGCTCACCTACCATTACGTTTTTGGGGAGATGCTATACTAACAGCTGCATACTTGGTGAATCGAACTCCTAGTATTATCCTACAAAATAAAACTCCCTATGAAATTTTGTTTAATAAACAACCGATTTTTAATCATCTCCGCACTTTTGGTTGTTTAGCCTATGGAAAAACTATTAAGGAACTTAATCACAAGTTTAGTAGCAGATCTCGCAAATCTATTTTTCTTGGCTATCCCGCCAACGTTAAAGGATATAAACTTTACGATCTTAATAACAATTCTGTTTACATCTCCAGAGATGTAATTTTTCATGAATCTGAATTCCCTTTTCAAAAGGATGTTGTTTCTGTTCCACTCGATGTCACTGTCGTGAATCCATCAATTCCACCCGATTTGGTGTTTGTCCAACCTTCTCCTGCTAATGCTTCAGCAGAAGTTCCAGCTGCCATTTCTGACGTTTCAGATGATGTTTCTGCTAACGTTGCAGAAGATGTTTCAGCTGATATTGTTGATGCAATTACTCCACCAACACCGATTTTGCCTTCCTCGGATGTTCATACAGATAATTTATCGTCACCATCATCCGTTCATCCTACATCTCCTGCTTCTAGTTCTACTATACCTGTTTTGCCGAGCCCTACCAACCCTCCACCCCTTCGCAGGACCACACGCCCTACTCGCATGCCCTCACACTTAAAGTAATATCATTGTGAACTCATGCAACAAGGATCTCGACCCACGAAACTTCACTTCAGCACCAGTCATCCTTTATCTAATTTTCTTACCTATGATCAGCTTTCTGATGCACAACGAGCTTTTTCACTCATTTTGTCCACTGTTCATGAACCACGATCTTTCTCTGAGGCAATGCAGTTTCCTCATTGGAAACATGCCATTCAAGATGAAATTCATGCCTTGGAAGCTAATAAGACATGGGTCATCACTTCTTTACCCAAAGGACATCAACCAATTGGTTGACGTTTTGTTTTTAAAACCAAACTCAAAGCCGATGGTAGCATCGATAAATACAAAGCACGATTAGTTGCACAAGGTTTCACTCAACAATTTGGGTTGGACTACAACGAAACTTTTAGCCCAGTTGTTAAATTAACTACGGTGCGTATTTTTCTTGCGTTGGCCGCCCAACAACAATGTCATCTTACTCAAATGGATGTCCATAACGCCTTTCTTAATGGTGATCTTTAGGAAGAAATATATATGAAACTTCCTCCCGGATTCACCATTAAGGGGGAATCACATGATGAAGTTAGAGTATGCAAACTACAAAAATCATTGTATGGTCTTAAACATGCATCACGACAATGGAATTGTAAGCTAACTCAATTTTTAACTCAAATAGGGTTTACGCAATCAAGACATGATTATTCATTATTCACAAGAAATACTTCCAATAGCCAGATTGCCTTGTTAGTTTATGTAGACGACATATTGCTAGGCGGCAATAATGTGAAGGAACTTGATAGTATTAAACAACATCTCAAAATGCAGTTTAAAATTCGAGACTTGGGGCAACCCAAATATTTTCTAGCAGTTGAAATTTTTAGATCTAACAAGGGTATTTACCTATGCCAAAGAAAATATGCTCTAGAAATAATAGAGGAAAATGGTTTGATTGGATGCAAACCCCTTGTTGTTCCAATGGAGCAAAATCATAAACTAAGCAAAACAAAAGGTGAATTACTTAAGAATCCAACAGAATACAGGAAGATTGTTGGAAAGCTAATTTACCTAACTTTTACAAGGCCAGACATAAGTTATTCTGTGAATGTTTTGAGCCAATATATGGAATCTCCCACTATTGATCATCTACAAGCAGCACATAGGGTGATCAAATACTTGAAAGGCAATCCAGGACAAGGAATATTATTATCATCCAAGAAAAACATGGATTTGATGGCATATTCAGACTCGGATTATGCGGGATGTCCAGATACGCGAAAGTCAATTACTGGGTATTGCATAATGTTAGGAGATTCACTTATAAGCTGGAAGTCGAAGAAACAAACTGTAATAAGTCGATCTTCGACTGAATCTGAATATAGAGCTATAGCTCACACAACTTGTGAGATAATGTGGATCAAGTTCTTATTAAAAGATTTTGGATTCACAAATAAGAAAGCCACTAAATTGTATTGCGACAACCAATCAGCACTTTACTTAACAAAGAACCCCGTGTTCTATGAGCGAACAAAACATATCGAAGTGGATCAACACTTTATCAGGGAAAAGGTATTGGATGGTTCAATTGAAGCACTGTATGTGCATACAAGCCAACAGTTGGCAGACATCTTCACTAAGGCGCTACCGCCGGAAACAATAAGAAGGTTGATATTCAAGATGGGAGTATTGAACATATACTCACATCTTGAGGGGGAATCTCAAAAGGAGAAATCAAATCCTGAAGAAGAAGGAAAGATTGTGAAGGAATCAAAGACAAGAATACTGGAATGATTCACGAGATTTGGTCTACCTTACCATATACATGTTGTAATCTTAGATTAATTTAGACTTCCCTTACTTAAGTATTTTAGATGCCTATATATACTTGTACTAGTATAACGTTTGTAGACATAGATTTTTCATTGAATAAGAGATTTCCTCTAGCAAATGCTTCTCTGCTAAACTCTGTTATAGTGAGTTGCAAATGGATATTTAAGAAGAAAACTGAAGTTGCAATTGGATAAAGCATAAGGTTCAAAGCTAGATCAAGTAGATATTGTGGCATCTACTTACAAATAATTGATGAAGTATATATGAAGGTAAGTACGTAGCATCGTTGTTTTTTTTTTATAATGGATTGCCTTTTTTTTAAAGTTAAATTAGTGTTTATGTTAGTGCAAATTGATCTTTTTTATGTCAATTGAAGAAGATGGAGAAGACAGATTCATTATCGTTGTTTTTTTACAAATAATTGATGAAGTATATATGAAGGTAAGTACGTAGCATCGTTGTTTTTTTTATAATGGATTGCCTTTTTTTTGAGTTAAATTAATGTTTATGTTAGTGCAAATTGATCTGTTTTATGTCAATTGAAGAAGATGGAGAAGACAGATTCATTATCGTTGTTTTTTTTACGATGAATTGATTTGGTTGGGTTGAATTAGTGATTGAAATTTAATTGGGTAAGACATATTAATTTTTTTGATGAATTGATTTTGTTGGAGTTGCATCATGGCTTGTAATTTAATTGGATTAAACATATTGTTTTTTGTAACTAAAGTCTAATTTACATATATATTACAAATGAGTCCAATTTAACTTAAATTAAGTACTCAATTCCGAATTCTTTTTTGAACTTTTTTTATATTTCATAACACACGGATTAGTATACAATTATACATAACTGATGAAGTAATAAATAAATAATTATTTATTCCTTACCCTTGTGGTCTTAGGAGAGACCATCCTAGAGAAAGATTAGAAAGACATACTTTGAGTAATTATATAGAAGCCCCAAATAAAAAGCCAACTAGAAAAACACCCCAAACCAACCAAGGGCCAGAAGGTGGGTTTTTGTAAACTGGTATACGGGTAAGTGTATATAGCACAACCCAACCCAGTTTCACCATAATTCTCGCTAAACCCTAGAAAATAGAACAAGCAAAAATCATCTCTCTAGAAATCGACCCCTCTCGTCTGAAACTGCTTGAAATCGCCGGAAACCGCCTGAAATCGCCGGAAAACAGCTCGAAAATGTCTCTCTCGACGTAGTTTCTATGTAATCAAGCTCGAAAACGCCTCTCTCGACGTGGTTTCTATGTAATCAAGCTCGGAAAAAGCTCGAACTCGCCGGGAAAAGCTCAAAAACGGCCCGATCTCACCGGCAACAACATCACAAAGGTACGAAAAGCTAGATCTCGACCTAGTTTTTGTGAAATCGGTGTTTATTTCACAATTGTAGTTGAAATTTCGAATCAGATCTGAAAATCGTGTAATTTTTGTTTCAATTGTTCTAGCTAATCTGTGTTATGTTTTGGCTTATTTTTGTAATGTTCCTGCTTATATGTAGGACTAGTGTTCATGACACGCGATTTTCGCGTCTAAATTTTAAATCGTATAGTATCTACTTTAACATTTTTAAAAACTAACATAAAATTGAAATTAGCTAATTTATATAATAAAATTCTTGGATTGGCATGAACGATTAATAATTTATCTCTCTTTTTTCCTTTTCATGTAACTTCTCTTTTGATAGTAATAACTACCTAGTTGTCTGTGCTTAGGATGATAGTATAGATGTTAAACTAAACAGAGCACATAAAAATATGCTCGAAATTGGTGTTTCTACTACGATTTGGTTGTTTATCCACCGATCTACTCAAAATATGCTCGTATGTAAGTTTCAACAATGTTTTGATTCAAATATTAATTGATGAATGAATATTTTCACAATAGAAGTTGAAATTTAAAAACAGATCTGGAAAAATCGCGTAGAAAACCGCTCAAATGTTCTAGCTAATTTGTATAATGTTGTGGCTTATGTATGTAATGTTATCTGTGATATGGGCATGTAATACGTGTAATGTTGCTAATAATATGTGTTATGTGTTGTCTACAATGTTCTACGTTATTTGTGTAATGTTATTAACGTATCTCTGTAATGTTTTCGTAAATGTGCAATGTACAGTGTTACATCAATGTGGTATGTGTTGTCTACAATGTTCTACGTTAGTTGTGTGATGTTCTGCGTTATTTGTGTAATGTTCTATATGTATCTCTGTAATGTTTCGTAAATGTGCAGTGTACGCTGTTATATGTCAATGTTTTATTTGTTTTCTACAATGTTGTACGTTATTTTTGTAATGTTCTCAACATATGGCTACAATGTTTCTGGAACTGCATGACTACAAAGTTAAGTATCATTCCCATTACTATTAGAAAATATGTATAAATGTTCTGAGTCATGACTACAATGCTCCTGGATAATGCTTGTAATGTTTTCATGATTATGCCGTATGCAAAATGTTATAACTATCTTCTCATTTAGGTTGGGAAATAAATGTTGTTGGTTATACCCGCGATGTTAGTGCTTATATAATCAATGTTATTACTTATATAGCCTATGTTCCTGTGTTTAACTGTTATGTTCTCATCAACGTCATATTTGGGATCAACTGGAGAAGGACATTGTACAGAGAAGATCAGTATAAAATGATGGAGATAACAATGTAACCAACGACATTGTTGACGAGGCAAATAAAGAACCAGGCCTGGCTAAGGGCCTACGCGGTAAGCTCAACCGCCCAGGGTCTCACCATGCCTAGGGGCCCTAGGCCCAAATTTCAGGGCCCAACTCCAAGGTGCAACTAAAAAAAAAAAAAAAAAAGAACAAAATTAGAGAAGAAGACGCAGACAGAGACAACGCAATGAATTTTGGCGGCCGACATCTCCGTCTCTTCAGTTCTACTTTCTCGATCTCCTTTGCTTCTTCAATCTCCATCCTAATTTCTTTCAACATCCATTAAACCATCCATTCAATTCCTCAAATTTAGAAGAAAAATGGTCGTTACTCACTCTTATTGTTCAATTTCCATGTATATAGGTACCCTTCAATCCTTCATCCTAACTATTCAGACAAAATCCAACAATTCTAGTTCTATTCTATTAGAAATTTGGTTTTCGCTTTATCACTCACAAGCAAATCTGGGTTATATTCTGTAATGTTGTGTATTTTAGTCTTTTCTGTAAACTAGTTAAGCTAGTGAAGTAGTCAGGCCAAAATTGCAATTTGCAAATTTTGTAAGACTTTTCATGGTTCAGTAAAGGGATTAAGTGAACTAGTGCTTCAAACTGTATGTTATTGGGTGTCTTTCTTACTTGTGGGTAGTTTATGTGAAATTAGAATCTTGTTTATTCGGCTTGTTAGTGCTTCTTCTTGTGCTCCTGTTAACTTAGTGTTAGGTCTGTCTAGTTCTTTATCTAAGCTATGGTTTCAGTTGATGTGAAACTGGAGCTTATTAATATCAAGTATATGAGTATTTAAATTGGTGAAATTCTATTTGCACACTACAATGTCACAAGAACGACTCAACGGACTAGCAATGATGGCAATAGAGAATGATATGGCGGAGAAAGTGAGTTATGACGAGTTAATTGATGATTTCGCTTCAAATAATGCTAGAAGAGTTGCAATTTTCAAGTAGTTTTTTAGTCATTTGTAATATTTATTAAAAATATATCTTAAGTACTTGTATCGGATGATTTTGGTTGTTTTGCACATCTATAATTTTTTTATTATATCTTTATTTAGTTGGGGCCTCGTTTAAAAATTTCGCACAGGGCCCGCTAAATCTCGAAGACGGCCCTGTGAAGAACCTGAGGAAACTCTAAATGTGATAAAATGAAAAGTCCATGTATTAGCTTATGCTGTCTATTTTATATCCAAACAATGTTCTTACATATGTGTGACACTCCATATATTACGATTCTGAGAAATATTTTTTTCGTATTTGTGTAATGTTCTTATTTATATGAATGATGTATACACTACAAGAATATCGCTAAATAGCGACGGATAATATCCGTCGCTATTTAGCGACGAATCGGCAAGCATACAAACGGATAAATTTCCGTCTCTAGATCGTTGACCCAAAAAAAATGAAAATTTAGCGACGGATAGATTTATCCGTCGCTAAAACCTAGAAACGCTACTATAATGATCCAGATCTAGATCTGCCTCCACCACCACCACTTCTTCTTCCATCTTCCACCACCACTCTTCTTCCTCCACCACCACCACCACCCCCCCTGCCTCCACCCTTCCACCACCACCACAACCGCCACCACCCACCACCACGCACCTCCCTTACACCATACCACCACCACTGCCTCCACCTTTCCACCACCACCACAACCGCCACCACCCACCACCACGCACCTCCACCCTTCCACCACGCCTTTGCTCATCGACCACGACGCCACCACTGCCTCTGCTCATCGACCACCACCACGCCACCACCACTGCCTCAACCACCACTATCGTGCAGTCCTTCCTCTTCCTCCGACCAGATTCAACTTCCTCTTCCTCTTCCTCTGCCTCAACCATAGTTTTTTTTTTAATTTTTTCTTATTAATTTTATAATTTCTTCTTTGTATTAATTATTATTAAATGTTGTATATTGTATTATTGAATATTGTATGAAATTGTCGATTTATCGTATTGAATAAAATTGTTGGTTTATGCGTATTGAATAATCGTATACAATTGTCGGTTTATCCGTATTGAATATTCGTATAAAATTATCGGAATATTTGTAAAAATTAAAATAAAAAAATAAAAAAAATACTATTTGGCGACGGATAGTTATCTGTCGCTAAATAGTGTAGCTTTTTGTCTCAGACGGTCAATAATCTACCCGTCGCTACAAATTTAGCGATGAATCGGCCCATGTTTAGCGACGGATAATACGTCGCTAAATAGCTATTTTTTTTGTAGTGATAGAGTATAATGTTCTTAACTATGTTGACAGTGTTCTCAACTTTTTGAGTAAAATGTTACTCCCTCCGTCCCAGATCAAATGTCTTGTTTTGACTTTTTGCAGTCAACAAACGTAAACTTAGACTACGAATTACTCACAAACCGTAAATGCAAAATGATAAAGTAAATTGTATAATGAAACTTTACTTCTGAAATTATCAATATATAATTTACTTGAACATTTTATTATTACGGTTTAAAATTAATATGCAGTCAAAGTTTAAATTTGTTGACCTTAAAAAGTCAAAACATAATATTTGATCTGGGACGGAGGGAGTATTAGGTATATGAGTGATGACTTAGGGTATAATGTTCTTAACTATATTAGTGATGTTCTCAACTATTTGGGTAATGTCATCAACTATTTGAGTAATGTTCTTAGGAATTTCTATAATGTTATCAGAAACGATATTTTATATATTTACACAATGTTTTAATATATTTAAGTAATACTCTTAACTATTTAAGTAATGTTAACAACATTGCTGAGTTAAGTAGAAACCTTACATGAATAATCATGAACATTACTTAGTTAAGTCGAAAACTTATCCAATAAACGAAGAACATTAACTCAAATCGAGTAATTGAATATGAATTAGTGTAATAATATGTTATTGTATCTTCAAATGTTATCATCTATTTAAGTAATGTTTTTACATATTTAAGTAATGTTCTTAACTATATAAGTAATGTTTGTAATCAAACCTGGTAAATTTACCCGCGAAAATGAAATGACCCGACCCAATAACCCGCAAAAATGCAAATAAGTGTGATAAATTGTAAACAAGTCCGTCTTTATAGTCTTTTTATATACTTGGTATTTCCTAATACTTTGTGAATTACATAAATACGAATAAGAAAATTAGCAAATAATTACTTATTCCTTCCCCTTTCTCAAGTACATAAATACGAAGAAGAAAATTAGCTCGAAACAGAATTTCACAGTGATCTCAGAAAGAGTACACAATTCTTCGTTATTTCATCATCTCTCTCCCACTTTCCCGATTTCAATTTCATCTCCAATTTCACCATTGTTAGGTTAGATCTGCTCATTATGGGTGCTGAATGTGAGTCAAGTGCTCCCGATGTATGCGGTGTCAATGTTAACATTCGGTGCTCGAACGGCACCAAGTTCTCCGACAATATATCGCTCGAATCGACGGTCTCAAGGACATTTCTTCATGTCTCTTGTCTGACTCACCATAGCTATCTTGCTCATTCGCTTTACTTGTCTGATTTTCTAATTCCCGTTTCCTAGAATTGTTGCTAAATTATTAACTTAAGGATTCGTTTTCTTCTTCCAAAAATTCTAGGAAAAGGGCCTGGCTTTCCTTTCGAGGCATAGGTAAGTGTATAATCTCTCACCCTATATTCTTAATTATAGGTTACAGCATTTTCTTGTTTTCTTGTTTTCTTTTCTTTTCCTTTTATTTATAGAATTTGTCTAAAGACCGAGCCCACTTAATTACTCTTTTATTTTATTTATATCTGACTACTATCTGACTAGGCCAAAACTATATTTTAGCAAATGCATCCTTATCCTTATATTTTTTTTGAATCGGAAAAACATTTTATTAATGATAATAATAGTCATAAGGAGCATAAGGGATGCTCAATAATGCAAATACATGGTGAATTGACAGAATCCAAAAGATCAAAGTCCAAACCATTACAAACTATGAAACCTTCGAGATATTTTACATCAAGATCCTTAACCAATGTCGTCTCCCAAGAAGTTAAAGTAGCCAATCCTTTTCTCATGATTCCAAGTATGCCTATCCATCACCAAGAGTAAGAGATCCACCGTCAATTCATAAAATCTGGTGATTTATTTTCACGAATCCGCACTTTTATGCGTATTGGTTTGGTATACGCATCCATCAACCCTCACGACTCAAGGTCGATATTGGATAGTATCTGGACACGCCCAACACGACAACGGTGATGGCTAGCATCATAGATCCACTCCAGGCCCATTCTTAGTCACATTCCTCCACCCAATGCTATCTTTCAAGTCAAGTGGCAAGCAATTTAAAATGTGATCAAGGGCTCAAAACCATCAATTCCAAGGTAGAACCCTGTTCAAGGACCAAGTCCCACACAAATGGTGTAAGTGCATTAGCCATACCCCTAATTTATCTTAAGGCTCATTATTTTCAATCGAATCAATCGAATCGAATGAGTTTTAAGTTGAAAAGAACAGAGCCTAATTACATTAAAATATTCCGGGATCCACGCATAAACTTAACGAGAGCAAACCAGAAAGGATCTTTCATGAAAATTTGTGTTTCAAAACAGTGTACTACGCTTATTATGTATAAAATCATAGATTAAGAGCTTAATTACCAAAAATACCAACTTTTTAACTTGAATTTTTCGCAGGGTACAACACTGGTGGATTTTTGTAGAGAAATCATTTTTTAAACGAAGAAAGAGAAATGAACGAAACGTATTATAGAACTAAATCTTAGATGTTAGAAGCGAAAAATAAAGGAGAAAAGTTTTTTTGGAAATGAATGCATACCCAACATACCTAATTAAATGATAAGAACTATATTATACACTTTATTATGATAACCTCTACCAAGACAAAAAAGACTTAGAAATGGACTTATACATAATCTAAAATGACGCAGGTGCAATTATTATTTAGAAAAAGTGTCAAAATAATAAAAGATGAACTTTTTTTCACACATAGGAAGCCAATAAAAACATGTTTTAGTAATATAAATTAATAAAAATAAAAGAAGAATATAAGGATAGGACAGATAAACCACAGCCAGTTTGGTATATAGGATCAACGTGAGATCTTAGGTACACTTTTATTAGGGGACTACATCCTTTTACACATTTACGTGAGTTATTTCCGAGAGCATTCTTACCAAATTCTAAATATGTCTTTAATACGTTTTTCTTTGTAGTAATGATTTATTTACTTCTTTATTTACTAGGTTTTCTAGTTCTAGTTTATCCTCGCAATTAACAAATCTCATATTCAGAAAACTTAGAGTTCACTCGAAGGCATCACGACACATTCTTTTCATCAGAAGTTTCTATTTATGCTCTGTTATTTTCAACTGAAATTTACTGAACTGAATTGTAGTATAAAATATAACCAAGCGTAATCGAATCGAATCAACCTTCAATTGAATCGAATGAGTTTTAAGTTGAAAAGAACATAGCTCTGTTATTTTCAATCAAATTCTTAATCGAACTGAATCGAATGGAATCGAATCGAATCGAATCAAATCAAACTAAATGAACGAATCGAATCAAGAAATTATTGTGTAATAATAATAACAATTATATGATGGTATATATAATCACAATTAAAAAAATATATTATTTTTGTCATCTTTCTCACATTCTTCCTACTCTATTTTCTGTCATTTTACATTTTTATTTATTATTGTATAACAAACTTTAAAACCAACCACGTGGAAGGTACTTTATACGATGCCTCAAATGGAAGACACATATCAAATATACGTGATTGTTGCTACCTTCACTCTGCATAATTTTATGCGCATGTGTAAACTTGAAATACCAGTTTTGCAACATGATATCAATGTCCAAGGTGGAGTGGATAATGATTTATTGAACCCGACAAGGAAAGAAACTATGAACAGGGTGCGCAAGGAGATGACATTGAGAATTTGGCGCTCTATTCCAGGTAACATAGAACCCGAAGAAGATAATATAGAGCCCGAGGAAGATAATATAGAGGAATAAATGCCATTTTTCAATATTTGTGATATATAATATTATTTTTATAAAGTTTTGTCCGGTTTTTGGTTTGGTTTAACTTGTTTTGGAGTTTTTGAATATGTAGATTTTTTGTTAGTTCAAATTGTAACTATACTCTTTATTTCATTGATCTACTAAAAGTCGTATTAAAAAGAAAGAAAGAAAAAAAGTTGAAAATAACTCAATTGGATAAATTTTCTTATTTTCCTCGTACAAAAGATCGGGTGTGTAAATAAATGATAAAATAATATTAATAATAATAATATTATTATTATTATTATTATTAACAACAACAACAACAATAATAATAATAATAATAATAATATGAATTTAATGAATCGAATCAAGACGAATGAACTGAATCGAATCGAATCGAATCAACTAGTTTTCAGTTGAAAAGAACATAGCCTTAGTATGATAATCAACTGGTTGCTTTATTTTCTATTTCAAACATAATAGTCGTATTCCAAGATATTTATAGACTTAATAACCAATCTCTATTTTTGTTTAATTTAGAATCCAATTACAAGTAATTGGGCTATGATAGAAGATAGAGAATAAAATAAATAAAAGGAACAGGATTAGAAAAGAAACCAGAATGTAGTAACAAAAAGGAATAATTTATCCATTTCAAGTTTTTTTCAAGAAAGGACACGGTTATAGAATAGTGATTAATGGGGAGTCAAGTTTGTACAGAGAGTAAAGACTTCGAGACAATATTGCTTAATTTATAGAAGAGAGAGTACTACTATAATAATATCTTTAAATATCTTTATAAGAATTCTAGAATAAACTAATGATGAATACTTTTACTCTAAGTTAAAACAAGTCCAAAAAAAAAGCTTAAGAAACTACGATGAAGAAGAAAAAAGCGCCGCCTGCAGATTCAGCGGCAAAACGGCCGGTCGGACGGCCAAGGAAATCCCAGGTGTCCTCTGCGCCCTCCCTGCAACCTTCTTCTTCTACTATGGCAACTATGGATAAGAGTTTGAAGGATTTGAATGTACCGGAACAACCTAGCGATGTCTTCTCTGATTTGGGGAAATTGCAGACGGATGAAACCATCTTTGATCTTGCCGATAAGGACGATTCAGCAACCAGCAGAGGTACTCCACCTGCATCACCACGTATTGAGGTAAATCAAGGTAAAAGTTTGGATAAGGAAGATGTTACGATTGGGGAGAATTCTTTAACTCCTGAATCTGGGAGTCCTAATGCACCAACCATGGAACCTGTTTCAATGTTAGACTGACAATTAACAGAGAAGGACACACCGCGACTCTGGACAGATGTCATAAGCGGAAACAGAGAACCATCCAGAGGTTTGGCTATGGAATGCACTGCACCAACAATAGTGGATGGAGATATTGAGATTAAGATTGATGATTCCGATGTAGCAACTGAGGTGAAATTCTGGGAATCCAGCCTTTTCATGTATGTGCTAGGAGGTGAATTAACTATGAACAGTATAAAGCAATACATGATAAAGTTTTGGAATTTCGTGACCTTACCGGAGATATTCTATAATGAAGAGAGATACTTCATCCTCAAATTCCGATCAATTGCTGATAGAGATGCGGTCATGAGTAAGGGTCCTTACACGATCTTTAACATGACCATGTTTATACGTGAATGGACTAGGGGATTTTGTCTTAAAGATGACATGTTGCGTGTTCTTCCGATCTGGGTTAAATTGCCGAATCTTCCGTTACATTTATGGGGGGCATCGAGTTTGGGTAAGATTAGTAGTGCCTTGGGTAAACCACTCTTTACGGATGAGTGTACGGCACATAAACTTTGTATTTCCTATGCGCGTTTGTTGGTAGAAGTGGATATCACCAAAAAATTACGTGAAAGCATTAATATCAAGGATGATAAGGTATTATTATCACTCAACCAGTAGAGTATGAATGGAAGCCGATGTTTTGTGATATTTGTCAGCAAGTGGGACATGTATGCAAATCTAAGCCGAAGGAAGCTAGGCGGAAGAACACAGGCCAACAGTGGAAAGTTGTGGTCGATATGCACCTAAAACAAGCGCACTTCTATGCAGACCATTACACCTACTCCTTTGCCGGCAGCAAACACTCAAACCCCAGAACGAGTCACAAATAGTGCATCTATGAATAACGCAGGGACAGAGTGGCAGTTAGTAGAACAATCAAAACGGAGTAATAGCAGGAACAAGGAAAATCGGAATGCATCTCCGAATCGGGACTCCAGTGTTGAGGGAATTTTTTGCCAGAATGGTTTTGATTCGCTACGGGATGTGAATGATCCTGTAGTGTCTCAAGACGGGGTTCCATGATTATTTCCTGGAATGTGAGGGGGTGCAATAAGATAGCTAAGAGTAAGGAGATTGGCTCCCGTCTCCGTGATTTACATGCATATGTAGCTATCCTTGTAGAAACAAGAGTAAAAAAAAGATAAAAGCAAAAAAATTCGTGATAGATTGGGTGGTGTATGGAGATATATTGATAATTACGACTTCCATGACAATGGTCGAATTTGGATTTTGTGGGATCCCACCAAAGTGATAATACAGATGGAGGATGGAGATGCTCAATACCTTCACTGTAAGCTCTGTGGTGTTGATGGGACATTCATTACTTGGTTCACTGCAATTTATGCTCTCAACCGATTGGAAGACCGGAAGAGATTATGGACAAAGCTTGAGGCTCTAAAACCGCAGAACAACGAGAAGTGGATGCTGATGGGGGATTTTAATAATGTACTATCGACAAGGGATAGGATTGGAGGCTCTCCAGTACATCCAAATGAATATGCTGATTTGGCCGATATGATGGAGAGGGTTGATCTTTTTGAAGTGGAGAGCCTAGGTGACCACTATACTTGGCATAATAGACATAGTGCAGATCCTATCTATTCGAGAATTGACCATGTGTTGGGAAATATGGATTGGCTACATGCTTATAGTCATCTACATGTGAATATTCTTGATGCAAGTGTTTCGGACCATGCCTTACTCAAAATAAACTTGTTTGATGAACCACGGCCCCCTCATAGACAATTTCGGTTCATAAAAAAAGTGGTTGATCTGCCTGGATTTCTTGACATGGTTCGACAGGTTTGGACTACACCGTTGCAGGGGAGCAGTATGTATATAGTGTGGCGAAAACTCCATTTATTGCAGCCTGCAATCCTGCAACTCCAACACACGTTCAGGGGACTGCAGCAAACAATAGAAACTGCCAGAAATCATCTTAAGATTGCATAGGCTGATTTAATGACGGATCGAATGAATCCTGTGGTGATCGATAGGGTTAAGAGCTGTACATCAGAGCTACTACATTGGATTGATGTTGACGAGGCTATTTTGCAACAACGAGCAAAAGTAGACTGGATACGCTTGGGGGACGGAAACAACTCTTACTTCCACACTACTCTTAAGGCGAAGAATAAAAATGCGGGGATAACAAGCATTGAGAAGAGTGATGGCACAGTTGTTTCTAATCCGCAGGACATAGAACACGAAGTACTAAGTTTCTATCATGATTTGGTGGGTAGGCGTTCATCTTCTATGGAGGCAGTTGATATTAATATAATGCGTGACGGTCCGCAAGTTAACCGGGAACAGTCCCTATTTCTTATCCGTCCTGTGACGCGGCTGGAAATCAAGGATGCTTTGAATGGAATAGGGGACCTCAAGGCTCCGGGTGTAGATGGCTATAACGCTCGTTTCTTTAAAGCAACTTGGCCCATCATTGAAGAAGATATAGTGTGCGCAATTCGGGACTTTTTTTATCATGAAAGAATGTACAAGGCTGTCAATTGTAGTATTGTGACTTTAATTCCCAAAGTAGCTGATGCACGGTTGGTAAAGGACTTTCGCCCTATATCGTGTTGTACCACCCTTTATAAGATCATTTCGAAGATACTTACTGCGAGATTGAATTATGTCCTACCGGGAATTGTGCATGAAAGCCAGGCTGCCTTCACGCCTGGACAACACATTCAGAACCATATACTCCTGGCTTATGAGCTTTTGCGGGGTTATAATAGGAAGAATGGCACCCCTAGATGTATGCTGCAAATGGACCTTCAGAAAGCGTATGACACGGTGGAATGGCATGCTTTGGAGAGTATATTAGCAGAGTTGGGCTTTCCGACTCAATTTATTGGATGGATCATGACCTGTGTTACTAAAGTATCTTACCGTTATATGATTAATGGTTCAGCTTCAAAATGTTTACCAGCAAAGAGAGGACTCCGCCAGGGAGACCCGATATCCCCCTTACTCTTTGTGCTGGTTATGGAGTATTTATACAAAACTTTACAGAGCTTACGACGGATCCCTGATTTCAATTTCCATGCTAAATGCGAGAATTTGCATATAATTAATCTTAGTTTTGCAGATGACCTTCTCTTATTCTCCAGGGGTGATAAGGTTTCGGTTAAACTTCTGATGGACATGTTTACCAAATTCTCGCGATCCACGGGTTTAAAGGCAAATCCGGCCAAATGCAAAGCGTTCTATGGTTCAGTCGATGAGAGAATGAAAGCACAAATACAGCAGATAATAGGTTTTAGTGAAGGGACCTTCCCATTCCGCTATCTGGGAGTACCACTCATGAGCAGGAAACTAACGATGAATAATTGTCAGCCTTTAATTGACAAGATGGTAGCCAGAATTCGGCATTGGAGTGCAAAACTTCTGAGTTACGCAGGTAGAGTCCAATTGATAAGAAGTGTCCTTTTTGCGGTTGCGAACTACTGGCTACAATGTTTTCCCTTATCTAAAGAGGTCTTACATCGAGTTGAAGCTATCTGTCGATCATTCCTTTGGTCAAACAGTGAGACAATCACAAGGAAAGCACCGATAGCTTGGGAGAAGGTATTTTTACCCAAATCAAAAGGAGGATTACAGATCATTGCCTTACAGGAGTGGAACAACGCATGTTTATTGAAGCTCCTCTGGAATCTATGTGGGAAACAAGACAACCTATGGGTGAAGTGGATTCACACTTATTACATACCGCAAGATCACATACTTACGGCAGAAATTCCCCAATCGGTGTCATGGATTCTCAGAGGAATACTTAAATGTCGCCCTCTAACTCAAAATAACCACAAGTGGGACGACATGATGATGCGGCATAAATTCAAAACAGGCAGCATATATCGCAACCTACAAACCGCGGGAAGTGTGGTACCGTGGCGTGGACTGCTCTTCAAGAATGTCGCGCGACCACGGGCCCTGGTGATTCTTTGGATGGCCTGCCATAACAAACTAATGACTCGAGAAAGATTGCTCAAATTTGGTTTCATTGATTCGGCTGTATGTTGCTTCTGTGATCAGATTGAGACGCAAAACCATCTCCTTTTTACCTGCCGCGCCATCTCCCCAATATGGAAACATGTACTTAGATGGTTGAAGATCCATCATACGGTAAGGTATTGGGATAATGAATTAATGTGGATAATGCGGAGGACAAGGGGACGGGGGTGGCGAGCCAAATTACTCAAATTGGCTTTCACAGAGACAGTTTACGAAGCCTGGAGGTTCCGAAATGAAGTTTGCTTTGGTACCGATACAAACTCACCGAATAATGATAGAATAGCCCAACAGATTATAGATATGGTGACTTATAGAGCTTGGCAGGTCCCTGATTTGAGAAACCATGTGGGGAACTTGATGATAGATTAGAATTCTTCTATTAGTGTACTATTTTGCGTTGTTTTGTCACTGACGTTTAGGCTGGATCTTTTTTGATCGCCTTTTGCTTTGTATCTGTTTTTTGGTAATGAAAGTATTCACGTTTCCAAAAAAAAAAACAAGTCCAAAACTGAGGTACGGCACTCTTACTAAACAAAGCATACCAATTTAAGTCATCAACAAGCAGAAGAAATATAGTATTTCCACCCTTATTCCTTATTTCGTCTCTTATTTCTCTAGCAAGTGTCTCAGAGAATGATTTTGAGTTGAGGAGTGAGTTCAACCAGTATCGTTTTCAGGCTTAGGAATATGAATCCATAATATTTAGTTTCTGTACTCTTTTCGTCTTCAGCACCCCTTCTTAGTTTTATAGCTATGCCCAGTAAAGAGTGGACCTATTTATGATTTGTTCTCGGGATTACTATGTTAAGTGCCTATAACAACGTGATCTTTATCTACATAACTTAACTTGTTAAATGTTATATTGCCTTACAAAGTACTTTTCTCTTATCTTTCCTATCTCTTCTTGTAGTAGTGTATATTAAGTATAACCTGCTAATTATACATTATATGATCATTTATTTCAACTAAGTACTCTCTTACCGCCTTAGAATATGAATATGACATATAAGAATGTGCTGTACCAATAGAAGGATACGTGTGAAATACAAATTAAAATGTACCTGAAAGATATAGGAAATTAAGGTATAGATATTTTATTATTGGTATAAGCAGTGGCGAATCCAGAAGCTTATTTCAGATGGGTCGTATTTAACTTGCGATTTTCACAATAAAAATATTATTGTCATATTAGTATATTATACAAAGAAAAATATATATTTATCGTGAGGAAGATGGGTGTTGAACCCATAACCTCAAGGAAAGTATGGATATACTTATCCACCAAATACAAACAAATTTTGATTAACTTGTGAGTAGGTAAAGTATACTAACTATATTATTCTTTTATTTATTTTTCCTTTCCACTACTAATTCGTGTCATGAAAATGAATGAATGGCCGACTTGACCAGCCTGGCCTCGCCAGTGGGTATAAGGGAAGTCCTATGGGGTCAATTTATACACATAGTAGAGGATTGGTGGCTTGTGGCTAATAGAGGGTTATTTACTTCTTAGTTTTCAAATACAATATAGAAGAGAAATGAAAGACTTTATGTTGGTGCTTATACTTATCTATTTTTATTACTAATTACAAAATGATATTGGAAGTGAACTCTTACCCTATCTTCTCTTCTTTAAAGACCTTTACTTAAAAGGATAGGACAGATCTAATATATGAATAGCTTTGTGGTGTAAGGTTCTGTTCTTTTCAACTTAAAACTCATTCGATTCGCCTGGGCCCATTCAGTTCGATTCGATTATATTTTATATTTACAATTCATTCGATTCAAATTTCATTGAAAAAGAACAGTTCTGTTGCTCTCTATCTTATTTATACTATTAAGGAAGTCTAATCGTGTATTACCAAAAATTACCTGTCAGCATTCTATGTTCTATCTAACCCAGTCCTAAATATACTTACCGTGCTTAGTCATGAGTCTTACAAATTAGAATATAAGTCAACAAGAGATCATGTGAGAGAAAGAAAAGGATATCCTATATGGGTTTAGTACGTAAGACACAAAAAAAAAGAAATTTCTGTGTAGATACCTGTTTAGAATATTTGTGTATCTTTTTACCTAAGTCACAGCTGTATAGAATTATGGTTGTCGACTCCTGTCCTATAGTAATTGAGTAATTGAAACAAATTTAGTAAACTCCTTAGGTAATACGTATGAATCCAGCCCCACCTCGGAGGTTTTTCTTTAGTAGTGCAATCCTTAACTAGGGCAACGCATTACAATGTGGATATAAGTTCTTAGTCATTCCTTTTAAGCTTTCTCCTTTATATGTGACAACCAATTTTATAAATTTTAGTAGTAGTATACACCTCCCTATATCTCTATGGTTAGAATAGTAAAAAGCTTGTTTTTGTTCGCGGTCAGCGGTCAAACTAATGCACGGTCAGCGTCAGATCGAACTTTTCATTTGTTCCAGTTATAAAAACTCACATACACAACATTAATTATATCAGTTATAAAAACTCACAGACACCAAATAAATATCACAGATGCAAAAACTAACAGAAACAAGATAAATCTCACATATGCAAAAACCAACAGACAGATGTAAAAACCCACATACACAAGATAAATCTCACAGATGCAAAAACTAACAGACAAAAGATAAATCCACCAGTTTTAAAATCTCACAGACATAAGATAAATATCATAGATGCCTTAAGATAAATAATCCACCAGTTTTTTTCTAGAATTTATGTTAACTCTAATCACTCATAATTACTCCCAAGTCTCCACGTAATATGATCTCTATTGTGAAAATTGACTTTCGAGTTCTTTCTTCACCAGTAGCAATGGGTTACATCTTGTAAGGCCATCGCTACAGAAGAAAATGAGTATAACGCCAGAATAACCCTCTATTGCCATAAGAGAAATTCATTCCCTTACTATTTCCAAAACAAACTACTGAACATAATAAAGAGGCAGACGTCTTCTCCGTTCATCTTGCATCTTCTCCGATCAATCTCTGTCATGATGAAATGAAGATAAACCATGAAACACCCAAACACAACATAGACCAGTTCGAAAACGAGAGTTGCAGATTATCCCCTTTTCTCTGATCTAGCCTCTAGTGTTTCATCCGTCTTCTCCGATCTAGATTTCAGGAAAGCATCATCACACACCAACTCCGGATCGGCGAGAAATGCAGCCGATGGTGATCGTGAGCCGCAATTTGATGGGGAAGAAGTGAATTGGAGGCGGTGGTGTGGTGGGGAAGAAGGAGGGTAGAATTTTAATAAGTAAAAGTTTTGGGGATTCAATCATAAAAAGTTATAACTTTTGGGGCTTATTTTGAACTAAAAATAATTTAATTATGGAATTATAAAGAAAATATAAAATAGTAGAAAAAGTTGACTTTTGGGATAGATGTAATTCTCAAATTAGACCTTTGTTAATTTTGAACTAATCTGTAATAGTCGCCAATTTAGGGATGAATGTGAAAAGGGGGCATATTTAAGGAGTAGTTTTTGTAATTATCCCTTATACAAATAACATATATGATATTTTACATTTGCAAAATATGAAACTTTTCATTATTTTCAAATTAGTCCCTGAACTTTCTAGTATACTCTAAAATGTGTTAATGATCCTGAAAATGATCATACACTTTTTTCAAGTATACATGACACTTATATTATCAATCTACACATAATAATATATCTCAAGTGTCGTTATTGCAACTTTTGGTGAATTGCAATTTAGTCCCTGTACTTTAATTAATTACCAGAACATATCCAGATGTTCCAGTTAATGACATCTAGACTTACAAAGCCTAAATGTGAATGGATCAAATATCATTCAAAGTATTAATATCTTATGGCATATAAACGAATATATAAACACAGTTTGTACGACAATGTGGCGCTAAAGAGGACAATAGACCTACTATCTCTAGGCCCCTAACTTGTACATCTTCTACGCATCCCGGACCTTTGGACTTAATTAGAAGATCCTCATGTCAAACCTCAACAAGTCACCACTATACTAGTGAGGCTGCACTCTCTAAGATGTAGAATAGTTTATTTGACCAATCGAATAGTCAATTGATAATAGTATCAGAATACCCACAACTATTGACAAGCTTATCATCAAACAATATATACATATATAAGATCCTTCACAGTTGACTCGTAATACGAATGTAGGTAAAAACGCTAACCTTATTTTGTTCACCTCTTTATCCATGAATACTATTGGTTCTATACAAGGAGTCCATAATCCATTTAAGGAAACTTGAGCTCTGGACCTCGACTTGTAATCCCGAACCAACTTAGCATGGGAGTCTAAGTTTTATCCTCGTTTTACCGAGTAGTGAAACCACTACTTTCACATACGTACCCGTAACGTGAAACTAAGTAACCCAAGTAACTATAACCGGTTTCACATGCTGGTGAACACTCCCTAAAAACTCAAAGTTTAATAGAGACACACATTAGTTCATCCATGTGAAGACTAGTTAAGATATGTCGAATCTGATCATCGGTGACGATACTAATATTAAGCCAATCACTAAACCTTGTTCAACGGTATTGGTTAGTGAATGCTCGCTTCTCGTCGTGTACAATCATATACTCCCTCCGTCTCGCTAGAAAATGTATATGTTCCTTATTGGGACGTCTCATTAATATAGTCAGTTCCCTAATATAGCAAAAAAGTAAACCCTACTGACTCAACTATCTCTCATACTTTTTTCATTCTCTATCATTTCCCTCTCTTATCTCTCATACTCTCTCTTCATTCTTTATCATTTCTATCTCCAACAACAAATAATAAACTATTGGCTGTCTTAAAAACAGTGCCGAAAAGAAGGTGGCCTATCGAACCGGGACGGAGGGAGTATGATTTATCCCGAAATCATATAACTGTAATTCATGTCCGATCACTTGGGATTGCTGACCAGGATAAGTCAACCCACTAATTTGGCCGAGGAATACACTAACGACTTTATCCTCATATCCCAATCCAGATTTGACATCATCCTTGACTCGTTTAATGAGTATCATCATTGCAAGTCTAATCTAAATGTAGACATCCCATGTATACTAGACTGAACGTCGCATGATGATTACTTGGATTTCAAGATATATGTCTCAGTGTTTAAACTTATATGCAAAAGCAGAATAGACACAAGCAAGGAATTTGAATAATACGATTCGTTTTATTTCAGCTACCAAATACGGCTTATTACAATCGATTCTTTCTCTACGGGCATAACTCTACCAACAGATTCATAAGTAATCTTGGGAGATGTCATTGAGAGGCAGTAAAAGGAGTTCTCAGGTACATCAAGGGATCTCTCTAGTATGGTACAGTTTCAAGTTGCTGAAGACACAACTCAACCACTGATTGAATATGTTGATGACGATTTTGCATCTAACACAGATACAAGAAAGTCCAATACAAGTTATGTTTTTTCTCTGTTTGGTACTGCCATTAGTTGGAATCAAGTCAGCAATATATTGTTGCTTTATCTACAACATATGCTGAGTATGAATTTGACAGAGATAATGAAAAGCTTTGTGGTTACAAGGTTTATTGAAGGTAATGGGAATAGAACAGACCTGTGTGTTACTATCTTCTGTGATAATGAGAGTACAATACAACTGGCTAAACATCATGTGTTACATGAGAGAACGAAACACATTGATGTAAAGTTGTATATTTCATAAGGAACATCATCTCAGAAGGAAGTATAAAAGTTAAGAAGATTCATACCTCTGACAATACTGCAAACCCTTTAACTAAACCTCTATATGCTATTAAGTTTCAGTTATGCAGGGGATCAATCAAGGTATGTGAAGGGGTTGCTGCTTAACCTTAAGGGCAGTGGTTTTGGGGATGAATCATCAGAAGGTTGATTGAACTAAGGTAGAGATTTGTGAAAAAATAGCTCAATCAAGTGGTTATTAATATCAACGGTTCAGATTGTTTATGGTACTTCGACGGCTCAGATTAGATGGAGGAAAGTTGTTAAAATGAGTTGCAAACTCATTCTCGGCGATTCTACTTCAGATTGATGCAACAAAAGATTTTCAGTATAAATTCAAGATCGGTTAGTTATTGTAATCATTAGAAAAGCAGTTACCCTCAATCATCTTAGGTTAATTCTTTGTTTTCCTTCTTGGAGAAGAATTAGGGTTTTGCGAACAAGAATTGACGAAGTCCTATAAATTGTCGATTGATTCTTCGTTGTAAGGTTCTGTCATTTTTCGTTTGGAATAAAATCGAAGTTCTAGTGGTTCTCCATGCACGTAGGCTGAGTTAAGGCCGAAGCATGTTATATATGGTGTTCTTTGATTGCGTTCATTTTTTGCGGTTTAATTTGATTTTGGTTCTTCTGTGATCTATGTGAGATTGAGCGTTGATCTTTTTGCTTGTTTAGTATTGTATTATTTCGCGTTTAGTTGGTTTGATTGATTCCTCTACGCAACTTATAGGAATTGCGGAACACGGCGAAGAACCACCATAGGAACATCGCGTGAGTAACACACACACACAACCTTATTCCGGTGTACGCATTGCAACCTCCTATATATTGGGTCGACATTAATATTCCAGGTTTTATGGAATTATATTCCCAATCCTAATCTTATAAATAATGCAATTTCCAATGACTCCGTGTAATACCCGTTCTACGATTCGTTAGAGGTTCTAGGCTAAAAACTAGGGGTGTACATAAAAAATAACCGACCGCCCCGTCCGCCATTTCGTCCGCCAACTACCTGCCATCGACGGTTAGCGTTTTTGCCAAAAACCGCCATTTAAAATTTGCCACCGCTTTAGGCGGCGGATGGTTGATTAGCAACCGCCAACCCGCCCGACCTGCCCGCTGGATATGATATAGTATGTATTTTTCTTTTAATATAATAGATTAATAGATAAACTAACAAAACCCAACTCCATTACTCCACTAGGTTTCACTTAATTTCTTTCCAGTTTTCAACTTTCCATCTAGGTCTTCTCTTCTCCTCTACGCCGACTAACCCAACTCCACCACGCTCCAACTTTCCAATTTATGTACTTAGACTACTTGTATTAAAGTTTAGAATTGTGTTGATGTTTCCCTTACTGTTGTGGGTCAGTTTATTGAGCTTATAGAGTCTAATGTCTTTTTCTTTAACGCGTCATATATGCCCTTGTTTTGATGCGTTAAACCGCCAATCCGCCCACTTCCAGTAGTCAACCGACCCGCGGCGGTTGAGAGAAAATCCCACCCGCCACGGTTAATGATTTGGCCTACCCGCTATAGGTGGGTCGGTTAGAACTTTGACAAATAACCGCCCGTAACCGCCCGCGTACACCCCAACTAAAAACCTTACCTGCTCGATTAATAAGTTTAACCAGACTCAAAATTGAAAGTGGACTAAAAACCTCATATATTTCTAGGTAATAGAGATCAAAGGATCCTCTTCATCTAACTCTAAAAAGAACAGTAATTGAACTATTTCATACCCCCGAGTTCAAATATTAATTACCTTCGGTGAGAGACATAAATTAATTAATGAGATTTTGGATCTATGTTAGGACCATAGAGTCAGAACTGGTCCCTGTGGGCCGGGTTCACTGTTTAAAGACAACACTTGTGCATCCCTCGATCTTGTAACCACATATAGCGCTAAGCTTTTTCCTGGCGAGGAGATAAAATAACAACATGATGATAGACGCCATTCCAAATTTCCACTACACACTTAAAACTGCCTTTTTGCTTTTTCAGTTCCCACTTTTGATTAGCTTCACATACACAGTATACACTTTAGAAGTTACTAGTAGAAAGACATTATTATACCATACTATATGTGATCTATCTATATTTATATATATTGTAGCATGTTGGTATCAATCAATTAATTTTTATATATATTTTTAGTGAAAAAAATAAAATAAAGAATTAATGGATCATCATCCAGAAAACCCTAGTTGCTCTAAAGTAGACAGGAAGACCATTGAGAAGAACAGGCGGGATCAAATGAAGACCCTCTATACCAAGCTCAACTCTCTTGTCTCTCAACAGCCTCACAAGGTTTGCCTCCAATGCTTTTCATTTCCATTCATTTTTCTTGGTCAAGAGAATGAATTTATGTTCCATACATATTTTTTTATAAATTAAGTTAGACTTTTCAAGAAAATATTGATTATGATTATGTATTCACTACCACTAGCTAGCACAAAAAAAAGTTCAGTACCAATAGCAAATATATTGAAGTTGAAAATTTTGTTGGTGTTAAATTTACAACTGTTAATTTCTTTATGTTGGATGAATTCTTAGTTAGTGGGGTTGATAATTCTAAAGTGAATCCAATTTTGCTTGTGAGTTTTCATTTTTTGTGGTAATCTTAATTCTTATTGGAAAAAAATATTATAATACTGAATTGTTGTGATCTGTGGAACTCGATCGGACCGTATATGTGGTTGCAATGGTTACAATTCAATCTTTTCGATCGAGAGATATCATTGATGTTCTTAGTTAAGAATTTAAACCGATCGAGGCTCTAATTCATCTGAGCTGCATGTCATTGTGAAATCTGTAGTTCAAGTGTATATCTTCGGCCAGGTCCAGGTTAGCAGAACTTGTTGCTTAAAATCTTGTTCTTGCCTCAAGAAATTGGTAACTAATAACAAGATTTCTAATTTTATTAGAGTATAGCTATATAGGACGAAATTAGATTAGTAATGATACCCTAAATTATTCTCATGTAATTAAGTTTGGTCTATATAGGAAGCTGCAGTTTCTGTATCAGACCAATTAGAACGCGCCACGAGCTACATAAAGAAGCTGGAGGTGAACTTGGAGAAAATGAAGCAGAAGAAAAACAGGTTGGTGGCTGCAGCAGGGAGATCCAGTCACGAGTCGAACAGATCTACCAGTATCGGAGAGATGAAATTACCGAATATAGACATTCATGTAATGGGAACGGTCCTAGAGGTGGTGCTCATCACTGGACTAAAATGTCAATCCATGTTCGGAGAAACCATCAGAATTCTACATGAAGAAGATGCTGAAGTTGCCAATGCAAGTTTCTCTGTAATTGGTGATGCCATTTTCCACAATATACTTTGCAAGGTAATTCTTCTTTTTTCTTTTTCATTTTTAGCTACATAATTTGTTTAATCTACTGTCATCTAGTCAGTGTCAGTCCAACGAATGGTCTTTTTTTTTTTTCCTTGGATATATTTCCAACAAATCCCACATTGTTTTGTGCTTCATTTCTAAGGTACAGAATAATTCAGACAAACTAAACCAACCAGTTTTAATTTGTTTATTTTTTAATGGTCACATCATATATACATAAGCTCATATATATCTTTTTTATAAAACATTTGATATGTTGATAGCATAATATTGCAATTTTTTACAATGCTATTATGTACTAAGAACTATGCTTGTTGCTATCTATATCAGATTCTAATTAAGACTTATATTTCTTTTTAATTTTCTTGATCAACAAATAAATTTATTAATACTCGAACTAAGTAGGTTATATATCGCGACAAACTGTGGTAATTTGAATTTTGTTATGACTAAGTAGTTTTAGTGAAATATATTGAGCAATTATGAAACACTTAATTTTTCTAAACAATAGAAAAATTAATATCATCTTTTAATATTTGAAATCAAACTACCAAATGTAGTTGACACAACAAATCAATTGGATTTTTATCTACTGAAAAAAAAAAATAAACAAAACAAATTTATCAACTAATTATTTTACTTCATCTTCAATGCCACACATATTTATTATTTGTGACTTTTACTCTCACTCCATACGTGTATTTCAATTTAATAAAATATGGTTATCGTTATTTTTCTGAAATTTTCAAATAGAAATTTGGTTTTTGCAAGTGTAACATGCACAAATATACTAGTATTAGTATATTAATATAAATTCTTGGAGTATGGTTGGGTTTAAGGGATATCTTGATCAAGCATTTTAGAAATGAATTTTATGATTTTGGTTTCAGATTGGAGAGTCTGCACCGGAAGAAGAAGCTGCAAGAATATCGGAGAGACTTCGAAAGTCTGTGCAAGATTGGTATTAATTAACTAAACAAGACAGTAATGAAACACTTGGGGTCAGTGTTCTCTTCGTCTGCTAACACATTCAGTTCAGTTCAACTCTACTAAATTATATTTTATACTACAGTTCAGTTCAGATGAAAATAACGTAGACTTACATTAACATACTAGAATTAATTAGTGATTCGGTAAAAATAGATTACTATACATATATACTATGGACTTTCTGTTTATTCCGTACTGTTTACTAGATAGATGGTGTTTTCAATCATAAGCAATGTCCATGGATGTTGAGAGAATTGAGATTGTATGAGATGTGAAAATTATGTGGTGATGGATTGAAACCTCCATTTCCAAATATGTTTCTTATTTTACTATTTCCTGACACTACAAAACACTATGATTGACAGAAATAGTGGATATTGAGAGAATTGAGAGAAATAGTGTTTTCAAATGTTTTGTAGTGTCAGGAAATAGTGGATATTGAGAGAATTGAGACTGTATGAGTTTAGACATTTCAATATTAATTATCGAGACTACAAAACATTTGATCTAATTTGACTCTTAAAAGGAGTCGTATTGTGTATATAAGAGTCGTATTTTAAAATTATGACTCTTAATAAGTGACGCAAATTTTAAAGGGATCGCAAAAGGGGTGCGTCGTATTTAAAATGACGACTCAAAATTAGAAGTCGTATTTTTTTTTACCTTCTTTGAGATAATTTTAATGACTTTTTTAGTTCATTTTTACGACTCTTATAAAGAGTTGTAAAATTTATGAGTCATATTAGATCAAATATCTTATAGTGTGAAATCTATTTTAATATTTTTAAAATAGATGAAATTTTATGTATAAGTGTGTAAAATAATTTCAAATTTTAATTTCATTTCATACAGTTGAGAGTTGAGGTTTAAAATTGAGACGTTTGAGTATTTTTAGTTTGGTTTCGGTGATATTTAAAACAATAACTATAGCAATTACCAAGGTAGGCAAAAGATACAGAATTAAGATAAGGAAAGATTTGAAAACCTCATCCACGTGAATCAGGTGATACCATGATTTTATCTTGTTTATTGACGAAGAGAATCTCCATGCAATCGATATGGATTAGGTCATTTATCAATTATTTATTGGGCGGGCTACGAGTCAGCACCAATTGTCCCTTGATTTTTCACCTAGCAAACGTTGCTTTTCGGCTTTACCATCTAGTACCCATTTTGTGTTAAATGACTATAATGCCCTCACCTTTATGTTTCAACAGAGCTCACGTGATGTCTATTTTATAGCCATACCAGGCTACATCTGTATAAGAAACAGGGGTCTTTTGCAATTAGCCAAAATGCAAATAATCTAACTTGGATTTGAATTCTGAATGTACTGGAAATCCATATTTAAAGCAAACAATGCCCAACACTATAAAACAATGTCCAGCAGTGTCGAAAACCATGTCCGGCACACCTAAACAATGCCCGGAAACACAAAAACAATGCCCGGCACACCTAAACAATGTCCGACACACCTAAACAATGCCCGACACTATCAAAAACAATGCCCGACACACCTAAACAATGCTCGACACTATAAAAATAATGCCCGGTACTATGAAACAATGTCCGACACTATCGAAACAATGCCCAGGAACGTTGTACAGAAAACCAATTCCGATATAAAATCTGAACTAAATATGGTTCAAGATTTATTCACATTCAAAATCTAAGAGACTGATGGGCATGTAAACTATCATACCTAACCACTGATGAATCCTAACACTTCATCTAGGCGTCGGATAACTAAAACGCGGATAACCACCTTCACGAGGAAGATTAGTAGGTGCTGGCACTGTCATGCTGTCCATTGGAGATGTAATATCATGTCCGTGTTACAACTACAATTCTTGAAATACTTCTCCAGTCACCTTTATCATATTTCTCAAGCCCAACAAAAAATAACCTGAAAAATGGATAAATAATCCCACATAAGCCTCAAGATCACAGTATTTAATTTTCCCCGCCCCAAAATCTGATAGAATCCCATCAATTTTACAAGCTCGAACTTGTTCAAACAGTTCACTTAAATAAAATTAAACCAGAAAGTACCAAGAACATATTTTTATCTTAAAATAGGGACTTGCAAACAAAAGAAATAACCGAAATAACAAAATTGAGAAACAAAAAACCAAAATTGAGATTACTTGTGTTCGTCTTCAGTCCAAGGCGTGCCTTTCTTCCCCTCTATATAGGTGGAGTAAACATAGCAGCAAACAAAATCATAGTCTCAAATGCGTCTCCTGTAACCAGCGAACAGGCTGGCTTTCTACCATAAACACGGCTGCTCTGACCATCGGAATGGCTTCAAATAGGCACGATGAAGACGGGACTGGCTGCCATGGTTAGGGAGAGATGTAAAATTTTGAAAGTGGCATAGTTTTTGGGGATCTAGGTTTTTTTGTTTATCAGAGACTAATTGAATTGAAGATAGAGCTGGCTTCCTTGGCCTGAATCACATAGTTACCGAGATGGGTACTAACCATGAAGGCAGAATTAGCCGCCATTTGTTGCCATCCTTGGTCTGTGGAATTAGGTTTCAATGGTGTGTTGAATTATGTTATTTGGGTGTACTGTACTTGACTTGCATAAAGGTTGCAAAAATATTTGCACTTTAACCCCAAATCATATCACGTGAGATCCATATATGCAATTACAAAAAGTTGAGAAAGCCTATAGTGGTCCCAAAATTTTCGTTACCAACCAGTACATATAAGTTGGTTTTTGGTAATTAAAGTTTGGTGTTTGTTACTTCAAAAAGAAAGGTTTGTTTGATGAAAAGAAGACCATGGTGTTGTATGAGTTTGTAAAAAATCCATTATTTATTTGCAGAAGATTAATGAACTTGACCCCATATGTTCCTTTCTCGATTAGAGTTTCTTTCGAGTTTAGAGCCTTCTTTATCAAATCATTCTGGCTGTTTGGGACTCATTTTAGTTCTCCTATTCATCAACTTAAAATCATTTTAGGCGTTTATCTTGTAGCTTTAAACAATACTATCATTTTAACTACAACTTTTTCTCTCCTCTTTTCCCACTCTCTCTCTCTCTAGCATCTCTTTTCCCACTCTCTCCAACTTTCATGGTAAACATCTTGTTCATTCATTTTTCTTGATTCTTGCCAATTGATTCGTATAAAGTCTGCTTCCTTTATTTTTCCTTGTTCACTTTATTTTTTTCATGCGGAAATTACATAAAGATACCACTTTAGGTGGTGTATAGCTTGATAAAACTATTACAAAAAAATTCAATTTATTTTTGGTGCCCTAAAATCTAATAAATTCTTACAAAAAAGTCCAATCTATTTTTGGTGCCCTAAAATCTAATAAACTCTTACAAAAAAGTCCAATATATTTTTGGTGCCCTAAAATCTAATAAACTCTTTTAAAAAAGTCAAATCTATTTTTTATTGTCCTAAATTGTAAATTCTAATTAAGTGGACTTCAAATTCTCGCTATATTGGGTTTGATAACATAGTTGTCATCCATTAGTATTAATTAATTATTAACTACTTATATTTAACTATTTTTATCATATATATAATTAAAGTGATAATTAATTACTAACTAATTATATTTGAATAATATTGTGAATACCAATGAAACTAACTAACGACCTGAAACAATTAAACTAATATTGAATTTAATATTTACCGTTGAAACTAACACTCATGTCAATTATGACGTTGGTTTCAACTGAAACTAATGAAACCAACACTGTTCATGCTGAAACTAACTTTTGAAACTAACACAATGGTCCTGAAACAAACACCGATAATGTTGAAACTAACTTTTGAAACTAACACAATGGTGCTGAAACTAACACCGATGATGCTGAAACTAACACATGTTATGCTGAAACAAATGTCGAAACGAGTGGTGTTGGTGAAATTAACTGAAACCAATTAAACTAACACCAAAACTAATACTTGCCGCTAAAACTAACACACATGTCGATTATGATGTTGGTTTCAACTGAAACTAACACCGTTAATGTTGAAACTAAAACATTTGGTACTAAAACTAATAAACTAACTTTGTTAATGCTGAAACTAACACCGGTGATGCTGAAACTAATGAAACTAACATTATTATTGATTCTAAAACAAATGATGAAACTAATGGTGTAAAATCTCAGAATTTATTTTTTGATCGTCCATTTGAATTTAATTTGAAGACAAGAAATTATTTGGACGTGAATTGGTAAAGATTTTATGAATAATTATTTTAGGGAAGGATAAAGCGAGACGGGCTTTTGAGATGTAATAATGGAATTGGGCTTTGGACCGTCCAGTGTGAGTAGAATTCCATTAGATGTAAATTTCCTGGAGTTATTAATATTGTTGTTAGGTTACTGCTGTCATTAGTCATCGGCGGCCATAACAATAACAAGTAACAATGGACTTGAGCTATTCTCGTATAGTTGTTATGAATTATGGTGTGAGTTTTAAAATATGGGGATTTTGTCACTTTGAACAAGGATTAGAGTTGTTAATGGACCAGGTTAATCGTCTTTTGGATCGATCGACAACCTGGAGTATGGGATCAAGATTCGAGGTTCAATTCGGCATTCTCGAACCAAGTTTGGGCTGCAAGAGGCACTTGAATCGAAAAAAACAGAGACAAGAAACATGGAGACCGATTTCGCAATTTGTGGGACCGATTCATTGATGTTTTGAACTGTTATTGATGGTTTTAGATGGAGGGGATGATGGGTATTTGATTTTCGTAGCCCTTGCTTGGATTTGGAGGAGTTTAGTTCGATTTTAGGAAGTTTGGATTGTTACAGGGACTGATTTGAGGTTTTCGAAAACTATAAACCCTTTCTTTTGAGAATTTCGAAAACTATAAACCCTCCTTTCAGATATTTAGTAAGTGATTGGACGAAAACACTTTGGAGTGGAGACGGTAGACAGATGATGGATTTGTGAAGATTATTTAGTAGTTGTTGTGAGATTTGTATTGTATAGGATGATTTGTACTGTTGGGATTGTCGTTATGTATTGAGGACTTGTAATAGTATTGTATGTATATGAGATTTTAGATGCTGTATTATACCACTCTGAGATAATTGAAGTATTTTGAGGTTAAATGTAGGTTTCGTCTTGGCGTGAGCCTATCTCACGAGAGACGGTCGGTCGCGTCAAAGTGGTTTGGTTTTGGAGCGTGACAAATGGTGTTGGTGAAACTAACTGAAACCAGTTAAACTAATATTGTAAATAATATTTATCAGTGAAACTAATACTCATGTCGATTATCATGTTGGCTTTAACTGAAACTAATGAAACCAACATTGTTAATGCTGAAACTAACACACTTGGTGTTGAAACTTATAACACTGACGATGCTAAAACAAATGCCGAAACTAATGGTGTTGGTGAAACTAACTGAAACCAATTAAACTAATATTGAAACAAATGAAACTAAGATTGTTGATGTTTGAAACTAACTTTAAAATTAATTAATATTAATGATGCTGAAACTAATATTGTTGACGGTGAAACTAGTGTTTCATTGCCCTGGACCCGGCCTAGACCCTAATTAAGACCGTAGCTCCCAGTGGATGTATTCAAATTTAGTTGATGGGTTCACCATTTCCCCTAGGGTTTTATAATTGTGAGTTTCTAAAACTAATATTATTTTGTTCTGAAACTAACATTGTTGGCCCTGAAACTAACTTGGGTTAATGAACCTGAAACTAACTTTCTGAGTCCCTGAAACTAACTTTCTGAGTTCCTGAAACTAATACTAATTATGCTGAAACTAATACTATTTTGTTCTGAAACTAACATTGTTGGCGCTGAAACTAACTTTAATGAACCTAAAACTACCTTTCTGGGTTCATGAAACTAACATTAATGAACCTGAAACTAACATTCTGATTTCCTGAAACTAACTTTAATGAACCTGAAACTAATACTAATGAACCTGAAACTAACTTTCTGAGTTCCTGAAACTAATACTAATGATGCTGAAACTAATACAAATGATGTTGAAACTAATACTTTTTTGTTCTGAAAATAACATTGTTGGCCCTGAAACTAACTTTAATGAACCTGAAACCAATGCTAATGAACCTTAAACTAACTTGGGACTTTGGTTTTTTGGGGGTGATAGTGGAAAAGTTGATAGATAAGCCACCCTTACTGCCACCGTCAGTCAAGGTGTCGCCCTGACTAACGTCAGTCACCTATTTTGATCCATTAGATTAAAATTTTAACGGTGGAGATCGAATAATCTGTTACCTTTCGCACTAAGTGTTACCATGGGGTGTCGCTCGTATTGCATGAGGTGTTGCGCTACGTGTTGGTCTAACCGCCTACGTCGCTTTAAATTATTTAAATATATTTTTTAAAAAATATTATTGATGTATTAAAAAATTACCTCTATTAAAAAATCAAACTTAAAATTTTAAAATCAAAATTAAATCAAAACCAATAATCAAAATTAAATAACCTATCTTCTTCCCCACAACCAACACCACCACCACCCACCACCACAACTCACCGGAAGCTGCCACGGAAGCTCCAGATCATGGGAGCTCCGACAGTGATTTTGGTGGTGGTGTGCGGTGTTGGTGGTGGGGAAGAAGATGGTGGGTGGTGGTGTTGGTGGCGGTGGCGGGTGGTGGTGGGGATTGGGGGAAGAAGATGGGTGGTGGGGAAGGAGAGTTAAAATTTTAATAATTAAAAGTTTTGGAAGAAGTTAATAGTTTCAAATTTTTTTTTTTAAAAAAATAGTTGAAGGCGTTACAGAGCAATGGTTGAGGGTGACACAGAGCAACGGTTTAGGGCGATACATAGCAACGGACATGTGTCAAATGTCGATACATTGACTGACAATAGTCAAGGCGACACCTTGACTGACGGTAGAAAACCTGAACTGACTTTCTTTGTTCCTGAAACTAATACTAATGATGCTGAAAGTAATACAAATGATGCTAAAACTAAGTATATTTTGTTCTGAAACTAACATTGTTGGCCCTGAAACTAACATTTAATGAACATGAAACTAACTTTCATAGTTCCAGAAACTAACTTTAATGAACCCCAAACTAACATTCTGAGTTCCTGAAACTAACTTTAATGAACCTGAAACTAATACTAATGAACATGAAACTAACTTTCTTTGTTCTTGAAATTAATACAAATGATGCTGAAATTAACGCTAATGATGCTAAAACAAATGCTGAAACTAATGGTGTTGGTGAAACTAACAGAAACCAATTAAACTAACATTGAAACTAACACTTATGATGTTGATTTCAATTGAAACCAATGAAACTAACATTGTTGATGCTTAAACTAACTTTAAAACTAATACTAATGATGTTGAAACTAACATTAAACTAATGGTTCATTGCCTAACGAACGCTTAATTAGGGATTAGGAGACCCGCCCTGGACCCGTCCTAAACCCTAATTAAGACCGTAGCTCTTGGAGGGTGTTTTCAATTCAGTTATTGGGTTCACCATTTCCCTAGGGTTTTAGAATTTTAAAGTGTTAGTTTTGTCATAATTTTTTTTAGTGTCGACTTCATTATTTTTATTATTATTTCAGCGAAAAACAGTGATTTTTAATGTTTATAGTGTTAGTTTCTCTATTTGATAGTGTTAGTTTACTATTAATGAAGATCTACCTACATAAGACTAACTTGTAACCACTTTTTTGTTTTTGTAGAGAACTGGTTTTTAGAGTTAATTTAATTATTTTATAGTTGGTTTCAGCATAATTTTTTTTTTAGTAGTTAGCTTCAGACGAAAATGACTGAAACCAACTTACGGATTTTAAATTCTTCAGTCAATTTAGTTTAGGGTCATATTTGAAGTTATTAGTGTATATGGATTTCAAAATAGTTTATTGAATATAGTTTAGCTTCCCTTTTGGAGTTCACAATTAAAATAAAAGTTATGGACTTCAAATTGTTTATTAAATATAATTTAGGTTCCCTTTTAGAGTCCACAATTAAAATAGAAGTAATGGATTTCAAAATTGTTTATTAAATAGAGTTTAGCTTGTTTTTTTGAGTCCATAATTAAAATAGAATGGCCTTATTTGTGGTTTCCTCTCCCCTACCGCATGCTGCACTACCTCCTGGTGCTTTAAAGGTTGTATTATGGTTGTGCCATATGCATTAAATGTTGTACTCTCTCTGTCCCGCAGAATTTCATACATTTGCCATTTTTAGCCATCCCACAGAACTTCATACATTACCAAAAAAGGAAGCTACCCCACACCCAACAAATAATAAACAATCTCAACTTTACATTTAAATTACAACTTTTGCCACTAAAAGTACACTTTTTTCTCACATTTTTCTATATTCTATCATTACTTTAACTTTTTGCATAAAACTGCGCGCTAACCCTAATGTATGAAGTTGTCCGGGACGGAGGGAGTATGGTACAACACATTAAAACACCAAAAAGTAGTGCATCATGCTGAAAACCCTTATTTGTAAATGTTATTTGAAGGTATATTTTTTTGTAATACTTAGTAGTGGTTTATATATGTAATTTACCCTTTATTTGGAAATGTGTTTAAATGTGAGTCCACTAGCGAAATTAATTTTTCTACTTCCAGTTCAACTTGCTCTTTATTTTCTGTTTAGTTTGATTTTCTAGCATTTTCGTTATTAATCTTTATCTGTTTAGTTTTCTGTTCGAGATTTTCAAAAACCTTATTTATGTTCAAGATTTTTTTTATAATTTTCATTATTTTCGATTGTTTTATAATTTTCATTTTTTACATTTTTCATTATTTCATTTTTCTATAATTTTCATTATTTTAATTATTTTCGTTTTTTAATAATCCAACAAATAAGAAAAACTAAAAAATATATATATGATAAAAGTGATGGTCTAGATGAAAGAAGAGCTATGTCACGTATGCAAAAAGCTGATATGGCAAATTGAAGCTAGAAACAAATGAATTTTAATTCCAATGAAAATGTTCAACTAACTTCACTATATTTGAATGAAAAAAAACGTCTAGCAATGTTTTTAGGTAGAGTTGTATTAATTTATTTACATATCCATTTTTAGAAAACTATCCAATAATATCTCAACTAACGAACCTTTTTTTTTTTTTTTTTTTTAAACATAAAGGCGTGATATTAAACTGAGGAAACAGTACAAGGAGTCGTACGGATGTAGGATATATTCCATCATATTAGCTGGAGATGAAGCCAAATAAACTCAATAATCCAAACAACTATAAGACTTCAAGCAAGAATGATTGTAGAAATTTCTTGAATTATTTGTTATTAAAAAATTATTAAACAATTATATTGAAGGTATGTTGAAATAGTGATGTATTCACACGTATTACTCTAAGAGAATTAGTTTGCATACAAGGAAGGTTGGTACTATATTAATTCCTAAGATTGCATAATAAAGTACAATCAATTTGTTTGAAATCTACTTTTAATGTGAACATCTAATTGAAGTAAAGGTTTGAACTAATGCTCACTATATACGGAAATATCGCGAAATTGGCTATTTAGCACGACCGCAATACTCGAAAAAAATTGAAAGGAAAAAATCACATAGCACTAGAGACAGATCTATAATATAATATAATGCTCAACATATTCTCCGCTTTCATAGTTTCTCGGGAAATTCAGAATAATCAGTCAATATTTGTTTCGAAGCTAAAATGTTCCATATCCTGAATTTGAAAGGGTCTTCTTTCTCTTGCTTAAAAATCAGAATGGACAAATTCAATTTTATAGGTTCATAATTTTCTCATTCTTTCTTCTTATTGCAACGCAGCTGGAGGACTGGAGCATCGTCACGTGATTATTTGAATCTCTGTATATAACAGATCGATTCGTTTTGCTCATCGACCCAAAAGTTTTATTTAAAGGTAAAATTTCGATATTTGCATTCAAGATTATATCTTTTTCATATGAGTGTAATGATTGAAAATTCAAATCATGTTATTGCGAGAATGATATATGTACGAGTTTATGCACAAATTACTTATGTAGTTGAATTCGTTCCTCACTAAGTCTCATGTCAATTATTAATATATTTAAATGAATTCTGCTTTGAGAAATCTACTGTTTGCACTGCCACTCCAATTATTATTATTCCATGCCCCTCTTATCAAGAGTCCTCGAGATATTCAGGTATTAAGATCCTAATTTTTAATTGCCTTTGGTGTTAGATGTGGCTTCAATTCTAGAATAGTGGCGCTTAGCTGCTTACGGTTTAATTACTCATTGTCAAGCCTGTTTGATTCATTGTAGTCGTGAATCTTACTATTCTTTTTCTTTTAACAACTCTAGGTTATGGATTCATCCATTATATTATTATTCAAACCCAAGCAATTAAACGTTTTCTTTTCTTGGATTAAATTCCTATTGTTTCATATTAGTCATTATCGTTTCCCTAGCCTTCTCATTTATTAAAGACCGACTAGTGATTCTGAGAATGGTAATGTGATGTGTTTTAAGTATGATGGTGATTTCAATTCATTTGTTGTTAATTATTAGTTTCGGCCAGGTTAGGCAACATATATGGACATGCAGTCTGCGATTCTAATGGACTTACTATGTCTTCAGAACGGAGAAAGTTCGGGCGAGCAACAACACCTCCTATGGCAACCAAAGTGATGGCATACGATAATGAAGTAGTGACAACTATTTCCGAGGATATAAAAATGATACAAATGGTCTTCAGTCTTTTCCGATTTAAGGGTGAAGTCATCATTGCACCTGTTTATAATGTAATGTTCTTCCCTTATGTAGTAAAATGAATGTGTTTTGTCATGTTTTGCGTGATCTATGTATGTATGTATTAATATTTAGAAAATTAAAACACTATCTATATATTTATCTAGATATTTAGTGAAGTAATACCTTTGCCTTCTCCTTCTGGAAAATAGTGTTTTCATTCAGATTATAGTAGTTTGCAATTTGATATTGATAAAACTTGGTTTTTTTTGTGCTCCTCTCTTGGTCAGGTGATTGGGATTTGGGCATATTATGACATATGAAGATTTTCCTGAATTTGAAAGAGAGTAAACAAAGAGGATGGATGAAGCAGAGCATGAAGTTTATGGCGTAGGGATCCCCTGCAAAGGGGATCAGATGAAAGTCGACGTCGATCATCTACCAAATGAAGACGCCACTAAGGAATTGGATGGGATGAAAATGAGATTGAAAGAGGTGAAAGATGAGATTGTTGTCTCAGAGATGGGTGCCGTTGAAGATCCGACCGGTGTTGTTGCTGCTCCAGGAAGCCGGGAGGAGGTTGATTCATGATCTATCAATGTAGGCAATGTTTATGATGCATGCACTTTAGAAAAAGTTCAATAATACTTTCAATCTATAAACCGTATGACTATCTTGACTGAAAACTTTAGATAGCCCTCATATTTGGCATGTGTTGAATTTCTTGACTAAGCTATTGAAGATACCCTTCACTTGAATGATTCTGAACTTCATGGTTGTCGATTGAAGATTTGGGCTGAAAGAATCGATGTTCTTCGAATGAAACAATTTTGTGAAAGAAGTTATATGATCCATATACATGTGGCTTATGGATTCAGATGGCTCTATCTTGCTACCTGACTACATGTAATTTAAATATATTAAACGAAAGTGTTTTAATTGCAACAAAACATCATCAAATGAACTCTTTATATTCAAGAATAATAGGAGACTAAATAAAGGAAATTAAGTTGCTACATGACTATTTATTCTAACCTGGTTGGAAAGGAAGCTAAGTTTTTTAAATTAAATTGATCAGTGCAAGATGCTTACTGTTAATTAGCTTGAGCAACTTTCTTCTTTTTACTTCATCCCTCCAAAGTACTTCATACATAAAATTTGACGCGTATTTTAGATAAACTTAAAATCCATCCATCCATATATATATATATATACTATGTAAAGCACAAGGGCTAAACCCCACCAGATTAATTCAATCATACGTGGAATTTTGTAGAATTAGTTGTATTTTAACCAGTATACATTTCATTGTTATTTTTGATATGCTGTCTACATATATAGTTTTTATTAAATCTCATACAACTTTATCTACAAAAATCTGAAAAATATTTTGAACATATATTTGACTTCGTCGTGATAAGACGAATCCATAGACACCAATTTTGAATAGTATTATTTCAAAAATTATTTTATTCATTAAAATAAAATATAAATTTATTAGATAAGATAAAATGAATTAATGGAAATTAAAAAATAGAGTATTTATTAAATAAATTCAATATACGTGAAATTTTGTGGAATTACTTGCATTTTACACTATTAATTAAATCTAATATAAATTTATTCTACAAAACTCCAAAAAATATTGTGAACATATATTTGAATTCACCGTGACAAGAAGAATCTATAGACACCAATCTAGATTATTATTATTAATTAAATAAATTATTTTATTCACTAAAATAAAATATATACTATTAAAGAAGATAAAATGAAATAATAGAATTTAAAAAATAGAGCATTTATTAAATATTTAATACTCCACCAATCTATTTAACAAGAAATTAATAGGTATTTAGATTTTCAATTATAAATTTTGATTCTACGGTTGAGCAAAGTCCGAATAGGGGGGCGAGAATTTTGTTCCATGATGTTTTGCCGTGTTAAACGTGAGGCTCATGTTTTAGCGCTCAGATTATCAGTTGAGTGTTCTTATATAATATAATTAGAAAGTGAGCGTGTCATTGTGGCATCTAATTAATTACAAATAATAATAAAAGTATATGAAGGTAAGTGCAATCGCACTACAAAAAATATAGTGTTTAGCGACGGATAAATCCATCGCTAAACAGTGCTGATCAACTGGAGCGACGGATCGGGCGACGTATAGTAATTCCGTCGCCCCACTGGGCCTTTAACGACGGATAGATAATCCGTCGTCCAATTCGCAACGGATTGGACGACGGATTAATATATTTGACTTTTTTTTTTCCGTCGCTATATGAGACGACGGATAGAATCTATCCGTCGTTATATTTGGCGACAGATAATTTCTATCCGTCGCCCAGTATATTATTGGAATTAGTGACGGAATCTGAAATTCCGTCACTATTTATTCCGTCACTGTTAATCCGTCTCTAATTCCGTCACTCTTAATCCGTCACTATTTATTCCGTCACTGTTAATCCGTCACTATCTATCCGTCACTATTTATTTCATATTAATCCCTGTTTTTCGTAGTTCACCTATTTAATCAATATAATGTTAGATAATAAATCAATAATACGGAAAATATTTCAATAAATGATAAATAATATAAAGTAATATCTGGAGCAGGAGAAATTATCCGAACAAGTGTAAATATAATTAATCTGAACGTACATATACATAACTAGCTACCAGACGGGGGGTGGGGGCTGGCCGAACCGGGACATGAACTGCTCCATCTGTAACAGAAGGTGCTCGTTCTCCTCCCTTCGTTCTCTGTCGCGGCGCTCCATCTCGTCCCTTTGTTGCTCCATCTCTTGAGTTAGCCGAGCAACCTGCGACTGCACCATTTCCGAGACCTGGTCCTGTGTGTAAACCGGACGTCTAGATCATGGATGATGATGAGGAGCACCCCGGACTAGCCAAGCTCAAACCGAGGCTCCCGAGTCCATATATTCGTCCTTTGCTGTCCGGTTTGTTGACCTCTAGGAAGATGTTGTCAACTTGTTCAGTTGACAACACATCACCCGTCTCGTCCTCCTGCCTTGCCACCTGAGCATCAACCTCAGCCTGAAATCGTAAATAGCAGATATCATGATCAGTTACTGTTTTTTTAAAAAATAACTTGTAATAGTGTACAAATATGAAATTTAAGCAACACAAACATACCGCAATAGACGAGGCCCGGCAGTCGGTCCATACCCCGCCCTTCTGCTTGGCCTTCTTGAAGATGTCATACTTGGATGTCACCTCCCCCGTGCGATCTGAACAACATATATAGTCAACAATTTATCATTTCACAATTAAGTAATCAGAGACACAATACATACACGTAATGCTAGATTGAAAAAAAAAACATATATATACATCTTCCAAACAACGCTTTTTGAAAAAACTGCAAACATTGATTCGATGATAAGTCTATAATTGAAGTAGAGACTTACGTAGCTATATTAAAATTTAAAGAAAGTGTTGCTCACCTCGCAAATAGTATCATATACGGGTCAACCTCAGCACAATTCGTGAGGACATAATATTGAGCTGCTTTCAACTCTTTATCCGTAAGATATTCTTTCTTAGCTGCACCAAGAGGTCTCCCTGATACCCTGAAGACAGATAGGGAAAACTCATCATCCGCTTGAACTTCGAATGTGTCTGCATTTCGAGCCGGCCTTGATGTCTTCGTAGGGACGTGTTCATCAAAGTAATAAGAGCAGAAGGTTGCAGTTCCTCTCGAATGTAGGCATTGGCAATCGAACCTTCAGGTTTACCTTTGTTGTTGACATACTTCTTCAATTTCCCCAAGTACCTCTCGAATGGATACATCCATCGATACTGAACCGGTCCAGCAAGTCTCGCTTCATGTGGAAGGTGAACCGGCAAGTGCTCCATAGAATCAAACCAGCTCGGTGGAAAGATACGCTCGAGCTTGCATAGAATCAATGGTATGTTCCTTTCAAGATTTTCCAACACTTTGTCATGAACCACCCTTGTGCCTAAATTTTTGAAAAATAAGCTCAACTCGGTGATAGCAGTCCATACATGTTTCGGTAGCAGCTCTCGAAATGCTACCGGGATAAGCCTCTCCATGAGCACATAGCGATACGTGGCTCTTCATCCCATAAACCTTTGTCTTCTTCAAATCCACACACTTCTCTAAATTTGAGGCGTAATTATCTGGGAAACTCAATGCCCTCACCCAATCAAACAAAACTGACCTTGAAGCGTTGTCAATTGTGTAGCATGCTTTCGGCCACTTACCATTCTCATCCTTCTTTGTCAACTCAGGCCTTTTACACCACGTAGACAACTCGGCTCTAGACTTCGCATGGTCCTTTGTTTTTCCCTCAATGTTGCAAAGTGTATTGAATAAGTTCTCGAACACGTTCTTCTCAATGTGCATGAAATCTAAGTTGTGACGGATAAGAAGACTGCTCCAATAAGGCAAGTCCCAGAAGATGCTTCTTCCTCCAACCACATTTTTACCAATTTTCTCGTTATGCTTCATCCACCCAAGTTCACCACCTTCATAAGACCCAACCTATCAATCTCCGCAAGAATTTGTGCACCAAGAAGTCTTGTCGGGCTTTTTGTTGACGACTTTATTTTTCAAGAATTGATCCTTGTTCTTCTGAACGGATGGTCACTTTCTAGCAACCTACGATGACAATCAAACCAACAAAATTTTCCACTACCCTTCGCCTAAATGCATCAGATCCTCCAAGCAATGTGGACATGCATATTTCCCTGTGGTTTTCCTTCCAGATAGCATGGAGTACGCAGGAAAGTCACTCACGGTCCAAAGAAGAGCTGCTCTCAAGGTGAAGTTCTTTTTGGTCGAGACATCATATGCAGGGTTACCATCCGTCCACAACTCGATCAGCTCCTTGATTAGGGGTTGCAAGAAAACATCCAACGTTAGTCCAGGATCTTTCGGCCCAGGCACTAACGCAGTCAGAAACATGAATGGCTCCTTCATGCACTCACCGGGTTAGCGTTGTACGGTGAGCATAACTGCCAACAAGAGTATTTTCGTTCACTCCGAGCGAGTTAAAACCATCCGCATAAAGTCCCAATCGTACATTTCTAGATTCGGCTGCAAACTCTGGATATGTCTTGTCAAACGATTTCCATGCGGGTGAGTCTGCTGGATGGTCCATTCTACCATCTTCTGCATTATCCGAGATTACTCGCTCCTTGTGCCACCGCATTTTATCCGCAGAAGCACTTGAAGCATACAATCTTTTCAAACGAGGTGCTAGAGGGAAGTACCACATTTTCTTATGTGGGAGATTTTTCTTCCGTTTCTTTTGCGTACCTCCTTGTAACGCTTTGTACCGTTCCTTACCACGTAAATTGCATTGTATTAGATCGCATCATCCTCCCAATAGATCATGCACATTTTCGGACAACAGTCTATGGTTACCACAGGCAACCCTAAACCCCGCATCTTTTTCTTCGCTTGGTAAAAGTTGGTGGGAACTAGGTTTTCTTCAGGACAAAGGTCCGACATTACGTCAACCCATTCATTTAAGCTCGTTTCAGATTGCTGGCCATTAGCCTTACAACTCATTAGCCGAGCCAACAAAGACAACTCAGTGAGCTTACACCCCGAATAAACCGGCTTCCTTGATGATTCTAACAGGTCAAAGAACACCTGATCCTCGGGATTCGGTGGTTCCTCCACCTCCACCTCGGTTTCAGTGTTAGTTGTGTCCATAAACTCTGCCTCTGCAGCATCATACACCATTTGTTCGACTCGAGCTCGAATAGCATCGCCTACAGATGTACTTTGTTCCCCGACTTGTTCATTTTTTCTCTTCCTTCCACGCTGTCTGTATTGGTCATATGTATTGGACGGTGCTGCTTCCTCACCATGATGATTCCATACCTGATACGCAGGCAGGAATCCATTTTTCCTCAAGTGCTGGACTACCGCTGTAGGAGTCACGTATTGCTTGTTTCTGCACTGTTTCATTGCACAAGGGCACTTTATCAACCCATCCTTTACACAAGCCGGATTTGAGATTGCAAATGCAATGAAACCTTCAACCCCTTTCAGAAAACTCGATTGAACTCTGTCATTTAGAGTACGACAATACATCCATGAACGATTGATATTCATTGAATAATTAGATAATAACCTGACACATTTGAATTCATTAGATCGAGGTCTATCATTTACGATAATAAATCAATTTAAATCAATTGCTACGTAATTTAAGTTATATTAGCTTCAACATCAATTGTTACGGCATTACATAATATAAGTTACATTAGCTTCAATTTTACCATAATGTTTGGTTTCATAAATCAACTAATGATTACTAGTTATACAAGCCTAGAGACAAAACGGATTATCAAATGATTCTTTCTCTTGCAGCCCCCTCCTCATCACTTGTGATGCTCCCTACCACAGAACTTACAGTCCAACAGATCTACATCCTCCTCCTAATACACCATGCACATGTTCCGACAAGTAGAAAGGCACTAAATAGGCGGCCCCAAACCCCGCCTCTCCCTCCATTGGAGGTATGCCATGGACGGTGCTTCCTCACCGTGATGAATCCATACATGATACTCAGGCATGAATCCATAACATCGCAAGTGCTCGAATACTGCTATAGGAGTCATAAATTGCTTGTTTCTACAGGTTTCCAATGTGCAAGGACACTTTATCAACCTCCCAGTTGCACAAGCCGGACGTCCCATGGCAAACGAGATGAAACCTTTAACCCCTTCTACAAAACTCCTGAGAAACTCTGCCATTTACCGCCGTACGATCATACATTCATGAACGGTCGGAATTCATCAGATATCGTTTTAACTGCTCCAATTGATTAGATCGTATTTAATTTATTAGATCGATTCCAATTCGGATAAGAAGATTGTAGAGATTAATTGTTAATTATTATACGTTCCTTATAAATTAATTATTAAGTGTTCGATATGTTACAAAATTTATTAAGTGTTTTACTACTACGAGTTATAAATTATAAATTACACGTTAATATAATCAACATATTATCCGTCGCTCAAAACACTTAACTACATCCTCGTAATTTAGTACATATACGAATTTATCAAATCAACTCCAACTACTACTTACATACATATCAAATTAACTAAACTAACTACATACATACTTAACATACATATCAAATTAACTAAACTAACTAAACCAACTACATACATACTTCACTACATACATACTTATCGAATTAACATACATACATATTGAATTACTACATACATTCATATCAAATTAACTAAACTAACTATCAAATTACATATACAAATCAAATTAATCAAATTACATATACATATCAAATTACATATAATTGATCAAATTAACTAAACAAGCTACTACATACTTCATATAAACATACAATTGAGAATAAGTAGTCAAAAATCAAAAAAATCCCAATTTTTCAAAAGTTAGGGTTTAGAAGTAATACCTTTGATTCCGAAGAAAATAGCGGATGAAATTTGAAATTGAAGTAAGAAACGAGCTCCTCGTCCAACGATCTTCGAATTGACACCAAGATTGGGAAGAATCGACAACAAATGGCCGGATTTGACGGGGGAGAAAGGAAGAAAAAGAAGAAAAACGAAGAAGAAGAATGAAGCCGAAATGGCTTCAGCTTCAGCCCAAAATGGCTAAAACCTTACTGGGCCAACGGACACGTATCCGTCGGCCCAGTAACGATCCTTCGCCCCGTAGCGACGGATCGCTAATTCGTTGTCATATTTTATTATTTTTTTTATTTAACATATAAATATTAACGACGGATAATTTATCCGTCGTTAATATTTAATTTCTTTTTTTTTTAAAGTCAAACAACGGGCGACGACGGATTAATAAAATCCGTCGCCCATATAGCGACGGATAAAATTATCCGTCGCTAATGAGAGACCGATAAAAATTATCCGTCGCTATGGGGCGACGGATTTTATCCGTCGCCCCTTTCCATCGTTTTACCTCAGAATTCTTGTAGTGTCGTTGTTTCTGATAACAAATTATCTTTTTTAGTTGAGTTAAGATTTTGGATAGTGCAAATTGATCTGTTCCAATTTGATTAAAGAAGATGGAGAAGAAATATTGGTTTTTGTTGTTTTTTGTTCTTTAATGAAGAATTGATTTTGTTGGAGTTCGATTAGGGTTTTGAATTTATTGGAGATGACATATTGAGATTTTTTAATGATGAATTGATTCTGTTGGGGTTGATTTAGGGCTTGAAATTTAATTAGAGAAGACAAATTGAGTTTTTTTAATGATGAATTGATTTTTTTGGAGTTGCGTTAGGGCTTAGAATTAGAATGAATAAAACATTGGTTTTTTGTAATTAAAGTTTAATTTACATGCGTATCACAAATCGGTTCAATTTAACGTACTCAATTGCACAACTCTAATAGTTGTGCACTTATATATATATAAATAAATACCAGCATTTACATAACAAACTACGTGTGTTAAGGGTTTTTATATAAACCAATGAATTTGTGATTGTAAAACAAAGAGAAAATATTGAAAAATAATTAATAAAAGGGAGATATTTATGCTAATGAGATTTGAACCCTGCACCTTCTATTGAAACAATGACACATGTACATACCAGATTCAAATTGAATTAGTAAAATCAACGAATGAGATTTAAATTGAATTACAAACTTAGTGAAACTTTTTGAATTATTATACTACTTTGAATATACTGTAATATATAAAGTTGATGGGCTAAATCCACCAGATTCATTCAAATTCCAGCCATCCTACGTGAAATGTTGATACGGTTGAGCAGAGTCCGAATAGGAGGATGTATTAGTTGTTGGTCCAGATAACGGCAAAGTAAAAGACTGGGGGGGGGGGGGGGTGAATAGTCTTTTAAAACTTTTGTCGATAAACACAGTTTCTCAGAAACCTGGGGGTTTCTGATACTTAAATTCAGAGCGCGGAAGACTTTAAGATAGGTAAGTGCAGAAACAATAAGTAAGTGTGTGTGCTTTGCTGAAATGTAAATACAGAAAGGTAAATAACACAGCAAGTATAGTGGTATCTGGAGGTGGCGTAATCCTCCAACTAATCCACTTCGGTCTTTCTGAGACCTAGAATTCACTAGAACAGATTATTGAGTTCACCTTACAATAATCCTTATTCTAAGATTCCTAAACAAATGGTTCCCAACCAAATGTTCCCCAGCTCCTAGAGCTAAGTACTTCCTCTACTCAGATAACCTTGGAGTTATTCCCTGATTTTCCAAATCAAGTACTTCCTCTACTCCACGCCTTGATGGTGTTGGTTATAAGGTTTGTCAGAGAGGCTTCTCGTATAACTTTTCAGTTATGTTTTCAGAGAGCCTAATAGAACAAGACTACTTAATACACTTGTTCGATGGATGACGACCGCTTTCTTGACCCAAGTAATTGGTGTCCGTTCTGGAGAATGATCTTCAGAAATGGTATCTGATAGTTCAACTCTTTCATGAATAACAATCTCTTGTTAAGGTTCAGGACAACTTAGAACTACTAGTGATTCTTCAAGCAACAGAAAGCTTTCAGAAAGGGTAGTAGAGTGCTTGAGAGAATACTTTGCTTGATGGTAAGTTTGCAAGATAGAGCGTTCTAAGGTATGTTCTTCAAGCATCCAAGTGTGTGATATATATAGATAAATTTGAGAGGCGTTTGAATTGTATCCGTTGTGCTCTCTATCAAATTATATCCGTTTATATCTTGAACTATGTACTCAGAAGTCACTATCTCATTTTTCAGAGGATCGCTTTTGAGATTTCCGATGCATTTAATGCATAGTACTGTTCATTGTCCTTTAGTCTCAACGGATACATGAGCCTTTCTGATGGCTTGCATGCTCCATACTCATGATGTCATATGTTCAGAATCATATCCCGAAAATAAGTTAATATACTCAAGAAAGGATTAAGGACATAGTCTTTCTGAGTTAGACTAAACCTTTGTGTCTTCATAAACCTTGTGCAATCTTCAGTCTTCTAATCTTCAGAAAAGCTCCATTGCTAGGATTGATCTTCATGGTCTTCTTGAAATAAAAATTACACTCAGAGACCTATAATCCTAATACAAGATTTACTAGACTAATCATACTCAGTGATTTCCTCTTTTACAATGTTCAAGTGAACCAAGAGCACTTAATCACCTTTCTGGCTAAGATAAGAACATGTGATGAGTGATCACAATACTAACAGATATTCCTAACAAATTTCCCCCTTTTTGATCAGTCATCCATGACTATCTTTCAAGTCCTATTACAAAATTGTAATCCTGGAAGAGAAAACAATCCACCACTTAATCATTTCAAATGATTTTCAATTTTAGTTGAATTAAGTGCAGAAAGTAAACATCAACCAAATCACAAGAAGTGATCTTTCGATAAGTTGTCATCTATTAAAATGTATCCGAGAGTATGATCTTGAGATAGTACAGTTCTGAGTAAGATGCAACTTTTACAGATAGAGAATTTCAGAAACAATCAGCAAGATTACAAAAAGTAATAAAACATACTAAGTAAATTAGAACAAAAGAGAGTCCAAGCTCCAAAAGAGTATTCTAATGTTACTAGTCTTCAAGTCTTCAGAAACACAACTTGGGTTCAGATACCTCAAGTTCTTCAGCACCCTTTCTGGATCAGTTGATATGATCATCCACTTTTACGCATTCTTGGACATAGTCATAAAGAATCCTTCGACAGAGCTCTTTTCCGGATAAGTCACATATTTCATGGTAACTCTTGCCAAGCTTGTGATTCTTCCGCGAAAATGTTTGACCTGTATACTTTCCCTGACCAGTGCATGGTCTACTTGCAGCTGAGATAGGTTGAAATACTTGTATATTTCTTCCAGATAGTGTATATCATCTAGGTATTCATCCAATGTCATATAGAATGACTCATAGGTTGAAACACCTAGTTTGTTCTTCCCACGTAGCTACCATCCGCTTTTCTTACCTTGTGTACATCATCGGTTTTGGTAAGGACAGCAAAAGAAAGATCCATCTTTCCGCTTCATTCCTCTTTTCTACTTCAAAGTTTAACCAGCATGAAGGTGCTCGTGTTTTAGCAATTACGCTTGCCTTCTCTCCATTTCAGGATCTGGTTGAGGATGGGAGTTGGAAACTTATTATTGACAAGTAGATGTTGTAGTTCCAGAATCCAATACCCTCTCTTGTTCAGAATGCACCTATATGAAGATTCTTCATTACTAGTCTTCTTATACTCAATGTGGGCATCAGTTGGCCTTTCTTGATGTGTTTCATTGTTTATTCTGCCAAACTGGAAATCCCTCCTTGCTTTTCTGTTTGGTGGCCTTCTGTCAGGAGATCCTCTAACCCTTTCTTCCCTTGCCAATTTGTGCTGGTGGATGTTCCTTGTATAGACTTGGTGTCGCCAGAAGGAGTTCTGGCTGCTAAGGGCTTTGCTGCCAGAGGAGGTTGTGAAGTAGTTGCTTGTCTCCTTTTCTTGTGAAGTGGATGTTCATCAGAATCATCCTCATCATCATTGTAGTCCAAAATTGGAGACTTGTAGCTTTCTTGGCCTCTTACTTCTCCTTCTTCCTTTTCTTCTTCTTCAGAAGTCTTCTTCTCTTCTGAGATTCTAAGGGACTTGGTTCCCCTAGTGACCATACTTCTCAGCCTTCTGGCTGGTTGATCTGGAACAACTTCTTCAGCAAGGGTGTCTCCAGTGGTGTCCTTAATGACAAGTTAACTTGAGGAGGGAGGATTTGATTGTTTTCTTTTTCTTCCTCTGCCTTTCTGAGGCATCTCTTCTTCCCCCTTAGTCATGAATGACTGACTCATGATAGCATAAGCTTCAGAGAGAGTTTCAAAGTTTTTCTGGAGATTGTTGTGCACCCTGACTAATTCTTGAAGTTCCTTCTTCAGCTCTTTGTTCTGTCTAACCAGTTCCTGCTCCTTTGTGTTGAGCTCTTCAAGTGGCCTTAGGATGGCATTGGCTTGCAGGACAGCATGGCTGGCTTCATTCAATGCTGCATTAGCATTGTTACAATCCTCATCCCTGACCAACCCTAGGTCTTTCTGAGAGAGAGCGATGCTGGTTGCTCTGTTGAGTAAAGCAGCAGCCAAAGGCTTCATCTCTTCTGGGACGGATTTTAGCACTTCTGTATCTTGGGCAACTAGTGTCTTTCTGAGTTCTAAAAAGACACTGTTCCTTGCACGGTGCTCTTCACTTCTTGAACTACTTGGTGCAGAGAATATATGAGGAGCAAGTAGGGCTCTTTTGTGCTGAGTGACAAGTCTCTCATCTTCTGCTTCAGTGATCAAGTTGTGGGTTTCAGCATCACTATCATAATCCTTTTCTTGGATTGTTTGCAGATTGACAATCTTCTTCTGCTTTCCATCAAGTGTGCTGGCCTTCTGAGAAGATGTAGAAGGTCTTTCTGATGCAGTCTCAGCATCATGCTCTTCATCATCATTGTCATCCATTGCATCTATTTCAAAGAATCGTGACAACAATGGCATTCTTCAAATTTCTTTGCTCATCTAGGAGTGCCAATTCTTTGGCATTAGCTTCTTCGAGCTTTTTGATTTTGGCTTCCTTTTCATCAACAAGAGCTTGAGTCTCAATGTTGATTCTCTTCTCTTCTTCCAATACCTTTCTGATTTGTTCAATTCTAAACTCAACGGCTGAAATTTCTTCTAAGGCATCATTGTGTTCAGCCTGTTGGGTATCTTGATGAGACTTGGGAGGTGATGATGATGGTGCTTTCTGAGAAATTGAGGGAGTAGCCTTTTCTCCACTCTCTTTGCTAGCTTTCTGAATCCCGCCTTGTCCAGGTTGGGGATCATCATCCTGATCATCATCATCATCACTCTTGTTCTTTGTTTCTTGGTTTGGATGCTCAGAGGGAGGTTCTTGATAATCATTTTCGTCCATCTCCTCGCCATCTTCTGAAACCAGGTTGATCACATTTGGGAATGTAATCATCCACCCATTAACTTCTTCTTGTTCAGCGGATAAGTAGTGAGCTTGCTGGGCAAGGCAGGATGGGTAACCATCTGCTCTTGGGTTTGAGCATCTGTAGACTTGAAATATGCTATAAGTCTTTGTGCTACTTCATGAATGAAGTCTTCATGCATTAGAGTGGCAAATGAGTAGGACTCTGTAGGGAACAATGCATGGATATAATCCTCCAGATTTAGGGCAATTGCTCTCTTTTCTGGGACGTCGATTACTTTGGCTACTTCAGAAAGGTCAGCCTTTCTGAGTTTCTGCCATTGTCTGAAGCACTTGAGATGTTTCTTTAAGGTGTGCTTCTGGAAGGCCTTGAGTAAATCAACTGGCACTAGACTTTGAGCCTGAAAGAAAGTGTTCAAGTTAGTTTTGTTCAAACCACTTGTGTTAGTATCTGTGTGCAGAAATGAGCTTTCTGAGCATACCTGTGTAGAAACATTAGGCTCATCTGCTTGTATTTTTGCTTGCTTGGGCACAGAAGCCTCAGATACTTTGGTGTGAGGAGAAGTTTTATCCTCATCAACCTTTCTTTCTGCTTGAACCTGAGAGTTAAAATCAAACATGTTTAGAAACTTTTAACATAAAAGATAGGTGGAAAAGTGCTTTCTGAGACTTCACTTACTTCCAAGTGAGGAAGCTCAGTAGCATGTTCCTCAGAAACCTTGGGGGTTTCTGGCACCTTTTCTGCAGAATCTTGCTTGTTCAAAGCTTTTAGTTTCTTTTGGAGGAGATGACACAACTTTTCTCCATCCAATTGTTCTTCTGACTGAGCCTGTAAGAACAAACATAAGAGATTTTAGTAGTGGGTTTTCTAGAGCATTCGTTGAAGAAGACTATTATAGATTACTTACCTTCTCAGCAGAAGGCTCAGTAAATACTTCTTCAGAAAGGTTTTCAGCTTCTGGAATCTCTAGGTTTTGGGGTGTTGGTTCCACCACCACTACTTCCTCAGTTGGAGCCTAAGAAGAGGCATTAAGAATATTAGAACATAAGGACAATTTTAGTTAGTTATTTCTTGTTCAGAGATAACTTTTAGTACAATGGGGATGTGCTCTTCTTGATGTTCTGAGGTTGGAGGAACCTCTTCTTGATTCAAGGGGGTGGACAGGTTTTCTTCCCCCTGAAAGTGTGTCTCCAAGTTGGCCTGTAAAAAATACAACTTATGAGTAACAAGTTAACATACAATTATGTTGACATGTTAGATACAAACTATCTTTGTTACCTGAATAGAGTTTAGCTTTGGCTTGCTCAGAGACCTCCTCACCTTGCTGTGCAGTTTCTTCTTCTTCTACCTTTCTGAGTGCGTTCTCAGCAGCAAGTTTCTCCTTTTCTTCAAAAGCGTGTCTGAAAAGGGAGTTGGTGACTGGGATTTCCTGCCTCTCTCTGAGAGTGATTCCCATTGTTTCCAGAATGTAACAGATCCTGAGACCAAAGTGCATATTGGCCTTTGGCTCAGCAAGGCCATTGATGATTTTGGGCTCAAATTCCTCAATGTGTCCAAGAAATTTGTTGAAGGCGTACTTCCCCCAATTGAAGTGGGTTTCCTGCCCTTCATGCTTCTTGTTCAGAAGATGCATCATCATCCATCTCTCCATGCTTATCTGGTCTACTCCACCTTTGTTGCCATCAAAGCAACGGACCAGAATAAGAGCTAAAGTACTCCAGTGTTTCTGGAGATGACTAGTTCTGATGGCCTTCAGAACAAAGTCTCCTGGGCAACCTTTTGCATTTTCTAACTGGATTGCTTCAAATAGCTCTTTGACGCCTTGAATCATGGAAGCGTCCTTGATGTTGATGTCTTCAAATGTTCCTCGAATTTTCAATCGGAATATCTTGCAGAAAGTCTTGCAGTCTAGAACAATATCTTGTCCTTGGACTTGATGCGCATGTATTTTTCTTCTTCATCATTCACAACTTTTGTGAAGATTTTGGAGTTGTTATAGAACTCCAGGACATCCAGTGTGGATAGTCTTTTGGGTGCAGTAGATAGAAGCTTGTAGATATGGGAATTCTTCAGCATTCCCAATATCAGTTTCCTTTCTGGTTTTGAAGATATAACTGCTGGTACATATCTCTTTACTAGAAAGGCTCCCCAATTCATTTTGTGTTTAGGGTTCCAGTCCGATGGGGTAAACTTTCCCAGAAGGCGTTTATTCAACACCTTAAGTTCCTTTCCTCCTTGCTTTTCAGCAGGAGCAGAGGATGTTGCCTTAGGGTTCTTGGTGGTCATCTTCTTGGGTGCCATCTCTTATATAGAGTTTAGAGTGAGTGTTGTTCTGATGAATATTGCACAATTAATCGAGATTAGTCTATCTTTTCAGAAGACTAAGCACAAGAAGTTGAGTTTTGCAGAGGGGTTTTGCAGAAATCTTGAGAGATTTTGCTGTTTTAATGCAAGTTTGAAATTTCGGAATTGGTAAAAGTGTTTGTCTTTTGCCCAAATCCTATATATATAGCAGAAAAAATGTACATAGATACAACATACATATAGCTGAATATGAATGTGTGTCTTTGCATCTGCATAGGCGTGGTACGTCCTTTGTACTTCATTAAATGCGTAGTGGGCCATGTCTGCATATCTCAATAGACATTACTTGCTTTGTTTTAATCTCAACCGTTGAGATCAAATGTTTATTCATCAAGGGCTTATATTGAATATCTTGTAATGATATCAATCAACAAATGGTAATGTGCCGACTTGATGGATTTTTAATATGCTACATTCATTGTGTCACTTAGTAAAGAGTAGGAACACTTAATCGTTTGAGCTTATCATTCTTAGTGTCAAGTCCTTATCTATATATTGTTTATCATGACAATGATAAAAATACAAGACATTGCACATGTTTGACTTTCAGAACTTATACCTTTTGGGCTTTGTGTGTCCATTTCTCTTTATGACTACATAGCTTTCTAAATTCAAGTGTCAGAAGCTTCAGTTGTTTGAATGTATTTGATCCACTCTCAGTAAGTAAGTTCTAGTTTTATTTACTTATTAAGTGTGTACCGACCTTTGCCTTTCTGGATACCCGTTCTAGAAATGTTTTGCCTTTCTGAGTGTTGCTACTCAGAAACCTTTGCATCACTTCTTATCAACTTGGCTTTCTGAGAACCTGTTCTCAGAGGCCTACTCACTTATTCAGTCTTTTAGAGATTCAGGATAATTTTTCATTCCTTAGGCAACTCCATTAAACCAAGATTATGTCTTAAGGTCAAGAACCGGCTTTCTTGTAAGGGCTTAGTGAAGATATCTGCAAGTTGGTCTTCTGTGCCAATCTTGAGTATCTCTATATTGCCTTTCTCAACATGGTCTCTGATGAAGTGGTGTCTAACATCAATGTGCTTTGTTCTGGCATGGAATTTGGGGTTCTGTGTGATTGCAATAGCACTTGTGTTATCACAGAAAATGGGAGTTTTCTCTTCATTGAGTCCATAGTCTCTGAGTTGTTGTTGAATCCACAGAATTTGTGTTGCACAACAACCAGCAACAATATATTCAGCCTCTGTGGTAGAAGTTGCAATTGAGTTTTGTTTCTTGCTAAACCATGAGATAAGTCTAGTTCCCAGAAACTGACAAGTTCCTGAGGTACTTTCCCTATCAAGCATTGATCCAGCATAATCAGCATCTGAGTAACCAGCCAATCTCAATCCACTTTCTTTAGGATACCACAAACCTACATCTACTGTACCTTTCACATACCTTAATATTTTCATAGCAATGTTGTAGTGTGATTGCATTGGATTTGTTTGAAATCTAGCACACACTCCAACTGCATATTGAATATCATGTCTTGCGAAGGTAAAGTAGTGAACCTATCAATTTCCTATACTTGTGTTCATCAACACTCTTATCTGATTCAGTATAGGTCATCTTGGTTCCTATGCTCATAGGTATCTTAGCATTCTTTTCAGAAGGCTTAAGTTTGAACTTTGTGAGCACGTCTTTTGCATACTTTGTCTGACTAATGAATATTCCATCATTGAGTTGCTTGACTTGCAATCATAGGAAATAGTTCAATTCTCCCATCATACTCATCTCAAACTTACTTTTCATGAGATTTGCAAAGTCATCACAAAGTTGCTTGTCCTTAGATCCAAATATGATGTCATCAACATATACTTGAACTAAGAGTAGTTTCCCATCATGGTTTAAAGTAAATAGAGTTTTATCAACTTCACCTTTCTTGAAACCACTTTCCAGAAGGTATTTGGCCAAAGTGTCATACCATGCTCTTGGAGCCTGTTTCAGTCCATAAAGAGCTTTCTGTAGCTTATAGACCATTCTACTTTCTGAGGAAACTTCAAAACCAGGTGGTTGTTCAACATAGACTTCCTCAGCAAGTTCACCATTCAAGAATGCACTTTTGACATCCATCTGATAAACTTTAAAGTCTTTATGAGCTGCAAAGGCGAGAAAGAGTCTTATTGCATCCAATCTGGCAACAGGTGCATATGACTCATCAAAATCTAAACCTTCAGTCTGGGTGAATCCCTTGGCAACCAACCTTGCTTTGTTTCTGGTTATTTCACCAGATTCATTCATCTTGTTTCTGAAAACCCACTTAGTTCCAATCACAGATATTCCTTCTACAAATGGAACTAGTTTCCAGACTTTGTTTCTTTCAAACTGATCCAACTCTTCTTGCATTGCAGAGATCCAGTCTTGGTCTCTTAATGCTTCTTCTATAGTTTTTGGTTCAATGTTTGAGATAAAACATCCAAAGAGAGAATTAGCATTTTCAGCTATTGCTCTTCTAGTTCTAACACCTTGATTGATTGGTCCAATTACATCTTTTGCAGGATGATCCTTGATCCATCTCATCATGGGTTTAGGGCTAGTAGGGTCAACATCTATGTGATCTGAATGTGAATCACTATGATTATGACTTGATACTTCTTCAATATTCGTGACATTTTGCACCTCGAAGGCGGTGAATGTCCGACACTTTCTCGGTGAGAGCTTTACGACATGTCTGCCGAGAGGTCATTTCGAATTAGCTCTCGATGAACATCTTCGATTTCCATTTACGAATTCTCATAGGAAATTCTTCATCATGTCTGAGAATCATCTGGTTGTTACTAGGTATTTCATGCTTTTCTTCGTCAGAGTCATCCTCTCTTTCCACAATGATGTTTTTCCTTTCTGAGAGTTCCTCTTCAGAATCCTTTATCATTAGTTCCTTGAACCTTTCTGAGAGTTCATCAACAAGGGGTGTTTTCTTGCTTCCTTCATAGAATACAACATGAACTGATTCTTCAATCTTCTTTGTTCTTTTATTGTAAACTCTGTATGCTTTGCTATTCATAGAATAACCAAGAAACACACCTTCATCTGCCTTTGGTTGAAATGTCCTTAGATACTCTTTTCCATTGTTAAGAACAAAACATCTACAACCAAATACTTTTAGATGTTTGATATTAGGGGGTCTACCAACCAAGAGTTCATAAGGGGTCTTGTCATGGTGTTTGTTTATCAAACATCTGTTCTGAGTGTAGCATGCTGTGTTTACAGCTTCAACATAATAAACTTCACTTATCTCAGTGTCAGCTAGCATTGTCCTTGCTGCTTCTTTAAGTGTTCTATTTTTCCTTTCTGCAACACCATTTTGTTGTGGTGTTCTTACAGATGATAGTTGGTGTTGTATACCTTTGCTGGTACAAAACTCCTTAATGTACTGGTTGACAAACTCAGTACCATGGTCTGTTCTGATTGTAGATACCTTGTCATTTTTCATGACTTCAAGCTTATTCAGCATGTTTGGTATCTCCACCCTTGCATCAGATTTGTGCTTCAGAAAGACAACCTAAGTGAATCTTGAGAAGTCATATACAACAACAAGACCATACTTCTTTCCTGCATAACTAGTTACAGATGATTCAAAAAGATCCATGTGTAATAGTTGTAGTGGTCTAACACTAGAGTGTCTAATTTTGGACTTGAAAGAGATCTTAGATTGTTTCCATCCGACAAAGTGTAATGATACCATCCTTTCTGAAAGATGTTTTGGGAAGGCCAACCACTAACTCTTTCTTGGCAAGTTTGTTCAGAGTTTTGAAATTCAAGTGACTCATTCTTTTGTGCCATAACCAGTGCTCTTCTGTGTGACCTGATTGACTCACCATGAGACATTCTTGATTGTGGCGTATGCCCATCAAGAACATAAATACTTCCTTTCCGAAAGCAACCAAGACCGCTTTGACTCATTGTCTATAAGTTTGCAATACTTTGCTTTGAATTTCACAAGAATCCTTGTCGCAAACCTGGCTCATGCTAAATAGATTATATTTCAAACCCTTAACATGTAATACGCGGTGATAGTTAATGATCCTAATTTGACGTTGCAAATCCCGAGAGGGATTTAATTCTCCTCCAAAGAACTGATGTCCGTCCATTATTGCAAGTTTTGTAGTTGACCAGATTTGCTTTGTCTCCTGTCATGTGCTTTCCGCATCCACTATCAAATAGCCATTGAGCCTTAGTCCAAGAGTCGTTCTGCACAAAACAGGAAACAGGAGTTAGGTTCTTGCTTCAGAGATAGAACCATTTAGACTAAACATTCTTCCAGTAGGAATTCACATTTTAGTGAATTTCTTGGGAGTTTGTTTTTGTCTAACTTGATCAGAAGGAGATGCAATAAAATCAGTAATTTTGATCTCAATTTTCCTTCTTGTGGTGTTTCTAGGTGTTCCTTTTGGTGCTTTACGGACCACAGGTTTCGGGATTGCTTTTCAAAGAAACTTAGCCTTTCCGCCGTGTACCTTCTAGCTCTGGCATTCAGTTTTTTAGTGGCTTGAGATTTCTTCCACTTCTGTCTATTGCTACGTGCAATATCAGCCTTGCGCCATTGTTCTTGTCCTTCCTTATATTGTTGCAGAAGAACTTTTCCAATAGCACGATAGCCAATGCCATTTCGAACACCTTTGGCTTTCCGAATACGTTCTTCAGAAGCCTTACTAGTTTCTGCACCATCTTTATTTTCATAAAATGGTACAGTAGAGAATTTGCCTATTCCAGCAATTGTTCCTTTCCTAGTAATGTAGCAATGTGGATGGTTACATGTCTGAGGGTTATGTCTCTTTTCAGAAACCTTATCCGCAAGTTTCTTGTGAACTTGTTGTTCTTTCAAAGGCTGGGTTGCTACTCCTTTTCCTTTGTCAACTACCCTAGCTTTCTGACCAATGCTACAGGTGGTTGAAGAACCATTCTGTTGACTTTTTACAAAGGTCAACCTTTCATCACTCTTCTTCAGAGGAGATGAATTACTCGATTGTTCATCAAGTCCAAGTCCACCTTTCTCGGAGGGATCTCTCAGATAGGATTGAACCTCAGTGAGAGTGTCACTAGCATTTTCATAAGATTGGAATGATAGCTCTTTTTTTCTGAGTTCTTCATTCTCAGAAAGCAGCTTCATCATTTTCTTAGTAAGTTCATCCAAGGCTAGTTTGTGAGAATTTTTATTCTCAGATATCTGAGATTTCAGAAAGGCTATTTCAGCGTTCTTGTTCTCAGATACTCTGATTAGCTCAGAAACCTCTTTTTCAAGAGTTTCTTTGCTTTCCTCTAGAATTCTGGTTTTGGATTGTGCTTCCAGAAATTCTTTCTCATAACGATCCAATTCACTTTTGACCAACTCCAGATCCTCAATTCCATCATCACTCTCATAGTACAGAAATTGTGAATTGTTAGTTACCTCATCAGCCATAAGACACATTTCAATGTTGGAGATGTCGGACCAAAGAATCTCAAAGAACTCCACACATTTCTTTCTTCTTAAGGCCGAAGTCAATTACATCGTGGGTGATTCCACACAATCCTGGTGATGGTAGGTTTGAGTCATTTGAATCTCCATTTTCAGAATCTGTCTCAAAGTCTAGAGCATCAAGTTGAATTTGAATCTTCTTCCTTTCTTCAGTCAGTAAGACCCTTTGATTCTCTTGAAATTTCTTCTGTCCTTCTTGTCACCTGTCTTGAGCTTGTTTAAAGCAGGACAATCTCTCTTGAAGTGACCAGGCTTTTGACAATAGAAGCAGATATCATTTCCTATTTCAGCTTTCAAGATTAACACCTTTCCTCGAATGGGGTGTTCAGAGAGTTGTTCACTTGTATGTTCTTGTACTGATGATAGTTTGGGCCAAGATGCTTTTTCAGCTTTTCTTTAGCTTTTCTTCTCTCAATCTCTTGACTCACAAATTTCTTCATGTGTCTTACTGCAAGAGCATTTTCTTTAGATGCTTCTTTGGTATCCTTCTTTTCAGAAGTACCTTGAGAAACTAGAGCAACACTTTGCAACTTTTCAAATTGCTTGTTCTCCGAGTTGTCTCTTAGTCTCTGACGAGCAAGATGAGAGAAGAGCTCTCTTGGAGTAATATTTGGCATCCCTTGATTGAAATAAAAGAACTTAGTGTGTTCCCAGTGATTGAGACTTGACAATAGTCTTAATCTTTTCTCGATTGGGAGTATCTATTGCTTTCACCAAGTGCCATATCACTCATAAGAGTAGTAAATCTGAAATCAAGTTCTTCCAGAGTTTCGTGGGACCTTGTTTGAAGTTTTGGAACTTCAATTTAAGAACTTCAACTTGTTTTCTTTGGTTTTCTCGGCCCGCACGCATTTCTTCAATCAATTGCTGTGCAACTTTCGCTTTTAGCACCCTACGCTTAATCGTATGTGCTCAGGTGTCGATCTGATGATTATATTACGAGCTTGACCATCCAATCTGTGTCTCTTGGCATCTTCAGATGTCCAGAGCTCTCTTGGCTTGTCTTCATATATAATGCTTCCACGAGCAACATGACCACTATCACTAGCAGCCATGTCCTCGATTCCATCTTCCTTGTCTGAGGCTTTTCTTCCATCAGACACCTCAGTAACTTGTTTGAATTGTCTGATTTTGATAGGCCCTTCATTGATGACATAGATCATCTCATCACTAATGGCCTCCAGATGGTGCATCATGTTGTTCTTCCATTTCTCGTAGTATTCTGGCTTCAGAACGGGTGCATCACTCAGAGACATACCTGCACACTTAACAAACAAATTATATAGTCCTCAGAAAGGGACAAAGTTCCTTCACCTATTTGGGGATCTAGGTTCAGTACAGATGGCTTGTGAACCTCCTGCTCTGATACCACTTGTTGGTCCAGATAACGGCAAAGTAAAAGACTAGAGGGGGGGGGGTTGAATAGTCTTTTAAAACTTTTGTCGATAAACACAGTTTCTCAGAAACCTGGGTGTTTCTGATACTTAAATTCAGAGCGCGGAAGACTTTAAGATAGGTAAGTGCAGAAACAATAAGTAAGTGTGTGTGTGCTTTGCTGAAATGTAAATACAGAAAGGTAAATAACACAGCAAGTATAGTGGTATCTGGAGGTGGCGTAATCCTCCAACTAATCCACTTCGGTCTTTCTGAGACCTAGAATTCACAAGAACAGATAATTGAGTTCACCTTACAATAATCCTTATTCTAAGATTCCTAAACAAATGGTTCCCAACCAAATGTTCTCCAGCTCCTAGAGCTAAGTACTTCCTCTACTCAGATAACCTTGGAGTTATTCCCTGATTTTCCAAATCAAGTACTTCCTCTACTCCACGCCTTGATGGTGTTGGTTATAAGGTTTGTCAGAGAGGCTTCTCGTATAACTTTTCAGTTATGTTTTCAGAGAGCCTAATAGAACAAGACTACTTAATACACTTGTTCAGTGGATGACAGTCTGCTCTTTACTGACCCAAGTAATTGGTGTCCGTTCTGGAGAATGATCTTCAGAAATGGTATCTGATACTTCAACTCTTTCACGAATAACAATCTCTTGTTAAGGTTCAGGACAACTTAGAACTACTAGTGATTCTTCAAGCAACAGAAAGCTTTCAGAAAGGGTAGTAGAGTGCTTGAGAGAATACTTTGCTTGATGGTAAGTTTGCAAGATAGAGCGTTCTAAGGTATGTTCTTCAAGCATCTAAGTGTGTGATATATATAGATAAATTTGAGAGGCGTTTGAATTGTATCCGTTGTGCTCTCTATCAAATTATATCCGTTTATATCTTGAACTATGTACTCAGAAGTCACTATCTCATTTTTCAGAGAGGACTGCTTTTTGCAGCATTTCTGCCGATGCATTTAATGCATAGTACTGTTCATTGTCCTTTAGTCTCAACGGATACATGAGCCTTTCTGATGGCTTGCATGCTCCATACTCATGATGTCATATGTTCAGAATCATATCCCGAAAATAAGTTAATATACTCAAGAAAGGATTAAGGACATAGTCTTTCTGAGTTAGACTAAACCTTTGTGTCTTCATAAACCTTGTGCAATCTTCAGTCTTCTAATCTTCAGAAAAACTCCATTGCTAGGATTGATCTTCATGGTCTTCTTGAAATAAAAATTACACTCAGAGACCTATAATCCTAATACAAGATTTACTAGACTAATCATACTCAGTGATTTCCTCTTTTACAATGTTCAAGTGAACCAAGAGCACTTAATCACCTTTCTGGCTAAGATAAGAACATGTGATGAGTGATCAAAATACTAACAGATATTCCTAACATTAGTGTTGTTGCTAGGGATCATGAGGGCAATATTATTGCTTTTTTTTTTTTTTAATGTTTTATGGTTGTTGAAAATGCGGAAGGTTGGCCAGCCAAATTAAGAACAAAATTTGTTCGAGATTTTGATGGTAACATGTAGTAATTGAAAGAGATTGTTCTTTGGTGATTAGATCTCTTAAATCGATAAATTTTAGCTTTGCCCCTTTATTTCACTTTTCAAAGAAATTCAGGTATTTAATGGAGAATTAAGCTTTGCCAAGTTAAACGTGCAGGGTAACGTTTTAGCACATATATTATCGGTGTTCTTATGATGATGTTGTTTGGTATATTTGTATTATCCACACCAAGATCGTTTTAGCATATATTGTTATAGTGGTATATATGTTACTAGACACGCTTTTTTCAGTTCTAGGATATAGAAGAGATACACATGAGCTAATTGGTGGTGTGTTGATCTTTACATGTCTATCAACAACATTTTACACGTGAATACTTTCAAGTTCCTTTTCTTTATGTATAAGATTTGATCGGTAGGATGAGGTATAAGGGTTCTCTTCTCTACGGTCTCTGCCCGGAAGGACTATTTCTATCCAACCCGAATTCAACCCCGTGCAAAATAATGATGTTCAGGTCCGGTCTAGCATATACTCGAACCCGTTCCACACCTTTGTTACAAGATCCGAGCGCAACATTTTATGATTAAGTTAGTGAAAAGTACATTTTTCTCCTGCGATTGGGGGGGGGGGGGGGTCTGCATATACTCTCTAGGCGGGGAAACTCTCTTCGATCTTCGCTCTAATTTCTTAATCCATAACGGGCCTGGGGATCTGATACTCTCTAGGTGGGGAAACTCAATTCGATATTCTCTCTACTTTCTTGATCTCCATAACGAGCCGGGGGAGGGGGATCAGCTTATACTCTCTGAGCGGAGAAAATGTCTTCGATCTTCTCTGTACTTTCTTGATTTCCATGATGGGCCGGTTGGAGGGGGGGGGGGGGGGGGTTGACAACCGTACCATGTGATATTATGTTCGTAGAATAATAATTTTTGTGTCTTTGGTGGGGTGACGCATACCACCGCGGAGTTGTTGGGAACCGGTGGATTGGAAAAAAATAACCGTAATATGTCAAATTAAGTTTGTATAATATATTTTTTTTTGTGTGTGTTGTGGGGTGACCACATACCGCCACGGGGGTTGTTTGGAACAACTCTATTGATTGTGTATACTTTTGTATTTTATTTTGGTTTCGTTTGAGGGATAATTTTTTTTTAAAAAAAACATTTTTTTTAATAAGCTAATTATATTACATGGGTTCACCCGTGATCGAACCTCTTGCATGTAAAAGTTTTAAAAAAACATGTGCTTATTACTACTAATTAACAGGTCGGGTACCGTAGGGCCCTATTTTTACATTTTATATAGTTAACATAAATAAACACTCAATGATGTAATATTGAATGAAGAAGGAATACCGACCGACACCATGATCAACGTTATTCACATAAATTTAACTACCTTATTTTCTCGATTAATTTATTTTAACACCCTCTTTCTATTTATTATTAAAAGTCAACTATACCGTGACATCGCCACGGGTTAGTACTAGTACAATTTATATACCACAACAACTATCATCATCCAACTAATAACACAAACTAAAATAATTCAACTTTAATCATCAATATCATTCTAACAACCTTAAAACAAATTATTAACCAATCAACAAATCAAATCACCAATACCCAATCCCAACACCACTCAATTCTTACTTACACTAATCATTTAACTCTTACATCATCTATATAACAAACCCTATAAACCCTACAAAATTTTAAAAACACTTTTTTTTATAAATCAATTTTAACTCAGTTACTATTTATTAACTAAAATTTTCCTATAACTTATTTTTTAACTCTATACCAAACAGCCGGATTGTATTTATATCGCAACATGCTTTAAATATTTACTATATCGGATCTCCAGGTGTCAATTTATAAGTGTTCATACATGTATGTATTTTTCACCTTCGTCCTTTTACTATTTTGATTCCTTCATTTCCTTGCCAAATTAGCTTAAACCAAAAACATGCCGTGATAATATATCATTTGAGACATTGTTAGCTCAATATTGATATGGATGGTTGAACGACTCAAATTAAATATTAACACAAGTAATAACCTGTGGCGTTGCCACGGCATGTTTAACTTTCAATTATAATTATGCTTGGGCAAAAACATATTAGATGATTGTAAAGTCATATAAAAATATTTAAAGGTTAAATACATTGAATTATTTGAAAAGAAATGTATAACAATCGCGGGAGGTATATTAATAATCGCCAACTGCAAAAAAACATATAAAAAGGTAGTTAGTTTTGAAATTAAAATAATTGAATATTGATAATTTAAATTTAAAGTTATTTAATACAATAAAACATATCTCAAAGCTTTCTAAAGACCTCTTTGTACACGACGTTAGTAGTTGTATCTGTTGGATTGCCTTCCTCATCCAGAGCTAAAACCTTGAGACCTCCCCTCCTTGTGACTCTAGAAAAAGCCACATAGAGTTAACCATGATTGAAAACAGGCTTTGGTAGATATAGTCCAACATTAGATAACGATTGTCCTTGACTCTTGTTGATAGTCATCGCATAACAAACTAATATGGGAAATTGCTTCGTTGAAATCTAATAGGAAACTTCGTATGGTCAGAAGGTGTGAGTACCATCCTAGGTATAAAAACCTTAACTCCAGCGTTCTTCCCATGTATGGTTTTCGCCTCAATAACGTGATTGCCAATTGCAGTAACAATCAACCGAGTACCATTACAAAGCTCCGAGGACTGATCAATGTTCCTAAGAAGCATTATAGGACAACCCACCTTAAGTCAGATTATATGATTTGATATTCCAGAAGTCCTAATAGTGTTTAGGAACTCGACAGAATACACATCTTCTCTATTGACGATCTCATCTTCATCAGGGCATATGTTGTCGGAACTCATAAACTCGGTGGCATCACCAGATAAAAGAGACATGATATAGTCATTGACTTCCTGGACTATCTCATTGGTCGGAAAAAAGAATAGATCTATCCTGTAAGTACCGACCATCTCCAACATGGTCCAATATGCTAGGATATGTGCTCTCAACTATTGCAGCAATTGGTTCACCAGTAGAACGAATCAAGATATCATCAGGCAATTTAAATTCTACCTCACCATCATTATCGCCACCAACTTCACCATCTCCAACATTCAACAACCAATCAGCAAACTCCCTAATACTCTCAATCTCAGCATGTAAGCGGCCAGACTGTAATTGAATAAAATACAATAAACATAATTAATGTTAACGTAATTTACATGCATTTTAAATATATAAATTTTTTAATTAATATGAAATGTTATGAAAAATACCTACAGGTGCATGTTCTTAGTGAGCTTCAACACATGACACGGACTCCAAAGCTTCTTCGATGAGCATAGAGATGCATGGACTATATCCTGCCTGTTACCCTTAGGTATGACTGTCAGTATCTGTCTGAAATCCCAACAAAAAACGACAACCAAACCACCAAATGGCTTGTTCGATTCTCTACCATGTTGACCTCTCATTATATCCTTTAGACTGCGATCAAGAGCATCAAAACAAAACTTATTAGTCATGGGCGCCTCATCCCAGATTATTAACTTTGTATTCTTCAAGACTCCGATAAGATCTCTGCCAGGAGTTATCCTACTGCACGTAGTAGTTTCATCGACCTGCAAATGAATACTGAATCTGGAGTGTGCAGTACGACCACCAGGAAGAAGTAGAGAAGCTATACCACTCGGTGCACCTGGGAGAACAATATCACGTATACCACGTAATGCAGAACACAATGTATTCCACAAAAATGTCTTTCCAGTGCCACCATAACCATAGAGAAAGAAAACTCCACCACTACCAGAATTGACTGCATCCATAATAGTATGGTACACAGTACTTTCCTCATCGGTGAGAGACGGATACAAACGACTGTGCTGCTCAATCCTATCATCAACATCGTAGGACATTTCTTCAAGTATCAAATTATTCATACCATTATCTATGACTACACTGTCGGGAATGGGCATACCTTCAATCTGACTCAAGCTAAACCCATTCCTAGAAAGGAACTCTTCAATCTGAGCAAGGGCAAAATTCTCCAATTGTTCTTCATTTAGCTCGAGACCCAAATTGAAATTTTGAGAAACAAAGTGAGAATATATAAACTTTATACTTAAGAATTTAATTCGAATACAATATTAAAATTTATACCAGGATTATTCAACTTCCTTCACATGATGTACTAGATGTCGTCAGATAGATACTCCCATGTATTTTCCAAAACATGAACATACCTGGACATACTATTAGACTGGAGGAGTATGGAGAACAAATGTCGAAGGAATCATCCGGAACCCCAAAAACTTGCTTCCTTAATAGCATGGATGTATTCTTTGTAGTCATTGAGAAACCCTAAAGCGTAGTATGCATCGCGGTATGTTGGATGAACTACACCATCGACAGTCCGCAAATCCTCATAGCAAGTGGCACCCCTTATGTGATTCAACTTTATTCGTATGAAATATAGGGTCCGGTCTTAATTGGAACATGGTAAATTCTTCCAACTTTATTGTTGAAATTCTTCCTATCTCTCCACGTTTTCCTTGAAGGATACCATACGTAATACCTAGGGAACTCAGAATATAGATACTTACGTGCCTCGGGATGATGTCTGTTGAATTCCATCCATTTAAGGAACTTTATCTCCGCAACGGTATGCTTCTCCAATAAGTCAGTAATCAGATCACCATCTTTGAATGTGACTGACTGCTCACCTTCCATATGAAATGGCAAACGCTGCACAAGTGGATCTCTATAATGGATATCATATCTCATTATTTGCCATACTGCCTCACATGCAGATACGTACCGGCAGTCAACATAATCCTTCACCTCATTATCGACAGTTAGTTTTGCACCTATCCTATCCACACCCTTATTGCACCATTCAACATTTATGTGCACCTGGTACTTCATCAATAGGAACGGATTGTACGGAACAGTAAACCTATAAATGAAGAGTGAAACAGCTTATCATTTTTTAATACACGTGACAATCAAGTTCGATAAATATAGATGGAATATAATTTGATACTTCAAGATTGGTAAGTAATTATAAATTGAACATGTCATCAATGATATTGCCATTCTTCTCAATAGTGGCACCGGTATCGCCTCCTATACACAGGATAGCCATATATTGTGCGCTCATTGAACGACTTTGGAAATTTCTTAGAGCATTTCTTGCCATCATGCATGCAAGGTGAAGTCGAATTCAATGGTCTGCACGGTCCATGAACCATATACTCGGATACAACTTTGTATAGCTCCGGATTGAGTTCCTTATCAGGTATCTCAGCGCTAATGAAATCATAAATGGAACTTGCTGACATTTATCTATCCGCTCGATCAACCCATAGTAGTATATGTGCATGAGGAAGCCCGCGTTTCTGAAATTCAATAGTGTACACAACGACAAAGATAATAAAATAAAAATAAATTAAGTAAATGTGAAATGTATAATATGTCAATAAAATGATATAGTAAATGTGAAATGTATAATATGTCAATAAAATGATATAATATAAGATACAATATTTACATGTTCTGTCTTCAAGTCTTTTATCAGCTGGTCCAACTTCATTCTGAAGACGCAACTCATGACATCAGGCATATCCTCAGGTCGTAAACCCTTCGACTCGACAAAACGTGTTATCTCAGGCCATTTGGGATTACACATGAATGTGATGAAAAGTTCATCATAACCTATACACTTGCATATGGCCATAGTGTCCTGGAAGTTTTGCATCATATATCTAGGTCCTCCAACAAAGGAGGATGGCATGACAAAACGTTTACCGATGTTTCCTGATGGATCGGCGGGATCGATATCACCTGTCCAAATGGCATCATCAAGTGACTTATATTTATTAGACCTCAATAATGGTTGGTTCCTCATTATGAAGGAAAGTCTTTGGGATTCCATCATCATATAACCATCTACTATGAACTGCTGAAACAACTTTCTACTAAGTAGAATGGTCTGGGCCTCCTCAACACGATCAAAAAGCCTAAATGATAAGAACTCATTAATTGTAAGTGTGTGTCTTACTTCTTTTGACTTATCCGAGTGCAATATCCCGTATGGTATCCATCCTCACCATATGGGAAAAGTAGGGGATACTACATTGGAAGGTAACATGGATGCAATTCAGAAATTCTATGGAAATCACCATTTCTTTGCTCCAGTACTATATCACGGGGATCCATGTCGTACTCCTCATCTCCTGATAATTTATAAATGAGAAAATGTTAAATTCATTAAAAGTACTTAACAATATATAATCTGTATTGGTACAAATTATTCATATTCAAACATACCAACAATTAATATAGCTACTTCAGAGCATGTTGGTAGATTGTACATGCGACCATCATGCGATCTCCTTCCAATGAGACACAATTTAACATTCATATCGTGATTTTCCTTGAAGCGTTCAGCAGCCATACGAAAATTCTTTGCAATTAGATTATATTCATCTATCATATTCTTTAGATCATCTACAATAGATGGATCAATCGCAGGAGCAGTTCTTGAGCTATGAAAAATAAAATACAAATATCGTTATATAGAATAAAACATGTATATATTCTAATTAGCGAATGAAAGATGGTTAGTACTAATATAAATTAAAATAGAAAATACCTGACGACATCAATCCGATCTTGAGTTTCATCCTCGCCGTAATACATATAAAACTGTAAAAACTTAGGAGATTCACCTTCTTTAGGTAACAAACTACCCATCAGATGACAGTTATTTCCACCAAGCCTATACGAATACGGACCATGTCCATTGTTGACTGAATGGTCTTGGATTCTACCCATCGAAGTAAAGGCGTACATCATATTATAGGCACATATGTGCTCAATATAATTACAACTCTTGATGTGCCTATTTTGCAGAATATCATGTAACAGGCGTGGAGGTTGTTTAAGGAGGGGAAGTTGTATTTTACCACGACTACAACACAAACCAAACTCTGGATTGCTCAGTGGAATAATTTTAATCCTCTCATCAAACCACATAAGCGCACCGCAAAATCCACACGGGTTTGTTGGATCACCCATATCCTGGGAAGCCAATCAATGAAAATGACCCATGTCAAAATGTTTTAATTGTGGGATAATATAAACAATAATATGTGGGTTTTATTATATAATTGAAATTTACGTACTACCGATATGCCATTATTTTTTTTTGCGCAGCCATGTCCTTCTTGTCATGGATTTTTTTCACAGCCATCTTTCGTGATTCCTTAAGTACCTGAAGATGTGATGGTTCTCCAATGATGTATGTTCGTTGTTTGAGAGTATATTTATCCAACGGACACATAGTTTAAGGACCCAATATAGAGTTGCGTGAATTCAATAAACTGAGCCTTGACTTTTGTTTACATGGATATTGGAGCCATCAAATAAGAAAGAAATGGAACGTATGGAACGTGATTCTAATAAACCGGATTGAAGAATATTACATGATGCTTACGTTTGCCCATTCGTTTGGAGATTGACATGCAAGTTTCTCCATGATGTTAATGACTATCTCGTCTGGCAGTTTGTCCATGGGGCTGGAACAGATCATACGCATTCTTGACACGCTAGCCATTGAGTACGGTAGTATTATGAAATGAAATTTAATAATTCCGGCCTACTGCAATTCGTGTAGGGTTATGTATATATACGGATTTAGTTCGTAACAAACTAAAATATGATATAGATGATAAGATTTGATTTCATAAGTTTAAATCTGTAACTAAAATTAAAGGGATGATAAAACTAAACAAATTGTTCTACAAAATAAGGCCCAAAATTGTGTTTAGTTATCCGTACAGTTGTTGCTACTTCTCGACTATTCCATCTGGTCCATTATTCCACGTTATGGGGCTAACAAACTTTCTCTAGAACTAAGAACTGCCACTTTTTAAAATCATAAAGCATTCCATTTCTTTAGGATTGTTCATTATAATTTTAAGCTAATTATTTTGAATAATTTTTATTAGTAATTTCATTTCACGTGCATATTTCATAATCGTGTAATTGACCTCTTTTAGTGAGGAACTGACTAATGTTCTCAAATTTCATAACATTATTTAACTGAACATTTATATATATAATTTTAAGTTCAGAAACTAAATAGAAAAAATTAACTCTTAAACAATTGAGAAATATGGTACCCGTTGTTGTTCCTCTCGGTTTAGTACTTACTACACATAGAATCAATACATTTTTTTCCACATAAGTGGTTTAAGGTTTTACTTAAATGATCCAAAGAAGTTAGGCTCTGTTCTCTTCGTCTGAACTGAATTGAACTGAACTGAATGGAACTAAACTAAACTGAACTGAACTGAATCGTAGTATAAAAAGCAAATAAGCAAAACTGAACTAAACTGAATGAATCTGAACTGAAATTAATGAGTTTTCAGATGAAGAGAACGGATCCTTATACATATATATATATAATTTTTTTCACATAGATAAATAATTGAATTATCTAGACAAAGTTTTAAAATAATTAATCAATGAGTCAAAATCTAATTAATTGGTGGTATAATTACGGATTTACACAGACTTATTTTGTATAATAATATTTTGCTATTCATTTTATTATATGGTTAATAACAATTTTGATGATATAGTCATACTTTAACGTAAACTGTATGAAATTGTGTTACGCATATTGTTTAATGTTGTTTAACCTATACCATTTAATACACATGGCTTTGTTATGCTTATTTTTATACGAAACTTGGTTTATTTTGTAAAAAATTGTTTGATGAAAATAATTGTTTGATGATATAGTCATACTTTAACCTAAACTGTCTATAACTGTTTAATAATATTTTGCTATTTATTTTATTGTATGGTTAATAACAATCAAGCATTGTAAACGTTTTCTGTTATAAAAAATAGAAGGAGAAAATTTCTCCTTTTAAATAGGACAAATAGAATCCTGTTAGGCTAGGAGAATAACAGATTCGATTGAAGACTTTTAGGAGCTGGTTATACAAATTCGATGGTACAATTTATGAATGATGGAATTTATCCATGAAAATAGTAAGATTAAAAAATCAATTATATTGGGCTAGAATTTGCCACATAGGATTTTTGCCTATGTGGCATGCTTCTCCTTTGAGATAGACCACCACTTTTAAAATATATATGGATTGTGAAGTTTGAAGATGTTTCGAATATTTCAGATAGATTAGGGACTTGTTTGTTATTTGGCAGAAAGTTGTTACAACGATTTTCTTTTAAAGAATAGCAATATTTCTTCTCAGTCATTGAATCAATCTATTATCGTTATTAGATCGGTGGTTCCTATGCGATATGGGATTTTGGTTTGTTACTTGGGGCCTTATATCGTCAGTCAAGGTGTCGCCCTGACTAACGTCAGTCACTTCTTTTAAACCATTAGATCTTTCATCCAACGGTCCAGATTATTTGACCTGCTACCTGTTGCACTAAGTGTTGCTATTTGATGTTGCTATCATTGCTCTAAGTGTCGCACAGGTGTTACTATTATCGTTTACTGTTGCTCTAAAATTTGATTATTTATTAAATACTAAAAAAATAATAACAAATTAATTAAACTAACAATCACATCTCTTTTATTTTCTTTCTAACATAAAGAAGTGATGAAAATTAACAACTACTACGGCACACACAATTTCGAGAAAAGCTTAGACATCCATTAATAATGGCCGGTGAAAGATTTAATGGCACAGCCTTCTTTATCCTAATAGTTCTGCTACTGCACGGTATGTTTAGAAATTGTACCTGATCCGCTAATCGCCTTTCGGATCTCAAATGGGTTTCATTGAATCAAGCGTTCTGGAGTTGGTTTATGATCTTAGATTCTGTTTTTTAAGTGTTGGTGTTAAGAATGGAAGTTTAGAACCTAGATTTGATTTTGTAAAGGCAAAATAGGTTTTAGAAAATTCCATTGAAGTTACAGGGACTGAAGTGAGGTTTTCTAAAAAAAGGACTGCGTTTCGGGAATTAGGGTGACATAAGGACCAGTCATCCAATTTACGGTTGTTGAGGGGTAAAACCTCGAACACTAACTAAACTATTACAAGTAACCTAATCTAGAATCCGCCTCCTACTTGAAGTCCGAAGCAAGACTGGTCCGAGCTAGAGTACCTGAAAGGACTAGGGGGGGGGGGGGGGGTTAGAATGGGTTACCCGGATTGCATATGTCAATCCGGTAAGAGACTTTACTCAAGAGAGAGTTGGAAGCTCTCAATGTAATAGTTATGAGGAAGGTTATGAAATCAAGAGTGTTTTATGACTTAGGGATTCACACTTTGATATTGCTTATCCCTTGGGAATTGTCACTTTTTTTCTTAAGGTCTTGGACCTTGTGCTATACTTATAGTTATCATATCTTATGAGATTGCTCACAAGATGATGCCAAGTCTATGCTTCAGATTTGGACACCAATGCTACCTTTGGTCCATGGCCCATTAGTAGATAGTGATCCCATACTAATTAATGGGCCTGGGAGGGTAGTTTGGACCTTTCCCTCTGAGAGTACTGTTCCGCATGTCCGTGTAAGTTCCTCGGACAGATCTGTATGCTTGGTTGATCTGGCCTTAGGCAACTCAAGGTGTCCGGACCTAGAGTTCCACGGAAGTATCTCACTGGTTCTGTTATATACGTTTGGTCTTATTGCGATGGTGGCGTCCGAGATTCTCTCGTCCGGTCCGTTTAGCATCTTAGGACTGACAGTTTGTGGTACTTGGAAGGACCATGTGACCTTTTGTCAGGTTTGGAAGTCATCCATCTAGCTTGGTCGGACCTAGCTGAATTGGCGTGCTGACTTGTAGATACTAGTTGACCTGAGATGGTTTCCTTTATGTCGGACCATTCGAAGGTTGGACTAGCAATGAATAGGCTATTTCAGCCTTGATGCGCTTTAGGACACGCCCTATGGCGCCCTTAACGGAGTGGACACATGTCCGTATCAACATATGTCCCCCTAGTTTCCAAGTATCTTAGTAGAAGATAGTTGGTAACTATGAAGACAACAGATGTGTTGTGGAGCGTGTCCGAATCGTTAACTGAAAAAGGAAGAAATCCTTTTTGTTGGGATCCGTCGTCCGTGTTCTTAGGAATTCAATATCTCTCTCCCCCCCCCCCCCCATTTTCCTTCTACAGTCCAAGTTATGTAATAGCTCGGACTGTAGATGGAAAAGGTATTTGTATCCGAGATATATAGATCCGAGTACGGTTAGGATCTGACGAAGTCCACTATGGAAGAGTGTATCGGAGGTCATCCGTTGGACCGGATATGCGAAATGGTCCTCCTGGGCCGCTAATCCCTAAATCAAAGTGGCCCAATGAGTTGCCTGTCCGGCCCACGGGGAAAGATCCCGGGTAAAGAGATGCGACCGTTGGATTCGAAAGTTTCAACGGTTGAGATTTTAAACCCAATTGATGTGACGCCTCTGATGAGCATTAAATGTAATGTACTGTTAGCCAGCCACTTGTGAACCGGCACAATCGTTGGATTAAAAAGATCAACGGTTGGGGTTTGAATCTAAGTGATGTGACTCTTGGCTTTCCCAAATTGCTCCTATAAATAGTCAGCCCATCAGTCGCTTTCACACTTTAGCCACACCGAAATTCAGAGCGACTCTCAAGCAATTCGAGCAATCAGAGATCGATCCGAGCAACTGAAACTCGCAAAATCTTGGGATTTCCAGTTGAGATTTTGTTGGTCCATATAACGGCAAAGTAAAAGACTAGAGGGGGGGGGGGGTGAATAGTCTTTTAAACTTTTGTCGATAAACACAGTTTCTCAGAAACCTGGAGGTTTCTGATACTTAAATTCAGAGTGCGGAAGACTTTAAGATAGGTAAGTGCAGAAACAATAAGTAAGTGTGTGTGCTTTGCTGAAAGATAAATACAGAAAGGTAAATAACACAGCAAGTATAGTGGTATCTGGAGGTGGCGTAATCCTCCAACTAATCCACTTCGGTCTTTCTGAGACCTAGAATTCACTAGAACAGATAATTGAGTTCACCTTACAAAAATCCTATTCTAAGATTCTTAAACAATTGGTTCCCAACCAAATGTTCCCCCTGGTTATTCCCCAGCTCCTAGAGCTAAGTACTTCCTCTACTCAGATAACCTTGGAGTTATTCCATATTTCCCAAATCAAGTACTTCCTCTACTCCACGCCTTGATGGTGTTGGTTATAAGGTTTGTCAGAGAGGCTTCTCGTATAACTTTTCAGTTATGTTTTCAGAGAGCCTAATAGAACAAGACTACTTAATACACTTGTTCAGGTGGATGGCAGTCTGCTCTTTACTGACCCAAGTAATTGATGTCCGCTCGAGAATGAGCTTGTAAAGGTTATCCGACAGCTCAACTCTTTCACGAATAACAATCTCGTGTTAAGGTTCAGACAACTTAGAACTACTAGTGATTCTTCAAGCAATGTAAAGCTTTCGAAAGGGTAGTAGAGTGCTTGAGAGAATACTTTGCTAGATTGTAAGTTTGAGTTAGATCGTTCTTCGTCGATTTCTCAAAGATCTAAGTGTGTGATATTTATAGATGAATTAGAGAGTCGTTGGGATGTTATCCGTTAGACACAATTCAAATTCACTATACTTATCTTGAAATGAGTACTCGTAAGTCCTTGTCTCATATCTCGTAGAGGATCGCTTTTAGCTTTTCTGCCGATGCAATTAATGCATATGTACTATTTCTTATCCTGTAGTCTTCAACGGATACATTAGCCTTCCGATGGCTTGCATGCTCCATACTCATGATGTCATATGTTCCGTAATCATGTTTCAAAAGTAACTAAATGTACTTGAGAAAGGATTAAGGACATAGTCTTTCCGAGTGAGACTAAACCTTGGTGTCTTCATAAATCTTGTGCAATCTCCGTCTTGTAATCTTCTGAAAAGCTCCATTGCTAGGATTGATCTTCATGGTCTTCTTAAAATAAAAATTACACTCAGAGACCTATAATCCTAATACAAGATTTACTAGACTAATTATACTCAGTGATTTCCTCTTTTACAATGTTCAAGTGAACCAAGAGTACTTAATCACCTTTCTAGCTAAGATAGGAACATGTGATGAATGATCAAAAACTAATGATATTCCTAACAAATTTCCCCTTTTTGATCACCATCCATGACTATCTTTCAAAGTCCTATTACAAAGTTGTAATCACGAAGAAAACAATCCACCACTTAATCATTTCAAATGATATTCAATTTTAGTGAATTAAGTGCGAAGTAATCATCAACCAATTCACAAGAAGTGACCTCACGATAGGTTGTCATCTATTAGAGTGTATCTGAGAGTATGATCTTCAGATAGGTACAGATTACAGAATAAGATGCAACTTTTACGGATAGAGAAAATTAGAAACAATCAGCATGATTACAAAAAGTGACAAAACAAACTAAGTAAATTAGAACAACAGGAGAGTCCAAGCTCCAAGTAAACATTCTAAGATACTAGTCTTCAAGTCTCCAAAGATTAACTTAGGTTCAGAAACCTCAAGTTCTTCAGCACCCTTTCTGGATCAGTTGACATAATCATCCACTTTTCTGCATTCTTGGACATAGTCATAAAGTATCCTTCTGACAGAAAGTTCTGTCTTTCTGGATAAGATACAAATTTCATGGTAACTCTTGCCAAGATTGTAGTTCTTCTTCAGAAAGTGTTTGACCCAGTAGTATTTTCCCTGCACCTGTGCATGGTCTACTTGCAGCTCAGATAGGTTGAAATACTTGTATATTTATCCAGATAGTGAATATCATCCAGATATTCATCCTTTGTCATGTAGAATGACTCATAGGGATGAACACCTAGCTTGTTCTGCTTGCTGTAGGTACCATCCAGTTTTCTTGTCTTGTGCACATCTTCTGGCTTGGGGTAAGGACAAGGAAAAGAAAGGTCCATCTGTCATCATTTCTCTTTTCAACCTCAAAGTTTAGCCGTGCATGAAGGTGCTCATGTTTTAGCAAATTTGGCTTGCCTTCACTCCATTTTAGGATCCGTTGAAGATGGAGTTGAAACTTATCATTGACAAGTAGATGTTGCGCCCATAATCCAATACCCTTTCTTGTTCAGAATGCACCTATATGAAGACTCTTCATTACTGGTCTTCACATACTCAATGTGGGCATCAGTTGGCTTTTCTTGATGAGTTTCTTTGTTTGCTCTGCCAAACTGAATATCCCTTCTAGCCTTTCTGTTAGGTGGCCTTCTGTCAGGAGATCCTGTGACTCTTTCTTCCGCCTTGTCAGGCCGTGGAAGTCCTGAATTGACTTGGTATTTCGTAAGGGTTCGGCCGCTAATGGCCTTCTTGCCAGAGGAGGTTGTAAGGGCTTGCTTGCCTTGTTCTTTGTGAAGTGGATGTTCATCAAGACGATTCATCCTCATCATCATCATTGATGTTCCAGCCAGAGGCTTACTCTCTTGACCTCTTACCTCACCTTCTTCTTGATTTTCTTCTTCAGAAGCTTTCTGGTTATTCCCATCTGAGATCCTAAGGGACTTGGTTCCCCTAGTGACCATACTTCTCAGCTTTCTGGCTGGTTGATCTGGAACAACTTCTTCAGCAGGGGTGTCTCCAGTGGTGTCCTTAATGACTAGTTGACTTGAGGAGGGGAGATTTGATTGTTTTTCTTCCTCGCCTTTCCGAGGCATCTCCTTCCCCTTAGTCATGAATGACGACTCATGATAGCATAAGCTTCGTAGAGTGATTCAAAGTTCTTCCGAGGTTTTGTGCACCCTGACCAATTCTTGGATTTCTTCTTTCATGTCCTTGTTTTGCCTAACCAACACTTGCTCTTTTCTGTTGAGCTCTTCAAGAGGCTTTAGAATAGCCTCAGCTTGTTGAGTAGCATAAGTAGCATCTGCTAGTGGTTGATTGGCATTGTTGCAGTCTTCTTCCCTGATCAGAGCTAAGTCTTTCTGAGAGAGAGCTATGCTGGTTGCTCTATTTAGCAATGCAGCAGCCAAATCTTTCATCTCTTTTGGGACTGACTGTAGGACTTGGTTGTCTTGAGCAACAAGTCTGTCTCTTAGTTCCAAGAAACATTTCCGGACTGTGCTCATCACTTCTTGAAGCACCGAGAGAAAATTTGAGGCGCCAGAAGGGCTAGCTTTTCCTTAGTGATTAGCCTCTCATCTTCTGCTTGGGAGATCAAGTTTGGGTTTATTTCTGCATCATTCTCATAATCCTTTTCTTGGATTGTTTGTAGAGTGGCAATCTTTTGTTTGCCTTTGAGTATGCTGGCCTTCTGAGAAGTAGAAGGTCTTTTTGATGCAGCCTTAGCATAATGCTCTTCATCATCATTGTCATCCATGGCATCTATCTCAGCAGCAGTGACAACGATGGCATTTTTCAACAACCTTTGCTCATCTAGGAGTGCCAGTTCCTTAGCATTAGCTTCTCTGAGCTTTTCGAGTTTGGCTTCCTTTTCTTCAACAAGAGCTTGACACTCTAAGTTGATTCTCTTCTCCTCTTCCAACTTAAATCTGAGTTGTTCAATCCTGAACTCAGTGGCTGTGATTTCTTCAATTGTGTCTTGTTCAACATGTTGGGTATTTTGATGAGACTTTGGTGGTGACGATGATGGGGCTTTCTGAGCATTGGAAGGAGTAGTCTTTTCTGTACTTCCTTTGCTAATTTTCTGAATCCCGCCATTTCCAGGTTGGGGATCATCATTCTGATTATCATCATCATCCTTTTTCTTGTCTTCTTGACTTGGATGCTCAGAAGGAGGTTCTTGGTAATCATTCTCATCAGTTTCCTTCTCATCTTCAGAAACCAGGTTGATCACATTAGGAAGTGTGATCATCCTCCCATTTACTTCTTCTTGCTTAGAAGGGTAGGTTGTGAGCTTGCTGGGCAAGGCAGGATGGGTCACCATCTACTCTTGGGTTTGAGCATCAGCAGCTTGAAAGTCTGCTAGGAGTCTTTATGCTACTTCATTTAAGAAGTTATCATCCATCAAAGTGGCAAAAGAATATGATTCTGTGGGAAACATAGCATGGATATGGTCTTCCAGATTGATTGCTATGGCCCTTTTCTCTGGGATGTCAATTACTCTTGCAATTTCAGAAAGATCGGCCTTTCTGAGTTTCTGCCATTGTCTGAAGGACTTTAGATGTTTCTTGAGAGTGTGCTTCTTAAAGGCTTGGAGTAAGTTGAGTGGCACTAGACTTTGAGCCTGAAAGAAAGGGATCAAGTTAGTTTTGTTCAAACTACTTGTGTTAGTATCTGTGTGCAAAAGTAAGCTTTCTGAGCATACCTGTGTAGAAACACTAGGCTCATTTGCTTGGACTTCTGCTTGTTTGGGCACAGATGCCTCAGATACCTTGATGTGAGGAGAAGTCTGATCCTCAGCATCCTTTCTTTCTGATTGAACCTGAGAAATAGAATCAAATATGTTTAGAAACTTGTTATCAGAAAAGATAAGTGAAAAATGCTTTCTGAGACTTCGCTTACTTCCAAGTGAGGAAGCTCAGTGGCATCTTTCTCAGAAACCTTGGGGGTTTCTGGAACCTTTTCTTCAGATACTGCTTGTTCAGCAGTTTTAGTTTCTCTTGGAGGAGATGAGATCACATTCTCTCCGTCCAAGTGTTCTTCTGATTGAGCCTGTAAGATAGAACAAACATATTGATTAAGTAGTGAATTTTACCAAAATTTTCTTAAGGAAAGTTTACTGATACTTACCTTCTCAACAGAAGACTCAGTAACTACTTCCTCAGAGTGCTTTTTAGCCTCTAGAAACTCTTGGTGTTGGGGTGTTGGTTCCACCTCCACTACTTTCTCAGTTGTAGCCTAAGAAGAGACATTAATAATATTAGTACATCAGAGCAATTTTAGTTAGTTATTCCTTGTTCAGAGATAACCTTTACTACCTGTGGAACAGGCTCTTCTTGATGTTCTGAGGTTGGAGGAACCTCTTCTTGATTCAAGGGAGTGAACAAGTTTTCTTCCCCCTGAAATTGTGTCTCCAAGTTGGCCTGTAACAAATGAAGCTTATGAGTAACAAGTTAACATTTTAATGTTGACAAGTTAGATACAAACTACTTTTGTTACCTGAATAGAGTCAGGCTGAGTTTGGGTCTCTTGGACTATTGGAGTTTCCACAGCCTCTCTTTGCTCATTGTTGGTCTCCTCTACAATATCTTTCTGAGTCTCCATCTCAGTTTGATCCCTTTCTGAGAGTTGAGCTCTCTCAGAAGGTTGAGGAACCTGTTCAAGAACAGGGTTTTCTTCAGCCACATTAAGTGCTGGCATTGTGAATGTGGAAGCAATGTCAACATCTTCCATCACTCTATCTTCCTCTTCCAGGCCTTCTTCTTCCTGCTGGACAGAGGGGCTCCTTTCTTTCTGAGGGGCTGAGCTTGATGCTCCTCCATGGGTCTCAATCCTGGACTTTTTGAATACTTGTGTAAGTACTACATCGTCATCAGAGTCACTGTCCATATTGGGAGCTGACCCATCTATGATATTTCTATCATCTTTGGAGATTTCGAGCAATTGCCCGCAATTCTTGGGGCTTCGGTGTTGCCTTTTCCGGCGAACAACATCTTCTCGAGATCTTGTCTCCGTAAGGTTGTGCTTTTGTACACTTTGGGACTTAGAGGCTTTCTTGCTTTGAGTCCTCTTTCTTGGCAACCGGAGGTTGAGCAGAGCTTGCTCAGAGACCTCTTCACCTTCTTTGGCGCCTTCAAGCTCTTCCGCCTCTTCCGAGCTTTCTCGTGCAATTCTCTCCTTTTCTTCAAAGGCATGTCCGAAAAGAGAGTTGGTGATCGATTTCTTGTCTCTTCTCGAGAGTTATTCCCATTGTTTGCGAATGTAGCAAATTCGAGACCAAAATGCATATCGCCTTTGTCTCAAAGAAGGCCATTGATGATTTTAGGCTCAAATTCCTCAATGTGCCTAAGAAATTTGTTGAAGGCGATTTCCCCAATTAAAGTGGGTTTCTACCCTTCATGCTTCTTATTCAAGATGCATCATCATCCATCTCTCCATGCTTATCCGGTCTACTCCACCTTTGTTGCCATCAAAGCACCACGTAATGAGAGCCAAAGTACTCCAGTGTTTCTGGAGATGACTGGTTCTGATGGCTTTCAGAACAAAGTTTGTTGGGCAACCCTTTGCGTTTTCAATCTGGATTGCCTCAAATAGCTCCTAACACTTTGAATCATGGAGGCATCCCTGATGTTGATGTCGTCGATTGTTCCTCAATTTTTCAATCGGAATAAGTTGCAGAAAGTCTTGCAGTCTAGGACAATTTCTTGTCCTTGAACTTCAGTCTGCATGTACTTCTCTTCTACATCATTCACAACTTTTGTGAAGATTTTGGAGTTGTTGTAGAACTCCAACACATCCAGTGTGGAAAGTCCACTGGGTGCAGCACATAGAAATTTGTAGATATGGGAACTTTTCAACATTCCCAATATCAGTTTTCGATCTGCTTTTGAAGAAATGATTGCAGAAATATATTTCTTCACAAGAAAAGCTCCCCAATTCATCTTATGACTTGGATTCCAGTCAGAAGGGGTAAACTCTCCTAGAAGGCGTTTATTCAACACCTTGAGTTCTTTTCCTCCTTGCTTTTCAGTAGGAGCAGATGATGCGGCCTTAGGGTTCTTGGTGGTCATCTTCTTTGGTGCCATCTCTTGTATAGAGTCTTTGAGTGAGTGTTTACAGATGAGTTTTGCAAGAATAATCGAGATTAGTCTATCTTTTCAGAAGACTAAGCACAAGAAGTTGAGTTGCGGAAGAAGTTTTGTAGAAATCTTGAGAGATTTTGCTATTTTGATGCAAGTATGAAATTTTGGATTTGGTAAAAGTGTTTGTCTTTTGCCCAATTCCTATATATATATAGCAGACAAAACGTACATAGATACATCATACATATAGCTGAATATGAATGCGTGTCTTTGTATCTGCATAAGCGTGGTACGACCTTTGTACTTCATTAAATGCTTAGTGGGCCATGTCTGCATTTCTCAACATACATTACTTGCTTTGTTTTAATCTCAGCCGTTGAGATCAAACGTTTATACATCAAGGGTTTATATTGAATATCTTGTAATGATATCAATCAACAAATGGTATTGTGCCGACTTGATGGATTTTTAATATGCTACATTCATTGTGTCACTTAGTAAAGAGTAGGAACACTTAATCGTTTGAGCTTATCATTCTGAGTGTCAAGTCCTTATCTTTATATTATTTATCATAAAAATGGCAAAAATACAAGACATTGGACATGTTTGACTCCCAGAACTTATACTTTTCCGGGCTTTATGTGTCTTTTCTCTTTATGACTAAATAGTTTCCTGAATTCAAGAATCAGGAACTTCAGTTGTTTGAATGTATTTGACCCACTCTTAGTAAGTAAGTTCTAGTCTTATTTACTCATTGAGTGTGTACCAACCTTTGCCTTTCTGGATACCCGTTCCAGAAATGTTTTGTCTTTCTGAGTGTTGCTACTCAGAAACCTTTGCATCACTTCTTAACAACTTGGCTTTCTGAGAGCATGTTCTCAAAGGCCTACTTCTTTTCTACCTTGCTTACACAGACTTTAGAGATTTAGGACATTTTTCAGTCCTTAGGCAACTCCATTAACCCAAGATTATGTCTTAAGGTCAAGAACCGGCTTTCCTGTAGGGGCTTGGTGAAGATATCTGCAAGTTGGTCTTCTGTGCCAATCTTGAGTATCTCTATATTGCCTTTTTCAACATGGTCTCTGATGAAGTGGTTTCTAACATCAATGTGCTTTGTTCTGGCATGGAACTTGGGGTTCTGTGTGATTGCAATAGCACTTGTGTTATCACAGAAAATGGGAGTTTTCTCTTCATTGAGTCCATAATCTCTGAGTTGTTGTTGAATCCACAGAATTTGTGTTGCACAACAACCAGCAGCAATATATTCAGCCTTTGTGGTAGAAGTTGCAATTGAGTTTTGTTTCTTGCTAAACCATGAGATAAGTCTAGCTCCCAGAAATTGACAAGTTCCTGAGGTACTCTTCCTATCAAGCATTGATCCAGCATAATCAGCATCTGAGTAACCAACCAAACTCAATCCACTTTCTTTAGGGTACCACAAACCTACATCTACTGTACCTTTCACATACCTTAATATTTTCATAGCAATGTTGTAGTGTGATTGCATCGGATTTGTTTGAAATCTAGCACACACACCAACTGCATATTGGATATCAGGTCTGCTTGCAGTAAGGTAAAGTAGTGAACCTATCAATTTCCTATACTTATGTTCATCAACACTTTTATCTGATTCAGTATAGGTCATCTTGGTTCCTATGCTCATAGGTATCTTAGCATTCTTTTCAGAAGGCTTAAGATTGAACTTTGTGAGCATGTCTTTTGCATACTTTGTCTGATTAATGAATATTCCATCATTGAGTTGCTTGACTTGCAATCCTAGGAAATAGTTCAATTCTCCCATCATGCTCATCTCGAACTTACTTTCATGAGATTTGCAAAGTCATCACAAAGTTGCTTGTCCTTAGATCCAAATATGATGTCATCAACATATACTTGAACTAAGAGCAGTTTTCCATCATGATTTAAGGTAAATAAAGTTTTATCAACTTCACCTTTCTTGAAACCACTTTCCAGAAGGTATTTGGCCAAAGTGTCATACCATGCTCTTGGAGCCTGTTTCAGTCCATATAGAGCTTTCTGTAGCTTATAGACCATTCTACTTTCTGAGGAAACTTCAAAGCCAGGTGGTTGTTCAACATAGACTTCCTAAGCAAGTTCACCATTCAAGAATGCACTCTTGACATCCATCTGATAAACTTTAAAGACTTTATGAGCTGCAAAGGCCAGAAAGAGTCTTATTGCATCCAATCTGGCAACTGGTGCATATGACTCATCAAAATCTAAGCCTTCAGTCTGGGTGAATCCCTTGGCAACCAACCTTGCTTTGTTTCTTGTTATTTCACCATATTCATTCATCTTGTTTCTGAAAACCCACTTGGTTCCAATCACAAATATTCCTTCTACAAATGGAACTAGTTTCCAGACTTTGTTTCTTTCAAACTGATCCAACTATTCTTGCATTGGAGAGATCCAGTCTTGGTCTCTTAATGCTTCTTCAATAGTTTTAGGTTCAATGTTTGAGATGAAACATCCAAAGAGAGAATTAGCATTTTCGGCTATTGCTCTCCTAGTCCTAACACCTTGATTGATTGGTCCAATCACATCATTTGCAGGATGATCCTTGATCCATCTCATCATGGGTTTGGGGCTAGTAGGGTCAACATCTATGTGATCTGAATGTGAATCACTATGATTATGACATGATACTTCTTCAGTATCTATGACATTCTGTACCACAGAAGGGCGTTGAATGTCTTACACTTGCTCAGTGTGAGGGCTTTCTGGGACATGCCTGTCAAAGAGGTCATTTCCAGAATTAGCTCTCTGATGAACATCTTCAGTTTCCATTTCTGGAAATCTCATAGGAAATTCTTCATCATGTCTGAGAATCATCTGGTTGTTACTAGGCATTTCATGATTTTCTTCGTCAGAGTCATCCTCTCTTTCCATAATGATGTTTTTCCTTTCTGAGGGTTCTTCTTCAGAATCCTTTAACATTAGTTCCTTGAACCTTTCTGAGAGTTCATCAGCAAGGGGTGATTTCTTGCTTTCTTCATAGAATACAACATGAACTGATTCTTCAATCTTCTTTGTTCTTTTGTTGTAAACTCTGTAAGCTCTGCTATTCATAGAATAACCAAGAAACACTCCTTCATCTGCCTTTGGTTGAAATGTTCTTAGATACTCTTTTCCATTGTTAAGAACAAAACATCTACAACCAAACACTTTCAGATGTTTAATACCAAGAGCTCATAAGGGGTCTTGTGATCATGGTGTTTGTTTATCAAACATCTGTTCTGAGTGTAGCATGCTGTGTTTACAGCTTCAACCCAATAAACTTCACTTATTTCAAAGGTCACCAAAGATTGTCCTTCTTTGCTTCTTTAAGGGTTCTATTTTTCCTTTCTGCAACACCATTTTGTTGTGGTGTTCTTACAGAGGAAAGTTGATGTTGTATACCTTTGCTGGTACAAAACTCCTTTATGTACTGGTTGACAAATTCAGTACCATGGTCTGTTCTGATTGCAGATACCTTGTCATTTTTCATGACTTCAAGCTTATTTAGCAAGTTTGGTATCTCCACCCTAGCATCAGGTTTGTGCTTCAGAAAGACAACCCAAGTGAATCTTGAGAAGTCATCTACAACAACCAGACCATACTTCTTTCCTGCATAACTAGTTACAGATGATTCAAAAAGATCCATGTGTAATAGTTGTAGTGGTCTAACACTAGAGTGTCTGATTTTGGACTTGAAGGAGATCTTAGATTGTTTCCCCATCTGACAGGCAGAACAGATACCATCCTTTCTGAAAGATGTTTTGGGAAGGCCAATCACTAACTTTTTCTTGGCAAGTTTGTTCAGAGTTTTGAAGTTCAAGTGACTCATTCTTTTGTGCCATAACTAGTGCTCTTATGTGTGACCAGATTGACTCACCATGAGACATTCTTCAGTTGTGGCAGATGCCCAATCGGCAACATAAAGACTACCTTTCCGCCGAGCAACCAAGACTGTCTGCTTTGACTCATTGTCAATAAGTTTGCAAAACTTTGCTTTGAATTTCACATGAATCCTTATGCAAACTGGCTCATGCTAAATAGATTGTATTTCAAACCCTTAACATGTAATACGTCAGTAATTGTTAAAGATCCCAATTTGACGTTGCCAAATCCCAGAGAGGGATTTAATTCTCCTCAAAAATCGATGTACATTCGGTGTTGCAAGCTTTGTAGTTGACCAGATTTGCTTTGTCTCCTGTCATGTGCTTTCCGCATCCACTATCAATAGCCATTGAGCCTTAGTCCAAGAGGCGTTCTGCACAAAACAGGAAACAGGAGTTAGGTACTTGCTTCAGAGATAGAACCATTTAGACTAAACATTCTTCCAGTAGGAATCCACATTTTAGTGAATTTCTTGCGAGTTTGTTTTTGTCTAACTTGAACAGAAGGAGATGCAATGAAATTAGTAATTTTGATCTCAATCTTCCTTCTTGAGGTGTTTCTAGGTGTTCTCTTTGGTGATTTCTGGATCCTGGGTTTATGGGGTTGCTTTTCAGCAAACTTAGCCTTTCTGGCCAGGTTCCTTCTAGCTTTGACATTCAGTTTTTCAGTGGTTTGAGATTTCTTCCACTTCTGTTTATTGCTACGTGCAATATCAGCCTTGCGCCATTGTTCTTGTCCTTCCTTATATTGTTGTAAAAGGACTTTTCCAATAGCACGATAGCCAATGCCATTTCGAACACCTTTGGCTTTCTGAATGCGGTCTTCAGAAGCCTCACTAGTTTCTGCACCATCTTTATTTTCATAAAATGGTATAGTTGAGAATTTGCCTATTCCAGCAATTCTTCCCTTCTTAGTAATATAGCACTGTGGATGGTTGCATGTCTGAGGGTTGTGTTTCTTTTCAGAAACCTTATCCACATATTTCTTGTGAACTTGTTGTTCTTTCAAATGCTGAGTTGCTACTCCTTTTCCTTTGTCAACTACCCTAGCTTTCTGACCAATGCTATAGGTGGTTGAAGAACCATTCTGTTGACTTTTTACAAAGGTCAACCTATCATCACCCTTCTTCAGAGGAGACGAATTACTTGATTGTTCATCAAGTCCAAGTCCACCTTTCTCAGAGGGATCTCTCAGATATGATTGAACCTCAGTGAGAGTGTCACTAGCCTTTGCATAAGATTGGAAGGATAGCTCTTTCTTTCGGAGTTCCTCATTCTCAGAAAGCAGCTTCATCATTTTCTTATTAAGTTCATCCAAGGCTAGTTTGTGAAAATTTTCATTTTTAGATATCTGACTTTTCAGAAGGGCTATTTCAGCGCTCTTGTTCTCAGATACCCTGGTTAGCTCAGAAACCTCTTTTTCAAGAGTTTCTTTGCTTTCCTCTAGAATTTTGATTTTGGGTTGTGCTTCCAGAAATTCTTTCTCATAACGATCCAATTCACTCCTGATTAACTCCAGATCCTCAATTCCATCATCACTCTCATAGTACAGAAATTGTGAAATGTTAGTTACCTCATCAGCCATAAGACACATTTCTATGTTGGAGATGTCTGGACCAAAGAATCTCGGAACTCCACATTTCATTCTTCTTAAGGCCGAAGTCGATTACGTTGTGGGTGATTCCACACAATTCTGGTGATGGTAGGTTTGAGTTATCTAAATCTCCATCTTCAGAATCTGTCTCAATATCTAGAGCATCAAGTTGAATTTGAATCTTCTTCCTTTCTTCAGTCAGTAAGGCCCTTTGATTTCTTTTGTAATTTCTTATGTCCTTCTTGTCACCTGTCTTGAGCTTGTTTAAAGCAGGGCAATCTCTCTTGAAGTGACCAGGTTTTTGACAATAGAAGCAGATATCATTTCCTATCTCTGCTGATTCAGTACTAACACCTTTCTGAATGGGGGTCTTCAGAGAGTTGTTTAGTTGAATGTTCTTGTACTGATGATAGTTTGGGCCAAGATGCTTTTTCAGCTTTTCTTTAGCTTTTCTTCTCTCATTCTCTTGACTCACAAATTTATTCATGTGTCTTACTGCAAGAGCATTTTCTTCGGATGCGTCTTTGGTATCTTTCTTTTCAGAATTACCTTGAGAGACTAGAGCAACACTTTGCAACTTCTCAGCTGTTTGTTCTCTCTGAGTTGTCTCATAATCTACAGTAGCAAGATGAGAGAAGAGCTCTACTGGAGTAATATTTGGCATTCCTTGGTTGAAATAAAAGAATTTAGTGTGCTCCCAGTTGTGATTGAGACTTCTGACAATAGTCTTAATCTTTTCTGACTAGGAGTATCTGTTGCTTTCACCAAGTGCAGCCATATCACTCATAAGAGTAGTAAACCTGAAATCAAGTTCTTCCAAAGTTTCAGTGGGACCTTGCTTGAAGTTTTGGAACTTCAATTTAAGAACTTCGAACTTGTTTTCTTTGGTTTTCTCAGTTCCGGCACAGATTTCTTCAATCAATTGCCAGGCAACTTTCGTCGTTTTAGCACCCGCTTTACCTTGTATGTGCTCAGTGTCGATCTGATGATTATATTACGAGCTTGACCATCCAATCTGTGTCTCTTGGCATCTTCAGATGTCCAGAGCTCTCTTGGCTTGTCTTCATACATAATGCTTCCACGAGCAACATTACCACTATCACTAGCAACCATGTCCTCGCTTCCATCTTCCGTGTCTGAGGCTTTTCTTCCATCAGAAACCTCAGTGCCTTGTTTGAGTTGTCTGATTTTGATAGGCCCTTCATTGATGACATAGATCATCTCATCACTAATGGCCTCCAGATGGAGCATCATGTTGTTCTTCCATTTCTCGTAGTTTTCTGGCTTTAGAACGGGTGCATCGCTCAGAGACATACCTACACACTTAACACACAAATTATATAGTCCTCAGAAAGGGACAAAGTTTCTTCACCTATCTGGGGATCTAGGTTCAGTGCAGAAGGATTGGGAACCTCCTGCTCTGATACCACTTGTTGGTCCAGATAACGGCAAAGTAAAAGACTAGAGGGGGGGGTGAATAGTCTTTTAAACTTTTGTTGATAAACACAGTTTCTCATAAACCCCCATACTTAAATTCAGAGCGCGGAAGACTTTAAGATAGGTAAGTGCGGAAATAATAAGTAAGTGTGTGTGCTTTGCTGAAAGATAAATACAGAAAGGTAAATAACACAGCAAGTATAGTGGCATCTGGAGGTGGCGTAATCCTCCAACTAATCCACTTCGGTCTTTCTGAGACCTAGAATTCACTAGAACAGATAATTGAGTTCACCTTACAAAAATCCTATTCTAAGATTCTTAAACAATTGGTTCCCAACCAAATGTTCCCCCTGAGTTATTCCCTCACTCCTGAGCTAAGTACTTCCTCTACTCGGATAACCTTGGAGTTATTCACGATTTCCCAAATCAAGTACTTCCTCTACTCACGCCTTGATGGTGTTGGTTATAAGGTTTGTCGAGAGGCTTCTCGTATAACTTTTCGATTATGTTTTCAGAGAGCTAATAGAACAAGACTACTTAATACACTTGTTCAAAGGTATGGCAATATGCTCTTCTTGAAGTAATTGATGTCCGTTCTGGAGAATGAGCTTCAGAAAGGTTATCTGACAGTTCAACTCTTTCACGAATAATAATCTCTTGTTAAGGTTCAGGACAACTTAGAACCACTAGTGATTCTTCAAGCAACAGAAAGCTTTCAGAAAGGGTAGTAGAGTGCTTGAGAGAATACTTTGCTAGATTGTAAGTTTGCAAGTTAGATCGTTCTTCGGTCGTATTTCTCAGCATCTAAGTGTGTGATATTTATAGATGAATTAGAGAGTCGTTGGGATGTTATCCGTTAGACACAATTCAAATTCAGTCTATACTTATCTTGAAATGATTACTCAGAAGTCCTTGTCTCATATCTCAGAGAGGACTGTGCTTTAGCGGCTTTTCTGCCGATGCAATTAATGCATATGTACTATTTCTTATCCTGTAGTCTTCAACGGATACATTAGCCTTTTTGATGGCTTGCATGCTCCATACTCATGATGTCATATGTTCCAGAATCATGTTTCAAAAGTAACTAAATGTACTTAAGAAAGGATTAAGGACATAGTCTTTCCGAGTGAGACTAAACCTTGGTGTCTTCATAAATCTTGTGCAATCTCCGGTCTTGTAATCTTCAGAAAAGCTCCATTGCTAGGATTGATCTTCATGGTCTTCTTAAAATAAAAATTACACTCAGAGACCTATAATCCTAATACAAGATTTACTAGACTAATTATACTCAGTGATTTCCTCTTTTACAATGTTCAAGTGAACCAAGAGTACTTAATCACCTTTCTAGCTAAGATAGGAACATGTGATGAATGATCAAAAAACTAACAGATATTCCTAACAGATTTGTACCCTCAGAGAGCTAGCAAGGCTTCGTCGTCCGTCTAAGCTTAAGAATTCAACTTTGTCAAGTAAGTACACCTCAACTCTTTCTGAGGTTCCTTGTTTTTACAGTATGCCTGCTGCATGCTTAGTATGTTTTTGCCTTAGTTGAGTATCCCTCTGTTGATTCCGTGATTGCAAATGTTTCTAATGGTAGAGTCCAGTAGTATGCTTAGTGGGGATACTCCCCCAATGTAGCCAAACTTGGTGATTCGTCTCGTGTGGTCCATATAGCCAAACTTGATAATGCATGCTTATTTGGTAGTGTGTTGGTGTCGATTGGCACGGTCTCTTGCAAGCTATTTTTGTTACCGTGCTGCATGGAACAAATGATGGTGCCATTGGCACGTCTCTGTGTGCTAGGGTTTAGTGCCCATAACATTATGAGACTAATTTACATAGAAAGTCTGATAGGGTAGAATCTTCTCGGACCTTTTGACATAATAAGATATATAAATGAACTCTTGTACAATCACAATCGTCGTTTCTGATCCGTTTCCTTCTGCCCTAGGATGTCCGGGAGCGATAGTCAAAACGTTCACGAGGCTCAAGGTTACCATGACAGAGCAAATTTGGAGACCGAGTCCGCGGAGTTAACCACATCCGTAGGAGACTATCTGGTCGTGGATCTCGTGACTTCCAGGGATTCCGACGCTGGACAGAGTGTCCGTGATACATCAGAACCTCAGCCGGACAGATCAGTGGGCCAGGGAGATGTTGTCAGGACGAGGTCGGTAGTCCAATCTCGGACCATAGGTGGTGTTGTGGAGTACGTGGATCCGAATGAGCCTCAAACTGAACGGGAAGACGACAGTGGTCGGGAGGCAGATGATGTTGAAATGTTCGAGGCCGGGGAAGAGGACCGTGTGGTGGCAGAAACAGGTCCGTCCAACCCTAGCACATCTGGGAGACCTGAAGGTGGTGAAGAGGAGGAGGAAGATGGTGAAGAAGAAGAGGATGAGGATGAGGATGAGGAGGAAGGAGAGGAAGGCTCTCCAGTCGCTCGCCCGCGGAGACGCACTGGTCGTCGGATTGTGTTACATCCTGCAGCGTTCGCTCAATCCAATCTTCCGTTAGTAGAGGGTCGTGGTGCAAAGGCCGCGAGAATCAAATTCCCTCGTCCTGCGTCCGCCGTTGTGATAGCAGATGAATTTGGAGAGTTAAATGCAGACGGCTTCTCCCCACTTGTCCGTCGAAGGTTAGGGCTGAGGACATTCCCGAGTGGAGGCGGAAGTGGGAGATCCCTGAGTCTGTTGAAATCATGGTCCCCGATCCCGGGCATGCATTCTATAATCCGCCTGCCGGGTACATGTGCGTGCATGAAGTGGCCTTCGCTTGTGGATGGAAGGTCCCCATTGCAACGGAACTGAAGCACCTTCTGAACCACATCGGGATTGGTCCGAGTCAGGTTATCCCAAAGTCCTTGGGTAACCTTATTTGTTTCGTGATTTTTTGTAAGAAGAAAGGGCAGCCAGTAAATTTTGAAAATTTTAGGCAGCTCTTTCACGTTTCTTTCAGTCCGGGGAATCCCCTTTTCTATACTTTTGTAAATAGAAAACCTTACAACTTCATTTCGGACTCCATTTCATCTTTGGGGTCGAAGTGGTGGGACAAGTACATTTTTGTGCGGATGGCCCTGAAACCTAGGATGTCCGAGAGGCAGCGAGAGCAATGGGGGCTGCCAACAAAGTTCCTAAGGGAGAGCATCCCGGACTGGCGCCCCCTTCCGAAGAACGTGGCTCCGTGGGTGGCGGAGATCCATAAGAAGAATGACCCACCTACGTACCCGTTCCATGGATCGATCGTCATTGCCTTACTTCTTGGTGGCGACCCCGTGGAAGTTGGAGGAAAAACGGACTTCAGTAAGGATTTTTAACTTAGGATTCATGCTCTTCTGTCTTTAGAGTGCTCTGTCTTGATTATGCATTTCCGCAATTCTGGTAATTCTTCCTTTATATGTTCGTATCTGATGCTTTTATTTTATTGCGCAGCTCACTGGTTTGATTACATCATGTCAACGCTCCGTGAGAAGAAGAGATTGTAGAGGGAACAACAAGCCCTGGAAGTCGCCGCTGGTCAGAGGACCAAGATCATCAACACGTCCGCGGGTCTCCCTATGGCGGACCCGAAAAATGCGGCAGTATTCGCTGCAGAGGAGCAAAGGCGGAACAAGGCCGGAGAAGATCCGCAGGCCTTGGTGGTGCCTGACAAGGGCAAAGCCCCTGCTACTCGCAGCACCACTGCCTCCAAGCCCCCAGCTTCCGCTGCCTCCGCGCCCAAGCGGGAGGTGTTGATGCGGGACGCCATAACCTTGGGGCGAAAGAGGGGAGCAACCTCGGAGGCTTCCCTTGCAGCCAAGAGGCAGCAACTGACTGCTGTCCTGCCTACCGACCAAGCTGCTCTCGATAAGGAGTATGAGCGGGCCCGCAGACTGCCTGAGGTTGAGCGGGTTGGTGGGCTCGATGAATTATACCAGCGGGTAAGTAACTTTACCATGATTTTCTTGCCAAGTTCTTGGTATAATAAAAACACAACTTATATCCCTGCGGACTTCTTGCAGCTCGGATGTTTTGTCCGGGCCATGCAGTGGAAGGCTAGTGAGCAGGCTACTATTAAGCAGGATCTGCACAAGGCCATAGCCACTTCCGCAAATGAGGCGGAGAAGGTGAAGCGGTTGGAAATGCAGCTAAAAGAAAAAGAAGTCATGTTCCACAAACTGAAGACAAGCTGGGAAGATATCAAGTCGGGCTTTGACTAGCAGGAGAATTTTGTCAATAGGTCGATGAAGGCCTTCCTGGACTCAAAGGATATCTTGCTCGGGGGCCTCCAATATGCCCGCCTTGAGGCTGGTCGTGACTTTATGAACTCGGATTCCTTCAAGTTTTTCATGGCGGACAAGTCCGATGCCTCTCGCCTAGATGGGTTTTCATCCGCTATCGGCCAACTGCAGTCCAAGGGACTACTTCCGCAGAGCTTTGACTAGAAGGCGGAAGGGTTGATCCCTTCTGCGGATGCTAATGGCGTGGAGGTGCCGCGTCCGAGTTTGCGTAGCTAGTCACTGAGGAGGGTGAGATCGAGATCACAAACGGCGGACCCTTTCTCCCGAGGTGTGTCCCGGACGCCCTCCGAAAGGTATGCTTTGTACCTTTTGAGAACTACCGGGCTTTCCTGAAGGACTGGTACTACATGCCTTCTCGGGTCGTTGGTCTCGATGCGAATTTCAACTTGTTCGAGGCCGCTGAATCCCTTGCCGCGCGAGTCGTCGCCAACATGCCTTCCGTCAATCCACCTCAAACCAATGAAGCGAATCCGAGCCAAGCTGGCCCCCAGTGAGAAGTCCGGGGTATGCCCCGTGAAAATTCTGTACTTGTTGAATTTGTCTGTTGAATTTGTTCTCTTTTGATGGCGCGGAATGTCGCCATGTATAATGATTTTATTCCTTCTCAGTGGTACTAATTATCCGTGAAGCTATGCTTCCCATACTTTTGAATCATTACTTGCTCTCTTCTTTGCTTCCTTCTTATTCGTTGTTCATAAAATACACATCTTTTAAGAACACGGATCGCTGTTGATGGCGTCTGATGTAGAAATCAAACCATCATCTTTCCGATCCTCGGACCGTTCGTTCTTTGGGATGCGTAATTCTTCTAGAAGGAGGAAGTTGAAATAGTGAAATAGTCATTATTACTGCGTCTTTTCATCTTCCTAGCCGTCGGATGATTGACAAGTGGTGTGATCGTAAAGATCCATCGCTACTATATATAAATAAGACTATGGTAACTGCTCCTTTCTTACTGTTGTACTTTTCACCAATCTCTCCTTGTTTACTACACTCAATTTTCAAAAGAGGCAGATTTCTCCAGGATATCGGAATCTGATGGGGAAGAATATCATCATTGGGTAAACTGTGCTTGCGGGAACATGCATCCGCCGATTTACCCGGGTAAAGGGACCACGGATGACCCAATCGTTCTTGATTTTGAAGGCGATCCCCCTCTTTGTCCGGGGATAGCCAGGAGGTTAGCTGAGGAAGAAAGGGAGCGGACGCTGAAGATGATCCGTAGGAGGATCCGGATGCAGCAGCAAGCTCGTCAGGCTCAAAGCGGTGGCTCAGAGTCCCAAGGCTCAACTTCCGGAATCCGTTGAAGGGACAAGGCAGGGTATGCCCCATAGAAGTATGTATGGTCCTCGGACCTTGACAGATTGTACCTTCCGTGTGTATATGCTCGGATAATTTTTTTTTATAAAATTCGGACTACTTTCATCAGATGAAATCGCCACCTTTTTCTTATTCATACTTCATCGGATTATATTGACGCACATATCCTTGTAAGATGACCAACAAATACAAACTCGGACGTGGTTGATGGGCTTGTTTAGGTTTGATTGGATAAGTTCCTCTGGCCCAACACTGTTCAACCCAAATGAACAGTTTAAGCCCATTGTCGACGTCGAAATTCTGACGTGTCGGACGCCTATTGGTTCGTTACTTCTATAAATACTTCGGATCCCTCTTTGCCTTGGTCGTGCAAATCCAACTCCAATTTCCATATTTACTCAATAGCTTGGGCCCCGCAGTACCCGCAAGAAGATGATTTCTTGAATAGTTTCCCCCTCGAGACTCCCGTCCACTCTCAAATCGGAGTTCATCTTGAGTTTGAGAGTGGCGTGGGTCTGGAGGGGAAGATTTGCTTAAGATCAGTCATCAGAAAACATAGATCCCGGTACACGTACAGACCTGTAGGTTAGCAAACGGACTATATAGATCCGAGTTTTTATGTCGGACACGATAGATGTGTTCGTGCAATTTGCTTATGAGCATGAGATTCCCAGTGTTAATCACTTACTCACAATTTTGATGTTTCCAGGTACATTGTGCGCGGGATCCATAGAGAATGTTGTAGAATTCTGACTAATTAAAACATCTTGTGTTGTGCAGGAATATCAGATCTACGGTTTTCCCAGAAGTAGTGAGTAGGTGCAGAAGTGTCCTGTCGGAGGAATCTACTTTATTGGTGGACTGCGATTGCCCAGATGTCTCCTTTTCAGTTTATGCAATGTAGCTGTAGATCTAGGTAGAGATCCGAAGTGGTGGATTACAAAGACATTGCCATATGTACTTGCTTTCACATATGAATAAAATCGATCACTTACTTGTTGTTGTTTTGAACACTAAACTTTCAAATCGAAAGATAGAAGTTGTATTGATTTGTCGGAAATTCAATTACAACTTGTGGGCTCCATGGCCAATGAAAAAAGGACTAATCAAAAACAGAACTGACGGAGTTCCGCATAATAGATAGTTGGAATCTAAAATAACCAAACGACCTGGCGGAGATTCGCGTAACCATCCCTATGCGTAAAACTTTTGAAGGTTTCTAGCATTCCATGTACGCTTGAGTGGGTGTCCACGCTCGTCTTCCAATTCGTAACTCCCATTCACTCTTGCTCCGACAATCTTGTAAGGTCCTTCCCATTTAGGCTTGAGTTTTCCAACATTGCTCAAAATGTCAGCCCGGCGAAGCACCAGGTCCCCGACCTGCAAGTTCTTTGCTCAAACATTCCTGTTGTAGGCTCGGGCAGCAGTTGCTTGATATCTATGGATATTAGCCAGTGCTTCAGTTCTTTTCTGTTCAAACATGTCTAGATCGAATATCCGAGCTTCACGATTGGTGCAATCTTCGAACTCTTGGACCCTCATAGTCTCGACAACAATTTATGCTGGTATAACTGCTTCCGAGCCATATACCAAGGCGAATGGAGTCTCTTTGGTCGCGGTCCGTGCAGTGGTGCGATGAGCCCATAGTACGCCATCTAGGTCGTCCGCCCAGCTTTCTTGGGAAGTTCTCAACCACTTTTCCAGGATCTTGACTATTGTCTTGTTTGTGGACTCGGCTTGTCCATTAGCTTGCGAATATCCAACAGATGTGAAACGTTGTTCAATCTTGAAGGACGCCAGCCATTCCTTGAGCCTATTGCCTGAAAATTGAGCACCATTATCCGAGACAAGAACTCTGGGTAGGCCAAAACGGCAAATGATGTTTTTCCAGATGAAGGTCCGCACTCGAATTTCTGTAATGGTTGCCACAGCTTCTGCTTCTACCCATTTGGTGAAGTATTCCACGGCCATGATTAGGAATTTCTTCTGTTGAGTGCCCCTCGGGAACGGTCTAACAATATCGATGCCCCATTGATCAAACGGACATGCTATGATTGACGGAATCATAGGATGTGTCGGACGATGTGGAATGTTCGCATAATATTGACAATCAGGGCATCTCCGAGCGTGGTCGGCGGAATCTTTATCAATGCTAGGCCAATAATAGCCTTGTCGTATGATTTTCTGGGCAAGAGTTCTTCCCCCGGAATGACTCCCACAACTTCCGTTGTGTATCTCTTCCAGCACAGTCTTTGCTTCTTGCGGGCTCAGACACCTCAAGTGAGTCCCGGCAAAATATCTCTTGTACAATCTTCTCCCAGTATAAAGTATATGTTTGCTCGGCACTGCACGCTCCTTGAATCCTTCGGATCAGCTGGTAGGGATCCGTCCTTGAGATAATTAAAGATGTCAATCATCTAGTTTCTTCCTGTGTCAGTTATCATGACAGCCGAATTGAGACTCATGACGGATGAGTCAGTAATAGTGAGTAGGATTACTCTCCTCATGTCCAGAGCCTCTGTTGCGGATGCGTATTTTGCCAGAACGTCCGCTCTTCCATTCCAGGCTCTGTCAAACTTTTCTAGGGTAAAGTCCTCAAAATGGCTAGCTTCCTGCTTGAGTAGTTCAAGATAGTTGATCATCGAAGGACCTTTTGTAGCAAAAGTTCCTGAAAATTGAGCTTCAACTAGCTGGAGTCCGTGTAAGCTTTGAGCTTCCGGACTTGCAGGGATTTGGCTAGACGTAGCCCGACTAACAATGCTTCATACTCAGCCTCATTATTGGTAACTTTGAATTCCAGGGATATCGCATAGTCGAGTTCCGCGCCATCAGGGCTCTTAAGAAAGATTCCAATCCCTCCCACTCTTCCAGTGGAGGGACCATCCACTTCTAATGTCCAGACATCAGAAGGATGTTTTTCGGTTTGGAGATCTTCTGTAAGCTCCTGAGGTTCCAACCTTTGTTCCTCTTTTTCTTTGATTTCCGGTCCGGAGTTGTTAGTACCAGATCCGCTTGCGATATCGTCAAGGAGGAACATCTGGTTGACCCGATTTTCCTCATATGATGCAGGCAGGGACTGATTGATGAATTGAGCATCCTCGAGGTTTGCTGGGTTGAACTTCGGCGGAAATGGCTTCCGGATAATCTGCTTGATGACTAGGCATTCAAATGCCTGTTTGTCAGGGACTTTCTCTAAATCCGTTTCAGGATATTCCGCTAAGAAATCGGCGAGGACTTGAGACTTCTTGGCTAACGGAGCCTGATAGAAAATGTCGTATTCACTCAGCTCGATCGCCCACTCAGAGAGTCGTCCAGATTGATCGGGCTTCCCCAGGACCTGTTTCAAAGGTTCCGTAGTTAGTACCACTATTTTGTGAGATTTGAAGTATGGCTTTAACCGCCTTGCGGTGTAAACCAAAGCATATGCAAACTTCTCAATCTTCACATATCTTGTCTCCGCCCCAGCAAGGGCTTTACTAAGATAGTAGATTGGCAAGTGATCATTAGATTGAATCCGTACTAATACGGAACTCATTGCCTCTTCCGTGATTGCTAGGTAGAGGTAGAGTGGTTCTCCTTCGACAGGTTTGGAGAGCAGTGGAGGGGAATGGAGGTACTTTTTCAGTTTCTCGAAAACCTCAGAACATTCCGCGGTCCACTCAAAGCTCTCTCCTTTCCGGAGGATTTTGAAGAACGGAAGATTCTTCTCCGCAAATCGTGAAATAAAACGACTTAAGGACATGAGACGTCCTATGAGTTGTTGTACCTCATTGAGGTTCTTCGGATGCAGAAGATCTAGGATTGCCTTGATTTTCTCGGGGTTTGCGCTTATCCCCCTCTCTGTGACCATGTATCCGAGGAACTTTCCTCCTTTCACTCCGAACGTGCACTTTTCTGGATTCAGTTTCATTCCGTACTTCCTAAGGATAGCGAAGCACTTGTTCAAATGATGCGCATGTTGCTCTTCAGTTTTGCTCTTCACGAGCATGTCATCCACGTACACTTCCATGGTTTTCCCAATTTCTTCCTTGAACATCTGGTTCACCAGACGTTGGTAAGTGGCTCCCGCATTTTTCAATCCGAAGGGCATCACCTTGAAGTAGTATACCCCCCCAGCAGCGAAGAAGGTTGTTTTCTTGATGTCCTCCTTGGCCATCCGGATTTGGTAAAAACCTTGGTATGCGTCCATAAAACTCAGTAACGCACATCCGGACGTGGAGTCAACCAACTGATCTATTCGTGGTAAAGGGTACGGGTCCTTTGGGCAGAACTTGTTCAACCTAGTGAAGTCATTGCACATCCGCCATTTTCCTGGTGATTTTTCTACCAGAACCACGTTGCAAACCCAATTAGAGTAACGGACTTCTTCGATATGCCCTGCTTTCAGGAGTCGCTCAACTTCAACGGATATGATGGCATCCTTAACCGCACCAAAATCTTTCCTCTTTTGTCGGATGTACTTAATTGAGGGATCCATGTTCAGACGGTGAACAGTAATCCTCGGATCTATTCCCTTCAGGTCATCGGTGCTCCAGGCAAATACATCACTGTTGTCTCGGAGACAAGCAATGAGCTTCATTTCCACCTCTGCGTTCATCTCTGTTCCGATTCTTGTCTTCTTGTCCGGGCTTCCAACAACAATCTCAATTTCCTTGAGAGTTTCATGAGGCTCGATTCGCACAGTTCTAGGAAACTTCTCCTTCTGGCTCCCTACTCCAATCATGGATTCTCCTTTTGGCCGGAAGAACAATCAAGGTCGAGGTCAAAGTGATTTGTCAAGACGGGCGGACGCTCTTCTTGTGGACATAATGTAACATTCCCAAGCCTCACGGACGTTTCCCACCTCTTCTCCAACTCCGAAGGGAGTTGGAAACTTCATTCTGCTATGGAGAGTGGAGGAAATAGCCCGGAATTGATTGAGTCCCGGACGCCCAAAGATGGCATTGTAGTCGAAAGTCCGGTCCACCACTACAAATCGGACCAACTGTGTCACTCTTGCCGGGAAAGTCCTGAGTGAGACGTGCAACATAACACTTCCTAGGGGTCGAACAGTTCCCCCTCCAAACCCTAGTATGGAGGTGTGGACTCTCTCATATCGGATTCTCCCCAGCTCCATCTGGTCTAGTGTTCTTTTAGAAATGATATTCGAGGAACTCCCTGTACTCCACCAAAATTTTGTTCACTCGATAAGTCGCGATGGTTAACGAAACCACCAGCGGAACATCTGGATTGTCAATGTCCTCGCCTCCTGCCGTAGGAGGAGGAATCTCGCTATCATTGAAGGATATAGCGTTTGTACCCTGAATCGCTGGAGCAACGTACGCTCTATCGTTGCTCCGAAGATTTTGAGCAGTCCGCTCTCTCGCGTTCCTACTATCACCTCCAGATGGTCCGCCTGCGATGGTGTTGATCACTCCGCTGTACGGAGGGTTCTCCATATCAATGTCATCGCTATATCTGTACGGATGTCCATTCGTGCGAGGCGGATAGTTAGCCAGCGGAGGTGGCAAAGATAGCGGACGGGGTGGTGGTTCTGTAGCATTATCCTCCCTCCTTCGCTCCGTTCTATCGTACCTGGAGGGTTCATCCGCATAGATGTGCTCCTTTAGCTTGCCCTCTCTCACCAGGTGTTCAACCTCTATTTTCAATTGGATACAGTCATCAGTCTCGTGACCACGACACTTGTGGAACTTGTAGTACCCCTTTGCATTCTTATTCTTCCGGTTGTTGTGAGAGGGCTTTGGCCATTGGACATCCAGCTTCTTCTCGATGATAGTCGCCAAGATGTCGGATCTTGGTCTATTGAGACGGGTATAATCCGCGTATCTCCTCGGAGGACTCCTTTCTCTGTGGAAGCCTTTATCTCTGTGATCCTTCTTTGGGTCAAACTTCCCCTGGCGTTGCTCTTGTTTCATCGGCTCCTTTCCTTTCTTGGAACCAGCTCTTACTGGAACATTCTTTCGGTACTCCTCTCCGTACATCACTTCTTAACATATGTCATCTAAATGCTTTTCACTCCTCACTTCCTGACTAGAGAGTTTTCTGCGGAGCTCTGAGTTGAAAGTATTAGCATACAGGTGACGGACCCGTTCCTTAATATTGCGTGGCTCAACTCAAAGAACTTCCGCATGAAAGCGATCTAGGAAGGTCCTTAGATCCTCTTGCTCCCGCTGTATAACTTCTGCCAGGTGCTCTACGGTACGCTTTCTCCTTTTTGATTTTCCAAATCGTGCCAAGAACTTGGAAGAAAGGTCTGTATATGACCTTATCGACTTGTTCGGCAAAGCGGTGTACCAATCCATAGCCGTTCCGAAGAGAGTGGATGAGAACGTAAGAGCTTTCGTATTGTCGCTCATTCCTTTGGAATCCATCTTGCTGTTGTACCTTGTTAGGTGACCAACGGGACAATTATCCCCATAGTAGTATTTCAAGCTCGGAATTACCTGATCCGAGTTTCTGTTTCTTTCCTTCTCTCTCATGATGTCATCGCACAAGGGATTTGGTGCACTAGTAGTTATCTGCTCGTGGTCTTTTACCAGGCATCCGAGATTCAGAATCTGGGCCTCCATAGCCTTCTGCTGAGCGTAGATCTCGTCAGCAGTCATGATCTCTCCTGTCCTCGGATGAACAGCTACATCCGCGGGGAGTTCATATATCCGGACCACTGGAACAGTTTCTGCTACTTGATCTCTGTCTCTCGGAGGTGCTTGTCGTGGAACTCCTGGATGCCTATTATCCCCTTCTTGATACTCTCTCCTTCCGTTTGGGCTTCCTTCACCCCGAGCTTGAGAGGCAGATGCCCGCCGGTCTAGAAGGTTTCGCAAATCCTCTTGAGGTGGTTGATTCCCTAACCTCTGTTGGATCGGACGTTGCCTGTTTCTCGATAATGCAGGCTCTGCTTGAGCAGGAGTAGCCACTGGCGGAGTGGCTTGCTGAGGATGGGCATTGTTAGATCCTAGGCATCCTTGGATGATCGTGAGCAATCTATCAAACTGGGTCTCACTTAGTCCGAGGTCACCAGTGCGGACAATGCGACCATCGGGCATAGTGAACTGTTGACCTGTAATGGGGCCTTGAGCTTCTGCCGGAGAAGCTCGTGCGACCCCTTCTCTATGTTCCATAGGCACAACATTCTCAAGAACGCTTTGGACTCCCCTATGCGGAGCGTCTCTTCCTTTATCTGAGGATGGGCTGGCTGTGCGCCCCTCGCTCGGATATCTCCTTCCAGCGTTCCCTCCAGCCACAGTGGCTCTTCGTCCACGGGTGGGCGGACGTCCCCGTGGGCGTGGTGGTGGTGTTCCTACGCCTGCAGCACTAGTCCGTGTTGTCCGTCTTGTTCTTGCCATCAGCTTAACTCAAACACGAAAACTTTTTGTAAAGATTCCCACAGACGGCGCCAAAATGTTGAGGGGTAAAACCTCGAACACTAACTAAACTATTACAAGTAACCTAATCTAGAATCCGCCTCCTACTTGAAGTCCGAATCAAGACTGGTCCGAGCTAGAGTACCTGAAAGGACTAAGTGGGGGGGTTAGAATGGGTTACCCGGATTGCATATGTCAATCCGGTAAGAGACTTTACTCAAGCGAGAGTTGTAAGCTCTCAATGCAATAGTTATGAGGAAGGTTATGAAATCAAGAGTGTTTTATGACTTAGGGATTCACACTTTGATATTGCTTATCCCTTGGGAATTGTCACTTTTTTCTTAAGGTCTTGGACCTTGTGCTATACTTATAGTTATCATATCTTATGAGATTGCTCACAAGATGATGCCAAGTGTATGCTTCAGATTTGGACACCAATGCTACCTTTGGCCCATGGCCCATTAGTGGATAGTAATCCCATACTAATTAATGGGCCTGGGAGGGTAGTTTGGACCTTTCCCTCTGAGATTACTGTTCCGCATGTTGGTCCGTGTAAGTTCCTCGGACAGATCTGTATGCTTGGTTGATCTGGCCTTAGGCAACTCAAGGTGTCCGGACCTAGAGTTCCACGGAAGTATCTCACTGGTTCTGTTATATACGTTTGGTCTTACTGCGATGGTGGCGTCCGAGATTCTCTCGTCCGGTCCATTTAGCATCTTAGGATGACAGTTTGTGGTACTTGGAAGGACCATGTGACCTTTTGTCAGGTTCGGAAGTCATCCATCTAGCTTGGTCGGACCTAGCTGAAATGGCGTGCTGACTTGTAGATACTAGTTGACCTGAGATGGTTTCCTTTATGTCGGACCATTCGAATGTTGGACTAGCAATGAAAAGGCTATCTCAGCCTTGATGCGCTTTAGGACACGCTCTATGGCGCCCTTAACGGATTGGACACATGTCCGTATCAACATATGTCCGCCTAGTTTCGAAGTATTTTAGTAGAAGATAGTTGGTAACTATGAAGAGAACAGATGTGTTGTGGAGCGTGTCCGAATTGTTAAAAAATATTAATTTGGTTCATAAATATTTAATTAACTATTATTGAGAACAATTTTATGTGGTAGAATAATTAAGTTAATTCAGACGTGGACTTATTCATTGTTCTACTTTAGAAATTAAATTAACAAAAATGGATTGAAGAAACTTTAAATAAATTAAATTGAACTTAATTAATTGATAAAAAAAAAACAAACTGGAATGAAAAGCTAATGTAAATTGTAAAATATGCCAAAAAGTAAAACATGCGTATACAGAGGATCGAACTTATGACACATAGGTAATTAAGTAAAAGTGCTACCAACTGGGCTAATGGCCCTACAATAGATTTAATCATCATAGAAACGAATTGTAAGATGTTTGTTATTGTAAATTGCGTATTGATCCCCGGTGTCACCCTAATTCCCAAATGACAGTCCTTTGAGTTTCCAAAAACCTCAATTCAGTCCCGGTAACTCAAATAATGTTTTCCAAAAATGATTTACTGTTCCTAAATCAAATATAGGGTTCTAAACTTTCGTTCTTAGTTGTAAAGGTCGAATCTCAGTTTATAAATCAGATCATGAATTATCGCTTCAAACAAACCCATTTGCAATTGAACGGTGCACATTCTCCTTTCGACTGCTTAAACACCTCTGTCATATGTCGAAATCAATCTTAACTGATTGGGCATGAGAAGAGCTTCGTGAAGCTCTATGTTGGGCATGAGAAGAGTTTCGTGAAGCTCTACATCGTCCGCCATTAATGGCCGCCTAAGCTTTGGGATTTTCTTAATGAGCATGTAACTCCACATCTGGATAATACAGAGACGATTTGAGAGGTCATGACGATCGGAGTGATAAGATTCCGGCAAGTCGTGGAGGCGGTGGTTGAGGGAAGATGCGATTGAACAGACAACCCGTTTGATACTTTTATTTGATTTAAAACTACTATTTGTAGAGTATTTAATTGAATTTTTAATTTTCTAAAAACTTTTGAATTTTTAATGAAAATACCGTACTAAAACATAGCAGGTTACAACAATGGAGAGCAACGCCACATGTCAAGTGTCGACACCCCGACTGATGATAGTCAAGGCGACACATTGACTGACGATAGAAAACCTGTTGTTACTTCACATAGTAGTTAGTAAGTTTCTTCTTCAACAATCATCGTAATCATCCGTTTTTCTTCTCAGAGAAAGAAAGTGAAAAGATAGTGAAAAGGGATGTTGTTAAGAGAGTCTGGAGTAAAATTTATGTGATTGTAAATCGTCAAGTTCTTGGTTTCATAGCTTGTAATTGTTGGTTGATTTGGAGTAATAAAATCGTTGGTTCTCCCGTGGATGTAGATTGAATTTGTTCAATTTGTGTTGTGTTTGATCTTTCTGCGTGTTTTAGTCGCCATTGTTGCTTGAAGAATTAGGGTGAATAGAATCGAAGTTCTTAACAAAAATAACGGTCGAGATCGAATCTGGTAGTCGGAAAGTGGAAGAATTAGTTAGGCATATGTCTAACCAGGGCGCCAATCTAAATAATCTGGTTTACTTATAATACAAGGAGTTCTAAGTAGTTTCATTATATAAGAAGGTTAACTAAATTAGTTCTTCGCACAAGGATTACTAATTAGTTTCCTTCAGGAGATGTAGTTCCCTAGAGCTTGGGAACCAAAAAGAGTTAATTTGGGAACACGTAAAATCGCGCGAAACAGACCAAGAATCAATCCAGAAACGCGATCAGGCCCGCAAGATCACGTATAACACGTGGAGAAAGAGCATGGCATCCACACGCGCAAATATAGAGGGTGGCGCGTGGGTTTCACACGCCAAAAGGTAAAAACACGCAACAACAGGCCGTCAGCACATGAGGGTGCGTCCCTGGCCCGATCCCAATCGGTGCATGGTCGATCTCGTTGGATTCTTGAGATGATTTCCCAAGTGATAGGGTTGGTGCCCGGCTGGTATGGTGTCCTAGAGAGCGGCAAAAGACATCCAGCAGTGAAAGAACAGCTTCTAAAAGAAGAAGACGGAGCTATTATTGAACATGAGGTGTTCAATAGCCATGAGATGATATCATGAGGCACATAGACACGCTGGAGGATGGTTTGTGTAACGCCCCGAAAATTTACTTTAACTTTTAAAAAGACAAGGGCGTTAAACCTGAAGACAAGAGGTCTAGGAAATACGTTTTAAAATTGAGGTTCAATCAACCAAAATAGGACAATATGTGCATAGAATAGTTTTTTTGCCAAAAACCATGTCATGTGAATAAAATTTGACACAAACTAACCCCATGGAGTGTTTTCACAAAAAACCGTTTACAAACCCTTTGGGTTTTCTAAAAAACTAAATAATAGGAAGACAATCTAAAAGCTTTGAGAAGCTGAAATTTGAACAGTTGACTTGCGAAAACACTATTTTTACAAGCAGCGGATAAAAGTTACAAAACAAATCCCATTTATAACCCACTTTCACTCAAGTTGCTGAACGTCTACCCGACTCGGTCCTCCACTAGACTCCGAAATCTACAAGAATGTAACAAATCAAGTGTGAGATAAAACTCAGTGAGGTTCTATGCTAAGTGAACAATGAATTATATAATAACGAAGTATGACTTTCAAAATCAAACGAATCATAATATAAGAATAATCGAAGAAAAATATATAACGAAGCGAATAAATTATCGTTGGTGCAGTCAACCTTATAACCCCAATCCAAGCCCTTATCACTCCAGACAGGGTGCTACAACTGCCAAACGAAGACGAAGACGAAGACCCTGCCATGGTACAGGGGTGAAACACTACTACTCCCAAAGACCTCGGCGACTTCTGCCTCGCGTCTAGGGATAGTAAGCAGAGGTACTTCATGAACAACTCGACAGACACAACTGCCCAAGTATACCCACTCAGAAACCCCCACCACAATTGCGCACATATCGGTCGAAGCGAATCAAACGAAGATCATCATGAATCATATACATATATATCTTTTTAGAGCGGAAGCATGAGAAAAAGATTTGATGCAGTTTTCAGAACTTTGATTTCATGAGTTTCACAATGTTTGAGATGCAATACTATATATATATAATATTAAATTAGCTTCTTGTAGTTTCGCAAATATACATATACTTTTTTGGTAGAACACTCACCTTAGATGACCTCGTAAACTAAGCAATCCGCAAAACCTGATAAAAGGGTAACACTACTTAACATTTATGCAAAAATAACTTAACGATACCCTTTAACCCCCACAAACGAGCATAAACGATCAGAATCAACTAGGCATATAATTACATAACAAATTAGCAATTTTTATCAATGACAATTATATAAGCTTACGGTGTCACGCAAAACAGCAATAGCATAAAGTACAAACTAAAGCATAAAAACTTCTCTTTAACAAAACTAACAATTCTAAACCACACAGTAGCATCATGTCAGCATGGACAACAAAGTAGCACAGGTACCAAATTCAACTAATCAACACATGTATGCTATAATACTAGATAACAAGGTCACAATCCTCGGACACCAAACACACATATAAATATACTAATCGCAGCTAAAGTCTAATGAGACCATCTAGAAATAAATAATTAGAACAAGAGGACTACATCAAACTAGCAGGGAAACAAATCAAGTACAAGACATGTAATATTAGTATATTATTGGTCATCAAAACAAATAAGTGAAAGATCATAATGATTTCCAACATCAACTCCTCAAATTACGATCTAAACACCCATATATCCACATACTTGAAATACAGTTCATAACACTCCACGGAATAGCAAAAACAAAGCATAGGTATGGAGAGCGGTGGAAACGACAAGAACAGACCAAGTACAGAACTACAGCTCAATAACAATCACACAACAATCGATCCGACAATTACCAACACCAATACCTGAACCAATCGAACGACCTTGCACGGATAGAAAATGACCAAACAACATGCACGCAGATGACAACTACAATCAGCACGTTAGTTATAAAGTCGAACACGAAACGCAATTCAACACGGATATCCAACCTCGATTGCAAGCGTAATGAAAGCGAAGCACGGAATGTACAAGCGGCAACTCAAAGCGGATGGAAAGTATAAATTCGATTACATACGGAAGCAGAATCGACAACAACAAATAAACCGATGCAGAAATGAAGAAATAGTCCGCGAACTCGATACAAGAAAGGACAAGCGGTCGAGCTTTAGAATGAAAAGCGAGCATGGGCGCAAGTGTAAACCAACAAATACATTCGATTTCTCAAGCCCATTCAAAGCAAGACTAAACAAGAACAATCAAGCAATTCGATGAACTAACCACGCGAGCAATCGAGCAGAAAAGAGAGCTTGACAATTCGATCTGACAGAAAGCGAGCATAACGAAATTCAAAGGGGAAGAGGAAATCCGATCTGAATTTAAGCAAGAAACGAATAAGAAACACAAACACCCATCCCAAACGAAAACACGAGAAAGAACAACGCTTACCTAAGGCGAATCAAGCGAGTTAGAACACGAACGAACGAATCAAAGCCATATAATCCTCCTGGCTGATTTAATCGGAGACGAGACGGCCGAGATTCGAAGAAGTACGATGAAGGGAGGCGAAGGTTGTGGCTAGTGGAGCTCTTCTGGCTTCAGGTCGTTTCGTGTTGGAGAGGCTGAGAAAGGCATAGGTAGGGATCGATTTGGGAAAAAGAATTCGATTAGGAGAAGGAACGAAGAAGAAGTCGATTGAAGGAAGGAAACGAAGAAGAAAGAATCGTGAGGAAGGAGTTTGATTGAACTGGAAGTGAGTTGAATAGGGTAAGGGGTATAATTGGAAGGATAAATGTCTAGTCCCAAATTCAATTTGGACTCTAAACCAAACTATAATTAATTAGGTTATCCCCAATTAAACACTAAGAAAATTATTCACTACTAAATAAGGAACTAAAATTAACATTAAAATTAAAACGATTAATGAAAAGTCGGGGTTTTACATTCTCCCCTCCTTAAAGGAATTTGGTCCCCAAATTCTCACCTTAAGAAACGAAGAGCTCGGGATACTGACTCCGTATAAAACGTAGGTTCGAAACTTACCGTCAACATACTTGAAGGCTAGCTAACAAGTGAACACACTAAAATAGACGAGGCAAGCCTCCTTTAAATTTCTATGCATGGAGCAAAATCAAGAGGGTTTCTCGAGTGATAAGGAGTAGGAAAGAAGACAATCTTTAATAAGAGACCAAGGAGCTTAACGAGAGAGGTTTGGTGAGATTGAGAATCTGGTTAAGTAATCAAGATCAGGGGAATTACAACGAAGAAGATGAAAGAACTGTGAAAGTTTGCTAAGGAGTCTGAAACTTTGCGTTTTCTAGAAGAAGTTATAAATTGAGTTACTAAATGCGACTAGAGAAAGAAGAGTAAAAGGTCGATGAAAGGTTGAAGGTTAACAAGATGGGTTTCATTGAACGAGAAATTTAAAAACCACCACATAACTCCCGCAAATAAGTGACTAGCAGAAGTAAACACAGGCTACTAAGATACATGGGAAGAAAGATGTGCATAAATATCAAATTTACATAACATGATCACTTTTCAAGTAGGTTCACGAAGAATAACAAGCATGGTATATACCTGGAAATCATCAGATCAAACTTACTATCATGAAACAAAACGAGGAATTTGATTTTTTTCAAACCCAAACGTTCATATCAACTTAGTCAAATTAATTAGCTCAATTAACCTCAAATACCAAAAAGTGCAATTTACTAAAATCTAAAACTCCAGCATTAGGACTAACAGAAAAAGAGCAGTACTAAGAGCCACAATCAACCAATTATTTTATTATCAAAACTCATTCAAGTAACATAAGCTAGACATTCAAAAAATAGAGCAACACAAGCAAGTAACATTTGATCAGAAGATGTACAGAAATTAAAATTACACAAGTCATGCAAAAGACACTAACAAGTAACATTTGATCAACAGGGAGGAAGAAAATTTAGCCGCATAAACCCCCAGAAATCCATTTTCAGTACATTCAACGATCAGCTACAAAACTCGAATTAAGTGAGAAATGCGCAAGTATCTAAGCATATAATCAAATAGTTATCCTCTATTAACTCTAGTTAGTACGAATCATTATGTAGTCGGCCGCCTACAAGTGATTTATACTAACTCTAGTAAAATATTGGGCCACTAGATGATAGCAGATAACATGCAACAACCGGCCACATAACACAAGCAGATAACATTCCGTTCATAAGAGACGAGAAAATTAGAATCACATATGTCAAGCAAATCAAATTGAGTATTCCTATGTCAATCACTTTCATACCTTATTAACAAGACAATAACTCGAGAACCAGTTAACACAAAGACACAACCTATGTTCAGCAACTTAGACACCTCACTCGCACAACCCAAGGTCCGAAAATCATATCCCGGTATAGCTCGAGTAAAAACTCAAGCTCTGATACCAACAGTAACGCCCCGAAAATTTACATTAACTTTTAAAAAGACAAGGGCGTTAAACCAATAATAGGAAGACAATCTAAAAGCTTTGAGAAGCTGAAATTTGAACAGTTGACTTGCGAAAACACTATTTTTACAAGCAGCGGATAAAAGTTACAAAACAAATCCCATTTATAACCCACTTTCACTCAAGTTGCTGAACGTCTACCCGACTCAGTCCTCCACGAGACTCTGAAATCTACAAGAAGGTAACAAATCAAGTGTGAGATAAAACTCAGTGAGGTTTTGTGCTAAGTGAACAGCGAATTATATAATAACGAAGTATGACTTTCAAAATCAAACAAATCATAATATAAGAATAATCGAAGAAAAACATATAACGAAGCGAATAAATTATCGTTGGTGCAGTCAACCTTATAACCCCAATCCAAGCCCTTATCACTCCAGACAGGGTGCTACCACTGCCAAACGAAGACGAAGACGAAGACCCTGCCATGGTACAGGGGTGAAACACTACTACTCCCAAAGACCTCGGCGACTTCTGCCTCGCGTCTAGGGATAGTAAGCAGAGGTACTTCATGAACAACTCGACAGACACAACTGCCCAAGTATGCCCACTCAGAAACCCCCACCACAATTGCGCACATATCGGTCGAAGCGAATCAAACGAAGATCATCATGAATCATATACATATATATCTTTTTAGAGCGGAAGCATGAGAAAAAGATTTGATGCAGTTTTCAGAACTTTGATTTCATGAGTTTCACAATGTTTGAGATGCAATACTATATATATATAATATTAAAATAGCTTCTTGTAGTTTCGCAAATATACATATACTTTTTTGGTAGAACACTCACCTTAGATGACCTCGTAAACTAAGCAATCCGCAAAACCTGATAAAAGGGTAACACTACTTAATATTTATGCAAAAATAACTTAACGATACCCTTTAACCCCCACAAACGAGCATAAACGACAGAATCAACTAGGCATATAATTACATAACAAATTAGCAATTTCTATTAATGACAATTATATAAGCTTACGGTGTCACGCAAAACACCAATAGCATAAAGTATAAACTAAAGCATAAAAACTTCTCTTTAACAAAACTAACAATTCCAAACCACACAGTAGCATCATGTCAGCATGGACAACAAAGTAGCACAGGTACCAAATTCAACTAATCAACACATGTATGCTATAATACTAGATAACAAGGTCACAATCCTCGGACACCAAACACACATATAAATATACTAATCGCAGCTAAAGTCTAATGAGACCATCTAGAAATAAATAATTAGAACAAGAGGACTACATCAAACTAGCAGGGAAACAAATCAAGTACAGTACATGTAATATTAGTATATTATTGGCTGTCAAAACAAATAAGTGAAGGATCATAACAGAGATTTCCAACATCAACTCCTCAAATTACGATCTAAACACCCATATATCCACATACTTGAAATACACAGATTCATAACACTCCACGGAATAGCAAAAACAAAGCATAGGTATGGAGAGCAGGTGGAAACGACAAGACCAAATCACAGAACTACATGCTCCAATAACAATCACACAACAATCGATCCGACAATTACCAACACCAATACCCGTAACCAATCGAATACCTTGCACCAGATAGAAAATGACCAAACAACATGCACGCAGACCGACAACTACAATCTGCACGTTAGTTATAAAGTCGAACACAAAAACGCAATTCAACACAAAGATATCCAACCTCATTGCAAGCGTAATGAAAAGCGAACGGAATGTACAACAACGGCAACTTAAAGCGGATGGAAAGTATAAATTGATTACATATAGGAAGCGAATCGACACAACAACAACAACAAACGATAAGACAGAAATGAAGAAATAGCACGAACTCGTCTGATAAGATGAGCAGGTCGAGCTTTAGAATGAAAACAGAGCATGGGCGCAAGTGTAAACCAACAAATACAGTTCGATTTCTCAAGCCCATTCGAAAACAAGACTAAACAGCAACAATCAAACAATTCGATTGAACTAACCACGTAGAACAGAAATCGAACAGGAAAAGAGCTTGACGAATTCAATACAGATAGGAAACAGAGCATAACGAAATTCAAAGGGGAAGAGGAAATCCGATCTAAATTTAAGCAAGAAACGAATAAGAAACACAAACACCCATCCCAAACGAAAACACGAGAAAGAACAACACTTACCTAAGGCGATTCAAGCGAGCTAGAACACGAACGAACGAATCAAAGCCATCTAATCCTCCTAGATGATTTAATCGGAGACGAGACGGCCGAGATTCGATGAAGTACGATGAAGGGAGGCGAAGGTTGTGGCTAGTGGAGCTCTTCTGGCTTCAGGTCGTTTCGTGTTGGAGAGGCTGAGAAAGGCGTAGGTAGGGATCGATTTGGGAAAAGAATTCGATTAGGAGAAGGAACGAAGAAGAAGTCGATTGAAGGAAGGAAACGAAGAAGAAAGAATCGTGAGGAAGGAGTTTGATTGAAGTGGAAGTGAGTTGTATAGGGTGAGGGTATAATTGGAAGGATAAATGTCTAGTCCCAAATTCAATTTGGACTCTAAACCAAACTATAATTAATTAGGTTATCCCCAATTAAACACTAAGAAAATTATTCACTACTAAATAAAGAACTAAAATTAACATTAAAATTAAAACGATTAATAAAAAGTCGGGGTTTTACAATTTGGGACAGCGGTGGAGCGTGAATAATGCTAAAACCAGGGAAGAAACAATAAAAGGTGGCCGAACTGGGCTCAACTATTGTTTCTAGTGTACTAGAACCCATAGACGACACTCATATGCACGATGAGGGAGTGAAATGATGCAATCTATGGTATATAGAGAATGAGAAGCAAAAGTTCATTATCCGTATAGATGTGGTGTACGTTTGATGACTCGACCATGCCACTGAAGAACACTAAAAGCAATCAGGTCCACCAGACATGCAAAAGAAACCTACACATGTTATGGTGAAGACGGTTACAAGAGGTGTTACAAGCAATGTTTGCTCAACTTTGGTACCCAACAACGACACAGAAGTCCAACTGCAAGTGGATAGATAAGTTTAAGTATGAGTTGGACCAACCTGAAGAAGAAAGAGTTGCAGAGCTTATCATACCTGAAGGACATGACGATGGGTTTAGGTAGTGATGATGATGACACATATGATGGAAACAATATTGATGTTAGTTTGTTTTTAATCAAGAATGTGATATTTAAAGGTGTGCTTAAGGTGAAAAGATTCATACTTCTATAATTAATGCTCCTAATTGCATGACAAATCTCTTCCTGGTCTAAAGTTCTGTCCTAACTTCAGGATACATTGAGAAAAATTGAAGGGATCATGATTGAGTTAAAAGTGGAGATTTGAAAGACTGTTAGCTCAACATTGATATGAATGATTAAACGACAAAGATTGACTATGGAAATCTCAACGGTAGAGTAATGTATGGAGTTTTGTGGGTTGATTAAAAATGACAAATGTATGAAGTTTTGCAAGACAAATGGAGTAGTAGTTTTTCTTCAACTAAAATCAACTAATTCAATTAATTTTTAAAAGTAATAACTTTTGTTTTGACAACTTTAAATCGTTTTTTAAACAATATATTACACAAACACGCTAAAATTAAATTTATTTAAAATTTACTTTAAACAACTTTTAACAAATTAGAAAAGAAAATAGCATCGCTAAAGCATTTACAAACAAAGTAAGATTGATTACAACTTGTTCTTACACATGTACAAACTAATGTAACATAATGTAACGTGTGGTTAGACATGGACGAGTAAATAATTTTCTCCTCGGCCAGACCAAAGTATATATTCAAAGTAGTAAGTCATCCGCTCTCCAGAACTTCATATATTATCACTTTTAATTGTCCTATAAAATTGCATACATTACTAGAAATGGAAGTTACCCCGGCCCCACATTAAATATAATAAACAATTTTAACTTTACATCCAAATTACACATTTTTTCAATTAAAAGTACATGTTTTTCCACATTTTTTTCAATTTTTATTATTACCTTAACTTTTCAGTTAAAACTCCGCGTCAATTGTAATGTAGAAGTTATATATGAAGGGTTAATCCCTTACCGTGTGTTAATCCAAGTGTTGGGCCTGTAAAAAATTTGTGTTTGGTGGCTTCTTTGGAATGGGCCTTACTCCTGGGTGTCCAAGTTGAAATGGAGGGCAGGGACGTGATGGGCTACTGCGTCCTACGTGGCAAGCTGGGCTGCAGAATGCAGATTGTTGAACCCTAAATTCGTGGGTTTCGGCTTAAAAAGGCTGGACTCTTAGCAACATCTGAAAATGTGGCCCAAACATGCTACAATGATGATTGTGTGTGGAATGAATTAACTGGTTTCATCCATGTCGCTCTCGACTCCAATGCACCTATCACTCATAAATTGTGTAGGACGGGTATGATATTTACATGTTCACATAGTTTGTGTAGTAGGTCACCTAGAGTAAAATAATGTTGGCGTTGTCATTTTATCCCTCGACCCGGCTTGGATCCGTGACTGATGATGCTGTTGTCTTCATGTTCCTACAGGCAGAGTGTTTGGTTATTCAAAGCATGAGGTGCTAGGTATATATTTTTTGCCTTTTGTCTTTCCATTTTAGAATCGACTCTGCGTGCATTCTCTGGGGAACTTTGGAGCCCCGGTCTTATTTAGTTGCGAATTAGATTTTGTCTTCATTTTAACTTGTGTATTTAAAATTCTTTCTGTTCTGCAGGAATACCTAAACTGTCTTCTTCCCGTATAAGTGGACACAAATTGTAAAAAGCAGCTAGCGGCTGGAAAGACTTGCGTTGTTTGAGACTTATTCTTGAGTATTTCATTGCTCTAGACTTGTTCTTTACTGGCCTGATCTATATTTGTTAATTAGATGTAAGTTCCAAACAATTTGGAAGACAGTGAAGGAACCATGTTACAGCATCAAAATTCACAATGGTATCTCGTTTTTGCTCATTTCCACGAATAAGGTGAAATTCATTGCTCCATCACAGGATGGTGCATCTTAGTTGTTGGTTGTACATCCTAAATTATTAAGCTTTAGCTCATGGGAAACAGGTTCATTGACGAGGTTCATAAGTTTTCATATACCTTTTACTTGAATGTCTATTTATGTACGTAGTTTCGTTAGCTTACAGGGTCTTCGAAATGGACTTCTAACCCATCAGGCCTTCTGTAACAAATTTCTAAGCTTGTGCTATATCTTCATAAATAATGTGGGTACAGACTCACAGTAGCAATTACTACTACTCAATGTATATAGTCTTGAAAGAAGCAACAGAAACCAAGTGCTCAGCAACAAAAACCAGCCGCCAAACCAAGTGCTAGCTAGCTCCTGATGTATGCCCCTTGTTTTTCTTCAAACCATGCATAGTCTGTACATTAACTTCTCACTACTTGTGCTTGCTTATAAAACCCCCCATGGTCCATCTCATTTCTTTGTGCACGCAAAATCCCTAAATTGAATTTTTTTTTTTTTTTAGCAACCTTAAATTGAACGTTGATAAAACAATGTTACTTGTCATTAATCCATTTAAAAAAAAAAATTGGCTTCACTTATTGTTCTTCTGTTATCTGAACTTCTAATTAGGCACGAACATGATGACAGCCTGCTAGCTACATCACTGCTACTTCCGTCGCACGTTCCTGCTGCCGCCGTTGCTGCGCCATCCTCTTCACGGGGAGATGGATTAGGATTAAGTAACTGCAAACAGCACCATTTTGAAGAAGATCTAGCTAGGGTCCGTGTTGACTTTGTTTGGCAATAGACTTTTATGCTCTGGGCCTCTCAGAATGCTTGTGCAGAACAGGAGAAAGAAGAATATGGCTTGGATGACACAAGGAAGGATCCAGAAGATCAGAACTATTTGTTATGTGTTGAAGCCTTGGAATTCAAGCTGCACCAGTTTGGAGTTAGTTAGTCTGTAGATTGAATTTGTTAGCTCCCGCCAAAATGAGTAGTTAGTTTGTTAATTTGTTAGTCTTTCTGTTAGGTAGTTAGGCGCAAGTTAGCAAAGCGCACATTAGTTTTTTGTACACACTTAGACTCTATAAATACAGCAGCTAGTAATGTAATCTGTATTCATCTATTCCACTCAATTTCAGAATACATAGTAAGATTTTATTTGCTCTTCACTCTTCTCTACAGTTTTCTCTGTATTGTTCCTCATTCTTCATCTGTTTTTCTTCAAACTGTCATTGATTATGGCTTCCGCAATAATTTCAACATGGTATCAGAGCTTAGGTTCACCATACCTAAGTTTCTGAACAAATTTCATCATCTCATTCACTCATTTCTGTGAATTTTTTGTGAGATTTCTGCTTCTGAACATTGTTCATTAAGCATATTCATTCATATTTTGTGTTCAGGTTGATCGAACAATAGCTAATATTGTTTTGATCATCGATTATTTGCTAGCAATCAATGTTGTTCTGATCATTATTCATCAATCAACAAAACAGATCATACAATGTATTGTGTTGATCATCATTTGATCACAGTTTTTTTTTCCATTCAACTACTTGGATCAATCGTTCACATTACAGTTACTTGTTCATTGTTGATTGATTAGCTCACAAATCATTTCAAAGTATTTCTTATTCTCAGTGATTAATAACCGTTTTCTTAATCAAATTTTCAGATCATCAACTGTTTGTGAAAATGGCTACTCCAACTAATGCTAATACTGGTGCTACTGCTACTACTAATGCTGAGATTTTGGATCACACTGATCCTAATAGTCCTTATCATTTGTTTCCACATGATACTCCAATTTCTGGAGCAATCAAAAATGTTCTCAAGGGCTCAAACTTCATCACATGGAAGAGAGAGATGTCTCTAGCTTTGTCAATCAGGAATAAGTTATACTTTGTTGATGGCACTTACAATAGGCCAGCACTTGATGATCCTTTGTATTTGCCATGGTTACGTGTTAACACCTTGATTCTCTCTTGGCTACAAAACTCTGTCACTGAAGAGATCAGATGTACTATCATGCACAATACTGTTGCTAAAATTGTTTGGGAGAAGCTCAATATGAGATACTCTGAAACAGATAATGTCCGCATTTATGAAATCCAATTGGAACTCAGTTCTCTGGTTCAAGGATCTCAATCTATTCATGAGTATTTCACTCAGCTTACTGGCATTTGGGAAGAGCTTCATACTTATAGACCTCTTCCTCAATGCAGCTGTGGAAAATGTACTTGTGAAGCTCTTGTTAATGCTTCCAAAATTGCAGATACAGATCAGGCTTATCAATTCCTTATGGGGTTGAATGAATCATATGATGCTATTCATGGTCAAATCATTATGATGCCTCAGCTTCCTCCTCTTGAGAGAGTTTATTCCATCATAATTACTGAAGAAAGGCAGAGGAACTCAAGGCACATTACTCATCAGACTCATGAGACATCTGTGTATTATCTCCATAACAATCATCTGCAGAATGCTCGTCATCAGAATACTCACCTTGTTAAGAGGAAGGAAAGATCTGGTGTTAAATGTTCTCACTGCGGTTACAGCAATCACACAGTTGATAGGTGTTATAGATTGAGTGGGTTCCCGCCTAACTTCAAGTTTACGAACACTAGGAAGCTGCCTCATTCATTTCCTAAAGGGCCACGCTATGCCAACACAGTTGCTTCTACATCATCTGATATATCTACTCAATATAACAACATCAAGCACAAAATGAGTCAACTCATGTCAATACTAGAAAAAGAAGCTCATACATCTGATGAGACCATGGCTTCTGCACCTATTGCTATAGAGGATGTTACAATGACAGGTCAAGAAAGCATGGATCCAGCTGTAAGTTACAACATGATTGGAGGTATACATTTATGTTCTATTCCTGCACATATAGTTTGTGTTACTGGTATGAAATTATCTGGTTGTTTTATTATTGATTCAGGTGCTACAGATCATGTAGTTTGTTCACCTAAATTGTTTACTTCACACATTTCTTTTGTAGATACTTTTGTTCAGCTTCCTAATAATGCTAGAATGAAAGTGACTATGATTGGCAATATTAAAATCTCTGAACACTTAAAATTAGAAAGAGTGTTATATGTCCCAGCTTTTTCAGTGAATTTGATCTCAGTAACTCAAATTACTAAAGCACAAAAATATCATTTCTTACTTACTAATGAAGCTTGTTTTCTTCAGGAGATTTCTTCAAAGATAAAGATTGGTCTCGCTAGAAAAATCAAATCATTATATGTGCTTCTATTCAGTCACATTTCTCATTTCAATAAAGACCCTGCATCATCATCTAGCATTAGTTCTGTCAATAAATCTTCACACTCAGAAGTTCATGCAACTATGATGTTTACTCCTACACAGCTATGGCATGCCAGGCTTGGTCATCCATCTATTCAACAACTCATTCAATGTAAACAAATACCTAGCAAAAAATCTTTTGATTGTACTGTTTGCTCTTCACTCTTCTCTACAATTTTCTCGGTATTGTTCCTCATTCTTCATCTGTTTTTCTTGAAACTGTCATTGATTATGGCTTCCGCAATAATTTAAACAGGGCCTCCCATTTATTGCCTCAATTATAATTTGACACTTTTAATTGAAGGTGGTTTATCTTTCACATGCAAAAATTCGTTCGGTGATTCTTTGTTCTTCATTTCTACAAAAGTTGATTTTTATGGAGTAAAATTTCATCATATTATTTAATTGAATATTTTAAGTTTGTGGTTTAAAATTATTTCTGTAAAACCCCGATTTTTCGTCCAATCTTTATTTTAATTTTATTTTATTCCTTTCGTTCTACTTTTTTCCTTCCAAATGAAAGGTAATTAATTAATTACATTCATTATTAAGTAATTAAGGTTTTGGTTTCAAGCCCCAACTTGTCCTATTTGTTTTGGATAATCTTTTCTGTGTTATTACAATTTTGCGTGTTCTTGTTTCTTGTAATTTTGCCTATTTCCGCATGTTTTAGGTCAAGAAATCTGCTCTGTTTTTCGGTTTGAGGTTATAGCAGTCTGCGGCTTTATTATGCCAAACGCGTTCATTAGCTAACATGAGTTACCTGTCTCTGAGTGGTCTGTGTGTGTTTGTTTTGTGTACCAAAGGTCTTGGTTTCGATCTCTAGCCTATCCATTTATTTTGCTGCACTCTGTTATCCGTTCCTTCCCCTTTGCCGCTGTATGTTGTTAGTCTGTGAAAGTGTAGTTATTTATCATAGTTCTCTGTAGCTTAGTGGCCCAAAAGTTACGTTTAAGTTCTTTGTATTTTAGGAGGTCACTTGTTCTATTCCTAGCAAGTGCTTGTTTGTTTTGTTTGAGTTTTATTATACTTTTTACCAACTTTTTTGCAAAATTTGAATCGTGATGCTTATGTTTTAGCCATGTATTTATGTGCTTCGTTGTTCTTTTGTGTTCTCGACTTGTTTGGCCTAGAGTTTTGTGGGGTTAAACGGTAGCAATAATTTATCTTTGAGTAATTGTTAAATAGTGTGATATTTTATCAGAATTTGCGGGTTTTGAGTTTTACGAGGCTTTTAAGGTGAGTGTTCTTAAAACGCTTGCGAAAACCAAGGAAGTACTTGCTTGTATATATATATATGTATTGCATCAAAGTTCCGACTCATTCTTTTCAAACATTGCATCAAAATTGATTTGGCATCGCTTCCGCTCAGATAAAAATACGTATATATTGTATATGATATTGCTTTGATTGATTGATTGTTTTGGCCAAGTTTTCGGTTAGGGTATACTCATTGCATTTTCGGGCAGTGGTGACTGTTGATATGTTTGTGGGTTGCTCTGGCTTACATCTCTTTGACGCGAGGCAGGAGACGCTGAGGTCTTAGAGGTAGTAGTGTACCACCCCGTACCATGGCGGGTATTGATTGATTGAGTGGAGAGATAAGGGCTCGGATTGGGGTTATAAGGAGTGGCACCAACGAACAATTGATTGCATTGTTATTGCTTCGTTATATGATATGTTTATTATTTTTGGATGTTGTTATGAATTTCCTATTGATATTTTAATTGTCACTGTCACACACGAACACCACTGAGATTTTTGTCTCACACTCTTTTGTTTTCCTTCTTTGTAGATTCCGAAGTTTAGTGGAGGGCCGAGTCGGGTAGACGTTCAGCAACTAGAGTGAGAGTTGGGATTTAAACTGGGATTTTGTACCTTTTAGCTTGTGAAAAACTTGTCTTTTTACCGCTGCTTTTGAAGATAGTGTCTTTCGCAAGTCAACTGTTAGAATTTTAACTTCTCAAAGTTTTTAGATTGTCTCTTCGTTATTGTTTTAACGCCCTTGTTCTTTTTAAAATTAGTGTAATTTTCGGGGCGTTACAATTTCATAATTAAAATTGAAGAAGTTTGATTAAGAAAATTTAAAGTGGTAAACTATTTTCGGGATCATGTTGCCGCCAAACCATATGGCCGCATCACGCATGTCTCATATTCGAGATACTCGAGACGTTGAATATGATATTTTCAAGTTTAAACTCATCACATAACTTTAGGTGCTTTATTAGAGACTGATACTTTTAAAAGTCTCTCATTATTTATGTTATGATGCCACACGTAGTCCATGTTTCAATCTCTAATATCTAAATTCACCTATATTAACTTGTAGTAGCTCCATTTATACGACGACTCTGGAGTAATTAATCCACATATATATACATAGTCACATCAGTTATGCTAATAAAACACAGTTTGAAAGCATAATAGAGTAATTAAGCTAATGATTAATTCATAGCCTTTAATTTTAGTGGGAATTGAATTCCGTTGCCTAATGTAAAAGAGATTAGCTAGCTTTTACTGGATATGCAAAAGTGGGAGGGAATTGTCTGCCAAAATAATTAAACACCGATCCCTTAAGTTAAAAGTACCACTTTCTTTGCCGTTCCCAGTGATCAACCAAGAATATGATTCAATTCATTTCCTTTCAAAATTCTGCTTTAATTTCATCGTCCCAGGGAAATTTGACCCGGACCAAAAATTCGTTCCGGAAAATACAAAGGTGAACTATCCGAATATTGACCCGGAACCCGATATAGTCACCATCAGTACTCAATTAACTAGACTTGAAATAATTCAACTAAATTACCCGAATTCATCCGATAAAAAATTATCCGAAGTAATTTGAAAGTTGCACTAATTTATTACTATTATTATTTATAATAAAAAATTGCACGTCTTCCAATAATCAATCAAGTTGAATATCAAGACTGGCGGACAATAATTGAATCCAAATCTACCGGGCACAAAATGACCTAAAGTTTTATAATCTGAACAGGATCGGATTCGAACAACATCCGACCCTACCCGAAATAAATCATAGACACGAACAATTTGGTCCGAATTGACCAGATCCGATGACTTGTTTTCGAGGACTAATTATAAAAAATCATATCCAACTTCTCATCATCGCAAAACTTCTCATCAATAAGCGTTTGTTTCCTACTCACAACTTCTCATCATCTCCAATTTACAAATTTTATGACTCTTCTCAAAATGGTTGGTTTCATAAATTTACTTCAGTTTACAAATTCCCATACTCTTTCAAAACGCTATATTTCAAAAAAATTATTCATCTCATTTCAAAATTTCTGTATATGATTTTGTAAAATCGTATACATGAAATGCACGTGCGGGTATCCCGTGTCAAAAGTTGTTTGTCTATGAATAAAATAGTATAATGAGTAAGTCTCCTGAGAGACGGTTATATTGTCAAGAAAATCCTCGATATTATTAATCAAAACACCTATTTCTCAATATTGGTGTTTTTTCATATTACAACAAGACTTATTTCATTAATAACATAGATGTTTTGATTAATAATTTGGATGATTTTATTGATAACATAAGTCGTCTGTAGATAAGTTATTTAGAGATTGTATTTGATGAGAATTCGTAAAACATAATAAGATAGAACGTACTGAAGAAAAATTGTAATTTTGACTCCTCCACTTTTAATCATATTATCCATCAGAAAAAGAAAAATAAAACAAAGGGAAAGTGCATGATACTCATCAATCCATAGCATAATCACAATTACAAATCATATTTTTATGTGATTATAAAAAGTTTTTGTGTTTGTATATTGATAATAGTTTCCTCCGGAGGATTATTTTGTATTAATGTTTGTGTTACTTTTGAGAGGAAGATCTTTTTTTGGGGGGTTTATAACTTTTTTGGTCAATTTAGTGAAGTAGAAATGCTAAAGGCAATTGAGGTATGAAATTAAAATTTCAACTTGTTTCAAAAATAATTATAGTGTTATTTTGTATATTCAACTAATAGTACATGTGAATATATATAAAAGTATTAGAAGGATCTAAAGCTTATTTAGAATCTAGTATAGTATCTGAATAGATAATACTTCATCTAGTTATAAGTCTAACTAGATACAAACTCTTGTACATTTATCTCTAATACTACTGAAATTATAAATCGAAAATCAGTTCAAATACATAATAATGAAAACACGAAGTCTTTAGACAGACGGACTATAAATAAATTATCTAGAGACGAACATATCTTATCAAGAAAATCATCAAATTTATTAATTAAAACGTTTATTTTTAACAAAACCTTTTTGTTATAATATGAAAAAAAAAACACTAATATTGAAAATATAAACATTTTTATTAATAACATCAACATAAAGTCTCATGAGAGACGGTATTTAAATAACTTATGTAGAGACGACCTATGCTATCAATAAAACCATCTATATTATTAATCAAAACACATATGTCGTTAACGAAATAAATCTTATTGTAATATGAAAAAACACCAATGTTAAGAATATAGTTGTTTGATTAATAACATCGATGATTTTCTTGACAATATATGTCCGTCTCCAGATAATTTATCTAGAGACAGTCTCTCATTAAACTTACTCTAACGTCAATGGTTATTTTGACAACTAAATTAATCACTAGATAACTTATTTACATACTGTCTCCCGAAAAACTTACCATTGTCAAACAAGTGTATAACTCATCAAAACTCAAACTTGTGTAACTCGTTACTATTGTTAAAACACATCAATTCAATTTTTCTTTTATCTAATGAGAAAGTCTTACAGAAGAACCTATGTTATTAATAAAATTATCAATGTTATTAATCAAAACATCTATGTTATCAATATTGAAGTTTTTCATATTACGAAAGAAATGAATAATGTTAACAACATAGACATTCTTATTAATAATATGGATCATTTTTTTAAAAATATGGATCGTCTCTCGATAAGTTATCTAGATACCGTCTCTCATAAGCATTTGTGTTACCTAATTAAATTATGTAAAAGCATTGAAAACTACTGTTTGAATAGGTCACTTGCGATTAGGAGCTGCATATATAAATCTCCCTTAATCACAATATGGCTCCATCTTTGTACTAATATCCCGTAACAAGATCAAGATAATGACTATTTTTGTATATGTATAATGTGTACTGTAAAATGTGAACTTTAAGCATAACTCAAAATTTAATCCCTCGTCCATCTTACTTTATATTTTACTCTCTCTCCTGAGAGACGGTCTCTAGATAATTTATCTAGAGACGGACCTATATTATCAAAAAAATCATCGATGTTATTAATCAAAACACTTACAGTGTGTTTGGCCAAGCATTGGAATTGAGTTTTTTAAACTCAAATTGAGTTTTACATCAAAATTTGGTTTGTCTCTCAATTTGGCACTGTGCAACTTGAAATGAGTAAAAACTCAATTCACCGACAAACTATTTATTCTCTGTCACTCTCATCACTCAAACAAAAAAAAAAAACCTCTCACTCTCTCAACTCCTCTCTACCGACGAACACAAATCCGGCCATAACTTCTAATCTAACCGTCCAATTTCACATCTGAATACATAAATGAGCACTACAAGAAAAACATTAAAAAATGACGTTATGGGGCGACGGATTTTATCCGTCGCCCCATAACGACGGATCGCCTATTGGGGCGACGGAATCTATCCGTCGTCCCAATTCACGACGGATAACTTATCCGTCGCTAAATTGGGCGACGGATAATTATTATCCGTCGCCCAGGTTTGACTTTTTTTATATATATATATATATATATATATATATATATATATATATATATTTTTTTTTTTTAAAATAAAAGCTGACGGATAGATTATCCGTCGCTATAAGCGACGGATTCCTATCCGTCGCCTGATCGACGGATCGGCCTGGGCCGACGGATACGTGTCGTCGGCCGTAGTTCTTATTTTCCTAAGCAAGGGCGTAATCCTCATTTCTTCATCTTCTTCCTTCTTCTTCCTCATTTTCTTCTTCTCCTCAATCCCGTTTTCCGCCAATCATCCGTTATTCGCCAATCTTGGTGCCTAATCGAAGCTCGTGTGACAAGGAGTTTGGTTCTTCGATCAATTTCATATTTCTACCGATTAATCAAGGTATTTTTGCTAAAACCCTAGTTTTTTAAAATTTGGGGATTTTGTTTATTTTTGATTAATTTGAGCAATTATATGTATATATGATAAGTATGTAGTAGTTAGTTTAGTTAATTTGATCAATTATATGTAATTTGTTCAATTTGAATGATATGAATGTATGTAGTATGTTAAGTTTGGTATGTATGAATGTATGTAGTTAGTTTGATTTGTGTGTTAAGTATATATAGTTAGTTTAGTTAATTTGATATGTTTGTTAAGTATAGAAGTATGTAGTTTTGATTTGATAAATTTGTATGTTAAGTATGTAATTTGATATGAATATATGTAGTAATTCGATATGTATAGAGTAATTAGTTAATTTGATATGTATGTTAAGTATATAATATATGTACTAAGAGGTTGAAATGGTTATTATATATGTCCAATTTTGTAACACATCGAACACTTAATTAATAATTAATTTATAAGGAACATATAATAATTAACAATTAACCTCTACAATCTTCTTATCCGAATTGGAATCGATCTAATGAATTAAATACGATCTAATCAATTGGAACGTCTCAGGTTAAAAATAAAGTAAACAATGAATTCCGACCGTTCATGGATGTACGATAAACGCATGATAAATGACAGAGTTTCTAGGAGTTTCGTAGAAGGGGTTAAAGGTTTCATCTCGTTTGCCATGGGACATCCGGTTTGTGCAATTGGGGGTTGATAAAGTGTCCTTGCACATTGGAAACCTGCGGAAACAAGCAATTTATGACGCCTACTGCAGTATTCGAGCACTTGCGACGTTATGGATTCATGCCTGAGTATCATGTATGGATTCATCACGGTGAGGAAGCACCGTCCATGGCATACCTCGGTGGAGGGAGAGGGGTTTGGGGTCGCCTATTGAGTGCCTTCGCTTGTCGAACATGTGCATGGTGTATTGGGAGGAGGATGTAGATCTGTTGGAATGCAAGTTACGTGGTAGGGGCGTCACAAGTGATGAGGAGGGGGGCATGAGAATGAGGAGTTTCATTCGTTTTGTCTCTAAGCTTGTATAACTAGTAATCATTAGTTGATATATATATGAAACCAAACATTATGGTAAAATTGAAGTGATGTAACTTATATTATGTAATGCCTTAACAATTGGTGAAGCTAATATAACTTATATTACGTAGCAATTGATTGAATTATTGTGAAATTGATTTATTACCGTAAATGAAAGACCTCGATCTAATGAATTCAAACGTGTCGGTTATTATCTAATTATTCAATGAATACCGATCGTGGATGGATGTATTGTCGCATTACTCTCATGGCGAGTTTAATGGAGTTTTACGAAAGGGGTTGAAGGTTTCATTGAATTTGCAATGTCAAATCCGTCTTGTGTAAATGATGGGTTGATAAAGTGTCCTTGTGCAATGAAACAAGGTCGAAACAAGCAATACGTGACTCCTAAAGTGGTAGTCCGACTTGAGGAAAAATGGATTCCTTCCTGCGTATCGGTATGGAATCATCATGGTGAGGAAGCAAGACCGTCAATACATATGACCAATACATAACGTGGAAGGAAGAGAAAAATGAACAAGTCGGGAACAATCCCAATCAAGGCGATGCTATTCGAGCTCGAGTCGAACAAATGGTGTACGATCTTTGCGGAGTTCGTGGACACAACCAACACCGAAACCGAGGTGGAGGTGGAGGAACCACCGAATCCGAGGATCGGTTGTTCTTTGACTTGTTAGAATCATCAAGGAAGCCGGTTTACCGGGGTGTAAGCTCACCGAGTTGTCTTTGTTATCTCGGCTAATGAGTTGTAAGGCTAATGGCCAAGAATCAAACGAGCTTCAATGAATGGGTTGGCGTAATGTCGGACCTTTGTCTGAAGAAAACCTAGTTCCCACCAACTTTTACCAAGCGAAGAAAAGATGCGGGATTAGAAATTTTGTGGTAACCATAGGCATTGTCCGAAAATGTGCATGATATATTGGGAGGAGGATGCGGATCTAATAGAATGCAAGTTACGTGGTAAGGCAGTACAAGCGTTACAAGGAGGCAAAGAACGAAAAAGAAAAATCTCTCACATAAGAAAATGTGGTACTTCCTCTAGCACCTCGTTTGAAAAGATTGTATGCTTCAAGTGCTTCAGGATAAAATGCGGTGGCACAAGGAGCGTAATCTCGGATAATCTTTGAAGGTGGTAGAATGGACCATCCAACAGACTCACCCGCATGGAAATCGTTTGACAAGACATATCCGAGTTTGCGGCGAATCTAGAAATGTACGTTTGGGACTTTATGCGGATGGTTTTAACCTGTCGGTAGTGAACGTAAATACTCTTGTTGGCCGATTATGCTCACACGTCAATCGCCTCCGGTGAGTGCATGAAGGAGCCATTCATGTTTTCTCGCATTGGTGCGGGGCGAAAGATCCTGGGACGTTGGATGTTTTCTTGCAACCCCTAATCAAGGAGCTGATCGAGTTGTGGACGGATGGTATCCACTGCATATGATGTGTCGACAAAAAGAACTTCACCTTGAGAGCGGCTCTTCTTTGGACCGTGGTGACTTCCTGCGTACTCCATGCTATCTGGAAGGAAAAGCAGGAAATATGCATGTCCACATTGCTTGGAGGATCTGGATGCATTTAGGCGAAGGGTAGTGGAAAATTTTGTTGGTTTGATTGTCATCGTAGGTTGCTAGAAAGTGACCATCCGTTCAGGAAGAACAAGGATCAATTCTTGAAAAATAAAGTCGTCAACAAAAAAGCCCCGACAAGACTTACTGGTGCACAAATTCTTGCGGAGATTGATAGATTGGGTCTTATGAAGGTGACTGAGCTTGGGTGGATGAAGCATAACGAGAAAATTGGTAAGAAATGTGGTTGGAGGAAGAGAAGCATTTTCTGGGACTTGCCTTACTGGAGCAGTCTTCTTATCCGTCACAACTTAGATTTCATGCACATTGAGAAGAACGTGTTCGAGAACTTATTCAATACACTTTGCAACATTGAGGGAAAAACAAAGGACCATGCGAAGTCTAGATCCGAGTTGTCGACGTGGTGTAAAAGGCCTGAGTTTACAAAGAAGGATGAGAATGGTAAGTGGCCGAAAGCGTGCTACACAATTGACAACGCTTCTAGGTCAATTTTGTTTGATTGGATGAGGGCATTGAGTTTCCCAGATAATTACGCCTCAAATTTAGAGAGGTGTGTGGATTTGAAGAAGACAAAGGTTTATGGGATGAAGAGTACAATGTGAAAGTGGTATGTTAGCCACTGTATGTGAGTGGTATGTTAGCCACTTTATTTGGGTGATATGTTAGTCACCATTGTGTTCGTAAATTTTAGTACAATGTGAGTGGTATGTTAGCCACTGTATGTGAGTGGTATGTTAGCCACTTTATTTGGGTGATATGTTAGTCACCATTGTGTTAGTAAATTTTAGGACAATGTGAGTGGTATGTTAGCCACTGTATGTGAGTGGTATGTTAGCCACTATATGTGAGTGGTATGTTAGCCACTTTATTTGGGTGATATGTTAGTCACCATATCTGTTATGTTGTTAGGACATGTATTGACTTTGGATGTTGTATGAAATTGGGAATGTAGAAGGAGTACTTCATTCCCATTAGGTTGATCCCACAGATCTGGCGCGTTCTGAGGCTGTGGGATCAGCTATCTGAGGATATGGTCATGCGTGGAAGGCCATTCGGGATCGGGTGGCCCAATCCCTCCACAAAGTTGATGCAACGGTGGGCCCTTTGGGATGCCCTCTTGGCGAATCGATGTCGGGGCGTTGCTTGGACCAACAGTAACCGGGCATCCCGATCGTCTGGCGGAAGGGCCGTTCACCACCTTGGGAGGTGATCTACTGTCACTGATTATTATCAATCGGTGCGTATATATGTGTTTTGCAATCTAGCATTACGTGTATGTATGAAGTCTCTGCTTTCTATTACATGTAGATGATAAATTGTTGACTAGATCTGGTTTGATTCGGTGTACGGGAGGTGACATCCAGTATGCCATCTTCAAGAAGGCCAAGCAGAAGGGCGGGGTATGGACCGACTGCCGGGCCTCGTCTATTGCGGTATGTTTATGTTGCTTAAAGTTCATATTTGTACACTATTACAAGTTACTTTTTAAAAACAGTAACTGATCATGATATCTGCTATTTACGATTTCAGGCTGAGGTTGATGCTCGGTGGCGGCGGGGAGGACGAGACGGGTGATGTGTTGTCAACTGAACAAGTTGACAACATCTTCCTAGAGGTCAACAAACCGGACAAGAAAGGACGAATATATGGACTCGGGAGCCTCGGTTTGCATCTGGCTAGCCGGGGTGCTCCTCATCATCATCCCAACAGTCCAGACGTCCGGTTTACACGGGACCGGTCTCGGAAATGGTGCGATCGCGAATCCGGAACATGTTGCTCGGCTAACTCAAGAGATGGAGCAACAAAGGGACGAGATGGAGCGCCATGACGAGAGAACGAAGGAGGAGAAACGGCGCCTTGATTCTGAATGGAGCGATTCATGTCCCGGCCCGCCATCACCCACCCCGTCGATAGCTAGTTATGTATCTGTATGTTCGGATTTTTTCATATTTACACTTGTTTGGATAATTTCTCCGACTCGAATATTACTTTTTATTCATTGAAACATTTTCCGTATTATTGATTTATTATCGAACATTATATTGATTAAATAGGTGAACTACGAAAATAGGGATTAATATGAAATAAATAGTGACGGAAGTAGTGGCGAATTCACGATGTGGAATTAGTGACGGAATTTCAAATTCCGTCACTAGTCCAATTAAAATATTTAGCGACGGATAGAATCTATCCGTCGCTAAATTTCGGAATTAAAAAAAAAAATAATTGGTCAATCCGTCGTCCAATCCGTCGCGAATTGGACGACGGATTGTTATCCGTCGCCACAGCTCCAGCGGGGCGACGGATTTTCTATCCGTCGCCAGAACTGGGGCGACGGATAGCTGGCCTGTAGCGACGGATCTATCCGTCGCTACAGGCCAGATTTTTTGTAGTGGAGTCCCTCTCTTCCCGATCTATGTAATTGGCGGTTTGGATTTTCGAAACGGGGGATGCACAAAATCCCAACCACCATCGACCACCTTTATCCGGCCACTCCTGTTCCGGTTCCTTCGATTGCTTGAGTTTTTTGGAGGGTACGAGGTTGAGATCGGTTGATGGAGGGTACGAGGTTTTTGCTAGCTCTGTGTTTCGATCGGTTGATAGAGGTACGAGGTTGAGATCGAAGCTGGGATGAGAGAATGGCAGTGACGGCGCCTGCATCTCATACGCGCATATAGGTATGTGTTTTTTGTCTTGTTTTCTGCTTATTTTTACTTCCTCAGCTTATTTTTTGGATTTGGGATAATAATACGGTGCCTGTATTGAAGCTAATTTTGCTTTAATGTAATGACTTAAAGCTTATTGAAATGCAACTGTTTCTGATAATTTCCAGCTTAAATTAAGCTTAACTTTTTACTTGATTAACTTGAAAATAAGCTGAGGCTTTGCAAACAATCACCAGAATCGATTGAAATTATATTCGACCTTGTTATGATTCATTTCATCACTTCTCACCGTAACCGGGTTTTGCAAATGAGCTAAAGAGTATTGAAATCCGGTTATTTTTGGATTTGGGATAAATGTAAATTTTATATTTTTTTTTAACCAAAGATTATATGAAGTATCTTCCACTCAAGTATGTTTACTGGCTATCTCTACTAGTTATTTTGTGATGCTTTGCCTTCTCCTATGTCTCTAAGGGGCGCCTTTGCTTTCTGCTTGTTCAGGTCATGTGCTTTGCTTTCTAATCACAGGAAAGTTAACGGCAGCGTATTTATATCCTAATTGTAGACAACGAGGTCAATTTCAATTCTCTTACATCAAATTTATTATTATATGCATGTCTCTCTTATTTACAAAAATGAGACCTAATGTATTTTATTATGTACATGTAGGGATTAGCAGTTTGGTAGCTTGGCGAGGCTCGTAGGGATTGCTGGTCCGTACGAAGCAGCCATGGCCGCTGCCTCGGAGTTGTCCTCAATATGGGTTAAACGTGATACCTATGTGTTGCCAAACATGAACCTTAATATACTATATGTTGGCCGATTTTGCTTACTCGTATCTATGCATTAAAATAAGATCCGTGGCCGTGATGATATTATAGTTTATAGTATTTTGACATTGAGACAACCAAATTTAAATTCTCTAAGTTTAGTACATTGGGCGTATTGCTTATCACATAGCAGCCATGGCGGTGTGCAATTGATTGAAATTGGTTATCGGGGATAGTATTGTTGTTTGGGTATGAAAACTCTAATCTGAGCCACCTTTTCATGTAATTATACACTTGTTTTCATGTTGTGTATATTGGATTAGGATATGGGACGGTTGATTCATTATGAGTGAGGTCTTGTTGCATTATGAGTTATGAGTGAAACTGTTGCAGTGTGTTTTTGGACTATTGGTACATGATTTATAGCTATCTGACATACATTGATATACCCTATTGTTTTGCTGGAAATTTTTTTGGTTGGTGAAAATTTAGGTGAATGCCATGTCCTTTCTACTATGCTATTTTTGTAAGCGTTGGCTAGTATTATTGGCGACTTCTTTTTTGGTAGTAGTGGTGGACTACTATTGACCTTTGACCCCTATTTGCTATATTACATCCACTTAATTATTACCCAACCCCCTTACACCATCCAAGCCCTTTCTATAAATGAAACATTCTCTTTCAAATAAACTATCCTCTTCTAGCAAAAACTCACTTTCAAATTCTTTCAACTCTTTCACCGGATCATCGGACTTGTCCTCTACTCTTCCAAGAGTCTTTTCTCAGGTTCTAGTTCATTCTTTATTTTTACTTGCTCAACAATATTTATTATTTTATTTTGCTTATTATTACTCGTTCATGCATTCTTATATGTCTATGTGGTATTTTTGTGTATGTTGGAATGTATGTAAGGTTCATGTTTGGCAATATAGTAAGGTTCATGTTTGGCATTGAGGTTCTTGTTGTCTGTTTTATACTCTAGTGAAACTCTTTTTGGTTTATGATTATTGGTTATTGTTAGGTTAGTTAGTGATTAATTCTTGAATTGGGACTTTTGTTAAGTTGTGTTTATTGTAAAATGTAGCTGCTGACTGCAGTTTATAATTTTATCATTTATGTAATGGATGTAAATAGTAACATGTAGCTAATGATGACATTTAGTTTGTTGGTAAAATGTATGTATGTAAGTATGTTGGAATGTATGTAAGTAAAACTTTATCCAACATGTAATGTATGTAAAATTTTATCATTTAATGTATGTAATGTATGTATGTAATGGAATGTATCCAACATGCTGATTGCAGTATGTTGGAATGTATGTAAGTTTCATTTGTATTTGAAAAGATTTTCTAATAGGAAAAGAGTGTCCATAAAATTCCATTCCTGATGTTGTGAAAAAGTAGACATATCAGGAAGATGGAACTTGAAACTCTAATACTAATGTATTCAGGAAATGTAAAATGAATTAAATAATTGAATTATTATTATTATTATTATTATTACTATTATTGTTATTATTGTTATTATTTTTTTAATCATTAGTTAAGTTCTTGGCGTCAACCATATAGTGTGATACTTAGATTTAGAGATATATTGATTAAAAACAAGACAATTATCGATAACAGATGCTACAAGTGCTTCAATTGTATCACCACTTATTACGAGAAACTCATACTCAGTGACAAAACAATTCAAAATACCCCCAATAGACCAAATAAGAAAGGCCAAACGAACACCACACCACATTTCGTAATCGGATTAGTATTCAAGACCAAATTATTATTATTATTATTATTATTATTATTATTATTATTATTATTATTATTATTATCCACAAAAATACTACTAACACATTATTCACTAAAATACTACCAACACAATCAATCACATCATTCAAACTACCTTAAACCAATCATTTAATCAAATATCACTTTATCAAATTCCAATACAAATCATTTCATTCTTACACCTCTCTTACACATTCTTACAAAACCTATTCAAATATCCTACCAAACCTATAAATATTACAATTTAACACCAAACACAAAACTCAATTCCAATTTAGTTACTATTCATCAATTGAAAACTCAATTCAAATTCAGAAACAAACACTCAGTTATGTTCTCAACATTAGTTTTTTGTTTGTCATATTATAATACTTCCTCCGTCCCGGAACAAGTTTCTCACTTTGACTTTTTGTGGTCAAACTTTTCCAACTTTGACTACGAATTAATCTTAAACCGCAAATGTAAAATGTTCAATTTTTTTTTTACATAATGAAACTTTAGGGACTAAATTTTCATTATATAATTTAATTTAACATTTTACATTTGCGGTTTAAGATTAATTCGTAGTTAAAGTTGGAAAAGTTTGACTGCAAAAAGTCAAAGTAGGAAACTTGTTCCGGGACGTAAGAAGTAGCACTTATTTCGTTAACAATATAGACATTTTGATTAATAATATAAATGATTTTATTGATAACATAAGTTGTCTCTAGATAAGTTACCTAAAGATCGTGTCTCATGATACTTTGTGAATATTTATAAAATGTACAAAGATGGGATATATGCGATGCATATGCTTTTCTTGGGAATCAAAAGTTGACTAGTTTATATACTAAGGGCTATTCGTTGGAAACAAAACCTCGCCTAATTCTTCACTAAATTACTAATATTAACTAATCCTTCACCAAATACTACACAGAGATTGGCTTTGTTTGGTTTAATGTGTATGGATTATTGTGTTGATTTGGTAAAGTCATTGGAATTATACATAAAAATACATATTTTTTCATCTCGGATAATTTTTTATACACTAAGATTGGATCAACGAAGAATCGATAAATATTTTACTAGCGGAACCGGTAATTAAATAGTGAGAGATAATTGATAATTAATTAATTAATCATTAGTGTAATTGACTAAACGGACTCTAGCTAGCCCATCATATTGGATTTTAGTCCGAAAATTCCTATGAACGTCATCATCTCTAGATCCAATAGGGTTTGTTAGATCCCATTTCATTAGTCTCATTTCTCACCGTAGAAGTGAGATCCACGATGAGGCCTCTTCTTTATAATGAGGTGAGGCATCATCGCGATAAGATCGGGATCAAATTTTGCATCAAATAGATACAGAAGATGGTGTTCAAGTCGAGCTTCTGCAGCTGTATACTCCAATAGTGCTACATTTCGTATATATTTTTATTTATCTGGTCAAATATTTCAGCTGTAATTTAATTAAGATGGATTTTGTTTGGTTTCACTCACATGATTTGGCCGATTTCCAAATTACTTGTCAAGATTCGAACATTTTAGTCGGGATGGTTGTCATCAGCAGGATCACCCACATTTCATCCATTACATTAATATCCACTCTTTTTCATTTCGAAAATCTACATTGAATAGATTTTCGGATCAATTAACTTATCATTCACCTTATTAGCATTACAAAAAAATACTTATTATATTTAAATTACTTTATTTTATTGAAATAAGATAAATTGCCTCGTAGGGTAACTAATCAGGTGGTGTAACAGATGGTTGGCAAAACGAGCTAGTAATTAAGTGTAATGATAGTAGTTGATAGATGGATGGTAACCGATCAACGGCCTTTCCTTTTAATTTGAAGGCCTACATGGAGTAGATTTTAAAATGATTATCTGATCAGTTAAATATTACAGTGTGTGTCTCTATCCATCCATCCATTCATATATATATATATATATATATATATATATATATATATATATATATATATATATTTATTATGTAAAGCACATGGGTTTAAACCTCACCAGATTCATCCAGTACTACGTGGAATTTTGTGAAGTTAGTTGTATTTTAACCAGTATATATTTCAATGTTATTTTTGGTATGGTGACTATGTATATAGTTTTTAGTAAATTTCATATAACTTTATCTACAAAATTAAGAAAAATATTTTAAACATATATTTGAATTCGTCGTAACAAGACGAATCCATAGAAACCAATTTTGAATACTATTATTAATTAAATAATTTTTTTGTTCATTAACATAAAATATAAATTTATTAAATAAGATAAAATAAAATAATAAAATTTTAAAAATAGAGCATTTAGTAAATTCAATCATACGTGGAATTAGTTGCATTTTCAACCGGTATATACATATTTCACAATTTATTTTTGGTATGTTGGCTGCATATATAATTTTTATTAAATCTCATATAATTTTATCTACAAAAATTCGAAAACTTTATTGAACATATATTTAAATTTTCCGTGATAAGACGAATCCATAGACACCAGGCCAATCTTTAATACTATTATTCAATAAATAAATTATATTATTTATTAAAATAAAATATAAATTTATTAAATAAGATAAAATGAAATAATTAAATTTAAAAAATATAGCATTTATTAAATTAATTCAATCCTACATTGAATTTTGTGGAATTAGTTGCATTTTCAACCAGTATATATTTCACTATTTATTTTTGGTATGTTGGCTGCATATATAGTTTTTATTAAGTCTCATATAAATTTATCTATAAAACTCCGAAAAATATTTATTTTTATATTAATAGATATTTATATTTTCAATTAATATATAATAGATATTTATATTTTCAATTATACATTTTGATTCTACGGTTGAGCAGATTCCGGGTAGGGGGAGAGAATTTTGTTGCATGAAAAAATTTTATGTCATATGGTTTGCTGAAAATGCGGAAGGTTTGCCAGCCAAATTAAGAACTAAATTTATTCGAGCTTTTAAGTGGCAACATGTAGTAATTTATAGGGATTTTTCTTTGGTGATTAAATTTCTTAAATCGACAAATTTTAGCTTTGCCCCTTTAAATTGTTTCAATTTTCAAAGAAATTCATGTATTTGATGGAAAATTTTGTTCCATATCTTTCACTATTAAACCTACCTATATACAAATCAGTAATCATTTATCTCCATCTTTATGCCCGATATTGATTATCTGTTTGTATTAATAAAGAAAAATCAGTTTGTCGTATTTTTTATTTTTTATTTTTTTTTTTACGTTTCAATTGGTATTTCTCCAATTATGGAGGATGGTCCAAGCATAAAAGAAGTAGAAAAGTACTAAATAATATACTTATTTAAATTATAGTTATCATGAAAATAATTAAGTTTGAGTGTACATCTTCAACAAAATTAAAACATTTCGATATAATAGATAGATGTTGATGAAGTAGATTATATACTCTAAGAACAATACTAAGATAATACAAGCTTACAAAAATGGAACTTATACAACCTTAGACCATTCCCAATGGTCATGGTGATGGCCTTGAATAGTGGCATCCGTGAGCCACGACTGAAACGACGATAAAATTTGAAAAAATCATGTCCAATGGGTCGTGTCCACGACCATGAATAGTGTTTTTAATAGATTATTATTGTTATTATTATTATTTTTTAATTAAATAAATCATTTCATCGACTAAAATAAAATATTAATCTTATACTACAACTTTATCTACAAAAATCCAAAAAATATTTTCAACATATATTTGAATTCGCCATGACAAGACGAATCTATAGACACCAATCTTGAATACTATTATCAATTAAATAAATTATTTTATTCATTAAAATAAAATATAAATTTATTGAATAAGATAAAATGAAATAATGAAATTTTAAAAATTAAAAACGACTCATTTAAACACATTATAAATAATTAACGTTGCATCAAACGTTCAAAATTATACTCATTTTAAATAGTTTAGCATCAAACATTTTGGACAAACTAAAATATACAATTATTTTGATTAGCCTCATATATATATCCATAGGACCATACCATTTGTGCACTTTCGATTATTCTGGGCACTTTCGTATATTTTTCTACTATATTTTAAAGTTGATGGTTTACTTTGAAGCACACATGATCCGCATGTGCATAAATGATACTTGGAGCGCTTTCTAATTACTCGGACATTTTCTAATACAAAATTAATGTAAAAATAAATTCATTTTAAGTTGTATTAACTCTCTACGTTTCTTTTTATTTTTGAATTTAGGTTTCGACTTTTCTCTAAATACTTATGTATGAAAGATAATGAATAGTCGTAGGAGATAGTGAATAAAGTAGAAGAGGTGAGAAGATAAAGAATAAAGTAATAAATTAATTTTCAATTTTTAGGCATGTGAAGATGAGATCTATCCATATATTATAAATACCAGTTTTTATTATCAATTCTAGTTATAGTACTTTGGCCTCAAATCAATGTGAGAAATTATTTCATTTTTTTAGATTAAAAAATTACAAAATAATCAGGATAAATTTATTTTTGATGCCAAGTTAATGCGTATTTGGTTCTGTTACATTTACAATTTTAATCTAATTTTTGTTACATAATTTTGCCAATGATATTCAACCTTTGTAACTATTTATAAATGTGATCAATAAAATCTTCCAAATCCCATAATTCCATCAAAATTGCCACCCACACACTAATTTTCTTAATGGGCATGAATCCATATAGGATCTTTGGATCTATGCTTGACATAGTCCTTTCAACTGATCTTCTAAGAATGTTCTATGAATCGTGTACTAAACGTGCTCTTTTCAGTTACAGAAGATAGAAGAGACACGCGTGAGCTAATTGGTGATGTGTTGATCTTTACATGTCTATCAACAACATTTTACATGTGAAGACTTTCAATTTTATTTTATTTATGTATAAAATTCGATCGGTAGGATGAGGTATAAGGTTTCTCTTCTCTACGATCTCTGGCTGGAAGGACTATTGGTTCTATTCAACCCGAATTTCAACCCCGTTCGAAATAATGATGTTCAGGTCCGGTCTGGTAAAGACTACATTTTTTTCCGGCGGAGGGGGGTCTGCATATACTCTCTAGGCGGGGAAACTCTCTTCGATCTTCTCTCTACTTTCTTGATACATAACGGGTCTGGGGGAATCTAATACTCTCTAGCTGGGGAAACTCTCTTAGATCTTCTCTACTTTCCTGATCTCCATAACGAGTCAGGGGAGGGCGGGGATCAGCTGATACTCTCTAGGCGGGGAAAATATCTTCGATCTTCTTTGTACTTTCTTGATCACCATGACGGGTTGGGGAAACTCTCTTCTATCTTCTCTTTACTTTCTTCATCCATGACGGGCCGCGAGGGGGGGGGGGGGGGGGCAACCGTACCACGTGAAATTATGTTCGTAGAATAATAATTTTGTGTCTTTGGTGGGGTGACGCATACCACCGCAGGGTTGCTGGGAACCGAGGGGTTGGAAAAAACAACCGTAACATGTGAAATTACGTTTGTATAATATTTGTGTGTGTGTGTGGTGGGGTGACCACATATCACCGCGAGATTATTGGCCCTATTGATTGTGTTGTATACTTTGGTATTTTATTTTGGTTCCGTTTGACGGATAGATTTTTTTGTAAAAAAATATGTACCTGTTACTAATTAACAAGTCTGGTATGGTAGGACCCTATTTTTACATTTTTATAGTAACATAAATAAACACTCAATGATATAATATTGGATGAAGAATGAAATATCGAACGACACCACGACCAACGTTGTCTGTAAGGAATTTTGACTATCTTATTTTCTCGATTAATTTATTTAATCCTCACATTTCTATTTATTATTAAAAGTAAATTATACCGTGGCATCGCCATGGGTTAGTACTAGTATATATATAAAAGTGAACAACTATTGAAGTTGTGCAAATGAGTACTTAATTTAAGTTAAATTGAACTCATTTGTAATATATATATATATATATATATATATATATATATATATATATATATATATATATATAAATAAGATTTTAATTACAAAAATACAATATACTTAATTCAATCAAATTACAAGCCATAATTCAGCTTTAACAAAATCAATGCATCATAACAAAAATCAATCTTTCTTCTCCGATTAAATTTTAAACACTAATTCAAACACAACAAAATTAACTCACCATAAAAAAATCAATATGTCTTGTCCAATTAAATTTTAAACTCTAATTCAACCCAACAAAATCAATTTATCATTAAAAAACAATGATAAATTGATACTAACTCAAACACTAATTCAACTTGAAAAAAGACAGACTTCAATCCTCAGTGTACTGTAACTATGTGCCACAATAACACGCTTAGCGTGTTCTCACGTTCTAGTATTAACATATATCGAGACGAACACATTTATATTGGTCTTAAAACAAATTTTCATTTTGTTCAATATTTTTATAATTTTTATATCATAATTTGATTTGGATTTTAAAGGAAGTGAGTGATGGAATATACTATCTCACCTTATCATTATCATATGAAAAATAGTTAATTTAATCATACTTAGGCTCTGTTATTTTCATCTGAAAACTCATTAATTTCATTTCAGTTCAGCTCTGCTTAATTATTTTTTATATTACAATTCAATTCAGTTATGTTATGTTCAGACCAATATAGCATAGCCTTAATTAATCTACTACTACAAACGGCGCCAAGTGCTTATGCAAATTTATTACACAACCTACTAACTAGACTGCTACTGCCAATTTGTTTGTAATGAGACTAGATGTTATGAGGAACGGCAAAGAATTGAAGAAAGAAGTTAAGTAGATTGATGAAAACGAAAGCATTTATTTTATGATTAGCGATTAATTAAGTAAATCATTATCAATAACAACACTTAGTATAGTCTAATCTAATGGTCAGCATCGAAATTAAGAGGGAAGCAAGGCCATTCCAGTCAATGGATAATGTTGAAAGTTGTTTGACATTTTCTTAACATATCCCATCATCATCAACATCATCTCCTGGTCTGAAATTCCAATCACAACCAATAGACTGGTTCCAGTTGGACTTCTCTCTCCACGCCACTCCCACTCTCTTCCTCCGAGCGTGTAACTCCAAACCCATCACTTGCTACTTTACTACTGTACTTCATTTCCAAATTAACTTCGAAAATGATCAATTATCCGGTAACGCGAATATAGTCCATATATTACAGTATATATATAAATATACAACTATCGAAGTTTATAGTTGCTTAAAAAAAAAAAAAACTATCGAAGTTTATTAGTACAGTAATTAATTTAAACTAAATTGGACCCTGTAATACATGTATAAATTAGACTTTAATTACAAAAAATAATTATGTCTTCATCAATATAATTTCAAGCCCTAATTCAACCCTAACAAAATTAATTCATTAAAAAAAATCAAATGTGGGGTATCCAATTAATTTTCAAAATCTACTTCAACCCAACAAAAATCAATTCATCGTTAGAAAAGCAACGATAACCAATCTTTTTTCCTCCAATTAAATAAAAACAAATCACTTCACACTAACTCAAACCCTAATTCAATTCGGAAAAATGCAAATTAATTATAAAAACAACGACATTACTTACCTCCATATACTTCTTTTGTTCCTTGTTACTAAGTGCCGCAATAACACGCTACGCGTCTTCGATCTCGCGTTCTAATAATTCTTTAATGTACCATTTTTTTTAGATATACTAATACTTTAATATGATAAATTCTTGAAAAAAATAAAAAATTATTCCTTAAAATGTTACGTTTTCATTTGTCATGCATTGGTGGCACAATCCTTGATTGGCTGAAAAATGTTGTGGATGGCGTTTTGGTCTGTTCACAGTTCTTCCTGATGCCTAGAACAATCAGTAAGAGCAATCCGGTCCATTCAAGTATTTCCTTAAGTATATATTTCACTGTTATTTTGGTATATTGACTACATATATAGTTTTTATTAAATCTAATATAACTTTATCTAAAAAAATTCAAAAAATATTTTGAACATATTTGAATTCATCGTGACAAGACGAATCCATATACACCAATCTTGAATATATACTGTTTTTAATGCCCTTAAATAAATCATTTTATTCACCAAAATAAAATATAATTTTAATAAATAAAATAAAATGAAATAATGTAATTTTAAAAATAGAGCATTTATTAAATATTTAATAGTTCCCCATCTATTTAACAATAAATTAATAAATTTTGATTTTATGGTTGAGCAGAGTCCGGATAGGGGGGCGAGAATTTTGTTCCATGATGTTTTTTGCCAAGTCATGAGGCTAATGTTTTAGCACTTAGGCCCTGTTTAACAAAACTAGCTGAAAAGCTAGCTGGTAGCTGATTAACTAGTTGGTAGCTGAATAGGTAGCTGAAAAGCTAACTGAATAGGTAGCTGATTAACTAGCTGAAAAGCTAGCTGATTTTAATGTAGGTGTTTAGCAAATTAGCTGATAAGCTAGCTGGTATTTTATAAAATGACATAAAAGGGCATTACTCTTATTTTTCTAAATAATAGTACATCACATTTTTATCTAGTTATTTTAATATATATTCAATGTACTTTTCACCGCCACTTTAATAACATCATTGAAAATTATCAGAAGTTGAAAATAAATATTCGTTGAGCATTCTAACTTCATGCGGAAAAAAAATTAGTAACTTATGCAAGTTGCAAACAAGTACACAAGATGTATAACAAAGGTTCCAACAAATATAAAATATAAGTATAATAGATTGAATAGTATTATCATTAGACCATATCATTTCTCAATCACAAGTATCATTCTTCATGATATATGCATAGACAAGAACTTACACACTCAACGAATAAAAAATATACAACTAGCGCTGAAAATAAACAACTCACAAAGGAACACAGAACGCTGGCAACGAGAATTCACAACTTGAGAAATTCATCTTATGTAATTAAAGAAGAGCGATGAGCAGACACCGAGCTACGCAAGGAGAGGCGATGGAACACAGAACGGCAACGCAGTAAAAGATAGAACACGAGAATAATACTAATGATTGGTTTTACTTTATTTAATTTAGGTTAGAGATATTTTCGGAATAAAAAGATAACAAGTAGCTTTTTTTAAAAAAAAAAACTAACCTGGGTAGCTTCTTCAACCAACTAGCTGATTTAAAAAGCTGCGCGTTCACGTAACAAGCTTTTTATTAATAAATGGTCAAAAAAAACTAATGGAGCTGAAAAGCTAGCTGGAAAGCTAGTGGTAAACAGGGCCTTAGATTATCAGTTGGGTGTTGTTATATAATACTCCCTCCGGTCTTTTACAAGCTTTCTGAGTAGACTTTTATTTCAAACTTTAACCGTAAATTACTCGCAAACTACACGATAAAAAAATATAATAAAATTATATTATGAAAATAAATTAAGTATATTTTACTAATATAACTTTGTTTTATACTTGTTGAGTGTAATTTGCGATTAATTTACGGTCAAAGTTAAAAAAAAAAAACTCTCCTTAGGAAGCTTGTAATATATAAAGTTGATGGGCTAAACCCCACCAGATTCATTCAAATTTCATCCATCCTACGTGAAATTTTGATACGGTTGAGCAGAGTCCGAATAGTGGGATGTATTAGTGTTGTTTCTAGGGATCAAGAGGGCAATATTATTGCTTGGTGATAAAATTTTATGTATTATGGTTGCTGAAAATGCGGAATTTTCGAGTGTAACAGGTAGTAATTGAAAGAGATTGTTATTTGGTGATTAAATGTCTTAAATCAACAAATTTCAACTTTGCCCATTTGTTTCACTTTTCAGAGAAATTCAAGCATTTGATAGAGAATTTTGTTCCATGAAGTTTTGTCAGGTTAAACGTGAGGCTAACGTTTTAGCACATAGATTATTAGTTGGGTGTTCCTATGATGATGTTGGTTTGGTAGATTTGTATTATCCATACCAAGATCGTTATGTGAGGGGAGCACATACCACTCCAGGGGTTGTCTCGATTAATTTATTTTGTCATCCCATTTCTATTTATTATTAAACGTATATTATATCGTTTTGTGGAATTAGTTGCATTTCCAGCATGAATATATTTATCTGTTTATTTTTTTGTATGTTGGCTGCATATATAGTTTTTATTAAATTTCATATAAATTTATCTACAAAACTCCAAAAATTATTTTGAACTATATATTTAAATTCGCTGTGCCAAGACGAATTCATCTAAAACTTTTCGACTTTATGACTCGCATGATTTCGTAAAGTCGACTAACAACAATATTATCTACTATAATTGTGTACTTAAATGAAACTATACGCATATTCTTCTCGAGTTATTTTTTGGATCAAGATAAATTTGATGCTCGGGACATATTTGACTTGGATACGGTAGGAATACCCTTTATTTGTGATTCTTAAATGTCGGAGTTCATGCGAAGTCAAAGTTTACACTGCACGGCTGGGAAGGAAGAATAACCTTGGACCCGTGTTCATTCTCCATCATCACGTAAATTAGCTGAGTTATATTGTTATCATCGACGAAATGTGGCTAGAGTATATTGCTACTTAGTAGTAAATAAAATACAGGTGAGTAAGTTGTTGATGTATATGAGCTTCAATTTTAATTTAAATCTTTATAGAGATCTTTCACTATTAAAAAGAAAATATGGCAGCATTATGTACTACTTCCTCTGTCCCATGACAAGCTTCCCATTTTGCCATTTTAATCGTCACACAAGAAGCTTCTCATTTTCATTTTTTGTAATACCCCACTCTAGGGGTGAGCGCGGGCGGGTGTGGGCGGGTTTTTACGAAAAATCAAACCGACCCACCTATGGCGGGTGATTATAATTATAAACCGAGGCGGGTGGAATATTTTTTCAATCCGCGGCGGTTTGGGTGATAAAAATGGCGGGCGGATTGGCGGATGAATATAGGTAAAAATAGATGTAGTATAAATTTGCAACTTGTGCAGAAGTAGATGTGCAAGCCAAAAAAAAAAAAAAAAGCAACAAAGAGCATGTTCTGAACAAAGAGGATAGTGATTCTTTTGAAGTAGTTATTCTTCTTTACTTAATTTTAAAGATTTTCACGCATTAATGGATGAAATTTTGACCCGAGAAGTTGCCAACTTGTGTTATTTTGCTTGAATACATGACATAAGTTGAGAAGAACGAATAGCGAGTGCAAAAATGAAGACGAAATAATGCTTAAAGAGAAGAGTTGTAGGCTCACTTGAACTATATCTATATTCAACGACATAAGCAAGATGCAACTTCTCTAGCCTATGGTTCTACTTATACTTAAATTCACAAACATATACCTACATACATACATACATAAAAATGGCGGGTGGGTCGCAGGTTGCACCCATCTAACCCACCACCCACCCATTAATGGCGGGTGAAAAAAATTTAACCCACCACACATTTTATAAAAAAATTAGTTGGCGGGTGCGGGTGAAAGGCGGGCGGTTTGTACGGGTGTGTCGGGCGGGTGGGTTTTTTGCACAGCCCTACCCCACTCAACTAATGTCCACATAAAACACTTATATTTACAACTTTACCAACCCACTATCTCTACTTTATTCAATATTTATTCTTTCTTCATTTAAATAATACTCAACTTTCCACTTTAACAACTCAATATCACTTTTTATTCATTCTTTATTATTTTTATACTCAAGTCAACCACTTTACTTAATTTGTTAACCAATAAAGCAAACGAGAAGATATTCCCGGGACGGGGAAGTACTACATTATTCCACAATGATTTTTTTTATATATATATGAATCGAATTAGTTTTCTAGGCTTCTTATTGGTCCATTTGTCATGCCACATGGCAGAATGCTCAATTCCTATTGGCTAGAAAAGTTTGTCGGTGGTGGTTTGGTATGTTCACAGTTCATCCCAATGTCTAGAACAGTTAGTAGAGGCAATCCGGTCCATTCATATATTTCTATAAGTATATAATAATGTGATCAAAATCATACATGTTCAAAATTCAAGTAGCTCATGAGTACTATAGTAATTTAATAGGCACCTTCATATGTTCTTCGATTATTATAATATTGAGGATTACATATATATGTTGAGCTTCCAATTGAAAATGAGAAATATCTGGAATTGTATAAAGTCGTGTCAAACCACATGATGTACGGGTTGTGTGGTCCAATGCAGCGTACTGCTCCGTGCATGGAGAAGGGTAAATGTACGAAATTCTTTACCAGAAGTTACAATGAGAACACGTGCACATATGAGAATGGGTACCAGATATACGAGAGAAGGGATACAGATAATGAAACTGTCGAATAAAAATGGCCAAGTGCTTGACAATAGGTTTAATATAACTAAGTCAAATTTTTCGCTTTTAAATTTTCAGATAATTAATATCAACGTGTCTCCTGTTATTAAGCATTCCATTATTACAAATTTGTCAAGATATGTAATCCCATATAATCGTCAATTGATAGTATCGACACACATGAACATAGAATTCTTCAATCATGGACGATTGATGTGCACTCAGAGATTTTGATTTCGTTGTAGAACATGTAATCCCTAAATACAATTAAAGATTAAATTTATATTTACCGGAAGCTCACAAACGCACAACAATAGTGGTAAGTTAACTCGGGATGTCGTTCTCCACGGACACTTAGCATAGGAACAAATAAGTAACAATTTGATTACACGTGCGGACAGTAAACAGATTAAAGTAAACAGGATATTGAATCACAATTAAACCCTACTCTAGTGATGAAATCGAAGATGGTGAAGGTGTAAAGGATCCCCGACCTCCCTCTTACTATGCTACTCCTAACTTCCTAGTTAATATCCTACGCGATTACCTCTAACGACAGCAGGGCATAATACTATGGTGCTCAAGGCGCAATCGGCACAAGTACCCCTACTCAGTTCAATGAAACTACTGTGTCACTCAGCAGAACATCACACCACGAAGGATATATAGAGTTGTATAACCACAAATTACATCTAAGAACTATTCCATTAATATAACACGACATATAAAGAAGTAGCACAACAAAGTTTTGGCAGTTCACCTTTACAAAAGAAAGTTAGCTACTCATAGTATTCTACAATATGTTGAAATCGAAAACTCCTAGAACAGAAAAAAGAAGAAATCAAAATTAGAAAAGAAGAAAAGGAAAAGAAAAACTTAGTCTTTGATGTCTTCGTGCAGTTTCTAGGGTTTCCTCCTTCTGAAGCTGTTCTTCGATTCCTATGCTTGTAGATGTCGATCCTGGTGTTGCAGTAGGGTCGGGGTTTCACGTACCCGAGGAGTCGAGGACTGGTTCTCTCTCAAGAGAGCTGCCTTTGGGGTTTCACTTCCCCGAGGACTGGTGGCCTGACGACCAGGGTTTTTCCCAGGAGATGATGGATTCTGAGACCCCCAAAGGTCTTATTTATACTGTAAGATGAAGGTTATGGACGTCCTTGGCCAGTAATAAATGTTAAAAGGCGGGCTGAGACCTGACGGACCGGAAAAAGCCTGTCTGGCCCAAGTGTTAGCTGTTTCGCCTTCCGGACTAATTTAAGACATCTAAACTTCGTTTTCTTGGAAAGTGATAGGCTACAAAGTTTTAGCATTTTCAATAAGATTTCCATCGATAGCTCATGAGCCTGAATCTCACTTCTAGAACTCCGTGTACAACCAAAACAGTGCATCCTGGTCGATTTCTTCCGGGCAGGTTTTCTTCGTTCTTCGGTTACGAGCTTCGTAACCTTGCCATCTTGAAAAGTGTCCTTCTTCAGCATAATATTTTTTTTCGATATCTTCGCAACGGTAGGTAGCACAACCTCATCGGACTTCTCTAGCTCCAAGTAGAATTGTCATGCTTCCTTACTTTCCTCGATTTCGCACAATTATGACATTTTGGTGCCTGGAATCGTGCAATTCCTCAAAAACACGATCATGACCTATGAAATACACAAGAAGTTGGTAATTGACCATAATATGATACAAATATTGAATCTAAGGCAAAAAACGAGGGTCTAAAAGCATGCAATATCGCACATTTCATTGTCACATCAACGATCTATGAAGTATTTGTTTAAGTATATGTCCAAGGAGAGTGAACGTATATGGCTTAGTTTTGTGGACAAGAACAATCCAAATGAAATCATGAGGCATGTGATGGTTGGTATGTTTCTGCATGTGAAGCTATATAGAGAATATTTGAATTTCCCATATATTATAGGACTCTTGTACTTGAGAGGTTATCACCACTTGGAGGGTTAGCAAAGTGTGAACATTAAAGATGGTGAATACATGCCCGATTACTTGAGAAGCCATATGTAAAGCAGTCAAAATTCTTAAAGTGGTTCGATACTGAAGCTCGAGCTTTTGTATCATGAATTGCCACAGCATTATTGTTGGAATGGAAGAGAGAATATATGGTCTCGCAGAAAGACAAAAACAAAAAGTGTTGGGTGTATACATAATGTCAGCATTATTAATGAGAACCAGTACTACATGAGACTCGTGTTGAATCGTGTAAGAGGTGCGACTTGCTATGAGGATATCAGAACGGTCAATGGTGTTATTTATGATTCATGCAAGTCTGCATGTGGTTCCTCATGTCTCTTATTTGATGATAGGGAGTACGATAGTGGAATAACTGACACAAGTTACTGGGCTTCTTCCCCTGTCATCTATTCACAGTGCATCTATCTCACATCTTGACCTATTGAGTACCCAACACGTGAGAAAAGCAATCCAGGTACTAACAACAATGGTTCAATATTATTATTAGACATACTTAAACATACATGCTTTATTACATTCGTATTTTGTATTACAATATACATGTCTAAAACTCACGGATAGTCATATTAAAGATTTATTTTTATTGGAGATTGAGAAATTTCTAAGATCAAACTACAGTTTTCTGACAATTTGAAGGTATGCATAGACCTTCATCATAAATAGTGCTACGAATAAGTTCATAGTGGATGAGACGTCTAATGATAAAGATGCTGAGAGCGAGTTCGATTCGTTGTATCCACGATTGACTGGGAAGCAACATACAATCTACGAGAAGATAATCTCTTCTATCAATTCGGGTACATGTTGAATGTTGTTCTTATGTGGATATGGAAGGATTGGGAAGACTTTTATATGGAGAAATTTATGCTCAGGATTGAGATCCAAATGAGATATAGTTCTCCTAGTTGCATCGAGTGGTATTGCATCACTATTGCTTACAAGGGGTAGTCCAACTTATTCGAGATTCGAAATACCACTTCATCATAATGAGCACTCAGTATGCTCAAAGACCAGTGCAAATTATGATGTACTGAGTTATTAAGGCTTACTAAGCTTGTTATATGGGACAAGGCTCCTATGACGAATACATATTGCTTCGAGGCAGTTGATCGGAGCTTCAGAGATTCTATGCATCGCCCTCATGACCCTTTTGGTGGCTTTGTGGTTGTTTTTGGTGGCGACTTCATTCATATGCTTCTTGTGGTTCCTCGAGGGACCAAATAGGATATAGTTAATGCAGCCATATGCTCATCTAAATTATAGGCAACATGTGAAGTACTCAATTTAACTAAAAACTTGTGGTTGCAGGTAAATTTTTTGTTTAATTTGTTTTGTTAAATTATTAACTATAAAGTTGATAAACGAGACCAGACAGTTCAGGGAATGGATTTTACAAGTTGGTGTTGCTGGTGAAAATAATTGTGAGGTTGATATAAAACTACCTGATGATCTACTCATCAGAAAGGTAGGTGATCCTATAAATACCATTGTTGACATTACATATCCATCATTGTTAGAGCACTTGGCCAATCCATCACTAGATCCAAATTACATCATTAATCGAGCCATTCTTGCACCTACAAATGACATTGTTAATGAGATTAATGAGTACGTCATTTCCAAAACTCATGATGAGTATGTTGAATATTTAAGCGTTGATAGTTTGAATAGAGTGGATGATGTATTTTTGAAGTGTTTACCGTTTAGTTTTTGAATAATATCAATTGTTCAGGACTTCCTAACCACATGATTGTTCTTAAGGTTGGTTGCATGATTATGTTGTCGCTTAACATTGATTAAGCTTGGAATTTTAAATAATGTAATACTTTATACTATGTTTTTTTATACATTCTCTTTGAATGATAAATATGTTGTTTTGATACAATTTTATATATGTTTCTGGGAAACTAGTTTATAAAAAAAATAAAATAAAGAAGAGTAATAGTGTGAGTAGCGAGTAATGCCGACGCGCCTAGGACATTGTGTAAACTGACACACCCCTGTCACTATCAAGTGCACAATGTAACATTTCTTACCAAACCAAAGAAATTTACAAAGTCATGAGAAAAATCACATTTCTTCTTCCCAACTCTTCACTTCTTCTTCTTACTTGTTCTTCATCTACTCTTCCTTCATTCTTATTCTATGGTCTCTTCATAGAGTACTTAAATCCTCCCTTTAATTTCCCTCACACACCAAAATCAAACTCAACAATGGACAATCTTAAATCACCAACAAGATTCCAAGAAAACAACAACTTAATCCCATCACCAAAGAGCTACAGCTCCAACAGCTCCACAAGCAGCACCACCACTCACCACCTCCCATCACCACCACCGCAACAGCCCATACCCATTACCAGATCCGAACCCAACAACCCATACCCAACCACCTTCGTCCAAGCCGACACTTCCTCCTTCAAGCAAGTCGTCCAGATGCTCACCGGTTCAACTGAAACCGTCCGTCGACCCGACCCGGTCCGCAACCCGATTCCGCCCATCAAAGCGGCTCTCCGGAAAGACAAATCCTCTTCCAAGCTCTACGAGCGCAGAAACAGCTTCAAGAACTTCAAGATCAGCCCTCTTGGACCCGGAGTCGTCTCGACCCGACCCGGGTACTTTTCTGGCTACTCCGGCTCGCCTAGACCCGGCACACCGGAGATTTTATCACCGAGTATTCTTGATTTTCCTTCTCTTGTTCTCAGCCCGGTTACTCCGTTGATACCCGACCCGTTTAACCGTGGTAGCAGCAATATGGATGTTGTGGCTGAGGAAAAGGCGATTAAGGAAAAGGGGTTTTATTTGCATCCTTCTCCGGCGAGTACTCCGAGAGAGTCGGAGCCCCGGTTGTTGCCATTGTTTCCGGTTACTTCTCCCAGAGTTGCAGGCTCATCTACTAATTCTTGAGTGAGTTCTTTTTTTGTTTTTAATTTTTTGTTAGTTTTTAATTTATGATTATGTACCGATTTGGATGTGAAAGTGAAACCACATAGAGGGTATTATGATTGGGCAAGGTAACTACTCATATTGTTGTTGTCATAAATGTCATTGTAATTGCAATTTGGATGGATAAACAAGATGATGATGATGATGAGTATCAGCACCCAATCTTTACTTCTATGCCTTGTTTGTTATAGTTTCGTTTCTCAGATATAGTATTTCCTCTATGCAAAATTTATAGACGGTTTGGTATAGAACTACTACTCCATTTTAATTGAGTCGGACAACGTATTTGTTGCTCAATTTAAATTGAGCCGAACGATAACATTTTAATCTACCTGGTATCTTTCTCTCACTTTACTATTTCATTTATATAAATATCATTAAAACCAATCAAATAATATCAAAACATTTTACACGTATCACTTCACTCTTACATACATCTATAAAAAAAAAAAAACACCTATAAAATTTTAATTCTACACTAAACATTAATTTTCACAGTTCAATTAAAATTTAATTTAGTCACAATTTATCAGTTATACCTCAATTAAATTCACTCAATTATAGTTTCGTGCAAAACATTCCGTTAGAAATGGGGTAACTTGCTAGATATTTTTGGTACCAATTTCAGGAAATTGGTTTTGTTTCTTGTTTTGAGTTGATTAGTTTAACCATGATCCAAGATTTTTACTCAAATTGAGTGTAGGTAAGTCATGAATGAGTCAATGGAATCAACAAATTTTTGGCATAAAAAAATTTAGGTGCTGAAAGTGCACATGAGTGAGGGAAAAAAGGGTGAGTATTAAGTGGGGTTAGCTGTCAAAAGGAAGAGTAAAAGATGGGAAAAAGAATCTTGCTTGACTATTTTGCCTTGTTTGGCTTTACTAATGGGCAATTGGGCAACTGAAAGATAGATGCAAACTTTGCTTTAGCCTTAAGCACACTCCTGTTGATTCTTTCAAGTACTACTCTCTTTGTTCCCAATCTTGGGGTGTTCACTAGTCCGTCTGCATTTCCGTCTCTCTTAATCGTGGAAAAACAATTAAGGCGGGTACAATTTTCAGATAACGCGGAGCTAAATTGTCTATTTTGGATCGTAACGTGGAGTGAATGACTCTAAGCCGAAAAGGGTGTATAAATTTCTGTTGCATTTGGCTAAGAAAGGCTCCTTGTTATGAAAGTAGTTTGAGCCTTGAGGTTTGCTTTAAGCAATAGCCAAATTAGTCAAACGGATCATCCTTGCGTTGCGCCTATTGATGCCAAACGGCACTCTTTGCATGTGAGGTTACATTCCACTAGCCAACCAAGTGTGCAAGCGACCGAAAAAGATTTTGTTAGAAGTGTGTCCGAGAATATCAAGTTAGTGGATCTATGCCTAAATTAAGACACTATTTGATAAAAGATTAGTTTCTGTTTAGCAAAACTAGTTGAAAAATTAGTTATTAACTGGTAAGCTAACTTGTAACTGATTAACTAGCTGATTAAGGAGCTAATTAACTAGCTGAGAAGCTAGTTGATTTTAAATGTAGGTGTTTAACAAATTAGCTGATAAGTTAGTTGGTATTTTGTAAAATGACATAAAAGTACATTACTCTTATTTTTATTTTCTTTAACCTTTCTCATCGTATTATTAGTCTATAGTTTTTTAAATAATATTACATCACATTTTATCCAATTATTCTAATATATATTCAATGTACTTTACATCGCCACTTTAATAACATCATCAAAATTATCAGAAGTTGAAAGAAATATTCGTTGAACATTTTAATTAGTAATGAAAAAAATCAGTAATTGATGTGTACTACATGTATGCATTTTAAAGAGTTCCGGATGCATTAATCCTTGTGCTAGTTGCAAACAAGTACACAAAATGTATAACAAAGGATCCAATAATATAAAATATAAGTCGAGAATTCTAATGACCTTCCATGTGGTCTACAAATAATACGGCAATAAAGATGGAACACGAGTAAATAATAAAAATGGGTGTTTTTCCTTTTTTTTTTTTAGTTTAGGTCGGAGATATTTTCGGAATGAAAAAGATAAGGAGTTTCTTTTTAAAAAAGTTTCTTGGGTAAAATTTCTAACCAAATTAATTTAAGAAGTTCAGATTCACGTAATGTTTTTATTACCAATGGTAAAAAAGTTTCATTGAAATGAAAAGTTAGTGATAAAACAGAAATTAGTACCACTTACATAGAGATTCCAAAATGAGAACTTTAAAACAAGTGTAATTTACGACTCTAATTTACATATTGTGACGGTTTTTTATTCTTTTAAGTCGAAAAATAATACCAACTATTTTCGATTTTGTTCTTCTTTACGCGAATCGCGATGGGAGGTAAAACTCTAATACTACCTCTTTGAGAGGAACATGAAGTGGACGGTTAAAAGTCAAAATCCCCTGTTACGGTCGAAGAGTTTCCTACCAGACTACTTATTTAAAATTAAACCCACATGGATAAACAATTCCAACTATTGGAAATACAGTGCACCTGTCAAATGTGGTTCCTGATATTTTGCTACCATGTTTTTCTTTGTAGTTGTACTTCTAAACGTCCCTATTCCACACCCAAAGTATTCAACCAGAACTAAATGCTTTCTTCACTTTAGTCAATTGGCATGCAATAAGATATGGTGATCGATTCCATTATTGAAAATGGTTTTTCAACTTTCAGCCAGAGTATTAAAGGGTCCACCAACGACTCAGCCACATCAATGTACCCAAATTCAGTTTCTTTCCTTGAATTTGGCTTGGTCACTTTAATTGCAACCTTTTGTTTACATTTTAATAAGCCGGTAATATGCAACCATTACGTCTTAGTTTAGCATAAATAAACTCCCATCTCCATGTAATAGCCTGCAAACCAAGTACAATGCAACAAATGACTATATAGGGATAAGTTATAACCAATTCACGGTTGCGATGGGTTCATTAAAAGCAACTTTTGAAAATGCAGTTGAGAATGGAGAAAAGTCAAGAAGTAGCACAAATGTGATTCATCTTTATTTTCTTGTCCGAAACACACTCAAAAGCCCTTTTGACTATGGGAAGAAACTGGGAAGAAAAACGTAATAAATAGATAGAGATGGGAAAGAGATAGGTGGGAGTTATGTGAAGTGTGATGATGAAAGCAGAGGGAGAAGAAAACAAAGAAATAAAGTGTGTTCTTCAACTTTGAATTTATGTAGGGGAAAAGCAAGAAAACTAGGTGGGGTGGTTTTCGTTTTGTGCTTCTTCATGTGGAAATTATTTCTAATCTTTATAACTTTCATGTGCCCTATTTGGCTCACCCCGAATATACAACCTGGCTTTCCTATTAAATTAAATCATTTATCCATTTTTTTTTTAGTTTCCTTTGGTGGTTTCTTGAAAATATATGCATTTAGCAATGCTCAATCATATGTTAGCTAGGGTCATCCTCTTGAAATATTTGAATGTTCTATAGGTTTTGATTTCCACCCTTCAAACTAAGTTAACCTTCAAAGTTGCTTGTTAATTTGGATATATTTGTCCATTGTGACTTTGTCTATATTTAAACTGTAATCAAACAATGTATAGCTTTATATGGTTTTCGTACACGAGTACAAACATGATGGTTTTGAAAATATAATTTAAAAAAAAACACAATGACGCTTTGACATAGCTTAATGGAAATTAACTTTCGGTTTCAATGTGTCTTTGGGAAGGTTCAAAATTTCATGCTTACCTTAAATTTTCAAATAGAACTTTTTCGCCTTCCAGTTTTTAACTACCTCCGTTCCATTAGAATTTTCCTAATGAGTTAATTTCTATTGGATTAAAAAACTAATAAAATATTAATTTGTGAAGGGTATTATATTGATAAAGTTGTAAATTGATGATAAAGTTGGAGATGAGTTTAACTAGTTCGTTCTTTCCCAATTTTAGTCATGTGTGATTTCTCACATTTAAACTCTTAGCATTCCATAATAATGCATCAACTAACGCACTGTGAGATTTTATTATTCTTTCACCGTTTAGTGAATTTTAGTAATTTTTGTTCAGTGTCTATCTACTAAGTAGATTGTACACGGTCCAGAAAATTTCTTCTCCGGCATGAGTGGCCCATTTGATTGAAGTGTAAAGTCATAAATAAGGCTCTTTGATAGTTAAAATTATATCTTAATTAGGTGAAAATAAATTATGAGGTGGAATCATTGGTCTCACCCTCCGATTCACATAATCTCACCTTACGATTCACAGTGAACCCTATAGTGGAACCCATGATACATTGAGATCATTGATCATATGCACATATGGTCCGAATCAAAAAGATCTATTCAAAAAATCGATGAAAACCAGTCTGATCTGTTGTGATCGGAACTTCAGATTAGCATTCCTAGGGTCTAACCATTAATTAGTGCGGAAAGTGCATATATACATACAACTTAACTAGAAAGTTGTTCATTTAAACGATGGAAACTTTTGGAGTGTATGGTTTCAAATTCTCGAGTTTTTGAAGCCAATTTGTACAGAAAAACTCAACTCAATTCGAGTTTGGAACTAAACACTCGATCCGTGTGAAGTATCGTTTTCTCATACAATAAAGTACAGTATATGTTTTTTTATGATTTCATATAAATAATAAGCAATGCAAAAAAAGTTTAAATAAGACGAGGTTGAGATCAGTTGGGATCAGAGTTGATGGACACCGAAGAAAAACAAGTGTAGACTAGAGCCTCAAAACAAAAGCCGCACTGTGAGCAGTGCCAGTGTGTGTCCATTCATGCTTGATAATTTTGACTTAAGATCTGTACTTATATTCGCTACCAATAATTCCGTGTTCTTTTCTTATCTATTTCTCACATTCCTCCTATTAATTTTCCAATTTTCATTTTATTTGATAGTGATGTGGTGACAATTATTCCAAGTCCAATTGTCTCGGTTCACAAACAATATGCAGATCATAGATAATCAAGTTTCAGACTTCTCAATAATACTACTAAACACTTGCTATTTACACCAAATTCATTATACTTGGTTCCTCACCTTGAGATACCCAATCTCGATTATATAGAACCCTTACGGTGACTAAAAGCATAGTATATATCAGCATAATTGTTGCCAAGTCAACATAATTTTCCATACTGTAAAAGAAAAACTATTTTATTTACTGTCTCATATATTGTACTTCTCTATGTTACACTTTTACCAACTATACCTACTTTTAAGAAACAATTGTAATTATTTATAGAATTTGTTCATTCGGACCCACGAGAAGTTGAGTCCGGGTCGAAGAGAGTAATTTTTCACTCTATGTCGTAGTTTTATCCACTATACCAAAATTTTATAAATTATTCTAATTGTTTTTATAATTTGTTCTTAAAATGGTGTCTTGGGAAGTGGAGGGAGTAATAATATTTCTTGGACCGGGTCTAATCTTGCGATCGTGTTCGTTCCATATCCAAGTGAACATGGGTTGTTGTGGCCTGTGCCCTGTGGTCTCAAATTCTAAAGGCCCTGCCCATCTTTGAAAACTTTCTCAGCCCAACTACTGTCTCCATCTTGTTCTTCTTAATCACACAAAGACTACCAAAACAGTACCGATAATCTGAAATCTCCAAAGATGGAACCTGAAATTTCTAACACCCAAGGTGTTTCTTCAACTCAAGCTGTTTTTCTCGGAGCCTTAGCTCCTGGAGTCAACGTAAGTATACGTTTTCTCAATTCAGCACTGTTATTTTTTTCTTTCTTTCGTTTTTGTAGATCAAGATTCGATTTTTATCTATTTTTGTACACACTATTGATCTTTAGCTGCAATAATTTCAGGCTCCAACTTGGAACACAGTTAAAGGGGCTTTTTTGATGTTGGGTTTATGTCTTGCTACTATGCTGGGCTTAGCATTTTCTAGTAGTGATCCTTCTTTGATCTTTCATGTCGCACTTCTCGTTCTCATAGCTGGAACCCTCTTCTTGCTTCTTACCAGGTACTAAGATATTTCTTTCATTATTTGCAATTATTACTCTAAAGTAATTGGATTTGATTCGATTCTTTTTGTGTGTGTTTTCTTGAACAATCTCTAATAAAATGTATGATCATGATCCAAAGTATTGGAGACGACAAGGTACTGTACAGACTTATCAAGTTTTGCTTAGTAGAGGTTCTATTGATGTCCTGTGCATATGTGGTTTATATTGGAATATGGAAAGAACCCTAAGTTTAAGCAATGGCGAAATTTAAAATTTTTCCACAGAGCTGGTAAGAATTTAACTATTATAAAAAGGTAGACTTACACAGATTGGAACAAGGAATACTCGAACTATGGAATGCACGGATTCACTGCTCACGATTTTGCAAACGCCTTCTAGTTTTGCTTATCTCTAAGAACATGATGCTAGGATTTTTTTCTGAAATTTGGTGGCATGTAGTATACTGTATAATTAGCTCTTTCTTCTCGGTTGCTGAAATTATACACTGGGTAAACTAACGATGTAAAGTGGAAGAATAGGTTTGAATATACAGTAGACACCACTTTTCACTTATCTATTACTCCATCCGTTTCACTAAAAGTGAAACAATTGTGTTGGACACAATTTTTAAGAAAAATGTATAGAAGTATGTGGTCCAAAAATATGTGGTGTAGAATGAGTATGAGATATTGATTGAGTGGAAAAGTACATGTGGGCCTGAAAATGTGTGGTTAGAAATGAGTTTTATTATAAAACTAATTTCCATAAAAGGAAATGTAACACTTTTAGTGAAACGCCCAAAACGGAAAATTGTAACACTTTTAGTGAAACGGAGGGAGTATTTTGTTAGGCAGTTGAAAATTACATGGGATAGTATCTGTATATTAAAAAAACCTATTCTTCCACTTTACATGTTTAGTTCACCCAGTGTACAATTTCAATGTCTATAAAGAAAGAGACGTCACAAAATCTCAGAAAGAATATTCAGCGTTCTGTTAATAAGAAAAACTGGAAGGTGTTTGCAAAGCCGTGAGTAGTGAACTCTTGGATACCATAGTTGATAGTTGAGGATTCCTTGTTCCAATCATTATAAATCTACCTTTAACAGTTGTTGTAATTCTTAACGTGCTAAGTGTGTTATCTGTTCAAAGTTCTATGGATTTTTTTTAGCTTGAACACAGGGTTCATGTCTCCATAATCCAACAATGGTATTAGCGCTTGATTTGCTGCGGCTGATGCAGTAATGTATTCGGCTTTAGTAGCAGAATTTGCATCGGTTTCTTGTTTTGAACTATTCCAAACTACTGCTCCACCACCAATGAGTGTGTACCCATTTCCTGTTTGTGATTTGAAGTCGTCCGGGGCAGTTTGGAAACCAGCCTTTGTAAATGCAGTCACTATCAGTTCCTTGGTTCCATCATAGACGACAAAATTATCCTTGTGGTTTTCTTAAGATACTTGATATTTTTTACACCTACCCAATAGTTTAAGCTCTATTTAGTAGAATGATGGTTATCTATGATCTGCATATTGTTTTATGTTAGTTTCTGAAAAGTCTATCCAATGCTGTTTTACTGGTTTGTGTTTGAGTGAAGTAGCAGCTTTTGTGCGCTGAGTAAATTTAGTTATTTCCGTATTTGATAAACTATGCATCTTTCAGCTTGTTCTTGCGTGGTATGTTAGCCAAGTACTCCATGGTTCGTAATTTCCTTGTTTCTTGCGAAAATACATGTATTTGCTACATACTGGTGGCGCTAAATCACGCTATGCACTGTGTTGTTTTGGGCTCTAAGCTGTGTCAGTTGGGCTAAAATTTCCAGAACAATAATATTCCTGTTTCTCACGAGCGTTAGTGCATGTGTTGGTATTTGGTAGTGCACCGTATTTACCATGTTTTGGCCATGTGCGAAGCTCTAGTCATTTCCAATTTTACATAAATGCTAGTAGTATCTAGCAATTCATCCATGAGATTGTACAGGAATTTTAAACGATTCTTCCAAGTCATGGCTGATTCTCAACCACATGGTCTATATACTCCATAGAAGTATTTTCCAATTAAGCTGTTTGCAGAAATTACTTTGTCTGTTTACCGTTATCACGAAGTATTAACAAATGATCATGATGTCTTGAATAAAAGAACTCGACTTTTCACAAGCTTCTAAGAATGATTTGCTTTCTCTACCTTTTCTGCTCAAAGTTTGTTGGGGTGCTTCTTGATTATGGACCAAAGTTGTTACGTCGTAGAAATATTTTTTGATTGTTTGATATACTAGAGGATTAGTCATCCAGAACTCTATTTGAAAAGATTCTCGTTAGTTTCAATATTGTTAATTCACAAACAGAAACGTATTGAGGTTTTCTTAGTAAACGTAAGTAAACCTTAATCCCTGTTCATGAATCATGAAAACCTTACTATCTCTGTCTTATTTTTCTTTCCTCAGACCAGATGGTTCTGATGTTGTCTTTTTTATTTCCATATTTTAGGTTCCTTGCAGAGACTGGCCTCGTCTCTGTGGAACATCAAATGCAAGAAATGGGATTAGTGCAAAAAGATGTTGGGGATGCAAGCACGAAGATCAGTTAAACACTTAATTGTACATCATATACAGTTTCAGATTGAAAGGATCTCAGATCTACAACTAACAACTGACTCAGATTTGGAAAACATGAATACAACCCTCATTCAATAGAAACCAACCAAAGGAAACGAAACAATTGTTAACGATTAGTGAAGTTCTTCACATTTATGCTTTAATATTGCAGATCGTGGCATCATTCATCCTTCTGTTCATTGCTTTTCGTCTTGTCCTTCTTGGCCATGATGAAGCAGAAACACAAGCAGCACGGTAAATGCAGGAGGAATTTCATGTTTTGGTGTTTGTAGATTAGTCGATCTTCTGCACATGACAATACACTTATAGAGGATGATCTCCTACAAGTTGGATTTTTCCATCATGTTATTGTTTGTGTACAGATACTGTATTCTCTCTAGGCAGAGATGCTTAGCTTTTACTTCTAGCAAAAAACAAGAGATTCTCAACTTCTTAGGAGTTCTAATTTTCTAATCTGTATCAAAAGCAGAGATCTGATCTGTATTCACTTTCTTATTGCTTCATTGAAATTATTTACTCCTATATTGTATTGGTTATATTTTTGTTACATTTACGCGAGATGGTTTTAGTATTAATTCTTTGTATGAGAGGTACTCTATCAGTTTTATTAACCTATTATTGTTCACCTACTGCTAAACCAAAAGAAGCACTACCCTTGTGTTTGTAGTATCATCTATCACAAATTCACATCTTCTCAGCATCAAGTGAAGTATGCTATGTATAAATAAGCTAAGTTGAGCAGAACAAAAGAATCACATCCAATTAATTAAACTTCAAAATTCATCGTTGTTAGGTCTCAAGTTGTATATTATGAGTTCTTACCTTTTACCTGATCCCAACCATGAAGCTTTCTTACCTAAATTTGTTGACTGGATCTCAGCAGATTACCTAACCTGGGTTAGTTTCTCTTTTGATGTGTACTAGATGGAAAGTTAGCGTTTGGTTTATGCATTGAGTATTGGTAAAGGGTTGGTTATAATCAAGTAAAGTTTGACCGACTGGTTAGGTAATAGGCACCAATATTGTGTGAAACTATATTGTTGCAAATTTGTTAGCATTTGTACTTGGTATCACATGCATGATTTACCTCAACTTACTTACTGTACTTGATCATCTTGTCAAAAAAGAAGTATATTTAAAGAGGTCTTGAGAGTACTCTCCTGCAGGTAGCTCCAGAAACAAAAACCATGCCTCTCATGTTACTAGTAGTAGTTTACTTTGTTTTTCCATACCCACAGGCCACAACAGTCTATTGCGAAACCATACACAAAATCTATCCGGAAACGCTAGTTTTCATCTCACACATCATTATCTGGAAAACCATGCCTCTCATGTTAGCGGGTGGTGATACGTGATGGTGTGTGATGTTGAAAACTAAGGTTTCGAGATAGATATATACCATTTAAGAAGTAAACCACTACTAACACCTCGCGAGACATGGTTGGTTTTTCTTTTCAAAGCTAACGACAGACAGTGAGATCAAGTTCAAGTGAGCATAAGCGGAGTCAGAAGGTGCACAGGGGCGGCCAGCCGGCCGCATCCCCAACTTCCGGTGGTTATCTTTACTCATGTTATATTGTATGGTACTATTTATAGGTGTACTCTAATTATACTTCTTGTGTATTTGATCCCTTTGTTTTTCACCGGCTATTTGTTGGTTTAAATCTTGGCTACGATCATTTTACTTACCAAATGCAAATATATTATTTTCTATTTTTTCTCATTTGACTTTGGTAGATTTAATAAATTTATTTGTACCCTGGATTTTACATTTAACCTTATTTTCTCATTGACAATTATTATTCAATACTCACTCCGTTCTTTTTAAAGGTTTACTTTTTGCCATTTCGAGAGTTTTTTTCAAAGGTTATGGAAACCCACTATCTCCACTTATTAATTTTTTATCACTCTCTTTCCTACTTTATATATTCTCTCTCTCTCACTTTTTTATTATCTCTCTTACTTTTTACCATTCAATTACCATTTTATTCAATATTTCTTAAAATTCACCCACAACAAATGGTAAACTTACTAAAAGGACAGAGGGAGTATTTTATACATGCAATTTGCTATAAGTTGTCAAGAATAAGTTGAAGGTAACTATGTATCAAATTTTATTCAATATTCCTTAAAATTCACCCACAACAAATGGTAAACTTATTAAAAGGACGGAGGGAGTATTTTATACATGCAATTTACTATAAGTTATCAAGAATAAGTTGAAGGTAACTATGTATCAAATAACAATAAATTGAAAATTCACACGCGACATGTCATTTTTCTAGTTGATGGCTCTGCTTAGCAAAACTAGTAAATTTGGTAAATTTGTAGTCGATTAACTAGTCGGTAATGGTTAGGTAGTCGATAAGCTAGCTGATTAGGGAGCTGATTAACTAGCTGAGAAGCTAGCTGATTTTAAATTTAGGTGTTTAGCAAATTAGTTGATAAATTTCATTGGTATTTTGTAAAACGTTAAAGTGGCATTACTCTTATTTTTATTTTCTTTAGCCTTTCTCATCGTATTATTAGTCTATAGTTTTTAAATAATAGTACATCACATTTTGTCCAATTATTCTAATATATATTCAATGTACTTTACATCGCCACTTTAATTACATCATCAAAATTATCAGAAGTTGAAAGAAATATTCGTTGAGCATTTTAACTTAATAATAAAAAAATCAGTAATTTATGTGTACTACATGTATGCATTTTAAAGAGATGTGGATGCATTAATTCTTATGCTGGTTGCAAACAAGTACACAAAATCTATAACCGTAGGCTTAAACGTTGAAGATAATATATTTATTAAATCTTCATTTTCTTATTATAAATTACTTGGTACACCGCGATTCGTACGGTGCCCGTGTTGTTTTGACCAAAAAATTATGTAGAACTAAATTATAGTGGACGGGAGATTATCTCAATGCTAATTTTGGAAAAAAAAATTAATTAACTGTTGTTGAAAATGATACCATAAAATTGAAGGAAAAACAAATTGTATATGTACCGCCCCGAATTTTAAAAGAAGAATTATGAAAAATATGATTTGTGTTAGAGCGTGAAACGATAAAAACGCTGGTTACAACTTTATTTGAACTTAAAACGTGAACGACACAAAACACACCAACAGTCCATGTCATGAAATCTATGAACATAATTCGTGAAAATGCGGAATCATAAACGTGCAACTATCTTGTGCAAACCGTGCTAAAACAAAGTTCTGAGATGATAGTACGACGCATGATTTAAATGTAAAACATGGTGACGATAAAAGGTATATGCGATGATCACTGATAATAAACGCCAGTCCTCGCTCCAGGCAGCTCTAGCTCCTCACCTAAAAGTTATTATAAATAAGGGGTTAGTCAAATCACCAACTAAGCAAGTTCCATGCATGTGCCTTGACCTAAAGTTCTATCTTCAAGTCTTTTAAATCTTTTAATCTTGCTTCATGCAATGCAACTATGAGACCTGACTTGACTCTAAACTCTTGAACTTGTTCTTGAACTTCTTGAAAATAATTCTTAAACTTTGATCTTAGACATGACTTGAAAAATTAACATGATCGTGAGCTCACTTGACGCCGTAGGTTCCTATCCTGGCCATGGTGGCTATCTGCCGGCCTCAGGTCACTTTCGTGGCCCTATACGTTGAATAAATAAAATCTGACGGCCTCAGGACCTTGGTCTCTATCCGCTGAACATGAACTAATAACTGCGCCACAAATATCAGGATACTCCCCTACGAGCCCCTGAACTTTTTTTTAACTTGACGACCTTTCTTAACTTTAAACCTTTAACATTTTGTTAAAGTGAATCACTACAAAAATTGAAGGTTATTAGCATGAGATATAGTAACGAACGGAAGAGAATGTTACAAAAACGCACATTAGTCTCAAGATGCTAGAACTATGGTTATACATACTTGATACAATTAAGCTTTCCAAATCATTGCCTATAGAGTCAAACCCAATACTACAATTCCAACAACCATCCCATGCCATCACTTCCTACACTATCACTAATGGGAGATGGAAAAGAAAATATAAAACAAAAGATAATATAAGCATTTGTGATGGACACAACACACTCACAAAAGAATTTATATGGGCCGGTTATATACATAATTAAGACAATAGTTGTGAGGTTGATGCACTTGTTTAGTGTTCATATTCGTTGTTCTTATTAAAAACATAAAGATAATTTGTTAGTAGTAGTAAGTCTCAAGGTACCTCAGAGACCGACTGATATTTTGTGCTCATTTATCTAACGAATCGAGCCACGCTCGACTCGATAAGGCTCGTTAAGGCTCATTATTTTAATATTTTATACTTATTTTCAATATTTCAATGGATAAGTCTCGTTAAAGCTCAATATGAGGCTCATCATTTGTTCGAGTTCGAACTTGTTATAAGTTACTTGAGCTTGAACCTATTTTTTTACTCGTTTTTTTTAAACGAGCTGAACTTGGGCTTGACTCGATTGAGCTCATGCTCGACTCGGCTCGTTTAGTAGCATTATATGTATTGCATGTCTATATTTGAATTGGATCCCAATTCGGATTAGAACATCGTTAACGATAATTCCTCTCTTAATAGAGAGAAAGAGAAGCAGCTACTCTTAGCCATCTTCACGTCCATAGACGGATCAAATCCTATCAACAAATAGGACGGTGGAAGGGAATTGTAAGAGTTGACTTATCATGTTCACTACAAAAAAAAATGGTCTGTAGCGTCAGATAGATCCGTCGCTACAGACCAGCGATCCGTCGCCCCAGCTCTAACGACGGATGGGGCGACGGATAATAATTATGTTGCCCCGCTGGAGCTGTAGCGACTGATAGATAATCCGTCGTTCAATTTGTGACGGATTGGGCGACGGATTATCTAATTTGACTTTTTTTTTCCTTTTTTTTAAAATTTGATTATTGGCGACGGATAGATTCTATTCTATCCGTCGCCCACTGTAGCAACGGATATAATCTATCCGTCGCTACATGTATTATTGGAATTAGTGACGGAATTTGAAATTCTGTCACTAAATGTAGCGATGGAATCTCAAATTCCGTCACAAAATTATTATTATTTTTTTTTTATTATATTAATCCCTATTTTTCGCATTTAACCTATTTAATCAATATAATGCTCGATAATAAATCAAGAATATGGAAAATGTTTCAATAAATGATAAATCATTCATAAGTTAACAAACCGAAGATCCAAATAAGTCTTAATTATCCGAACAAGTCTAAATATAATATATCCGAACGTACATAGTCTAAAGTAACGATAAACATAACTAGCTACCAGACGGGGGTGGGTGCTGGCCGAACCGGGACATGAAAGCCTCCATCTGTAACTGAAGACGCTCATTCTCCTCACTTCGTTCTCTGTCGCGCCGCTCCATCTCTTCTGTTAGCCGTGCAACATATTCTGAAACCTGTGACTGCACCATATCCGAGACCTGGGCCTGTGTGAAAACCTGATGTCTAGACTGCTGGGATGATGATGAGGAGTAGTTAGGACTAGCCCAGCTCAAACCGAGGCTCCCGAGTCCATATATTTGTCCTTTGTTGTCCGGTTTGCTCACCTCTAAGAAGATTTTGTCAACTTGTTCAGTTGGCAGCACCTCACCCGTCTCTTCCTCCTGCCTCACTACCTGAGCATCAATCTCAGCCTGAAATCGTAAATAGCAGATATCATGATCAGTTACTGATTTTCAAAAATAACACGTTCTTCTCAATGTGCATGAAATCTAAGTTGTGACGGATAAGAAGACTGCTCCAATAAGGCAAGTCCTAGAAGATGTTTCTCTTCTTCCAACCACATTTTTTACCAATTTTCTCGTTATGCTTCATCTACCCAAGTTCAGTCACCTTCATAAGACCCAACCTATCAATCTCCGCAAGAATTTGTGCACCAGTAAATCGTCTCGGGGCTTTTTTTCTTTACGACTTTATTTTTCAAGAATTGATCATTGTTCTTCCTGAACGAATGGTCACTTTCTAGCAACCTACGATGACAATCAAACCAACAAAATTTTCCACTACCCTTCAGTCTAAATGCATCAGTATCCTCCAAGCAATGTGGACATGCATATTTCCCTGCGGTTTTCCTTCCAGATAGCATGGAGTACGCAGGGAAGTCACTCACGGTCCAAAGAAGAGCTGCTATCAAGGTGAAGTTCTTTTTGGTCGACACATCATATGCAGGGATACCATCCGTCCACAACTCAATCAACTCCTTGATTAGGGGTTACAAGAAAACATCTAACGTCAGTCCAGGATCTTTCGGCCCAGGCACCAACACAGTCAGAAACATGAATGGCTCCTTCATGCACTCACCGGGGGGCAGGTTGTACGGTGTGAGCATAACTGGCCAACAAGAGTATTTTCGGTCACTTCCAAACGGGTTAAAACCATCCGTACAAAGTCCCAATCGTACATTTCTAGATTCGGCTGCAAACTCTGGATATGTCTTGTCAAACGATTTCCATGCGGGTGAGTCTGCTGGATGGTCCATTCTATCATCTTCTGCATTATCCGAGATTACTCGCTCCTTGTGCCACCGCATTTTATCGGCAGAAGCACTTGAAGCATACAATCTCTTCAAACGAGGTGGTAGAGGGAAGTACCACATTTTCTTATGTGGGAGATTTTTCTTTTGTCGTTTCTTTGAAGCCCCCTCCTTGTAACGCTTGTACCGTTCCTTATCACAGAACTTGCATTGTATTAGATCTGCATTCTCCTCCCAATAGATCATGCACATTTTCGGACAACAGTCTATGGTTACCACAGGCAACCCCAAACCCCGCATCTTTTTCTTCGCTTGGTAAAAGTTGATGGGAACTAGGTTTTCTTCAGGATAAAGGGCCGACATTACGTCAACCCATTCATTGAAGCTCGTTTCAGATTGTTGGCCATTAGCTTTACAACTCATTAGCCGAGCCAACAAAGACAACTCAGTGATCTTACACCCCGGATAAACCGGCTTCCTTGATGATTCTAACAAGTCAAAGAACACCTGATCCTCGGGATTCGGTGGTTCCTCCACCCCCCTCGGTTTCAGTGTTACTTGTGTCCATGAACTCTGCCCCTACAGCATCATACACCATTTGTTCGACTCGAGCTCGAATAGCATCGCCTTCAGATGTATAAATCGATGAAAGTTGAGTCTGAGGTTGGTCGGATGTGCGTGGGAGACGAATAGAAGAGTAAGAGAGAGCTTTCATGAGTAGTCGACGTGAGTATAGTAGCTGGGGTTAGCTTAGTGATAAGTCTTTGATCGTGTCAGTTAGATTAACTAAATCAATAATTTTCGGAGAGTTGTCATTGCTCTCAACTTACATGCTAGTCTCAACTTCCTCTGACTGGTCAAGGTCAGAGGAGGAGAGATTGACCTTGGACCAAGTTGGACAAGGTCCGAGGATAAGAGGTGGACCTTGATCAAGACTTTAGAGGAGAGAAGGTGGTTCCTAGAAAGAGCTAGACCATGGTCGTAGTTCTGGACCAAGGACTTGAGCCGGATCTATGAGGAAAGTTGGGTGCCTTGGCTCATCGATCGAGGAGTAAGGGACTGACCTTGGCTTCTTGAAGACTAGCAAGGGACTGAACTTGGCTTGTGTTGCTCAATGAGAGATGTGCATTGGGTTGAGGTATACTATATATTACACATAGACTCCTTGACTGGTCAAGGTCCAAGAAAAATGTATGAGCTCCTTGTCTGATCAAAAGGATGATGGTGACCGTTTATCTCACTTTACGTATGTATAAATCTTAAACCTGCTAACACAAGCTATTCTTTTATACAATATTCTATATTGATGTTAAACAATTAAAATATTACCTCCGTCCCAATAAAAACTTTATAGATTGATTTTTTTTTAACGAACTTTACTCATATGTTGTAAAACAAAATATATTAAAAGAATTACGTATATTATAAAAATACATCAAGCATATTTTCCTAATATAAATTTATAGTATGCTCCCTCAAATGTTTCATTTTGACTTTTTTAAAGTTAATATTTTTTTAACTTTGACTACGATTTAATCTTAAACTGTAAATTTAAAATATTCAATTGAATCATATAATATATAAATTTATTTTAAAATTTTAATTATATGATTTAATTAAATATTTTATTAATGTTATTTTATTAATAATGCAAAATGAATGAAGAAAAAAAATTGGCGGGAGAGCTGGGAAAGAGGAAAACAAATTGGGCCTTGGAATTTTGAACAGAAACCTGGCCCATTTGTCGCCCTTCCATCCAATATCGTAACTCCCATCTTCCATTATTTGCTCCCACTCCACCTCTAACCCCAACCGTCTTCCTCAGTACCTTCACCTGAAAATCCTACTTCTACTCCAGGAGTAGTACTCATCGGTCACATTTTTTGCAGGTTACAATTCCCCTCTTTTCATTCATGGCTAGCTACAGCTCCGACGGTAGGATCCCGGAGATTTTTGTGAGATAGTTTTTTCATCTCCAAGATCTAGCTGTTATGAAGATTGAAGAAGGTGATGTTAATTTATCATATTTTTGCCTCTTTACTAGTCTATAATATACATCATTAATTATTTTGTCTCATCACAATGTTGTACTACTAACTTCAAAAATCATCCTCGGTTCAGGATTTGCCCAAGTCTCAGATCGATTTAACCAAGAACGAATCGATCAGAACAATCATGTTGTTCGCTTGGAATTAAAGAGGAGGGAGAGACGGAGCAGATAGCAAAGCCTTATCTCGATTTCTTGGTATGGTGGAATTCGTCATCAATTCTTACTGGTCTTATTATTCCCTTTTTCATATTTACTAGTTCAATCTGTTTGTTTATTTTTCCTTTCCTATTTTCCAGGTCTCATCTATCTCCTTACCATCTCCCTTATTTTATCAACAATTGCTTAGGCATTTCCAAATCAGACAACACCCAGCCCTAACCGAACCGAATCAAGATCCAGTTGCTACAGGCTAGAGCATCAACTACAATCTCAGTTTACTTCAACATATTGTTAGAACTGCTACTTTGTTTAATGATCGATGTTAAAGGCAGGGTGTTTGTCCTTTACATTTGTAAGTTGTAGTCACTGCTGTTTGATTTTACCATTTGAGGAATTACTTGAAAACGAGATGGAATGTATTAAACCTCAGCTTAATTTATGTGTCTTTACCTTTTCTTATAAATATGTTTTTTTATTTACATATTATTTTTCTTTTACCAATTGCAGAAATAGTAAATTTTATGGGTTCTGAATAATCCAATTTTATATTTCTCAAAAGAAAAAAGAATAATCCATTTTTTTGTTTTTTTTAATTAAAATTAAAATTTATTTATATCAGACCGCTGACACCACCATCTCATGGAATTAGAAACTATCTGCATCCACTTTCTGCAATTGGACTACACCATGATACTGTTGTTGCTCTTTATTGCATTAATAAAGTGTTGCTACTGTTTGAAACTGTACAATTAGCCAAGCCGAGAATATCTATAGTAACAGTTATCAGTTGCCAACTCCTAACACTAGTGCTAGCCGAGCCGATGTAAGCTAGCTGCCTGATAAATATTGGTATCTGCAACTTTTTGCAGATGTTAGTCACTAATAACCTTTCTTTTGTGTGAGAAGTTTGACCGCTATAGCTAATAAAACATCACCATCACAATATTTAGCATGAACCATTTGCATCAATTTACTCACACGACAGCTTATTTGTGACAGGGTCAACTCTTATAGCATTAGTATTGCCCGTCACTAATAACCTTCTTTTTTTGTAGTGAATGCATGCTTTTAAATTCTAATTCGTGAATGGATGATGTAAATATATGCATAACATTATCAAATATCACCATGCCATGACTCGAGCAATTATAATTAAGAGCCAGCAAATCGAAACAGACAAGTAACACCACCAGATATGCTATGATCAATCCACTAATCACAGGAACAAAAATAACATGGCAAAAACAAATATACATATACTAGTAATACAACAAGAACCGATTTCCCATACATAATTTGAAAGTTGTGACGATACAAAAGTATACAAATTACTACTTGTGTCAAACCACCTCAACACATTAATTAGATGGAAGCTAAAGATTTGGAATTAAACAAATTGCGTACAGAAAATACAATTAACATGCACAACCAACATGACTAGGCTAGGGACAAGGTATTACATGTAATAGTACTTCGATCAACAGTAAGTAGCAAGTAGCTAACTATCCCTTCCTCAATTTTATATTAGATCAGTAAACCACTTACAAGGCAAACGATTTCCAGAAGAAAGTGGCAAATCCATGGCAGTACTTTAATACGAGAAATTCTAACTTACTGACTATACTCTGAAAATACATATAAGTATCTAAACATGCTCAATATCAAAGCGTATAATCAAGAACAACAACAAGCAATCATATGAATATGGTGCAAGTCCTTAGGGGAACTTGCCTTATCGATGCTTCCAACAAAGCGATACGAACACGCTCAATAACCTATCAAATCTCATGACGCAACCGGTTAAATCCTCCGAAAGAAGAGCCGTTTTCGCAAAAGGGTGAAGTTTTTGATGATGGAAGTCGATCGATGGTGAAGAAGGAAGAGAACGCAATGTAATGACGTCTGATCAGCTAAAAGAAACAGCTGAAGCAATTAAACTGAGGTTTAAATGAGTTTAAATGATATTTTGGGCTTCTTAGGGTAACTGATTGGTTCAAGGGTAAAGAATTGAGCTGGAAACGAAGTAAAAGCTTGGGCCCACGATCCAACGGCTACGAATTAATCTCTGACGCTCTAGTTCTTGCTAAAGCGCGTAAAATCGAACTGTCGAACTTTTGGGTCGTTACAGTATAAGAGTAGAGATTAAGGTAATGGCGGGTTGCACCAATTATCATGATGTTCTACATATCTTCTTTGACAGTCTCTTAGTAGTAAACTTGGGGAAATACTTCATAGTTGTATGTACAAGTTTTTCATAATATGCACAAGTATAAATATAAGCTGCACTTACAATTCATCGAGGAAAAAAGGGATGGGAGCCTCTTCTAATCTATATAACTAATGGATGCTCTTCTTCCACTATACAAATTGGGCTATCTTATCTTCATTTCAAAACCATTAATTTCAGTCCAGTTCAGTTTCGCTTAGTTGTTTTTTATATATTACAAATAAATTTAGTTCAGTTCAGACAAAGAGAACAAAACCTTACAAGCAAATGTGTTTAAAAGCATGAGATGCAGATATGCTACTCCTGGTTTTGACACCTAGACTTTGCTCATACAATGAAGAGATGAATGCATACTAACTAGTAAGTTACTCCTATACTCTTGAGATATCTTTTCACTTGTACAAATAATATCATTGTACTCTCATTCTGATATTGAGAATAAACTATGGAGTATGTTAAGTTCAAACACTGAGGAATATGCAACAATCACAGTAAACAATAATCGAACAAACAATGTACCAAAACCAGAATGCCAGAGACACAAGATTTAACATGGTTCGACAATGCCTACGTCTACGGAGATCAACCAACAACCTTTATTGATACTTAGGTTACAACCACATGACGTGACAAGAATAATCCCACATAAAAGATAAGACCAACCTAATATGTTATTCTCCGAAGTATGATCCCTAACTTCCTATCAATCTTCTACTGTTGATATTCTAGTCAGATCTGATCTATGTAACAAACAAGCCCCATTGACTATATATAGAGACCTCAACTACCAAATCCAACTAGAACAAGGAAACTAATTACTAATCCTTCTAGCACAAGAAAACTAATTTAGGTAACCTTCTTGTATAAAGAAACCACCTAGAATTCCTTCTAGTCCTTCTAGAATCAGGAAACTGAATTAGTTAAATACCTAACTAATTCTCCAGCTTTTCATATTCCGGATTTGATCACCACCGTTGAAATTTTCATATTTAATCTAGATCGTTCAACGATCAATATCATTATTGAGTTAACACTCTCACAGAGTAGTATTATATTATCTTCTGAAGTTAAAAGGGAATTTTATCCAGCAAACTTGGGCACTTAGGCCGTCTCCAACGGCAGTATGGTAGTGTTTGATGGATTGCCATTTTACTCCAATGGTGTTAGATGGGCCATTAAGCCATCAAACCCTTTATCAGACGCATTTGATGGTTCTTTCTTTTTAATTATTTCTATTTTCCTTTTAATTTTCTTTTATTTGAATCCATTTGTTTTGTTTTTTCTTTTCTTTTCTTTTGTGTCTTCTCTTTTATTTCATGTAGTATTTTAATTTTATGAAATGTAATCTTTTAGCTCAAGTATTGTATTTTTTATTATCGAATATTATAGTTTTTCAATTTTTAGTTGATGTTATTTTAATTAATTAACGAAATTTATAATAAATATGAAGTGTAAAGTATGAAGTTTTAAAAGAAATGAGAGAATAGTGTCATTTAAAAAGAAAATGAAAAATTAAGTATGATAGAGTTTGAGGGTTTGAGATGTTGAGTTTGGTTGGATTTATTATTAGTGGAATGGTAACATGACAGTTTGATGGAGTTTAAAGATTGGAGATGGCATTAGCCTGTGATGTTGTGCACAAGAAATTCCAGAAGTCCAAACCGCGTATAGCACAAGTCTCCCAAACCGGAAACAAGATTGACACTTCCACCACAAGGCATCTAGTCTAAACATATACCGATAGCTACAAAAGAATTACCAATGCTTAGAGCAGTGGTTGTAGGATACTCAAATGAACTCCTATAGTTAAATATGAGCTAAAAGCATCCTAATTGAGTAAAAAGAGAAGAAGTTCAGGTCTCTCAATGCTTCATGGCCCACAAAAAAATTTCCGTAGGTCAGCCTCATTGGGGTGATATGCACAGGCGAGAACATGATTTTTGGTGGTCCCCACAAACCTCATTCTCATTTCTAGTGCAACTTTAGTTGTAAATGGAATATTTTAATGACTAATATACCAAAAGGAGATAAATGAAGTTTGAATTGATAATGTACAAATCTCAAACATAGCATAGGGGATCATTTAGGATTTTAATTTTTGGGGATAATTTTGAGATCTCAACAACTACTGCTTTTAATGTTCATTTATGCTGTTGATACGGATATATGTCCAATCCGTTAAGGGCGCCATAGAGCGTGTCCTAGAGCGCATTACGGTTTAATAGCCAATTCAGTACTGGTCCGACCTCGCATGGTCCATCCCAGTGAGTCAACCAGTACGCCAAAGTCACTACACCCTCACGGCTAGTCCGAGCTAGCTGGGAAAAGGACTTCTAAACCTGACCGAGTCAGTACAAAGATGCCCAACGGACCGGACAAGATAGCCTCTCGGACGCTACCTTTACAGTAAGACCAAACGTATACTGGAACCACTGAGATACTTCCGTGAGACTCTTGGCTCGGACATCCAGAGTTACCCAAGGGCAGATCAACCAAGCAGGCAGATTTGTCCGAAGGACTTACACGGACCCAACAGGCGGAACAGTACTTTAGGAGGGAAAAGGTCCAAACTACCCTCTCAGGCCCACTAATCGGTATTGGACTATTGATTCACTATTGGGCTATGGGCCAAAGGTAGCATTGGTGTCCAAATCTGAATCATACACTTGGCACCATCTTATGAGTCACTTTATAAAAAATGATCTCTATAAATATAACTCAAGGTCCAAACTTTCGGGTAAGCTATATTAAATATCATAACCTTCCTCATAACTATTACTGGGAGAGCTCCCAACTCTCTCTTGAGTAAAGTCTCTTACCGGATTGACATACGCAATCCGGGTAACCCTTTCTAGCCCCCTAGTCTTTCGGTGTCCAAGCTCGACAGTAATCGCCGGACTTCAAGTAGGAGGCGGATATTAGACTAGGTTACTTATAATAGTTTAGTTAGTGTCTGAGGTCTTACCCCCTCAACATTTTGGCGTCGTCTGTGGGAATCCTACAAAAGGTTCCGTGCTTAAGACTGGGTTGATGGCAAGAACAAGACGGACAGCACGGACCAGTGCTGCAGGCGTCGGGACTCCAACTCCGCACCCACGCGGACGACCACCAAACAGAGGACGGAGGGCCACTGCGGCTGAAGGGAATACTGGGGGAAGGAGATATCTGAGCGATGGTCACACAGCAAGCCCATCCTCAGATGAAGGAAGAGACGTTCCGCCCAGGGGAATCCGTAATGTTCCTGAGAATGTGGTGCCTGAAAGTCACGGAGTAGCGGAAGCTCAAGTTCCTCCGGCAGGAACACAGGGTCCACCTCCAGGACAACACTTTACCATGCCAGATGGTCGTATCATCCGCACTAACAACTTCGGACTAAGTGAGGATCAATTTGGGAGACTGCTCACAATAATCCAGGGTTGTCTAGGATCTAACAATGTACAACCCCAACAAGCCACTCCGCCAGTGGTAAATCCGAGGCAAGCAGAACCCGCTCTATCAAGGAACGAGCAACGTCCGATCCAGCAGAGGTTGGGGAATCAGCTACCACAGGAAGATTTGCAGAATCTCCTAGACAGGAGAGCCTCCGCTTCTCAAGCCCAAAGAGAGGGGAGCCCAAATGGGCAGAGGGCACATCAAGGAGACGAAAACAGGCGACTTGGAGTCCCACTACAATTACCTCCACGGGCTGAAGATCACGTAGCTGAGACCGCTCCACTGGCCCGTTTAGATGAACTTCCTGCGGATGTAGCAATTCATCCTAGGACAGGAGAAATGATGACTACGGAAGAAATCTATGCTCAACAAAAGGCCTTGGAAGCTCAGATTCTCAATCTCGGACGCTTGGTAAAAGATCATAAGCAGATAGCTACTAGCACACCAAATCATTTGTGTGATGATATCATGAAGGAAAAGGAAAGAAACAAGCACTTGGATCAAGTGATTCCGAACTTGGAATACTATTACGGAGACACTTGTCCGGTGGGCCACTTGACAAGGTACAATAGTAAGATGGATTCCAAAGGGATGAGTGACAATACAAAAACTCTCACTTTCTCATCTACTCTCTTCGGAATAGCCATGGATTGGCATACTGCGTTGCCAAACAAGTCAGTAAGATCGTATGCGGATCTATCTTCCAAGTTCCTGGGGCGATTTGGAAAATTGAAAAGAAGGAAATGAACCGTTGAGCACCTGGCAGAGGTTATACAAAGAGAACAAGAGGATCTCAGGACTTTCCTATATCGCTTCAATACGGAGGTCATCCGAGTTGAGCCTCATAGTATTAAGGAACGGGTCCGCCACCTGTATGCTAATACTTACAACACAGAGCTCCGTAGGAAACTTTCTAGCCAAGAAGTGAGAAATGAAAAGCATTTGGATGACATATGTGAAGAGGTGATGTACGGAGAAGAGTATCGAAAGAATGTTCCAGTGAGAGCTGGTTCCAGGAAAGGAAAGGAGCCAATGGAGCAAGAGCAACGCCATGGAGAGTTCGATCCGAGGAAGGATCACAGAGATAAGGGTTTTAACAGGGAAAGAAGTCCGCCGAGAAGATACGCGGATTATACCCGTCTCAATAGACCAAGATCCGACATTTTGGCAACCATTATTGAGAAAAAGTTAGATATTCAATGGCCAAAGCCATCTCACAATAACCGGAAGAACAAGAATGCAAAAGGGTATTGCAAGTTTCACAAGAGCTGTGGTCATGAGACGGATGATTGCATTCAACTGAAAACGGAGGTTGAACACTTGGTAAGAGAAGGAAAGCTGAAGGAGCACGTCTACACGGATGAGCTTTCTATGCATGATAGGACAGAACGGAGGAGGAAGGTAGAACTGCAGAACCACAACCCTATCCGCTATCCTTGCCACCTCCGCCAAATAATCATCCGCCCCGCTCGGATCATCACCGATACGAGTATAATGATGACATTGAAATGGGGAATCTTCCATACAGTGGAGTGATCAACACCATAGCAGGTGGACCGACTGGAGGCGATAACAGGAACGCAAGAGAACGGACAGCTCAGAATCTGCGGAACAACGATAGGTCCTATGCTGCTCCAGCGATCCGAGGAACCAACATTATATCCTTTGATGACAGTGAGATTCCCCCTCCTACGGCAGGAGGCGAGGACATAGATGATCCGGATGTCCCACTGGTGGTTTCTTTAACCATAGCGACTTATCGGGTAAACAAGATCCTAGTAGATACAGGGAGTTCCTCGAACATCATCGCCCAAAGGACAATAGATCAGATGAACTTGGGGAGAATCCGGTATGAGAGAATCAATGCCTCCATATTAGGGTTTGGAGGAGGAACTGTCCACCCCCTGGGAAGCGTCATGCTTCATGCATCATTGGGGACACATCCAGCGAGAGTTACACAGCTAGTCCGATTTGTAGTGGTGGATCGAACTTTTGACTACAATGCCATCTTTGGTCGTCCGGGGCTCAATCAATTCCGAGCTATACCTTCCACCCTCCATAATCGAATGAAGTTTCCGACCCCATGCGGAATTGGAGAAGAAATAGGAAACATCCGCGAAGCTTGGGAGTGTTACATCATGTCTACTAGGAGGGCATCCGCGCCCGTGTTAGCAGTCTCTCAGACTTCTGACCCGTAAATCATTCTCCCACCAAAAAAGGAGAATCCCAACATTGGGATAGGGAGCCAGAAGGACAAGTTTCCCAAAAGTGCACGGATCGAACCTCACGAGACCCTCCAGGATGTTGGACTCGTTGTCGGAAGCCCGGACAAGAAGACTAAAATTGGAACGGAGATGAATGCGGAAGTGGAGATGAAGCTCATTGCTTGTCTCCGCGACAACAGCGATGTCTTTGCTTGGAGTCTTGACGACCTTAAGGGGATAGATCAGAGGGTGGATGTTCACCGTCTGAACATGGACCCCTCGATTAAATATATCCGCCAGAAGAGAAAAGATTTTGGTCCGATCAAAGATGCCATCATATCCGCATAAGTTGACCGACTCATGAAGGCCGGACACATCGAAGAGGTCCGTTATTCCGATTGGGTTTGTAACATTGTCTTAGTTGAGAAATCACCGGGCAAATGGCGGATGTGCAATGATTTCACTAGGCTAAATAAATTTTGCCCAAAAGATCCATATCCTTTGCCACGGATTTACCAGTTGGTTGATTCCACAGCTGAATGCGCGTTACTGAGTTTCATGGACGCGTATCAAGGCTTTTACCAGATTCGGATGGCCAAGGAAGATATTAAGAAGACAGCTTTCTTCGCGGCGGGAGGGGTGTACTGCTTTAAAGTTATGCCTTTCGGTTTGAAAAACGCCTGAGCTACTTACCAAAGGTTGGTAAATCAAATGTTCAAAGAAGAAATCGACAAAACCATGGAGGTGTACGTGGACGACATGCTCGTTAAAAGCAAAACTGAGGAACAACACATAGAGCACTTAAACAAGTGCTTTGCTATCCTTAGGAAGTATGTAATGAAACTTAATCCGGAAAAGTGCACCTTCGGGTAAAGGGCGGAAAGTTCTTGGGCTACATGGTCACAGAAAGAGGGATAAGTGCGAATCATGAGAAGATAAAAGCCATCCTAGACCTGCCTCATCCGAAGAACCTCAATGAGGTACAACAGCTTATTGGACGCCTCATGTCCCTAAGTCGTTTTATTTCGCGATCCGCAGAGAAGAACCTTCCATTCTTCAAAATCCTCCGGAAAGGAGAGACCTTTGAGTGGACCGCGGAATATTCCGAGGCTTTTGAAAACTTGAAAAAGTACCTCCATTCCCCTCCATTGCTCTCCAAACCCGTAGAAGGAGAACCACTCTACCTCTACCTAGCCATTACGGAAGAGGCAATGAGTTCCGTATTAGTACGGATCCAAGTTAATGATCACATGCCAATCTACTATCTTAGTAAAGCCCTTGCAGGGGCGGAGACAAGATACGTAAAGATTGAGAAATTTGCATATGCTTTGGTTTACACCGCAAGGCGGTTAAAACCCTATTTTAAATCTCATAAGATAGTAGTCCTAATTACAGAACCTTTGAAACAGGTCCTGGAAAGACCCAATCAATCCGGACGACTCTCTAAATGGGCAATAGAGCTGAGCGAATACGACATTAGCTATCAGTCTCCGACAGCCAAGAAAGCTCAAGTTATTGTGGACTTCTTAGCGGAGTATCCTGAATCGGAGTCAGCGAAAGTCTCGGATAAACAGGCACTTGAGTGCCTGATTACCAAGCAGGTCAAACGAAAGTCAGTTCCGCCAAAGATTAACCCAGATAACCTTGAAGATGCTCAGTTTATCAATCAATCTCGGACTATGACATGGGAAGAAACTCGGGTCAACCAAATGTTCCTCCTTGATGATATCACAAGAGAATCAAATACTGGTAACTCGGCCAGGATGCTAAAGGGGAAAAGGAACAAGGATTGAAGATTCAGGAGCTTATAGAAGATCCTCGGACCAGAGAGCAGCCCACTGATATGTGGACATTGGAAGTGGATGGCTCATCCACCGGAAGAGCGGGAGGCATTGGAATCTATCTTAAAAGCCCTGATGGCGCGGAACTCGACTATGCGATATCCTTGGACTTCAAGGTTACAAACAATGAAGCTGAATATGAAGCACTGTTGGTCGGACTACGTATATCCAAGTCCCTACAAGTCCGTAAACTCAAAGCTTACACGGATTCACAGTTAGTGGAAGCCCAGTTTTCTGGCGCTTTTTCCACAAAAGGCCCTTCAACGATCAAGTACCTTGAGCTACTGAAACTAGAAGTGAATTTCTTCGATGAGTTTACCCGGGAAAAATTTGACAGGGAATGGAACGAATGAGCGGACACTCTGGCAAAGTACGCGTCCGCAACAGCTGCTCTAGATACAAGGAGAGTTATCCTACGCACATTCAAGAACTCATCCGTCATGAGTCCTACTCCAACCATTATGGTCACTGAAGCAGGAAGGAATTGGATGACTGATATCTTTAGTTACCTCAAGTCGGATCATTACCTGCTGATCCAAAGGAGTCAAGGAGCGTACGACACCGAGCGAACATGTATTTCGTACTTGGGGGAGATCTATATAAGAAATCCTTTGCTGGGACTCATATGAGATGTTTGGGTCCACAAGAAGCGAGGATGGTGCTTGAGGAAATTCACAGTGGGAGTTGCGGAAGTCATTCCGGTGGGCGGACTCTCGCTCAAAAAAATCATCCGACAAGGTTACTACTGGCCTACCATCGATAAGGATTCCGCAAGCTTCGCCCAAAATTACCCTGATTGTCAGTATTATGCAAATGTCCCCCATCGTCCGACACACCCTATGATTCCGTCAGTCATAGCATGTCCGTTTGATCAATGGGGCATCGATATTGTCGGACCTTTCCCAAGGAGCACTCAACAGAAGAAATTCTCAATTGTAGCTGTGGAATATTTCACCAAATAGGTAGAAGCAGAAGCAGTAGCCACTATCACGGAAAGCCGCGTGCGGACATTGATTTGGAAGAATATCATTTGTCGCTTTGGCTTACCAAGAATTCTTGTCTCGGACAATGGTGCTCAATTTTCAGGCAATAGACTCAAGGAATGGTTGGCCTCTTTCAAGATTGAGCAACGCTTCACATCTGTCAGATACCCATAAGCTAATGGACAAGCTGAGTCCACGAACAAGACAATTGTTAAGATCCTGGAAAAGCGGCTGAGAACCTCTCAGGATATTTGGGCGGATGACCTAGACGGAGTGCTCTAGGCTCACCGCACCACTGCACGGACTGCCACTAGGGAAACCCCATTTGCTCTGGTTTATGACACGGAAGCAGTCATCCCAGCGGAGATTGTAATCGAAACGATGAGGGTCCAAAAATTCCATGATTCCGCCAATCAGGAAGCTCGGATCTATGATTTAGATATGCTAGAACAAAAGAGGACCGAAGCATTGACCAATATCCACATATATCAAACAACTGCAGCCCGGGCCTACAACAAAAATATTCAAGCTAAAGATTTACAGGTCGGGGACCTGGTGCTCCGCAGAGCTGATATCCTGAGCAAGGTGGGGAAGCTTGAGCCTAAGTGGGAAGGACCTTACAAGATTGTTGGTGCGAGATTGAACGGAAGTTACGAATTGGAGGACAAACACGGACACCCACTCAAGCGTACTTGGAATGCCAGGAACCTTCAGAAGTTCTATGCTTAAGGGATTGTTTTACGGAACTCTGCTAGTCGCCTGGATGTTTTTAGTTTTGAACTGTTTATTATGCGGAACTCCGACAATTCTGTTTTTGCTAATTCTTTTGTTCTTGGCCATGTAGCCCACAAGTTGTAATTGAATTTCCGTCAAATCAATACAACTTATGTCTTTCAATTCGTAAAAATAACATTTAGTGTTCAAGTGACAAAGGAAGCAAGCAATGAATTTTATTCATATGTGAAACAAGTATACATAACACTGCCTTGCAGTCTACAATGCGGATCTTTATCAGGATCTACTACTACAATACATTAACTGTGCAGAAAGTCTCCGGAGATACGTCATCTTCCGTCGAGATTATCCCACCGTCAGGAAAGTACTCACCATGGTCATCGCTCCCGAGAACACCGAGAGTCTGATGTACCTGCATAGTACAAAATGGTTTGGTAAGGCGGAATTTCTTACAGTATCACCATACCTTTGAGCCCTTGTACGGAGCCCTTGCAAAATGTGTACGGACGCCAATTCTCCAACGGACCTCGGAAGTTGAAACGACCAAATCTCAGCCAATCCATCTTTAGAGGCTCCAACCCTCTTAAAAGTCGAGGATTTTCAACCGATTCAAGAGAGATTTGAGCCACTAAGGGAGGATTGACAGAAAAGGCTCTTGCGTATTTTCTCAATCAATCCACCTTTAGGAATCCGAGCACGTTGTTAGCGGTTTCTTTTGAGCAGCCTATCCTTCAATACCCACACCTTTCCTACATTTAGGGTTTGCACCAAACTAGGAAAGGATGGGAGTATTGAAAGGCAGGCCATTCAAAACGACAAAATAGAAGGAGAAGATGCAGAAGAAGATTCTGAAATCATTTCAGTACAATTTATGTACTTCAATCGTGGCTTTTTATAGAGAACTCTAACCAATCGGCGTCTGCCACGTCATAAGTCGGTGTTGACGGTGGGCCTGGGCCATCCTTTTGGGCCAGATAGCGTTGGGTCATTTGGGCTTACCCATTCTGGGTCACGCTAAGCCCGTGGATGGACACTTTACAAATCACAGAAAAGATTGTCCGAGTAGAGCCCTCAACTGATACATTTAACCAGTGATTGTTGGTCCAGTCCGAGCCACCATGAGTCGATAATTTATCATTGCTAGTCTATGAAGGACTACTCAGAATCTCACACTCGCGGGTAGACGCAACAAATATATCTAACGCATCCGAAGCCCTATAAGTTCTAATCAATCATCATTGGTTTATACTTATTAACAGGAGCAGAGCAAGCAATACTACTTCGGATTTGTCCATACGTCCGCAGTAGGATAAGTTCCTCACTGCTAGAACATACGAATTATTGCGGATGTTTGACTTACTGCTACGGATGTCTATCCTACGGACGTGAGAAAAGTCCGAGTAACAAACAACTGGATAATTCAGGCAAGATTATCAGATAAGGATAAACGAAACAAGACAGAATTATCATAAACGTAACGGATAATTGTGCGGAAAAATATATTACAACAACAGAAATAATAGCAGAGTACTTGGCAATGTTCCGTGCCATCAGAAAATCAGAATTCAGAGATTACATTGTTTCCACGGGGCATACCCCGGACTTCTCATTGAGGGGGAGGCTGGCTTGGCCCGACTTCATTAGTTGGAGGCGGATTAGTGGAGGACGGATTGACATTCGATGCGCCCGCGCGTGATTCCGCAATTGCATCAAAGGAAGCCTTGATGTTCTCGAACAAGTTAAAGTCCGTGTCATGGCCGACGATCCGAGAAGTCATGAAGTACCAATTCTTCAGATAGTTCATGTTTTCATGAAACGGCGTGAAGCACACCTTCCCTATAGCCCGCGGGACACATTTGGGGAGGAAAGGTCCGCCATTGGTAATTTCAATTTCACCTTCCTCGGTGACCACCTCCGCGAACTCACATGCCGCTAAACGCTCATCCGGGACGACCTCCACCGGGAATTCGACTCCACTGGCGTCCGCGGATGGATCCAATCCTTCCGCCTTCCAATCGAAGCTCGGAGACACTAGCCCTTTCACCTCCAGTTGGCCAATGGCGGACGAGAACCCCTCTAGACGAAGAGCATCGGCCTTGTCCGCCATAAAGAACTTGAAGGAGTCCGACTTCATGAAGTCCCTCACCGCTTCGAGCCGAGCGAACTGGAGATCTTCGAGGAGCACGTCCTTGGACTCCAAGAATGCATTCATCAACTTATCGATAAAGTTCTCATGCCACTCCAAGTTCGACTTTACCTCCTGCCAGCTAGCCTTCAACTTAGCAATAAGCGTATCCTTCTTTTTCAGTTGGGCCTCCGCCAGTTTGACCTTCTCCGCCTCCTCCGCGGATGCAGCCAAAGCCTTATGCAGGTCCTCCTCAATAGTGACCCGCTCGCTGGCCTTCCACTGCATGGCCTTGATCATGCATCCAAGCTACAAGAAGTCCGCACAGTCAGCAATTGTATTTCTAAAAAAAAAAAAAAAAAAACCCGAAAGCTAAAATCGAAGAAAGAAAGAACACGAGTTATTTACCCTTTGATGCAGCTCGTGGATCTCTCCGACCCGCTCCACCTCAGGGAGCCCGCGACTCCGTTCATACTCAGCGTCGAGGGCCGCTTGGTCCGACAATGGCAAAACAGCGGAAAAAAGCTGCCTCTTTGATGCAGGAGAAGCATCCGAGGTCGCACCCCTCTTCCTGCCAGAGATGATGGCATCTCGCATCAACACATCACCCGGAGGTGCGGACGCAGCGGAACCACTAGCTAGGGCCAGGCGTCCTCGGAGCACCCGCGGTCGGTGGCTTCGCCGCAGTGGTACTGCGGGTCGCCGGATCTTTGCCCTTGTCGGGCACCTCCAGAATCTGCGGATCCTCAGCCGCCTTCTTCCGTCGCTCCTCCTCAGCAGCAAAGAGGGCCGCATTTATGGGGTCTGCCATAGGCAAACCCACGGACGTATTGATAATTCTGGCCCTTTGGCCATTGGAAAGCTCGAGGGCTTGTTGCTCCCTCTGCTGCTTCTTCTTTTCGCGGAGGGTCGACATTATGTACTCGAACCAGTAAGCTGCAGAAGGAACAAACAATGTCAGATACAGATCCATAACACCGTGAACAACGGACAACTATGCAACAATCATGCATGACACAAAAAAAATCCTAAGTTACGAATTCTTACAGAAGTCAGTCTTCCCTTCGACCTCGACACATCAGTCAGTCCGCACAAGTATGGCAGCGGTTGACAGATCAATCCGTGGAACGAATAAGTTGGTGGGTTGTTTTTCTTATGGATCTCTGCCACCCACGGAGCCACGTTCTTGGGGAGAGGGCGCTAGTCCGGGATACTCCCCCTTAGAAACTTCTTGGGCAACCCCCATTGTTCTCGTCTCCTCGCGGACTCCCCAGGCTTCAAAGCCGTCCGCACGAAGATATAGTTCTCCCACCACTTTGATCCGAGTGAGGAGATGGGGTCCGAGATGAAGTTATATGATTTTCTATTTACAAAAGTATAAAAAAGGGGATTCCCCCGACTAAAAGTTACATCGAATAATTGTCGAAAATTTTCAAAATTTACCGACTGCCCCTTCTTTGCGCAAAAGACTGCGAAGCAGATAAGGTTTCCCAAAGATTTGGGAATAACCTGACTCGGACCAATACCAATGTGGTTCAGAATGTGCTTCAGCTCGGACGCGATGGGAACCTTCCATCCATAGGAAAAGGCCGCCTCGTGCACACACATGTATCCAGCGGGTGGATTATAAAAGGCATGCCCGGGTTCTGGCACCATGATCTCGACGGACTTAGGGATTTCCCACTTCCACCTCCACTCTGGAATGTCCTCAGGCTTCACCTTGGACGGACATGTGGGAAGAAGAACGTCCACATTAAGTTCACCGTACGGATCAGCTATAACAACGGCGGACGCAAGACGAGGGAATTTAGTTCGTGTTGCTTGGGCTCCACGACCAGCAGCAATGGGCAGATTAGGATGCATGGGCACTCTAGGATGAAGAAAAATCTGGCGATTGTTCCGCCCGGAACGTCCCCGCGGACGAATGGTTTGAGAGGCTTCCTCCTCTTCCTCGTCATCCTCATCTTCTTCTCCATATTCCTCCTCTTCTCCTCCACCTTCGGGTCTCCCAGATGTACTCGGGTTGTTCAAACCTGTTTCCGCCACAACACGGTCCTCCTCACCAGCCTCAAACATCTCTACATCGTCTGCCTCACGACCAGAGTCGCCTTCCTGCTCCATCCGAGGTACACTTCCACCAGCCGATATGCCACCACTACCGATGGTCCGAGATCGGACTCGCACCCTTGTTCTCACAACGTTCCCATGGCTACTCACCCCATCATTCTGAGAAGCAACAGTACCACGGGTCCCTTGCCCAGCATCTGAATCGCCGGATGAAACCTTGTTTGCTCGGAAGTTAGTTGTTTGCTCGGATTGCTTAAAAGTGCTCTGAATTCAATTCGGCTAAAGTGTGACAATGACAGAATTGCAATCTATTTATAGAGGGTTAGTTGAGGAAGATGAAGCATCGCGTTACTTGGATTCCAACCCCAGCCGTCGATCATTTCAATCCAACGGTTGCATCGGTTCACATTTGGCGAAATTACCTCACGCCCCATTAAATTTATTTTGGAAATTCTCCACTATCTCGGGATCCTCACTCATGGGCTGGACGGACGACTTATTAGGCCCCTTAGGTCATTATTCATCGTCCCAAGTGAATTATTTCACATATCTGGCCCTACGGATTACTTCCTACGCACTCTTCCACAACGAACTCCTTCCTATCCTAAAACCGTACTCGGATCTCGATATATCTCGGATACAAATACCTTTTCCTTCTATGGTCCGCGTTAATTTCTATCCCGGACCGTAGAATGAAAAGGGGGGGGGGGGGGGGAGAGATATATAAATTTCTCCGGAAACACGGATACGGATGGTGTGATATAAAAAGAAGGGATTTTCTCCCTCACATTTAACGATTCGGACACGCTCCTCAACACACTTGTTCCTCTACTTATAGTTCCACAACTATATTCTACTAAGATACTTGGAAACTAGGGGGACATATGTTGATACGGATATATATCCAATCCGTTAAGGGCGCCATAGAGCGTGTCCTAGAGCGCATCACGGTTTAATAGCCAATTCAGTACTGGTCCGACCTCGCATGGTCCGTCCCAGTGAGTCAACCAGTACGCCAAAGTCACTACACCCTCACGGCTTGTCCGAGCTAGCTGGGAAAAGGGCTTCTAAACCTAACCGAGTCAGTACAAAGATGCCCAACGGACCGGACGAGATAGCCTCTCGGACGCCACCTTTACAGTAAGACCAAACGTATACTGGAACCACTGAGATACTTCCGTGAGACTCTTGGCTCGGACATCCAGAGTTACCCAAGGGCAGATCAACCAAGCAGACAGATCTGTCCGAAGGACTTACACGGACCCAACAGGCGGAACAGTACTTTCGGAGGGAAAAGGTCCAAACTACCCTCCCAGGCCCACTAATCGGTATTGGACTATTGATTCACTATTGGGCTACGGGCCAAAGGTAGCATTGGTGTCCAAATCTGAATCATACACTTGGCACCATCTTATGAGTCACTTTATAAGCTATGGTCTCTATAAATATAACTCAAGGTCCAAACTTTGGGGTAAGCTATAATAAAAATACCACTTGAACAGAATACATAAAAATAAAAAATAAAAAAAATAAAAAACAGAGTACGAAATAGAGTATAAAATGAGACAACTTTAGCTAAAGATACAGTCGACCACCTCCCCAAACCTAAACAAGTGCTAGTCCCTAGCAATGAATAGTGTAAGAACGACTGTATAGAATGACCAACCATAGTGTTGTCTCAGCATGGATGATCAGGCGGATCCTGAAGGGCCACCACCGAAGCGCTGCTCCCAGAAATCCTGCTGCGCCTTCCAGAGTGCCCTTGCCTCTCCAAGCGCTCAAGCGCACGCTTGCGCTTGGCCCGAATTGCGCCAAAATCATCCATCACATGCAGGTGGAACAGCTTCCTTCCAGTGAGCAATCCTTCAGCAGTAACATTTGGCAGAACCGCAATGCCAGCACGTCGGCACAAGGAAGTGATAAGGAAGGGGAAAACCATCTTGTTACCCCAAGGGCGAGTATGAATGTGCTCGAACTGTGCGACGATCACTCTTCCAATATGGATAGGGGTCCCGGCTATGATATCCCGGAGAGTAGGGCCGAAAACGGATCTGAAGAAATCGACATGCCCTCCTGGGCAAAAGGAGTTGGCGAGCCAGTGGTAGAAGATGTGGAGCTTCTCATTAGGGATCTGACAAGTTTCCCTCAGCTGATCGTCTTCGTCGGGGGTCTTGAAGAGGTGGTTAATGGCACTAGTTGAAAATTCCACATATCCCCCACGGACTGGTACCCAAGCGGTGTGTGACTGCTCATCAACCTTCCTGTGAGCATAATTCGCATAGAACTCCATCACAAGATCACGATCATAGGAACCTGTATTTTCTGCCAATTTGATCCACCGCCTAGTTTGCAGCATCTCTTTCAGGGCGTATTGTATTCCAAAAACAGCGTGGTGTATTCACGTTCCCCTGTCAAATCCACCCCGAGAGCGAGGATAAACTCCATTTCGCATGTTGTTGCCTGTAAACCAAGCTCCTTGTAGTGACAAGATGAGGGACAAAATTAGCCGGTGCTCTGCTCGAGTCACCACGGTGGAGTGTGCGTCGTGCCCTAGGAGCCATGGAACCTGCGAAGAAGATGTTAGTAGATAGTGGTGGGGATAGAGAACTACCTCCCCAAACATATTCAAGAACATGCATGTGATAATAAAAGGGTGAGAAATAGAAAAGAAAACGATCTCCCCAAAACTATTCACAATCCTGTAGCAACATACTAAGCTCACGCGATAATAGCAAACTACAATCAACCACGTAAGGCAAGAAGAACTTGAAAGAATAAGGGAGAAGGGAGTTGAAAACGATGTACCTTTTGAGTTTGGGATGAAGAAGAGAGATTTGTATGTTGTAGGAGTGAGAAAAATCGAACAGGAAGGGAGGGGGAGAAAAGAGAATAAGAAGAAAGAAGGAAAGACAGATATAGCAGAAATTGAATTCTGCTAGGAAAGGTAATTTTTTTTTTTTTTGGTCGCCGCGGCGGGAATTTACGAGACAAACATAGGGGAAGAGAACAGATGCTTGCCGCGGCGAAGCAAAAAGCTCGCCGCAGCGAAAACTTACGAAAACACAAAAAAGGATCAAGGAGACCACCTCGCCGCGGCGAGAGTAAATTTTTTCGAAATTTTTTTCACTTGCACTGTTCAACCTCGCGTCGCAAGATCGAAGCTCTAAGCCTCAGCTAGAGTTTATGAGTTTCCTCGTATAAGTGCAAAGGTCCCACTTTCCAGGGACACAATTAAACTAAAAACAAGCAAACCACATAAACAAATAGTCTAACAATATGAAATAACAAGCAAGTGTACGGAATGAAAAATCAGTCTAAATGAATGAAAAAACAAAAACGGGGCTTTTGTTTATAGACGTTAGCTCGACTTCTTCCATGCTGGAGCTAATTGAGCTTAAGGTTACCAGCCTCCTCTGTCCCCATGGTCACTCGTGAGCGAGAGTAGGTGTAGAGTGGACCGGTGTGTGCTGCAATGTAATTCCTGGTGTCAACCTGTGCGGGAGAATATGATGTCGTGACAACTTGTAACTCGCGTTTCTCACCGCAAACCTGGATAGTACATGTACGACCATAAAGATCGACTATCATGCGCGTAGCCTTGATGAATGGGCGCCCAAGAAGCAGCATGTCCTTGTCCATTTCTTTGATCTTCACCTGCGGTGACTCAACAACCACAAAATCAATCATAAACACATCTCCTCCAATGGTTATCGGGACATCTTCAACAACTCCCATGCATTTGCTTCGAGTACCATTAGCCATGGTCACAAAGCATCTTCTCGGTTATAGACCCTTTAGGTTGAGTTCCTCATAAGTTTCGAATGTCATCAAGTTAACTGCAGCTCCAGTATCGATAATACCTGTAACCTCAGAAGAACTGCCCATCCCGACAACCAAATCGAAACTGTTTGCATCACTAAAGCTCTTCTCTTCCTTTTGGATCATCTGAGTTGGTCCTGCATTCGCCTTCTCTTCTGGAATTGCGGGACCAGATGTTATCACCCTTCTTGCTTCCTGTGCCGGTGTTGCCTCAACTTGGGAAACCACCTTATCATGGTTACAAATGCAAGTCTTAATAACGGTCTTAACTACCCCTGGCTTGTCAAAAACTACCTACACAACAAGTATTCTATTATTCTCGACAGTCACGGGGAGTTTACCCTTCTCTCTTTGTTGGAAGGCGCCGACCAGGTCACCAAGAATCTTCTCTAACCTCTTTTGCGATTGCTCAATGCTCTCAAACCTCTGGTCATTCTTGGCTTGATTCCGTTGTGCTTCTGCCTAGAACCTCTCTGATCTCTCCATGTGAGCTCTAATCTCCTGATCAGCGTTTCGCGGTGCACTAGTAGGCGGTGCAAAGCTGGCTGTCTTTGGACCTGTTGAAACGGAGCCTGTCGAAGCTTCTTGAATCGGAACTTCTTGCCGGAACCTGCTGTGGTGCATTCTCATAGAAGTTACCTCCATAGGATAAATTGGAGCGGTTGGGATTGAAGGGTTGCACCTTAGTGGCGCCTGCATTCATTCCCGAATTTGGTTGCCAACCACCACGTTGCCTGTTTTGCACCCAGCAAATGATCTCCGGAGTTGGGTTCTCCGCCATAATCTCAGGAAGTCTACACATACTAGCACCATGCCCGAAATTACCACACAGATTACACCTCTCGTTAACTGGAGCCACTGGTTCAGGGATAGTGCCAAGCATCCTCATCTCATTAATCTGTTCGGCCAATTCAATAGTACTAGGGCCTGGTGTTTGCTCCACGGCTTTAGCTTCAGCTCTCCTTGGTCTGCCTCTAGTTCCCTTAAGCTGGGAGATGGCAGCAAGTTTCTCAAAAGCCTCATTCAATGCGGCCGGAGATTCCGTAACGATAGAGCCATCCACGGTCATATCCACCATGTTCTGTGCTTCCCAATCGAGTCCCTCATAGAACACTACAAGAAAACTGCCAAATAGTGACAGAAATATTCCGTCACTGATTAGTGACGGATTACGATATTCATAAAAATTGTGACGAATTTAGTGACGGAATTTTTCGATGCTTTAATCCCTCACAAATCCCTCAGTAATCTGTCACTGAGTAGTTGGCCGGTTAATTTCTTGACGGTCCAGTGACGGATTAGTGACAGATTAAATTTCAATTATAAATGTTATATATTTTAATTAAACAGTGACGGAATATTCTGTCACTATCACAGTGACGGTAATGTTCCGTCACTAATCACAAACAATAGTGACGGAAATATTTTGTCACTGAATAATCAGACCATTTACATGGTCTTACATTGTCAGTGACGGAAATATTCTGTCACTAATATTTAAAATTAAAAAAAAAATCAATGGCTTAAACCTAACCTAAATCCCCAAATCATTCATTCACTCATCTCATACTCACCACCGTGCTGCATCCTCCTTACCGCGCCTCTGACCTCCCCACCACCGCTCCTCCTCCCCACCACCGCGCTGCCTCCTCACCACCACGCCTCTCCTCCTCCCCACCACCGCTGCCTCCTCCTCACTGCGCTCCTCCTCCTCCTCCTCCTCACATCACCGCGCTCCTCCTCACCGTTCTCTGCTGGTCCTCTTCCTCACCGTTGTCAGCTACTCACGAGGTCTGCTGGTCCTCCTCCTCACCACTGCGCCTCTCCTTCTACTGCTGCTCTCTTCCTCCTCGATCTAGGTATGTTCTTGTTTCTCGTCCTATACTATATGCTCGTGTTTCTCTGCCCCTCTTTATGTTTATGCCTATTGTTATTGATTAGTGCAATTCGAGTTTTATTAAGCTAGATACTAGCCTGATTTGCCATGTATATTCTATTCGATTCTTGAAAATGTTACCAATTGTATGAAGAGTTACCAAATGTGTGAACTATGAAGAGTGTATTATGTTTGAGAACAGAAGGTAAACTGTAGGAGATAAAAAATTGAGAAACTGTGGAGATATTGTTAGTGCAATTTATGACTTTAATAAGCATCCATTTTATCCACTTTACATTGGCAAATGAAGTTACTGCTAGAATCTAAGGATCCCGTTTTATCCACTTTACTGTTTACTTTCTTCTTCAGTTTTCGAAGAGGGTTTAAATTTGATTTGATAAAGAAATGGGTGAGGATCGCACTTGGATGTATAAGCGTTGTGCTGATGGTTTAGTAAGACCTGAGTTTAGGGACGGTGTTATAAGGTTTGTTGAGTTTGCATCTAACCAGCCGAGTTGTATGGATGAGGATATGATTAAATGTCTCTGTCGGCATGTAAAGTGCCGTAACAAGATTTATCTATCTGTTGAAGATGTTAAGTATCACTTGTGTAAGAATGGGTTTATGCTAGACTATGAGGTGTGGACATCACATGGTGAATCCCGTACCAGTCCTGAAACACAGGCTAGAGAGCCAGATAGAGGATTAGAGGGGTACACCGATATGGTTCTGGATGCAGCTGGGCCTGACATGTTCAATGTTGAAATGGAAGGTATTTCACAGCGAAAAATATACTCACTATTGATTATACTTGCATGTTTCAATGTTTACTTGTTATCATAACACCATGCATCTTATAAAACTGCAGAGATACTTTTCTGTTGATGAGAACCGAGATGAGGAGTATTTCGTAGCATGGGAGGTTCATGCCGGTAAGCAATATGCAGCATTGATGAATCGGTGGAAAGCATTGTACAAAACATTTGGTGCAGAGAGAAAGCCTAGGGGGCTAACAATTGAGCAGTGGGCTCAATGGAGGGCTTGGTGGGATTCTGCAGAATGCCAGGCATTGAGCGAACATAACTCCAAAAATCGACTCTCAGAAGTAGATGGATTGGGGACAGGGATTTCAAGGCATCGTGGGGGTCTATCCCAACTCTTGCTCAGGTGGAGAAGATGGTAAAATTTTTGTACTGGTTTTATTTACTTTAGTTATTAAGTTAGCCAAGAAAGAATGTTTACTGCTGTTTCTATGTTAGGACCTTCCTCACCGTGTTTTTTTACCAGACTCTTAAACTTTTCGTTTATTTAACTGATAACAAGTTTTCCTAGTTGTTTATGTATAACCTTTATTTATTAGTTATTTAGGTACTTAAATATAAATATATTTAGTGGTATGGAGTAGTATTTGGATAGTATATATTGGGTAATTAGTTTCTTGAGAGAACATGTTGTTGTTCAAAAGTTGCTTTTTATATGTTATTGAAGTTGTATGAGAATATGAGTCATGTTAGTCATTTACTTTGGGGGTATCAATTTGAACTTACATATTGTGTTTTACATGTAGCAAAAGGAAGCAGGGGGTGAGATACCTTCTTCCTACAAGGTATTCTCAGCTATGCAGATTAAGGACGGTGTTCCACTGTATGGTCGATCATTGAGGATTAAAGTAAGTACTTGATGGAATGTTTGCATGTTCATGATATATGTAGTTTTTGCATTAGGTTTTGCTAATGAAGTTTGATGATATTATTTGTTGGTTTATATATATTTTTTATTATAATCAACAGACCCTTTATATTTCTACTATTTCTGTTGTTTATTATCTAAAGTTCAGTATAACATTTTACATTATTTCATTGGCGGAATTATTTGTACTCTGCAATGGTTGAAATAAATAGTCAGAATATTCTTAGGAGTATTCTCATTTTTATGTGTAGAATGCTATGGAGCAACGTGTTGCAGAACTTGAAGAAGCTGGGGAAGATTATGACGAATCTGAGATCTTCGATCAAATCAACCCATTGTCAAGAAGCAGCATCGTGTTGGCATTGGTAGCGCAGTGGCTATATATTCTAGCATTGGTAGTAGTTCTAGTGGGTCCAACCAAACTGCTGACACATGAATACTTGAATCTTTGGAGGTGCAAGGAGAGAAGCTTGGAACTTCGGCGGATCAGCTAGCAGAGAAGGATGAAATAATCCGTAAACTACTAGAGACACAAGAAGCTGAAAAGGAGGCACGACTAGCTGCACTAGAAGCTGAAAGGGAGGCACGACTAGCCATGCAACGAGACTTTGATCAGAAGCTTGGAGATTTGACATCTAGGTTTGCTTCTTGATGGGTTATGATGGTACTTTAGTATTTAGTTTGATGTTTGACTTGTCTAGACAGTTTCTATGTAGTATTTGGTTTGATGTTTAATAATTCTTTTTGTCATGAAGATTATGGGATGATGTTGTATTAGAATATTTTGACGGATGTTTTTAAATATGAATTTCTGTGATTTCGTTGGGTTTCGGAAATTTTTGTTTTATTTTGATTTCCAGGAAAACTGCAGAATGAAAATAAACTGTTTTTTTTTTTTAATCACAGTGACGAATTTCGTTTCGCCACTACTTTTTACATGTTCAGAATTAGTGACGGAATTTTTCGTCACTGAATGACGGAATGTTCCGTCACTGAGCTTCTACCAGAATGAATTGTTATAAATAACGTTGATTGTGTATTAATCGCTTGATTCAATCAATGACGAGGTTTTAATGACGAATTCCGTCCTTTGTTAAATCACTAATAACTTTAGTGACGGAATTTAGCCATTTAGTGACGGAATTTGTCCCTCACTATTTGACAGTTTTTTTTGTAGTGGAACTTGCAGCATAAATCCATCTCACTCAACCTATGGTGAGGGCATTGAGAGAGCAAGTTCAGGAATCGCTCCCTGTCCTCGTAAAATCTCTCATCATTCATCGGCATGAACTTCTCAATCTGCACCCGAAGCTGCCTAGTCTTCTCCGCCGGATAGAACTTGTTCATAAAGGCCTTGTATAGATCATCCCAAGTAGCTAGAGAGCCTTCAGGTTGATTCAACAGCCAGATCTTTGCTTTATCCTGCATACACATGGGAAAGACCTTCTTCCTGATTTCCTCATCAGAAGCATTCACGTACTACGATGGCGGAATCCTAGCAATCAGCCCCTCGAACTCCTTGAGAAACCGGATAACATCCTCATTAGCCATCCCATAATACTTAGGCATGTCATGGAAGTGATGAGACTTGATCTCCATGTTCCTAGCATTGTTAGAGAGCACAACAGCTGATCCCCCAGCCTAAATTTCACCAGGCTGCATATAGGTCCCATAAGTGATCACAGGGGTCTCAACAGCATCATTGACTTTGGGAGTATTCTCGTTGACGTCACCCATTTCAACAGCGGCTAAGTTCTGTCTTCGAAGCTGATGGTAGTGTCTATCGATCTCGGGTACTAGAGGTTGCAGAGGTGTTCCTTGCCATCTTGTACCGGGCATAAACCTGCAAAGTTTCTTCTACAAAATCAAAAACCTCGAAAAATCTTAGTTTCTGTTAGTGTAGAAATCGCAGGTAAGTAGAAAAAAAGCAAATAAAATATTGCACCCACACGCTACAGTAGGAATTAATTCCCCGGCAGCGGCGTTAAATTTGATGAGCTCAAATTATACTCTAAAAAGCAATTAGAGAATAAGCTGTAGTTGTAGACTAAAGCCTAACTCGTGATCGATCTCTAGGGAATTAATCAGGCTATGTAGCAGTGAGAGTAAACAGATACTTGCGAGTAACAATCTGATTGATGGTTTGTTTATACTTCTAACTAGTTTAATTAAAGATAAGATTACAATAACAATGAGAGAAAGATGAATCCAGTAGCAAGCTAATTCGAACTAGGGATAACACTCATATTTGTCACACGGTCGTTGTACAGCAAATCAATCAATTCGATTCAACCAATTGTTCTTAGAAAATATTATACTGGAGAAATCGTGAGTCGTCAATTCATGATCCTTAAACATGAACAATTTAGAGAATTTAATACAGACTTATCGAATTCAAGGTTTTTACGAAGATTTTACACGAGACTAACCTATATGAGTGCTTTGATAAACCCTAGAACGAATATACATAATCTTCACATACTACTGTATTCAAAGGTGTTTAGCTACTCATAATTGATGATTGCATACAAAGATTAATGGTAAAAATCATATGAAACATAGATGAAAAACTCGCTAAATCTCGCCGCGGCGGACTGATTTTCTCGTCGCGGCGAGCCATGCTGGAACTTCCAATGCCAAACTCATAAAATCCTCGCCGCGGCGAGCCATGCTAACCAGCTTGTCTTCATACGGCTCAAAAGACAACACAAACAAAACACCAAAGTGTAAAAACGAACTAAAAAGACTACAAAACTAAAGACAAAAACCGCTAAAAAAGACCAAATGAGACGTTAGAATATTGTCTAATCACCCCCCCCCCCCCCCCCCAATAGTCTTTTCAGGTGTCCAAGTTCGGACAGGTACTGCTTCGGACTTCAAGTAGGAGACGGATATTAGACTAGGTTACTTACCCCTCAAACATCTGCCTTGACCATGAAGCCGTTCAATTACGACCTTCTGCCCATTAAACAATGCTAGAACTTCCTCTCTAAAATTTAAGATTTTTTTAATGCACAAGTACCAAGACATTTTATGTAGTGTATTTATCAAACTTCGAAACTTGTTCCATATTTCACAATATCTTATGTTCTATTTTAACGTTTGAAAATTAACAATCCATCGGGCCGACATAAAATTGCCAACAAATTTGGACTAAACTTCCTGGTGGGTTCGTAACCGTAACCGTCCGCATATATCCGTATTAATGCATTCAGAGCAAAAGTCTCCCAAAACAGAAACAAGTATACCCGGTATGTGTAACAAAAAAAATTAGATTTCCGTCCATTACACTTACACATGCAAATCAAACCAGCTTCACCGCCACATATCGAAATGCAGCAGCAGGGACATTTTTTTTTTTTTTTTTTTGTCCTTTTTCCACAACCAAAACCATACTACTGCTAGTCTGCTACTAGTGAGGAAAATGGAACACAAAACACAGATCCAACCAACAGGCCACAGCAGCTACATTAATTAGAAACCTAGCAGACCAGCAAAAGCACGAAACAGAGCAGAGATACCATGAACCAGAGCTAAGAAACCACGCTGCACTGGAATGACAACAACACGAAACAGAGCAGAGATACCATGAACCAGAGCGCAGATACCATGCTGCACTGGAATGAGAACAACACGAAGAATAATAAAATAAATCCTTGGACTAGCCTCAAACAAACACCTCGGTATCATTAAACAAGCCATTCCAGGTGCTCTCATCATCCTCACTCCACAACAACACACCCTCAAACTGATCTGCCATAAATAAACCAACAAAGCCACAACCAAGATGACAATTATGTAAGGCAGAGCCACCCAGAAAGCCTTTCCAAGCCAAGATAATGCTTCTATGCAAAAGTGTTCAACTGCTATGGCTCCCCCTTTGAATAAATCAACAGATACCCAAAAACCCTTGCATACCCAAGATGAAGCATCTATGCCAAAGTGTTCAATTCCAATTATTCCTCCTTTGAAAAAATCAACAGCTACCCAGAAAGCCTTACATACCCAAGAAAACGCATCTATGCCAAAGTGTTCAATTCCAGTAATTCCTCCTTTGAAAAATTCAATAGCTACCGTGAAAGCGTTGCCTAGCCAAGAAAACGCATCTATGCCAAAGTGTTCAACTGCTATGAACCCTTGTTTGAGAAAATGAAAGGCCAGCGAGAAAGCGTTGGCTAGCCAAGAAAAAGGCGCAACCAGAAAATGCAGAGCCGCCAAAAAAGCATTTCCGATCCAAGCTAGTACCCCAGAGCCGAAGTTTCCAATTGCGATGAGTCCGCCTTTAAGCAAATTGAGAGCTAACTGGAAGGGAGATTCGAGCCAGAGCAAGGCCTCCTTGACAATCTGTACAAGAAATTGCATCATGCTTCCTATGATTCCTGGGTTATCTGCTGCTACTTGATTCAGTTTCTCCGAACCAAACTTCCTCATCGCCAGATCCATTTCACTTATTCTCTTGTCTTGTCTTTCTCTTTTTCTTTCTTTCTTTCTTTCTTTCACCGTGTCCGTGGAAAGTGAGTAGTGAGTAGTGACTAGTGAGTGAATGAGAATATTAATAGGCCGGAAAGTTAAATTAAAGAGTAAGTATACTGTACTGTGCAGATACTAAAACAGACGGACAAACATTACAGTTATAACAAAAAACATTAAGATTTTTATTAAGAACATAGACAATATATATATACATAAAAAATGATATAAAATGTACGCTAAAAAAATATTAATGATATTGTTTAAAATATTATACATATATTTAAAAATATCAACCCATTTATTAAGTATATCAATAATACACGTATCTTTCATTAATATGTGTAAATTAAATTAAAGGGTGTTTTGCTTTGCATTGTTCAATTGAGTGGTTTGGTTCGGTGGATTGTGACCAATCACTTGCCGTCATCGAATGACGTTTGCTTTCAGTTGCTGCCTGCTATGCAATTCCCCTAGGCATTCCCTATTCCTAGTCCAATTTCAACGGGTAACTCGTTTTCCAGAGCAATTCGTTCAAATGAATCTGTCACAGCACACAAGTTTTTTTCCATATCGATGTCAGGTACAACAGCTAGTAAACTAGCTTCTATAGGCCTGCGAAAAAGAAGAAATAGCGACTGCAGCAGCCGTCCTTTGGCCCATGTGGGCATGCAGTGCATTTAATGCTACTGTTCATCAACAGTACCGGAAATCCCTCTCATTGTAAGTATTGAAATCATAATGTTTTCAGTTGAGATCATAGTGTTCTGAGTTGAGATCTTAGTGTTCTGAGTTGAGATCATAGTGTTTCTTTTGATATCGTAATGTTTATTTGAAATCATAATGTTTATTTAATGCTACTGTTCATCAACAGTACCGGAAATAAATCATAATGTTTTTAGTTAGAATCATAGCGTTTTTAGTTGATATCATATAGTTTTTGGATGAGATCATAATGTTTTCAGTTGAGATCATAATGTTCTTATTTGAGATCATAGTGTCCTTAGTTGAGATCATTGGGTTTGTTTTGATGTTTGCCTGTGAACAGTGTTCGTAATCATTGTGTTTTTAGTTAGAATCATTGAGTTTTTGGATGAGATCATAATATTTTTAGTTCAGATCATAGAGTTTAATACAATATATTCTCACAATTTTTGAATTTTGAAAGATCATCATTGTGTACAATCTGCATTAAATGAGCCTCTGCAGCCAAACAGTTCAAAACAGAGCCTACTATTGTAGCAATAGCTATGAACCTTCAATTTTGAACAAATTGTCACCCCAGGCCAATATTGTTGTATTGGGCTTACGGGATCTGGAATAGTGATGGGTTGGGACAGTTTTCAGCCCATATAGTGTGCTGGACATCAATTTGGCCCAATTTCAACTTCCGAGGTAGAGGAAGGGAAGAACCTTAGTCACATACACCGAATTCGAGTATAAGAGTGGGAATATGAGCGAGAACGAGAATTTGTCAAATTCAAAAATATTTGAGAGCGGGATCGTATATAGAGCGTGGTTATTTCAGTATATAATTAAATTTAATTATAATTTTATACCTATATTGTTCTAAAGAAAACATATTAATTTTTTTGGAGATATTATTCTAATTCTATATCAAACATAATATGATATTTACTCCTCAAATTATATCATAATTTTTTATAGCTCAAATTTCAACTTTGATTTTTTCGTATTTTTTTCATTGTTTTCGAACCCCTATGCGATGCTAAATAAGAAATCTCAAGTTTATTATATTCAAATCATTTTAGTAATCCCTTGTAAAAAATGAGACCCCTAAAATTGACATTTTATTCCTAAAATTCTTCGACGATGAACTAAGAAAACTTAATTCGAGAATTAAGAAAGCATAAGTCGAGAATTAGTGAAGCTCCCAAGATCGGAACGTGGATTCGCGCTCGGAACGTGAAAAAAGCTCCGGGGATGAAGAATTATGTTACTAAGGGAAGAACACGACATTAACCAAAATAAAGTTCGTGTAGTATACACATTTAAAACCTACTCCCTCCGTCCCGGAGAAGCTGTACACGTTACTGTTCATGCACAGGTTTTTAGAAGAGTAATATTATAATGCTATATAATACATGTGGGATTTATTTTATAACTTTATTGGTAATTGGTTTGATTGTTTAAGATACCTTTTGACTTTTTTTAGGAGTAGTGGATGATATAAAATTATATAATTGTTCCTAAAATAGCAAAGAAATGAAAGTGGACAACTCTACCGGGAGTCCGAGATGCCCAAACTGACAAAAGTGGACAACTTCTATGGGACGGAGGAAGTACATGTATTATACTCCCTCCTTCCCGCATAACTTCATACATTTTTCATATTTAACCGTTCCATAGAACTTCATACTTTACCATAAAAGGAGACTATCACTACAAGATATCCTGTTCCTAGCCATGGCAAATTAGCGACGGATTTTATCCGTCGCTAGCTAGCGACGAATCGCTAGCTCTAGCGACGGATGCGACGGATAAAATCCGTCGCTAGATCTAACGACGGATAAGCATTTCCGTCGTTAAATCTAGCGACGGATAATCTATCCGTCGCTAGATTCGTTGACCAAAATTGGAAAAGAAATTAAAAAATGGAAAAAGAAATTTAAAAAAAAAATAATAGAAAAATGAAAATCTAGCAACGGCGACGGATAGTCCTATCCGTCGCTAGACTTTCAGGTTTTCACGGGAAGCAGAATGCTTCCCTCCCCATTTTTCTTCTTCCTCATTCTTCTTCCTTTCTTCTCCCCATTTCGGCCAAAGCAAATCCCGTCCAAATCTCAACCATTTCGGCCATTCTTCGTGTACATTCGAAGCTCGTGAATCAAGGAGGTCAATTCTGCCGTCAATCTCAAATTTCATCTGCTCATTTCTCCGGATTCGAAGGTAAACCCTAATTTTTTATATTTGGAGATTTTGTTACTTTGGACTAATTTGAGCAGTTGAATGTAAATGGAGAGTATATAGTACTTGGTTTAGTTGTAATTAGGTAATGTTTTACCTTTGAGATGTGCAATTGATATATATTGATTGTGAATTTGAATTTTTAGTATAATGTTAGGATGTTTGTAAGTATGTAGGGCTTTTAATTAATTTGATATTGGTGTATATTTAGTAAAATTATGAAGATTTAGTACCTCATTTTGAAACCCTAACTTTTTGACATATTTGGAAAATTTAGTTAATTTAGACTAATTTAAGCAATTGTATGTTTACTAGCTAGTTAATTAACTTTGAGATGTGCAATTGTTTGAATTGTTAATTAGTATAATGTTAAGTATGTCGTAGTTTTGATTTAAGTATGTTAATTAAGATGTGCAATTGTTTCATTTGATAAATTTATACATGTACTAGATTATAAATTATGAGAATTTAATTAATGAAGTGTGTTATAATTTGGTGATTACATTCGTATAATGCATGTAATTTATAATCTATAAATTCGTATTAAAGGGTTGGAATGCTTTATTTGTAATGAGAATTTTGGTAAGAGACAAAAACTTTATAACATGCAAGAAATGGGGAAATGGGAATCGAGTTGAAAAAATACGATCTAATCAATTCAAACGTGTCAGGTTATATAATCATCCAATGAACACCGATCGTTCATGGATGTACCAAAGGATAGTTAATGGCAGAGTTTTACCTAGTTTTGTGGAAGGGGTTGATGCCTTCGTTACATTTGCACTGACACAGACTAATTGTTTGATGGGGGAGGGGGGGGGGTGATGAAGTGCCGTTGCACCCAGTATAAATGTAGAAATAAGCAATTTTTTCCTCCAGAAACGGTAGTGGAACACTTGAAACGTAAGGGGTTTGTAGCTGAGTATGAGGTATGGACTTCTCATGGTGAGACATACAAGCCGTTCATGGATTATGAGAATTTGGGGAAGCATAAAAGAAAACAGGAAACTGTGATGGGAAGTACTCAAAATACTTCTACATCAGATGCTAATAATGATCATGAACGGGTTGAGCAAATGGTATATGATATTGCGGGTCCAGAGTTCATGGACACCAGGGAGCCAAGATGTAGGGGATGCGGAGGAGCCTCGAATCTCGAGGATCGGTCTTCTTCGACTTGATGGAATCCATGAAAAGCCGGTTTATCCGGTGTAAGCACGTAATTGTCATTGTTGGCTCGGCTAATGAGTTGTAAGGCTAATGGCCAGCAATCTGAATCGAGCTTCAATGAATGGGTACAAGTAATGTCGGAGCTTTGTCCAGAACCAAACCTAGTTCCCACTAACTTTTACCAGGCGAAGAAAAAGATGCGAGGGATGGGGTTGCCCATGGAAACCATAGATTGTTGTGAGGGTATGTGCATAGATTAACCATAGGAGGAGGTACCGTACTAAGTACGAACCTTTTATCTTGGCAGCTCAGGCACGTCAAGTGATGTTCATTGAATATTCAAGTCTAAAACGCGATAAGGCGGACTGGTTGGCAGCGATACACATACAAGCCCGCTCCAGAGTTGAGTACGTTCATAAGGACAAATCAACTACCAACTCGTACCTAGAAGAGGTTGTCGATGAAACAGCGAGAAATCCTGTAGACGCTCGTGATGAGTACATTGACCTGCAGAAGACATTTATGTAGACTTAACCATTGGTGACGAGGATCAGAGTATGTGTGTAGTGTAGAGTATATGTATCTTAATTATTATATGCTTGCTTTTCCCATTACATGCCAATTCATGTTTTAATTTATACTAATACAATTTGTTTGTGTTTGTTATGTGCTTTTTGCAGATGCCCCGGCAAAGAAAGTGCAGTTACCAGATTCCCAGGTCTAGTGGGACCCAGGATTCTACAGTCTTGAGTAGCCCTGGTGGATCGGGCAGCTACTCTCATGTTAGTCAGACTCCCAGTGGATCGAGCATGGGGACGTCTGGTGGTGGTTATGGACCAGGACAGTACCCGCCTGACGGGTGTCCATATACCGAGATCGTCGATGGTGCTACGTGGGAGGGGAAGTTGGTGTTGTTCCCTAATGGCAGGAGGAAGTAAGTATTATATATACATTTGTAGAACATAACTTAAGATAAGTGTTTATATATATGTCACATGAACTGTCTAATAAATATATGTACTCTTCTATATGTCATTCATAACTGCAGGTTGTGGCCTCAGCAATCTTCAGACGACCTGCATGAGATATTCAAGCTTAGGAGGGAGTTGCCGGGCCAGGGAGGCGAAAAGTGGAGCACACTCAAGGCTGAGACGAAGCACTTCTACTTTGATGAGCTTCGGGTAAGCTTAAATGTTACAATTTGTTGTGGTAAATGTTACAATGCTTTATTTGTAGAGAGAATCGATTAATGAACTAGTTCACTAATTTGTGTGGTATGTTAGCCACTTAATTGGGTGATATGTTAGTCACCATTGTGTTAGTAAATTCTAGGACAATTTGTGTGGTATGTTAGCCACTTAATTGGGTGATATGTTAGTCACCATTGTGTTAGTAAATTCTAGGACAATTTGTGTGGTATGTTAGCCACTTACTTGGGTGATATGTTAGTCACCATTGTGTTAGTAAATTCTAGGACAATTTGTGTGGTATGTTAGCCACTTGGGTGAAATGCACCATTGTTTATCTTGAAATTGTGACCTTGGGGCATTAATTTTTACTTTGAATGGAATTGGAATGTAGAAAAAATACTACATTCCGACTGGCCTTATTCCCCAGATGTGGCCTGTTTTCGAGAGTTTGGGCTCTGACCTGTATAGGCATATGGTGGCTGACATGAAAAAATACCGAGGCAAAGGAAAGCCGCCACAGTATAGGCATATTGGGGACGAAGAGTGGGCTATGTGGCATGAGTATTAGAGAATTAATCACGTCGAGGATCAGTCCTACAAGAACAGGCAGAACCGGCTGACTAAGCCGCGAGATGGTAAGGGCTCTGCCAGGCATCACTACGGGTCACGAGCTGTTGTCACTGATCGCTAGATGTCGGTAAGTATATATATGTGTGTTCTGATTACAACATGATTTGTACACATGTGTATTGCTTTCATTTATACCAATTTACCACTTGTTTGCATTCCTACCAACTTACTAACTACTTGTTGCAATATATAATGTTCTTTAGCTGAACCTGAACCAACCCAAGACTTGCCTAGAGCAAATGAAGATGGAGAAGTTCAAGAACGGCGTTTGGGTGGACCAGAAGTCTGAGCTTATTGCGGTATGTGTATTTGCTAAGTGTTACAGTTGTATATGCATGTGTATTATAAATTAAATATGAAATTGTAGCTCATTTCGTATACACTTGACTATTACAGAGTGAGGTGGAGCGGATCATTGCGGAGAGGCTACTCGAGGGTGAGGAGTTGTCCGTGGAAGAAAAAGACCGGATCTTTCTACAGGTCAACCCACCCGACAACAAGGGTCGGGTTTATGGTCTTGGTAGTTATGGCGAGGCACTGACGCAGAGCTTCTCCGTGTCCCAGCAGCAATCTCAGGGACATGGTGGTGTTTACACACAGGGGCAGGTCGAGCATATGGTGAATCAAGCAGTGACTCCTCTCCAGACTGAGATTGAAAATCTCAGGGATGAGCAGGCTCGTATGAATCAGAGGATGGAAGAGCTCTGCTGCTTGTATGTGAGCTAGAATACCCCCGGCCCCTCGTCTTGATGTTTTGGATACTATGCTACTTTTTACTTTGTTGGATATTTGGATTTATATTCGGATATGTAGACTTTATTTTGGATAATTTGTTTTTTGGACGAATCGTTGTTGTTAATTAATGCAATTTCCCCTTTGTGACATATCACTATTATATTGGTTGAAAAAACAGGTGAAAATTATAAAATAATTTTAAATTTAAAAAAAAAAAGTAGTTTTAGCGACGGATAATTATCCGTCACTAAATTACGAATTAGGGAAGAACGCCCTAATTCGTAATTTAGCGACGGATAATTATCCGTCGCTAAACAACGAATTAGGGTGTTCTAGCGCTAATTAGATTAGAGACGGATAATTGGCGACGGAAGGGTCAACGCCCATCCGTCGTCAATTCCGTGGCTATTAGCGACGGATAACAATCCGTCGCATTCGCCTTAGAGACGCCCGTCATTAAGACGGGCGTCTACCGTCGCTAAGGCCTTAGCGACGGATCGGCAGGGGGCTTAGCGACGGATAATTCCGTCGCTAAACCCCTGTTTTCTTGTAGTGCTATCCCACACCCGACAAATAATAAACATTCTCAACTTTTCACTCAAATTAGATATTTTGCCACTAAAAGTACACTTTTTCTCACATTTTCTATATTCTATTATTAATTTCAATTTTTGCATAAAATTGTGCGCTAACTATAATGTATGAAGTTCTCCAAACGGAGGGAGTAGTATTATTAAAGCAGTATAATAACCAACAAACTCAGCGCGTGGAGAAAGACCCGATTCATTCTCTATTTTGTCCATCATAGTACAATTCTGTCTATAACTTTGAAAACGGCGGCCAGTCTCAACAAAAGAGCACTGTGTAAGGTACGTACGAAACCTTTTATCAGTGCGTGGAGATTGCAGCGTGGTGAATCTTGAGTGAGAATGGTTTTACATAGGGGCGGAGCTACATGTTCTATTAGCCCGTGCCGTGAATTTCGACAAAATCGACACTATGCACTATTAAACTAAATTTGAACTTTTTTACATTTAGCTCAACCTTTTTATGATGAAATTAGAAAATTAAAAGACAACACGTCCACACGCAAGTGGGTTTGAATTGATTTTTACTTTTATATTTATAAAAAAAGGATATTTTAGAAGGTTTATATATCTTATCATAAGTCAATCTTTGCTAAATATTAATTAAAAACAACTCAAAACACTTGAATGGTGGAAAATATATATGTTTAAAATAATTGTTATAATACGTTATTTTTATAATATTTAGAAATGTCGGTTTTTTTATATCGTAAGTCTCATGAGGGACCAACATTAGAGAGAGATCTGAAATACCGACAAATATTATCGTTATAATCAGAAACATTACAGGTTTTAACTAAAAACATCGAGGTGATAATTGCGTTTGCTTCTTTATGCAATCTTGATGTACATCATATGGATGTAACGACTGCTTTTCTAAATGGTAATTTAGAAGAAGAAATTTATATAGAACAATCTCAAGGTTTTTCTACACCTTATTCAGAAAAAGGAGGTTTGTAAATTGGTGAAGTTTTTATGAGCACTGGCATGAGAAATTTCATAATGCCATGATGGAAACGGGTTTGTTATTAACAAAAGTGACATGTTTTTACATAAATGAAACATAAAATGGCTATGTTAATTTATGTCTTTATATAGATGACATGCTTTATCATTGGAAGTGAAACAGAGTCTTGACAAAATGTGGTTTTAACTTCAACGTATGTTAAACAGAGTCTTAACAAAAATGCATAAACCTTGATAAAACAATCAATTCAACCTGTACCCTATCACTGCATGCAGAGAAAGAGGTTCATCCTTGCTCGTCTCACGATCTCAACCCCTCTAACAAAGTACTTCGAACCTCACTAGAAATCGAGATATAGTGGGTCGGGTCAGCATCAATATTCTGAGAGCTAAACCATTTTTGGGGGCTTTTTGGAACACGGGTGAGCCGCTTTCCTCTTTGGTGCGGGGAGGTCCGTGCTCAGTTGTTCCATTCTTCTGGACCTTCAGAAACAATGCAAAGACACTAAATTGAGTAGCTTAAATATAACAAACAAGCCAAGACAAGACAATAACCAAAGAATCATACATACAACCAAAACCAGGGAAGAATCAATCCAAATATTCGACTGAACCTTGAATATAGCTAACTGCATTTCCGCCCATACATAGCAGCATTGTCAAAGTGAGGATCAACTCAGAATTACCTGAATAAATGCCTTTGACCCGATAAACATTTCAATTGTCTTACAACCACGATCGTTCACACAAAATGCTCACAATGACTACAAAAAGGTCTCTTAGGACCTCCTTAGTGAATTTTTTAGAAGAGAACTTAGAAGCAGAAACACCATTAGAAGCACCAAAATTCATAGCCATATGTTCAACAAGATCAGGTTGTAAAGATCTCTGGCCTTCTTCTTGTAGCAACAAGGAGTAGACCTTGGACAGAGAGGGAATAGGGGAAACAAGTAATAACTGACTACGAATAGGAGCATAGGATTCATGTAATCCAACAAGAAATTTAACAACACAATCTGAGTTCTGAGTGAGTACCAGTTGAGATTGAATGTTACAAGTACAAACAACACCACAAGAACACTGAGGAATAGGTCGAAACCAATATACTCATCTCAGATACTTTTAAAAGCATTGTAGTACACAGTGATGGATTGAGAGCCTTGTTTGATAGAGCCTAAAGATTTCTCTAAATGAAACACACGAGGTCCATCACTAGTTCACTAGTGCCATAACGCAATTTTAACTCATCCTAAACATCTTTAGCAGCAGTAAAACTTAATAAACTGCTACGAATATCAGGAGAAACAACATTGACTAACCAAGATTGAACAAGGCTGTTAGCACGATGCCAAGAGGAGAAATGCAACGAGTGTGCTTCAGGATCAGGAACCGACAATGATCCATCTATGAAACCAGTCTTGTTTATTACCCTGAGATTCATCAAGAAAGTGAAGATACTTAGAATCATATTTGGTTATATTCCTTATAGCTATCCTTTACCTAATAGTATTTGTATTACTCTCTAATATATAGATACAAGATATAATACAAATACTATTAGGTAAAGGATAGCTATAAGGAATATAACCAACTATGATTCTAAGTATCTTCAATTTTATTTATTTCCTTAACAGATACGAATTGCGGCGGGTTGAATGGCCTCTCAGCTGCAGCATCAGCTTGGGAAAAACAGGTTGATCGTCGGCCATTGTTGCACAGAGAAAACGGTTGCGCAAAGGACAATTGGATCAAGAATCGATTGAAACTTTGAATTGACAATGGAAGAAACTCAGAAACGTCTAGCTCTGATATAATGTGAAGAAACGAGTAGAAGACAGAATTGAACAAATCTAACTCTGTTTCGTGTTAATGAAAAACTGAAAAAGAATTACAATGAATTCTCCATTGTTGATGAAACTGGAGAAGTGAAGTGTATGAATAAAAAATTACAGAGAAAAGAAGAGAAATTAACTTAAATAAGTAAATAATTACCTATATAACTGCCAATGTACAACACAAGCAGCACAATTTACAAAACGCGCTAAATTGCATTATTCTTTAACTGTAGAAACCCGTAATATGAATACGCGCTTTTGCGTCTCTGTAGCTCAAGCTTGTAACTTGAGCTTTTCTTCTTGAGATGCATCAACACCTGATGATGTTCCTTGACAGTAGTAACCACAAGTATTGGAAGAGTTAATGGCAACAAAAAGCAATAATTAATAACAGTCATTTTGCATGGCATGGATAAAGAAATTTTTAGATGGAGGTAGATCGAAGCTTTGATACTACTGCCGCATTGAGAAAAATTGAAAATGAAAGTGAGTCCAAAATGATATGGAGCCAGAACCAGCATTCTCTACAAGAAGCAAAAAAAATGGCAAAATGCAAAAACCCTCCTTTACCACAGCATCTCATGCATTGAGATAATATTGATCAAAGGCACGAAGATCAAGACAACCCGATGGCTGTCCAATCCACGTGCCATATATAGCCAAAGCTGTTCAGCCAGTATAGAAAGTCGACATAGTGTGTTCGGCCAGTATACAAGTCGACATAACTATCATCTCTTTCTTTCACCTTTGTTTTGTAGTTTTTCGGGGCTTCGATTCTTGGCTTGTTTTGTAGCTTTGATAATTTCCGACTTGAAAAGAAGTTTAGCTAGCCAGTCAATTCGAATAAAAAGGTGATTCTTGAACCGTAGTATGCATGCAAGTTCTTGATGTGATTATATATATATATATACACACACACACACATACCACTTAGTTATTTCATGGATCACAAAACTACTTAATTCATACGTTACTAAATCAGAGCAAGGACCATTAGATTAATATGGCTTCAAATTACAGACTTTAAATAAGAAGATATCAGGATATATTACTGGGATAGAATCTGTCAATATTAAGATATTTCTCAAGACATAATTATCAGTACAAAACAGCCCAGATACGCCATTTCTTTCGGCTTAGAGGGGCAAACAGTACCTTCATATGTCTATCGGAATATATTAATACGCCTGATTCCAATTTTAAACATTATCTTTCTTATTTTCAGTGAGTAATATAAGTCTTTTTTGATCTATGGTTCTGCCGTGAATAGTAACTATGAATAGTAACTGATGAACTGTAAAACTATTTTGCCATAATTATAGTAAATACATAATTAAGACTTGTCTTAACACAAACCACACTTAACTTATCATTAGGCCAATAGTATTAATGATAAAATATATATTACAAAACTTGAGAGTAAAGAGGAAAATACTTACAATACATTCTGCAAGCTTATGGTACAAACTTCAAACTTATTACAAATTTAAACTTTTAAATATATAATTGAGAGGAAGTTTTTTCTGATGATCCTTTCTTCCCTCTTTCTTCCTCTTTATATAGATGGGAATTTAATTCCCAGGCGCTATTATCTGTCACTGTCCCGGATTCCTTTAATTTTCGTCCGTTCTTTTTTCTTCTGACTTTCAGTCATCTCTGTTTTGTCGTGGAGTAATTTCCACCGTTCCTTTCATTTTACTTTGGCCCATCATCAAGTGCAGGTGGCTTTGTCTGCCAGTATCATTGCTGAGGAAGATTCTTCATTTTCTTTGTTTTTGTTTTTGTTTTTGTTTTTTAGAGTACTTTTAAGTATCTCAAATACGTCTTCTATGGAGACTTCTTCTGAAGTTTGATCAGGGTTCTGAGCATCCTGAGTTAACTATACTCCAAGTGAAGCAGATATAACTGCTTCAGAAATGGAATTTCATTATTAATGGATGTAAATCATCTAATTGACTTTAGTCCTGACTCTCCAGCTAGGCAAAAGATTATGAATGAATTCAATTCACCCAAATGGGAACCTTTCAAAAATTGGTTTTTTGCGAACTTTTCTCAAGTGAAAAACCTTCTATACAAGAAGAATTTTATAAAGATTGCGGAAAACATAATACTATGATTCCGTTTGTTCCTTGGTTTGTTTCAAGATATGTGGAACAATATATTTCAGTATTAGAAAGAAATTATAAACTTTCAACCGGAATTTTTTTACAACAAGTCTATCCTCCACAACAGTTGTTTCAGATTGAAAAGGGTAATCATAATTTTCTAGCATTTGCAAAATTACTGGAAGATGAAACTCTACCAATAACTTGTAGACAAATAAATAGGATGATTGAACAACAAAATTATACTAATCTGTTTATAAATGTCCTTGGAGAACATTCGACTTCTCTAAGTGAAAGGGTAGAATTGGTACTAAAAACCATTAACCCTAATCTTCCTTTAAAAGAAAAGGAAAAGGAACAAGATTCAGCTTTTATATATATATATATATACACACACTAGAAATGGTACACCGCGCTTTAGCGCGGTGCCCATTATTCTGTTGATACTGTGCTGATGTGAACGATGTGTGGAAGCGTTTCTTGCACATAATTAGTACTACATTTGTCCACTTATAAAAGTTCTATTGTAGTTTTGCAATAGTCCCATGAACTACATCTTAGTTGAAAAATAACATCCTTGAAATCGCAAATAAAGTTATTCCGAGTCCTCTATTATTTTTAATAATTTTTCAAAAAGTGATGGGTGATAGTAAATTAAGAGTAACTCTTTAACATTGAGAATGCCCGTATTTGTTCTATTTAACACTCCTTAATATAAAAATGATCTCAATATAAAAAAAAAGTTGGTCTTGATTTAGTGCCATTCAAGAATGTTGAAAGGTATATTTATTGTAAACAATAGAACACCAAGTCTTCAGAGAGACGCTCTTTAGATAACGTACCTAAAAATGGATATATATTGTTAAAAAAATAATCAATACTATTAATAAAAATGCCTCTTTTAAATGTTAATGAAGTGTATCTTTTGTTTATATAGAAAAACACCAATACTGATAACAATTATATTTTCCTTATTATCATTAATGATTTTTTTTGACAACATAAGTCGTTCCTAGTTAATTTATTCAAATAACTTTTCTCAGGAAACTTACTCACAATAGAATAGGTTATTAATATGATATTCCATCATGATTAACCATTAGCGTATGCTTTTGATCTCCAACTTGAAGATCGAAATTCATTTACACACTTATTTAATTTGCCCATATTTTTTGCAAATAATTGTTCTAGGATGAATATATAAACATGTTATAACTAAGTTTGATTACGTGACATAAATCATTTGCAGACAGAAAATAGAGAAAATATTAACCTTATAATTTTCGGGAAAAAAGAAAAACTTAACCTCTGGCAAAACTCCTCTTATGGGGACAAACTTACGAGTTGCGACAAAGTCACAAAGATTACCAACCGGCATTTTCGTTTTCTGAGAGAGAAAGGGAGTACCATTCATTCAATATGCGAAAATGCCATTGCCCGTAAGTTAACATTTACAGCTAAGAAACCAAGATAAAAATCAGCATGGTGAAGTACTTGATCAATCACTCTTACAGTCGACTTCAACACTTTACCTTCACAGTTATTATGCTCAATTGCTCATATAGTACACTCTCAAACAGATCAAGTTTCTGGCAAGCCTCATCTATGAAATTTCTAGTGGCACGAAGTCAACCAGCTTAATGGCTAAATCGATCCCAAACCATTGCTTCCCTGGCCCCTGCAATTTCCGCATCTTGTATAGATGGCATTCTTCTCCTTTGCCATGGTAATACTAATTCGCCGCTATTCCTTGTTAGTATCCCAAGACCGTCGGAGTTCGTACGGGTGAATATAGAAATATCCACGTTTATCTTCACTCGGTCAATCCGGTGAGATGTCCCCTTCCGTTCAGGCGGGCATGGATCACCAAACTGAAATTAAGCCAACAGGAAACATTGTAAGAAATCGATGCCAAATGCAATAAACTCCACAGGGATAAAAAGCCACCTCTCCATTAATAACTCTGTTGAGTTTTCTCCATAAACACCAACCAAAAACAACAAACCTAGCCTTTACAAAAAATTCCGAAGCATAATTAGCTTCACATTAAATCACTTGTCTCTTAAATCCATACGGACCCCAAAACAACCGGACATAGTGAAAATTTCCAGAACATGTAAATTTGAGGCTCCATATAAAATTCCAACTTTGCGAAACAAGTTAACTTTCAAAGCATTGGAAATAAAACTTCTAAATGGAACCTTTTTTTTTTGTTGAGAATAAAGCCTTGATTATGATAGTAGAAACATGCAAGAGAATCAGATCCCTCACAGAGTCACAGGTAACATCAAAGCCTGTAGATAGCTTCTGAGCGACCTGCATTTCCATCTCCCTAATACCTTGAAACTCAAACAGATAAAAGGCTTCTCTTTGATTTAATTTCTTCAGTGAATGCACCAGCATGTGATAAGCACGCTGCATGCAGTGCCTTTATTACAGTCAGGCAGTCAACTTCCAAAACTCATTGTTGCAGCCCTTCACGATAGCTAAGTGCCTAAATCCACTCCACATATGCACTCCTTTATAGCGTCGGAGAAATTTTGCACAAACATTATAGAATCAGGAGGTTCGCAGCTTTATCGTGCACAATCTGATTCCATTATTCTACAGACACCAACATAAGCAAACAAATTTAGCAAAACCCGAGGGAACCAAAGAATGGCATAAACTGGTGGATGGGGATTGTCAAAGTGCATGCATGTGCACTTCCTTATAGCGTATGAGCAAGATAAAAAGCACCTTCATACTGGGGTTAATACTCTTCTGTATAGTGAAAGAAGTAAGACACATTAAGAGCAATGAAAGGGTGTGCCAACTAAAGCTTATCAAGCATGAACAAAGCAAACCATATATGTCGCAATAATGTCAGAGATCAGGTGAAATATTCATGACAATAGCCATACACTCTCGTCGGCAGCTAAAAAATGCTTTAAAGAGGCATTAGCAAACACTCTTGTTGTTCTAATAAAGAGGGATAATACGACTATGTTCTTACATGAATGGCATGTAACTATAGAAGCAGAATACACGCGGCTCCTGCCAAGCAGTTGTAGCACCGTACCCATTTGTTTTGAATTTTGATAATCCGCAAATTAAATAAGAAAATGTTAAACAATCGGGCTCATTAATCAAACATGTCGAAAAACATTTCAAAGTAGAATCGATAATACATATAACTAACAAATGAACATATGAAGGAAGAAGTAATCACTGAACCTTCAGTGATTCAACACTCTGCACTATCCGCGAGAATATATCAGTCTGCACCATAGGTGTTTGAAACATAAAACAAGCAATTATAAAATGATAATGCATTCTAATTCTAAAGATGTATTGGCCCAAGGCTTCACACAAAGTCGAATTCCCATGCCTTAAACTAAATATACTATGATCTTCTTTAAAATCGTTTTTGAACTGGCATTCTCATACGTCATCATAAAGATTCATCTTCTTCTTCAAAAAAAAAAAAAAGGTAGCACACAAATAAAACCCAAATCAAAGGTCTGAAAATCAAATCGATTCAAGTATGGTTTCTTTCATCGGAGAGACGTATGCTAGAGGGGATAAAAACAAACTGCTATTTAATTTGACCATGTTAACACCATAAGCTATGAAAAACAGTGCCAACTCATACAGATATAGAGCATCAACATCAAGCACCTGTGTGCGTGTCAATATATTTATTCGCCAGCAAGAAGATCAATTTAACACGTTTGACAGGGTATTAGAAGGAACCAAATGATATGTTATCATACTATCCGAAATAAAATTCTCTTGAGCATTTCATCTGTTGGTGTCATCCCTATTCCTCATACCCTAAAGAATTTCTCATCTCTATCCTATACTTGTCTAAAATTGAAGTAAACATACATCAGAGAACACAAACACCAACAACGAAAAGACTTGCTCAATCAAAATGTAGCTAAAACCTGAGAAGCCAATAAAAATAGAAAAACAGAAGAGACAAAGAGCGAGTAAAGCCAAACAAATGAATTCAGGCCTGGATAGAGAGAAGAGAAGCCAATGAAATAAACCAATGAAAATACACCTTATGAGCGACTTATGATATACCTGAAGATGAAGAAGACGAATGGGAAGCGAGGATACGGCGATGCTTCGTATGATTTAGGAATTGGCGAATTGGCCAGGCAGAAACCACTTATAAGCAATCCAAAGCAAAGAGAGGCGCCGTTTGGAGAAGCGATGGCTTGGGAGAGGTGCGGCGTTCCGTTTGAGGGGTGTGTGGAGACGGCTGAAGGAGTGTGGTGGCGACACGATTGTTTGTGACAGAGGAACGACGCTTAATGGTGAAGCGATGCGGTGATTACAAAAGAAGATAGCGGATGGGAAAAAGCGTTGGTAAAATTAGAAAAGAAAATAACGCTTTAAATGCCCAAAGTTGAGGCTTTTATATATATATAGCTTTGCTATGGACAATGTAAGTATGTTGTTATTAATTCATTGACTAGGCAATTTACTTTTTGGATTGAATAACGTGTTGTTGTAATTACGTTGTTAGTGTATGACTCTATTGCGACTTCACATGATTACATGTTAGCGTATAGGATATAATGATAGGTATGTATTGAATTAATTAATGTATTAATCATGTACCTTGTTGACTTGTTTATCATGAGACTTGATAAACGAATTCATTAAATCTTGCGACTTGATTTAAAGATAGACGTTTTATATGAAACTAATGTGCAAAATTTTAAAAAGGTCACCATGCACATGATCTACTATGCAATTTCACCCATAAATAAGTACATAAGTATACATACAATACAATTACATATACATAAATAATTTGCATGGATAAACAAAAGAAACACTTCAACTCAATTAAATTTAGACTATAGTCAAACAAACCGTGATCTTATATAGGTTGACTTTCATATAACTTAACAAATCCCTTCCCAAAGAGGTTGCGTAACGTAAGGGAATACTCCAAAGCACGACATTCCAAACAATTCCTAGACATATCGATAATCATAAACATACACTTTAATCCATGTTTAAAATTCCCCTTAGATCACCTCGGGGGTGCCAATAGACCTTCATACCGACACATGGTAGATTACCTTTTTAAAAAATATCAATAAATACATTTAAAAAATTCCCAGAAAAACACCAATACATTGGCGCGAAAAGAAGTTTCAAATCTCTGCAAGTATCTCAAAACCGTATTACCTCGTAACACATATACAAAAGTTAGATTTCACCTGCATCAAACTTCCTCGTCAACCCTAACAATTTCAAATAATTAAAGAAAGCCTCAGTCCGATCCTTTCGATTTACCATGGCGACACGAGAAACCACCGATCCATTCACTACCATTACACTACTTCGTCTCAATCAAAGGGCTCTTTGATAAAAAAAAATACAAAGATAATATTGATTACAATTGAGATCGAGCTTGCTCGCGACTGGCTTGGTTGAATACATTAGTTATATTTGGTTTATCCCCCTCCTGCCACCCGGAGTCCCCGTTATTATCGAGAGATTTTGGATGTCAGGTCAAGCAGACCCTTTCCCAATATACTACAAAATCCTTCTCAGCTCAGTCCAGTGCAGTCGTAATTGGTAGTATTTATTTCTCTCTCTCTCTCTCTCCGTGATTCTAATTAAACCAACAGAAGAAGAAGAAACGCCCATAGACCTGCTTCTTCAATCAATCCTCTCACAAAACCGTCAATTCCATTCATCACTTTACTCCACCATTTAATTTTGTCTCAGTAACTCATGCTGTATCGGAAACAACCAAGTTGGTTTCTGGTTAAAACGGTTCTGGCAGAAACCTAAAATCCCCTGTTTTGGAACAGCCGCCATTGTTGGTTCTTCGCGTCTGCCCTTTTCCTTTTCTGCTCTTCGTCAGGTAACAGCTTCTTGTTTCCGAACTTTAGCTTAATTGGAGTTGATTTTTTATTCCATTGCTCATTCGAATGTTTGCAAACTCAATTTCGTTAAAAATTAAGCTGAAAAAGTTAAGTTCGTGAAGTTGATATCGACAAATTGACCAGCTTAGATTAATTTAAGGAGTTCGAAGCTACTGCAAATACTCCAATTGAAATAAAAATTGAATCTTTGCGCATCTGTGATTTTACTTACGATTGAGCATTTATTTTGTCTGTTGAACATTCTGGCAGGAGAGAAAATGAATTCGAGGAAGAAGGTCAGTATGAGTTTAGATCCTGTCTTTAAGTTTATATCGAAACTAAAGGGACTCTATGAAGCCTCGTGTCTTCAAGACCAGTTCAATGAGTTACATGATATGTTAATCGACTGCGAAAAGCATGTATTCATTGATATGGAAGGGCTTCAAAAAGGTATGGATGCGCTCAAGGAGGACTGCCGTGTGTTAGAGGATGATAATGCGGTTTCCGAGATGGAGAAGTCTAGGATGCGGAAAGAGTTGAAACAGAGTCGGAAAGAATGTCAGGACATGAAGGTAGAACTAGAAGAGTCGAGCCGTAGAATTGCCAAATTCAGTGAAGAGCAATGCCAGATTACTGATGAGAAGAACAAAGCTATCGATTACTTGTTGAAGAGTCGGGAAGAATGTCAAAAGTTGAAGAGAGAACTGGACATGTTCAATAGAATTGCCAAATTTGGTGAACAGCAATGTGAGGTTGTTGCCGAAGAGAAAAACAAAGTAATTGCTAAGCTGAAAGAGAAGGTTACCAATCTGGAGATGCAGTTACAGGATAGTGAGTTACTTTGTGATCATACATTAGCAACGTGTCGGGAAGAGTTGAAGGAATCCAAAGAAGAGATAGAAATATTGGAAAAGAAGCTACAAGGTTTGATGGATCAGAAACTAGAGGCTGATCAAATCATTGAGAGAATGAAGCATAAACAAATTAATGACAGTGACATTATCACGGATTTGAGACGAAAAGTGAAAAAAAGCATTAGTAATGGCGCCGAACTAGGGCGAATGGAGCGCAGGCAAGAGAACGATGAAAAACTTATCATTGAGTTGAGGCATAAAGTGACAGAAGCCAATGAGAAAGTTGAGCAACTAGTGCGACAGAATATGGACACTGCTCTGGCTTTTGATGAGGTGAGTCATAAACAAGTTGAGGCCGACAAACTTATAATGGAGCTGTGGCACAGACAGGAACAGGATGAAAATACTATAACGGAGCTGCACCGAAAACAGGGTGAGGATGAGAAAACTATAACGAAGCTGCACCGCAAACAGGGTGAGGATGCAAAAACTATAACGGAGTTTAGACGCAAAGAAGCAGAGTGCGGTAAGAAAGTCAAGGAATTGACACGACAGCATATGGAAACTTTTGAGGCTGTTGTTGCGATGAAATGCAAGAAAACTGAAGATGAAAAACTTATCTTCGAGCTGAGACAACAAGAAACAGAATGCAGTGAGAAATTTGAGCAACTAAGGCGGCATAATATCACAACTTCTCTTGCTATTGATGCAATGAAGCGCAGTCAAATTGATAGCGAAAAAGTTATAGTGGAGCTGAAGCACATACAGTTCGAGGACCAAGAAACTATAAGGGAGCTGAGGCGCAAAGAAGCAGAAGCCAATAAGAAAGTCGAGCAACTAAGGCGACAGAACACGGTAATGTCAGGGGCTGTTGATCCCATGAGGCGCAAAGATACGGAAGAAAATAGTGTGGAGCTCAGGCGTAAAGAAGTACAGGCGCATAATAAAATCGCAGAATTGATGCAACGAATTAAAGAAGCTTCTCGGACTGTTGCACAACTTAAGCTTGAAAAACTGGAGGCTGCCAGGTCGAACACTGAAATGGAGAATCAACTAAAGGAGAAAGAAAAAATGGTAGGAATTTGTCAGCAGAAGGTGAAGTTTCTGGCTGAGAAAGTGGCACAAACAGAACAAGAACTTCATGATTTGAAGGGACAGAAATTGGCTGCTGATCAAATAATTGAGGAATTGAGGCAAAACCAAACAGCATCTCATGACACTATGGAGGTCCAGCAGTTGGAGGCTTCTGACAAGATGAAACAGCTAGTGTTGAATGTTGAAATAGACAAATTAAAATCTGAAGAAACATTGAAGGATATGAGGCACAAACAATCACAGGTCCAGCAGACAGTAGAGGAGCTAAGGTTCCTAGTAAATGACGCTCATGAAGATGTGTTGCAAGCATTTAAGATGCTGGCAGATGGACTCATGAAATCTTTGGAGGCCGAGGTGCGAGATCTAGTCAATTTAGTCCTAAGAGAAGCCACTGATGATAGTTTACCTGCCACGGAAGGTGAAAAACAAAATTCTGGAGACTCCAGCATGGGGGTTGTAAGGGATACTGATGTTGGCATCATTGATGGTACATCAGCCAGGGTGAACCAAGATGTTAACTCTACTGAGCCAGCATGTAACGTATTGCAAAACGCAGGTAATTTTACCATTCATGCTGAACCACCCCCGTTTTTTGGAACCAAGATTGCACTTTCTTATTCCAAACAGTGTCAAAACAAAGTTGTGGCATTACCAACAGTGTTTCTGCAGCGCACAATCTAAGTAGTTTTGATTTCCAACCTTTGCAAATTCCATCTTGATGTAGCCAAACCAATTCTCTGCTCCAGTTCAGCGGCACATGGTTACAACCAAACCACAGGAGAACATTTTTTCAAATCGGTGAGGTGAAGAACATTCAAAGAATAAGTGTTCAATACTCTCTCCCAAGCCACAAAAGCAACACAATCCATCCGTAGCAATACCCCACTTCAAGATTCTGTCCTTAGTAGCAACTTTACCATGACAAACCATCCACATGAGGAATTGAGCTCTAGGCCTTGCTAAGTTGTTATAAAACAGCTTCCTCCATCCATATCAACTCCAGCACCTCGAAGCTCACTATATACATCAGCAGTTCTATACTTGCCACCAAGCTGAGTATCTCTCCATCCGTGAGTCTGTGAAACAACAGTCCTATGCTTGAAAATAGCTTTTACAATCCAAGAGCAATTTGTGGATGGGTGATACTCCTTGGCCTGAAGGTTCCAGAGTAACTTTCCAAATGTGGAAATATTCCATTCAATCAGCGAAATCACCTGTAACCCCTCTTTTTTTCCTTGGTTCACATACAATACTCCATGCTATAGGTGCCTTCAATGTGCCTCAATATGTCTCAGAACCGGTTTAGGCATAGGAAAAAGCTGAAGCCAATAAGAAGTCGTTGCAAAAACAACTCTCTTAAACAGTTGCAGCCTCCCAGAATAGCTCAGTAACCTAGAAGACCAATGTTTCATTCTAGCTACTACCCTTTCAATCAGAGGGAGACATCTATGTATAGTGAGCTTCTTACTGTCCAATGGAACTCCCATATATTTGAAAGGCAGTTCCCCTTGAACAAAACCTGTCCTAGCCAAAACCTGCTGTTGTGTAATCAAATCCACCCCTCCAAAATAAACTCAAACACATATTGATAATTTGTAGTCTCTCACATCTGGGGTGAAAATTAAAGTCAGGGACAGATGATTTTTTGGAGACACCTTTGCCAATACAAATAGTAGACGTGAAATAGGATCACCCTGTCCAATGGAACTCCCAAATATTTGAAAGACCCCTAAATTTTTTAAAACAAAAAATTGTATATTCATATTTTTGAAGCTTCAGATGGTCTTATTTGCTAATATCTATAACACCGCAAGTCCCCTCAAAAAATCTTTTTCTCTACAATTAAACATCTTGTTTAGATCAAATTTCTAGACTATTCTGTGTCTTGATACAAGTTTATTTACATTAGTTGGCATTTAGAAGCTTAGATATTTAACATGTTACATGTATGCCAGGCTACACAGACTTGGCTCTCACTCGGTCTTCGATAAGTCAGGGAGGTGGAAATGAGTCAAAAGACAATGCTGGCAGTCCACATCAAGCTAATCCACAACATCCTAACTCTCCTCCTGGGACTGAAACTGATGCTGATGACCAAGCAAAGGAATATGAGAAATCGCAGGGTTCAGGTGCATAGAGTATATCTTTATTTAGTCTGTTTATTATTTAATTCTACTGTAGCCAGCCATTTTGTCAAGCTTGAAAAGCCATGGTTTTCAGTGTTGTTTTAGATCATTCAAAGACGTATTGGTGGAGTTGTCGTAGTCTTAGATATCAGGTGTCATTTGATTCTGTGGTTTTGGGAAACAATTCAAACAAATGATTGGTTGGGTTTGTAAACGCTTGATTTTCAAATAACTTTTTGGTTAATCGAGAATGCAACTTAATGCCCTGAAGTGAGTCAAGTGACCACCTCATAACATCTTTGTTCGTCTTCAGTTCACCTACTGGAGTTGCATGATTTTTGGCACATAAGTTATTGTATAGCATTCTTGTCACTACTACATGCCCGCAAGTATAAAATTGCTGGACTCCACATATGCTTTTGGTCCTTTAAGCTCTAGGTGTGTTCATTTGTTATCTTAAGACCATAATTTACTCAACTGAAGATAATGATCAACAGGTGCATGTGAACTATAGTTTTTCCATTAAGCATTAGATGGACGGCATAATCTACTTTTGCTTCCTTAACTAATCTCATGTCTCAATAAGTTTGATTCGAGAACTTAACGTTAATAGGTTAATATGATCCTGATCACCTTATTACCTTACCTTCTTGTGCTCTCTTTAAATTCTATGAATTTTTTAATATGCTTTGGGTACACAACCAAGTAGCAGTAGTATGTTTGTCATGTCATATATATCAGGCATCTTCGATGTAAATAACTAGTGCCACTGTTGCTGCAGTTGTTGATAGGAATTACGAAGCAAGCCTTGGTGACCCGGTCTGTGACTCGGGCTTAACTGCAGTTTTGGGTGAAAAAAGGAAGTATTGTTTGTTATCATCTTCAAGTCATTCAAATTCGCTAATTAATTTCACCCCAAGAAGAAAAAGAAGTTCACTTGCAAATCAAAATGTCAACTTCCCAAATGACAGACAGAAGAAAAACCAAATCCAGATTTCAACCCTGGAAAGAGATGATTGTCTCAGTACTGAATTGCCGGGAAGGCCAAATCCAGGGTTCATTACCGCTCTAGCACAAGGTGTTTTTCCAACAGGGAGCAATCCAGAGCTCAAAAGATGCGAGGAGAATGTGGCTGCAGCATCTCATTCTCCAAACCAAATCTGGGATGTTGACAGCTCCTCTGATGGGGATTCTTCTGATTCAGATGACGAATCGTGTTCAGAATCCAGCATAACTGACATACTTGCAAGCCTTAAGAGTCGAAAGCTCTGCAAAACGTGGATGTCTCAAGCTGACATGCTGAGAGATTTCCAGGAAGATGTCGAACATTGCATGAGTGCAGTGTGTGTACTTTACAGGCAGAAAATTTCAACCCCTGGACCTTCTGCAGATCCAATTGGAGCATTTGCTCTTTTTGAAGAAATGGGGTAAGCCAGTTCAACCACCCTCTCCGGCAAACATCCCATTTTTATTCTTTTCACATTTATTAGCTTTACGAGTAATATATTGGCTGTAGATGATTCTAAAGTATTGTTGTAAATTGTGATCATCTTGCTTCAGGGGACCTGCATTAGCTGAGTATCTGATAGATGGTGATCGGGAGTACAGACTGAGGAAATTTCTGCCGGACATTAAAGTGCAGCGCCCTGAAGTTCTTGTTCAATGCAGGGCGATTGCAATGGTCCATGGTGAGAAGCTGTTCTCCATATACTGCAACAGGGAGGACCCCTTTTTCAGATCAAGATGACATATCATGTTTTATTTTCTGTGTACATTGATTAAATATTTATATGCTAGCATTAAACATTAAACTCAACTTGCTGTTTCATAGAACTCCATGACTCTTTATAGGTTTTGCTGACAAGTGAAATCATAAAGTTGTTGTATTGTTGTTGAACCCTATAAAATGATCAATTGAACCTAAAACCTCCTTCAGAAATCTGCAGTTCCATTCCATATGTGATCATAGTTTTAAATCATGCATGTTCTATGGTTAGTCAAGGCCTTTCTGCTAGTCTGTCTCTACATTTTGTTGGTAAGAAAGTTCCGAAAAGGATTATTGTTCTTACGTTCGTAGGTGGCTTCACGTTTCCTTGAGCGTGTACTTGCACTGTCTCATTACCCTACGAACAAAAAACTCGGCCAACACCGAGTTAACTGAGGTGGAACTCGTCTGTGAACTTGCTCGAGTTTGAGTGTGTTGTATCATTCTATGCGAACTAACCTCCAACCGAGTCCGCTAGGCTTGATGAGGTTGAAACCTGGCCAGACTCGGCTCGTCTCGTGTAATCTCAGCCAACATATATAACCCACTGAAAGTACAAAGACGACTTTGAAGTTTCCACAAGTCAACTTTGGTAAGAAATTACCAAGTAGTTGCAAGAAACTTGAACCATAGAATAGAATATGTCACTTGTCACATACGCGTAAAGAAGCTAGCATAACATGTCTTGTTCACAACTTACAAACCAAAAACAGTGACTGGTTAGCTACCCATTCATCTACTATTCTCCCTGAATCCTCCCGTTCACCAGCCATGGCTGAAGCATCATTGGCATTCCTACTGGAGAGCGTGAAGCAACTGGTGCTGAACCATGTTGATCTCCACTCTAAGGCGAAATCGGAGTTAGATCTACTGGAAGTCGAGCTCAAATCCATGAAAGCTAATATCCTGGAGGAAGCGTCTTGAAAGCCCAGGAAGGAGGAGCAGTTCAAGGCGAGACGGATTCGAGAAGTCGTTTATGAAGCAGAAGATGCCATTGACTCTTGTGTCACCCATGCTGCACAGCCAGTCATGAGTCGTATTCTAAGTTCTACGGGTTACAAAAGAAGATGGTTTAGGTCGCTGTGGAAGTTGGGTTTGAATTAATTAACATCAAATAAGGAATCCAAGGTGTGGTTTGGGAGGGCAATTTAAATGGTCCTTTGAGGAAAAATGGTAAGGAGTGCAACTAAAAAGCCACTAACATATGTAAATTAAGAAGAGTTCGTCTTGCGACCCTTATATAAAAAATTCTCCAAATGTTAAAACTAGACAATTATACCTTTTTTCTCGATTTAGTTTTTTATGGTTTCATGATCATTCGAATTAATTCATTAAAACGCCAAGTATAAATAAGAAATTTACCATATTCCTAGACAATATAAATGTAAAAACTAGAGAGCATAAACTATACAATATAATGTAAAAACTAGACAATATAATGTAAATTTAATATCATATAAAAACTAGAGAATTCCTTTCATAAACTAAACAATATAGTGTAAAAACTATAGACAATTATGTTTCACTGAGTAAATTTCTGAATAAGTAATAAAACTAAACAATTTATTTACAAAACTAGACAATTCAGTTACAAAACTAGACAATATCATCATCAGTTCAAAAAACACTAGTTTTTCTTCGATTGTTTTAGTTTCTTCAGAGCATTCTTCTTCAAATCATCCAATACACTCTCTTCAAAATCATCATCAGCAGAAGGTCTCTTAGATCCTTGGAATAGCTCCATATGCTTCATCAGTAAAACACCACAGTCAGAAGTAGACAATACAATGTAAAAACTAGAGAATTTCTCGCATAAACTAGACAATATAACGTAAAAACTATACAATATAATGTAAATTTAATACCATGTAAAAACTAGAGAATTTCTTTCATAAACTAAACAATATAGTGTAAAAACTAGACAATATAGACAATTATGTTCATGTTTGATAATAAAACTAGACAATATTTCGTAAAAACTAGACAATATCCTCTAAAAACTAGACAAAAACTTTAAATCCATTATCAGTTTAATGTTTGATAATATATAGACAATATAATGTAAAAACTAGAGAATTACTCTCATAAACTATACAATATAATGTAAAAACTAGAGAATTCCTCTCATAAACTAGACATATAATGTAAAAACTAGAGAATTCATCTCATAAACTAGACAATATAATGTAAAAACTAGACAATATAATGTAAATTTAATATCATGTAAAAACTAGAGAATTTCTTTCATAAACTAAACAATATAGTGTAAAAACTAGACAATTCCTAGACAATTATGTTCATGTTTGATAATAAAACTAGACAATATTTCGTAAAAACTAGACAATATCCTCTAAAAACTAGACAAAAACTTCAAATCCATTATCAGTTTAATGTAAAAACTAGAGAATTCCTAGAAAATATAATGTAAAAACTAGAGAATTTTTCGCATAACGTAGACAATATGATGTAAAAACTAAACAATATAATCAAAACACAGTAAAAAAACACTTTCTCTCCATATAAACTCTCCTCCATCAATTCCATCTCTATCTACCTGATTTCAACACAAACAGACAACTTAACCTTAGATCTTTTTCCTAAATGATGCAACACAAACAGACAGCTCCCACAGTCCATTGCCCATGTGAAAGATATAGCTAGCTTTCACCACTTGGTGATTATTACCTCGGTGAAAGGAAACAAAACACATCACAAATATCATCATGTAATGTAACCAGCAGACTGATCCCCAACCAATAAAAATATTAGAGAATAATATTGAATAATATTGCACGAATTCACGTATACATCATTGATCAAGTTTTAGGAGGAGGGCAAAAGAAACTATTTTTCACTGGATGAAAAACGAGATGAAACTGACAACAAATTACCTGATAATCACTGGAATCGCGATGAAACTGACATCAAAGGCGAATCACTTTTGGATCGAACTCAAATCGCGAAATCGAACTCAACAACTGGCAATAACAACAACAACAACAACAAAGCAACAAAACGCAATGAATCAAGTTTCAACAACGAAGAAACTAATCGAACTCAACAACAAAAAATCGCGGAACAAATTTAAACAGACAACAACGAAACGAAGCAACGAAGCAACAAATCGAACTCAAAAACACTAAAATCAAGTTTCAACATACATTACCTGATGATCGCGCAATGAATCGCCAAATCGAGGGTTTCGGAAAAAATCGCCTAAAACAGAGAAAGTCGGAGAAGAAACGGCTGAAAATGGAGAAAATAACCGACAAAACCCTATTTATACTATCCCATAAATAAAACGGTATGACCCGAATGATTTTCGACCCGCGAAACCCGGGTATTTTGACCCGGGAAATTAAAAACGGGCCAACGTAAAAACTAGACAATTTCTGTAGAAACCAAGGGGACTTTTTAGACTTTCCTAATAGTATAGGACTTTTATAAGACTAAGTAAATTAAGAAAACTAATATATACACAGAGATACCGTCTCGATAATATGAGGTCTTTGAGGAGAAACTAGTAGTGAAACCACTCGTATCCATTTGTGCTTGTGTCTAGGGTGAAAAAAAATGATATAAGAATCGAAATAGTATATCCCCATACAATATGACTATTGATATTGTCCCGTCGTGTTGTCCCATTGCAACATTGTAAAAAAATAAAATAAATAGGAAATTGAATATAAGGACCATCTGTGGGTTGGGCTTGCACAAAAAGACCACTAAAAAAAGGCTTGCAAAAAAGGCCATTATATTTCTTTTGAGCCCTAATTTCTCCCAACTACAACATGACTTTCCATTAATACCCCTCATTTCTTTCTCTCCAAGTTTACCGTACTGTGTTTGTACGGAATTCATTATTTCCCTTCATTCTTCATCGTTTTCCAGAATTCTCTCTTCTCCTCTCGCATTTTTTCTCTCTCGATCTGATTCTTTCACTCGTTTTTCCTGCTTTTCACTGTGTTTTCTGCAATTTCGACTATGGATTTCATTGTCTCTCTCACGTTCAATGGTTTTAGCCATGCTTTTGGCATAAAACCTGGGTTTAGATTTTCTGATCTACTCGATATTGCAACTTCGAAATTTCATCTCAAGGATTAGGATTCTATCGTTTTGTTTATGTTATTGAGAAGGAAACCTTCATGATTTTCACTGATGATGACATTACTGCCATGATCGGCTTATGCTCTGCACATGGTTTTAAGTATGTTGATATTGATATCATTGTTGGATTTGCTGAGCCTGTGCCCTGTTAACTGTGTTGGTGGTGGTAAGAGAAGGTATATTGGTGAGAGCAGTGGGAGTGGTGGTTCTGGTTTGGTTGCTAAAACTAACTCTTCTGCTCATGAAACTAACATTCCTTCTCCTGAAACCAACTTAGTTGTTCATGAAACTAATGATGTAGTGGGTAGGGTTGATTATGTTGGGCGTAGTAAGTTGTGTGGTGATGGTGTGCTGGGATGTTGGTTCCGAGTCAGAACTCATTGGTTTCGGGCCCTAGTACTCTAGTTTAAGGCCCTGTTCCATTCAATCAAGGGGTCGGAGATTCTACATTGTATGGTTGGGTACATCGGGGCAGAGAAAGGACCTTGTTGTCTCAAGGTTGGCATACTGAAATTAGGGAAGTTGGTCAATCCTTCCCTGGCGGTGTTAAGGAATACCATATTGCTTTGGCTAAGTACTCTTTAGGTGTTGGTTTTAGGATGAAGATAATGAAGAATAACACTAACAAAGTGAGAGCTATTTGCAATAAACATGTCGTTGAAGGATGCCAATGGAATGTTACTAGTCTTCGGTACGAAGCAAATAGCTGGTTTTACATTAAGGAGTTGAACAACCAGCATACGTGTGTTCCTTCACCGTTGCTTGATAAAGCGGAATTGTTGGGTTCAACTCTTATGTGTGATCTGATCCTAGATTCGATGAACCTGACTGCTTCCACTGGTGGGAGTGAGGTTAGGAAGTTTTTCTGGGATTTCTATGCCGTTGATGTGCTTTATAATAAGGCTTACAGGGTGCTTGAGAAAGCCCGTGCTCATTTTTTTGGTGGTTACAATCTTTCATTCGATGAGCTTGAATGGTATCCGGAAGCCTTGAGGCGTACGAATCCTGGTACGTTCATCGACTTAGTTGTGAAAGAACCGGACACCCGATTTGAGCGGCTGTTTATTTGTTTTGGTGGTTGTATGGAGGGTTTCGACCATTGTCGCCCGATTCTTTTCCTTGATGGGACTCATCTTAAGTCCAGATTCAAGGGCTGCTTGCTATCTGCGACTGGCAAAGACGCGAATGATGGTATCGTTTCTTATTTGTTTGCTTTATGTTGTGTTTTTATTACATTCTGAAACTAACTAGACTAGCTATGAAACTAACATTCCTGCTCCTGAAACTAACATTCCTGCTCCTGAAACTAACTTGACTATCCCTGAAACTAACATTCCTGCTCCTAAAACTAATTTGACTAGCTATGAAACTAACTTGACTATCCCTGAAACTAACATTCCTGCTCCTGAAACTAACTAGACTAGCTATGAAACTAACTTGACTATCCCTGAAACTAACATTTTGTGAAACTAATGTTCCTGAAACTAACCTTTTTTTGTTTATCAGGTATCTTCCCTCTTGCCTTTGGCATCGTGGAATCTGAAAACAATGATAGCTGGCTATGGTTCCTGCGGAATCTGAACCAGGTTGTGAGCAGTGACAGGGTGCTTGCGATGATATCCGATTGTGCACCTGGTCATGTTGATGGTATCCCAGCTGTCTTTGGTGAAAGAGCCCACCATTTCTTTTGTCTCGAGCACCTATAGCGTAATCTGAGAGACTCTTTTGGAGGCAGGGGAATAGCTAGGAACTTAAGGGAGACCTTTGTCTTCCGACTCAGCGAATATGCATATGCTCCTAATGAATCTGTTTTGAATGAGAAGCTCGAATTGTGGCATTCTGAAGGCTCTCAAGCCCTTGTTACTTTCATTGAGTATGTGCCCTTTGATCATTGGACGACTGATCATTCTCCCATGATACGTTATGGTGAGATGTTCTCAAATGTTGCTGAGTCGTTCAATTCGTGGATTGGTTTAGGCCGTGGTCTTCCTATCAAGCATTTGATTGAATTCATACGTGAAAAGATCATGACATTGCATGAGAAGAGGAGAAACCAGTCGCTTCAATGGAATCGTGCTCTGTGTCCGGAAAGGGATAAGCTTTGGAGGAAGTTGGTTTCGAAAAGTCAGCAATGGATGACTATTGGTTCAATTGTCAATGTCGTTAGTGTCCTATCTGATCCTAGTGTCACGGTTGATTTGGAGGCCCGTACTTGCTCTTGCATGTGGTGGCACGTGAATGGATTCGCATGTGCTCATGCGGTTGCTTCCTGGAAGAGGTCTCGGCTGAGTGTTGCTGATATTGTTGACCCTTACTTTCATGTTTCGTCTTTCAGAATGTCATATTCCTTTCCTGTTTATCCCGTTCATTCTATTTTGAAAGAGCAGATCAATCTTCAGATTGCACCGCGGGGAATCAACCCTCCGATTACTAGGAGGCCGCCTGGTTGTCCCAAGAAGAGGAGGATCCGTTCGAGGGGTGAAGTTTCCCATGTTGTGCACCTTTGTGGTCGTTGTCGTCAAAGTGGACATAACAAGGCTACGTGCACTGCTCCTATCGGTTGAAGTATTTTATTACAAGCACTCCCCTGCTTTAATGCTTTTAGAGACATATTTGATTTTTCATTGGATATGTAATTGACTAATTTTAATATTCTTGCTTCGTATTTTATTTCAAATGAGACATTCTGTTATTCCTTTTCTATGGTCTGTTTTTGTGAATCTGCATTTATGGATCTGAAAATAACTTTCTGAGTCCTTGAAACTAACTTTGTGGTGATCTGAAACTAATACTAATGATGTTGAAACTAATACTTATGTATGTCATACCATTGTTTACAAATTAAGTTGATTTTAGGGTTCACCATTTCACCCTAGGTTTTTAGAATTTCCCCTGAAACTAGCATAAAAGAACCTAAAACTAAGCATAAACTAGCATAAAAGAACCTGAAACTAGCTTTCTGAGTCCTTGAAACTAACTTTGTGGTGATCTGAAACTAATACTAATGATGCTGAAACTAATACTTATGTATGCCATACCATTGTTTACAAATTAAGTTGATTTTAGGGTTCACCATTTCTCCCTAGGTTTTTAGAATTTCCCCTGAAACTAGCATAAACTAGCATAAAAGAACCTAAAACTAGCTTTCTGAGTCCTTGAAACTAACTTTGTGGTGATCTGAAACTAATACTAATACTTATGTATGCCATACCATTGTTTACAAATTAAGTTGATTTTTAGGGTTCACCATTTGTCCCTAGGGTTTTAAAATTTTCCTTGAAACTACCATAAACTAGCATAAAACCTGTAACTATTCAATACCCCTACGAAAAATTCATTGCATCGGAGCGTTTCCGGGGCCGAATACACTTTGAATTTGATAAATGCATTGCTTGTGAAGTATGTGTTCGTGTGTGTCCTATAGATCTACCCGTAGTTGATTGGAAATTGGAAACTGATATTCGAAAGAAACTGAAACTAGTTTTCTGAGTCCTTGAAACTAACTTTGTGGTGATCTGAAACTAATACTTATGTATGATATACCATTGTTTACAAATTCAGTTGATTTAGGGGTTCACCATTTCCCCCCTAGGGTTTTAGAATTCAAATTCAGTTTGATTTTAGGGTTCACCATTTTTCCTAGGGTTTAAGAATTTCCTCTGAAACTAGCTTCAATAGGCCAGACAATCGCTTAATTAGGGTTTAGGACGGGTCCAGGTCGGTAGCCCCTGCTAAAATTCAAAAATAAACCAAGAAAAAAACTTTGGTTGGGTAAACCAACCACCAACTCTTTCTTGGCTAGCTTATTCAGAGTTTTGAAATTCAAGTGACTCATTCTTTTATGCCATAGCCAATTTTCTTCAGTGTGGCCAGATTGACTCACCGTGAGACATTCTTCGGTTGTGGCAGATGCCCAATCAGCAACATAAAGATTTTCTTTACGCCTTGCAACCAAGACTGTCTGCTTTGACTCATTGTCAATCACTTTACATAGTTTTGACTTGATTTTGACAGTGTACCCTTTGTCTACTAGTTGACTCATGCTTAGGAGATTATATTTCAATCCCTTTACATAAAGTAATTCAGAGATTGTAAGGGTTCCAAACTTCAAATTGCCAAAACCTATGGTTAGATTTTCATCTCCTCCAGCAAACCTGATAATTGGTCCATCATTGCACTTTTTGTAGTCAATCAGATTTGCTTTGTCTCCTGTCATGTGCTTCCCACATCCACTATCAAAATGCCACTTTGAATTAGTCTTTAGAGTGTTCTGCACAAAATAGGAAACAGAAGATTAGGTTCTCATACCAACAATGGAACCATCTGGACTAAAAAATCTTCCAGTAGGAATCCATTTTTGAAAGAATTTCTTAGGAACATTCTTTTCTCTAATAGGAACATAAGGAGGAATTCTAGTTAAATGATTTGTATCATTGTTATTAAGAACTACTTTCTTCCTTGGTGTGTTCCTTGGTGCTCCATTTGGTGCTTTCAGATACCTGTCAGGTTTTTGAGTCTGCTTCTCAGCAAACTTAGCTTTCCTAGCCAGATTTCTTCTAGCCCTAGCATTCAGATTTTTCGTGGCTTGATTCATCTTCCACTTCTGATAATTGTTGTGAGCAATTCTAGCCTTTAACCATCGTTCTTGCTCTTGTTTGTACTCACGAGCAAGTTGTTTCCCGATGGCTTTATGGCCAATACCATTCCGAGCACCTGGTGCTATCTGAGATCTCTTCTCAGCAGCTTTGCTAGTCTCTGGATAATCTATTTTCTTTCCATAAAACGTGACATAGGAGAATTTGTCAGCTCCTGCAATTTTTCCTTTTTGAGAGACATAGCACTGTGGGTGATTACACTTTTCAGTGTTATGTTTCTTTCCAGAGACATGCCCAACAGTTTTCCTTTGGACTTGTTTTTCCCACAAGGGCTTGGTCGCAACTGCCTTTCCTTTGTCAACAATCTTAGCTTTCTGACCGATACTGTAAATTGTTCGGGAATCATCTTGCTGAGCACTGACAAATGTTCGTCCTTCATCACTCTTATTCAGAGTGGTGGAACTGTATGTGTGTATGTCCAGCCCAAGTCCTCTCTTTTCTGAAGGATCTCTTAAATAAGATTGTACTTCAGTAAGAGTGTCACTAGCTTTGGCATAAGATTGAAAAGATAGTTCTTTCTTTTTGAGTTCCTTATTTCAGAAAGAAGATCTTCACATTTATTTTGAAGATTGGCCATTGCTTCTTTATGTGACTTTTCGGTCTCAGATATATGAACCTTGAGAAATGCATTTTCAGCATCCTTTTTCTCAGATATCTTGATTATTTGAGAATTTTCCTTTACAAGAGAATTCTTTTCTTCTTCAAGGTTTTCGGCTCTAGCTCGGACCATTAGAAATTCTCTTTCGTAGAGATCAAGTTCTCTTCTGAGATTTTCCAGATCTTTGATTCCTTCTTCATCACTTTCATAAGTATAACAGGAAGTATGTGTTACCTCATCAGCCATTAGACAAGGTTCAATGTTGGAGATATCTGGAAAGATTTCTTCAGCCATTCCACACACTTCTTTCTTCTTTTGACCAAAGTCAATTACTTCATGAGAAACACCGCACATTTCTGGGGAAGGCAGTGTGGAATCATCTGAATCCTCATCCTCAGAATCAGACTCAATATCTAGAGCATCCAGTTGGATTTGAATCTTTTTCCTTTCTTCAGTGAGCATAGCTCTCTGACTTCTTTTGAAGATTCTTCTGTCTTTCTTGTCACCTGTCTTTAGTTTGTTGAAGGCAGGGCAATCCTTCTTGAAATGACCAGGTTTCTGACAATAGAAACAGATATCGTTTCTGATTTCTGCTTCCTCAGTACTTGATGCTTTCTGAGCTGGCTTGTTCAGCGAGCTTTGCATATTTTTGTACTTGTGATAGTTTGAGCCTAGATGCTTTTTCAGCTTCTCTTTGGCTTTTCTTCTCTCAATTTCTTGACTGGCATATTTTCCCATTTGCTTTATAGCAAGAGCATCCTCAGTCACCTCCTTGCCTTTCTTCTTTTCAGAAGTTCCTTGAGCAACTAGAGCAACATTCTGCAACTTCTCGGTTGTTTGTTCTCTTTGAGTTGTCTCATAGTCAACAGTGGCAATGTGAGAGAAAAGTTCCACAGGAGTGATATGTGGCATTCCTTGGTTATAATAGAAAAACTTTGTGTGTTCCCAGTTATGATTTAGACTTCTCACAATAGTCTTAATCTTTTCTGACTGGGTATATCTATTACTCTCACCAAGTGCAGCCATATCACTCATAAGTGTTGTAAACCGGAAATCTAGTTCTTCAAGAGTCTCCGTGGGACCTTGTTTAAAGTTTTGGAATTTGAGCTTCAAAACTTCAAACTTATTTTCCTTTGTTTTCTCTGTGCCGGCACAGATTTCTTCAATCAGTTGCCAGGCCATATTCGTCGTTTTTGCACCCCATAGTTTACACTGTATGTGCTCTGGAGTAGAACGTATGATGATATTACGAGCCTGACCATCCAGTCGATTTCTCTTGGCATCTTCCGATGTCCAGAGCTCTCTGGGCTTTGGTTCAGAATAACTTGGTCGCGGTCTCCCACTGGTTGACGCATCTGTTTGTGAAGACCTATCGCTTTGTTCTCTGTCTCTACCATTGGAAACCTCTATGACTTGCTTGAGTTGTTGAATGACTATTGGGCCATTCTTTATTACTTCGATCATTTCGTCACTGATGACTTCTAGTGGAGCATCATGTTGTTCTTCCATTTTTCATAATTCTCTGGCTTGAGAATTCATGCGTCACTTAAAGACATCCTGCAGCAAACACACTAAACAAACAAATCAAGTGTAGGTGAAAAGCAGTTAGTGGGCACTTATCTGGGATCTAGGTTCAGTGCAGAAGGCTTGGGAACCTCCTGCTCTGATACCACTTGTTGGTCCAGATAACGGCAAAGTAAAAGACTATAGGGGGGTGAATAGTCTTTTAAAACTTTTGTCGATAAACACAGTTTCTCAGATATCTGTGAAGATATCTGATACTTAATTTCAGAGAGCTGAAGACTTTTCTGTGATAAGTGCACGTGCTTAGCAAGATAAGTGTAAGTACTTTACAAGATAAGTAAAGCAAGTAATAAACTGCAAAAAGTAAATAACACAAGTCTTTTTATAGTGGTATCTGAAGGTGGCGTAATCCTTCAACTAATCCACTTCGGCCTTTCTCAGACCTAGAATCCACTAAGACAGATAAATGATGTAACCTTACAAATATCTTCTCTTGATTCCTAAATACACTAGGTTCCCATCCAAGTGTTCCCCCTGAGTTAATCCCCGGCTTTCACAGCCAAGTACTTCCTGTATTTCTCAAGCAATCTAAGTGTTGATATTTATAGATGAATTTGAGTGCCGTTTGAATAGTATCCGTTAGGCTTAAATCAAATTCAAACTATTGATATCTGAGTATAATCTTTATGCAGTTTGTCTTCTTTTTGAAGCTACCGCTTTTGTTCGACATTTTTACTCGCGCATTTAATGCACTGTACTATGCTTTGTCCTGTAGTGCCAACGAAACTATGCATTGTATCAGAGATCTTATTCTATCAGAGTTCTCTAAAGCTTTGCATGTTCTTTTCCATAGATTATCACAACTCCAGATACCACTTGTTGAAACAACTTTGTTATAATATATTTCTTTTCAGAAACATATTTTATATCCAAGGTATCTGAGTGTAGATATCTGTGGGCACTTTCCTCATCTCAGAAACCTTTTATTCTCAAATATATTTTGCAACACTTGTGTTTCGAAACGCTTTTTTCTTCAAGATATCTGGACATAGGTATCTGAAAAACCTTTGTCTTCAGCAATCTTGTGCAGTCTTCAAATCTTCAAATCCGTTGAACTTTTCCTGCTGGATGTCTTCTTCTTGGTCTTCTTCAGAAAATAAAAATTACATTTCGAGACCTAACATCATATACAAGATTTGCTAGACTATCATACTTAGTGAGTTTCCTCTTTTACAGTGTTCAAGTGAACCAAGAGTACTAATCACCTTTCTGAGCTAAGATAAGACATTAGGTTGCTGATCAAAATCTAAACAGATATTTCTAAAAGAAACTAATACAAAAGATCTTGAAACTAGAATAAAGGCACCTGAAACTAGCATAAAACAGATTATACAATATGTTTTACATTCCTGATACTAGCTAAAATATACATAGGGTCTTATATACATATAGATATTACAGAACACCATTGTTTATGTTTTAACTTCTAATTTCTTCTTCTTGGCAGCATCTCTCTTTTTCATGTCTTCTATATATTTTTCTTCTTCTCTTGCCTTTTCTGCTTCATCATCTATTTCTTTCTGGCTCAGTGCATAACGTTTTCCCAGGTGGAGATAGTGCTTCACTATTTTTGCCCGGTATTGACAACATACATCGAATTTATATTCATCGTTGTGTTTGATATTCCATGTATATGTGCCATTTACCCTCTTTTCTAGTATCATCAGGCATATGATTCCACAGTCTACACCACATTGGAGTGGGCTGTTTGGTTGATCAATTTCAATGAATTTCTCGTTGGCATACTTCTCGAAGTAAGCATCATTTTCTCCAACCTTTTGTTCCTTCTGCTTGTTTGCCCTTTCTTTCAAAACCCTTTCAACAAACCTCCTCTGTCAAAATAAAAAGATATAGAAATTCGATTTATTTTTCAAATATGAAACTAATATGAAACTAGCTTTCACAGATCCTGAAACTAATATTAATGAACCAGCAGAAAAACATAACACACTTGCTGTACTCAAGAAGTGTTTATCCATCCCGTTGGATTCATGCCTAAGTGAGTTGTACAGAGTCCAGCTGCACGATTCAGTGTCTAACTCAAGCAGCACCCAATGTCCCGACGAGTTGATTGGGAAGAATAATGCCTTTCCAGTCGTGAGATTGTTGATCTTTTTTGACCACTTCAGATACTATATCATCATCCTTAAATACGAGGAGATCCTATATATAGGGTATTGTCAGTCTATTTTCTTGTTTTATTTATTCTTGATAGATATATGTAGACTTACATAAAGGAATGAGTCGAAGTATGCCTAAACACTTTCTTTAGCATTTTTATTTGCTTCTGAGACGACATGTCTTCCCCAGTTGTCAACCGTCTGTTTCAAAAATTAAATTATTAGTACTCAAACTAACAGAGAATATCTTGAAACCAACAGAGAAGCTCCTGAAACTAGTTGGAATTAACACAGAACTGTCCTGAAACTAACTGAGAATATCCTGAAACTAGCTTTATTGAACATGAAACTAGCTTTAGATAGCATGATACTAGCTGGATGAACACCACACATACGAGTATAACAGAATGAAACCAACTAAAATAATAGTAAACGTACCACAGTACTTATTTCTAAGTTATTGATTATGTGGACGACTTCCTTTATGGAGATCTTCTCACCAGTCTCCTTTTCTTGGTAAATCCAACAACTGTTATTCAAAATGAAAATTGGAATTAGAATAGTTTTACGAGATATTGATTGAATAGCATATTTATATATTACCGACCTTTTTTCATGGTAACTGTTGATCTTTAGAATCACCTCCTTCTCATTTTCGGTTAGGTGTTTTGTTGCCCAGTACTTGTCTAAGAATTCAAAATCGGGAACCTGGTTCCCTGCCTTGCTGTAATCAGTTAACATGTCCGACATCTTCAGAGCTGGGTTGTTGGTTTGGGATCCAATTATCTCAACAGATGCCTGTGATAACATTAATGAACATTTTTAGTTCCTGAAACTAACATTAATCATCATGAAACTAGCTGCTGAGTCCCTGAAACTAACATTAATCGTCACGAAACTAATTTCTGAGTTTCTGAAATTACCTGTGATGGTGTAACATCCTGTGAATATAAAATCAAGGCTTGTGACGAAACCAGGTCAGGTTCTTGTGACGGTTCTTGTGATGACACATCAATCGCAGTCGAGACCTTGCTCCTCTTGGCCTGATCCTCATAGAAAAAATCACTAGGCCTCTTTGCTGGTTGTCATTCTTTGATCTTTAATCTCCCCGCATAGGAGAGTGGTGTAACATTTGATGTTTCGGCAGCTTCCTCCTCATTTTGTCCTTCACCTCTTCCATGTCCTTCACCTCTCCCCCTTGCTGGTTTTGTTTCTTTTTTTCCTCTTCCTCCTTTTCTTCCTCTTCCTCTTCCTCTTCCCCCTGCTGGTTTTGTTTCTTTTATTTCCATTTCAGACATCAGCTTCTGGTATTCACTTGCCATTAACTCAAGATTTCGTTTAATATTCAACAATTCATGGTTGCTCTGACTTAATTCATCATTTAGGGAGAGCAATTTTGCATTTTGATCCCTCAAAGATTTCACTTCCTTTGTTAGACTATGCATTTCCATATTGGAAGTTCTCAGTTCCTTCATTTCATTCTGAAGCTCCTCGACTCTAGTTTTAAGGTTGGTAATTGAATGGCGGCAAGCTGTAATTAATACGGTTCTCCTTCATTGTCATAGCAGCATTCAATCGACCTATTTCCTCCCTTGCTTCTTTGCAGTTTGACTTTGAAACTCGTGCTTCTTTCATGTACTTCTCAGCTTTTAGCTTTTTCGATTTGTACATCTCTTCATAATCAGGAACATCAGGAACATCAACATGATCATTCTGAGTAGTTTCTTGAGAAATTGGAACATCTTCATAATCATACATATCATGGTCTATTATTCCTTGTTCCTTTAGATCACTGATCACATTAGTAGCGGACCTGATTGGTGATAGGGAACCCAAATCAAAATCACCACTTTCCTTTCTCTCTTCCTGTTTCTTTTCATTTTCAGTCTCTTCCTCGTTCTTTTCTTTCACCTGAAACCAACAAAAAATGCTCATGAAACTAGCATAACACAAGTCATGAAACTAGCATAACACAAGTCATGAAACCAGCAGGCATAGTCATAATAATTTAGAAGACTGTCTGTTACTAACCACATCAGTAGGAGTGTTGTTTTGCGAATTGAAACCCAATTCGAAATTTGGAGATCCTCTACAAGCGGAGATTAGACTCTAGAAACTAACACCTGCTTTATTTCCAGCCTCTTTCAGTTTATTTTCTCCCTCTTTGTTTTCATTTTGTGCCTCCTCATCTTTCATCTGAAAACTAGATGAAATGGCACATGAAACCAGTGCATTTTAGTTGATGAAACTAGCATTCTTGAGTGGTGAAACTAGCATTCTTGAGTGGTGAAACTAGCATTCTAGTTGGTGAAACTAGCATTTTTGTGTTTACCTCATCTTCCTTCTCTATTGGAGGATCTTTGTCTTTGTTCTCTTCCATTTCTTTTACCTCATTTCCTTCCCTGTTTGAGGATCTTGGTCTTTGTTCTCTTCCATTTCTTTAACCTGAAACCAAAAAAAATATTATGAAACCAGTACCAACATTAACACATTCTCATGAAACTAACTTTTACTGAAAATAATTGTAAATTAGTACCTGAAGATTTTCAACTCCCTGTTTCCCTGTGAGCTTCTTATGCAGTTCTCTCAAGTCCCATTTTAGGCATTTTGGGAATGCATCAGGTGTGGATGGTTCTATTAGTTGTGTGCTTTCGCACACCAAGAACTGCAAGATACAATAGATGAAACTAGCATTAATCATCATGAAACTAGCTTAATGAACCTTAAACTAACATTAATTATCATGAAACTAGCTTACCAATAGCATTAGAATACAACCGGAGTGCGAGTCATCACTGATACACAGTGGTGTATTCAGGTGAGAAAGAATTCGCTCACTCTAGTTGTACGTTAATATCTTCCCAAAATCAGTTACGTAGTCAACATACTTCCAGGCAATGTTCTCTGCCTTGTTATTGAGCAAACCCTCAACTAGAACCACAATACTGCATTAGATGCAAATACATCCGAGTTGACCTCTTTATTGTCTTTTAGTGCAGCAAGCCTATCATGAATCATTGCTGATGTCAACTTTGGCTTGGCAACCTTGGCACTCTTGCCTTTCGCCACCGCTGGATAGTTTTTATTTACGAATTTCTCATTCCGAACCTTCATTCCTGCATTCACATCAAGCTTAACATTTCCATATGTTATTCCAAACCAATCTCTTACGTGTTGCTCTGTCAACACAACTGAATTTTCACCCACTTTCAATGTACCAGTTGTGTTATTGTAATCTGACAACACTAGTTTCAGATCGGCCATGTTCTTTGTGAAGAACTGTGGGTTCACCTCTTTGTCGATTAGTTTTTGGAATAACACCTTGAATGGTGTTTTGTTTAGGCTTTCTACATGTTCTTCAAGAGGTAGAGTTTGTAGATACTCTAAGCATCCTTTTAGATCACCACGATTGAACGTGGTCTCAGTTACGTTTTGTTTTCCTGGAATCAACACAAACAGTCAAAATTGAGCAGAAACTAACCTACTAATATGTATGAAACTAGCCAACACATACATGCCCATGAAGACAGCACACATTGCCCATGAAACTAGTCAAAATCGAGATGAAACTAGCCTACTAGTGGATCTGAAACTAGCCAAAATTAAACATACATGCCCATGAAGACAACACACACTGCCCATGAAACTAGTCAAAATTGAGATGAAACTAGCCAACACATACATGCCCATGAAAACAGCACACATTGCCCATGAAACTAGTTAAAATCGAGATGAAACTAGCCTACTAGTGGATATGAAACTAGCCAAAACATACATGCCCATGAAGATAGCACACATTGCCCATGAAACTAGTTAAAATCGAGATGAAACTAGCCTACTAGTGGATCTGAAACTAGCCAAAACATACATGCCCATGAAGACAGCACACATTGCCCATGAAACTAGTCAAAATCGAGATGAAACTAGCCTAATAGTGGATCTGAAACTAGCCAAAACATACATGCCCATGAAGACAGCACACACTGCCCATGAAACTAGTCAAAATCGAGATGAAACTAGCCTAATAGTGGATCTGAAACTAGTCAAAATCGAGATGAAACTAGCCTAATAGTGGATCTGAAACTAGCCAAAACATACATGCCCATGAAGATAGCACACATTGCCCATGAAACTAGTTAAAAAAATCGAGATGAATCTAGCCTACTAGTGGATATGAAACTAGCCAAAACATACATGCCCATGAAGACAGCACACATTGCCCCATAAAACTAGTCAAAATCGAGATGAAACTAGCCTACTAGTGGATCTGAAACTAGCCAAAATATACATGCATATGAAACTAACCAAAATTTGACAGAAAAATGTAGTAGTTTCGTACCTTTCTCATTTTTCGGCTTGGTTTCTTCGTTTTTGACAGAGGATCTAGTCGATTTCTTGTTTCCTGCCATTTTCGAACTGAAAAATTAATCGGAAAGAGCGAACTGAAAGCTTATGGGAGAAGAAGTGAATTTCGGAACGATGGAGAAATGATTGGAAGTTTATGGAAGATGAAAAGACGCGAAACTGCCATTTGAATGTGCGAAGGGTAGTTTTGTCCAGTCAAGTGTGGAGTAAGTTAGAATGACTTTAGTTGCTACACTTTTAGCGAGTGGGTTTTATTTGATATAGTTTCACTAAAGTGATTTATATAGGTAATTCTCCCTAAAATAAACCCGACTAGCCACTATCTTTTTACCATCTATTATTCATATGTTTGTTATTGTTTATCATTTATCTTTCGCATTTTTCATATTTTTTTCATTATTATTTATTATTTTGATATCCTACACTACAACAAATAACAAACTATTAATGTTTGTTATAAAGTTAAAACATTGAATTATGATTTTTAACTTTGTTTTAGTCATTTAATTCTTGACCAAATACTCTTTATAGTCTTACAAACATTGCCAAAAAAAGGGATAAGATTAGCGTGGGGCGGATTGAGTATTATGTATGAGTGCAGGATGTAAATCGTCGGTTGGGTAATTTGAGATATTGTGTTTTTTTCTTTAAATGGATAGAGATATTTTATATGGTTGATGACACCTATGGATAAAACTTCAAATTTGACTTTCCCTTGCCCAAAACCAAATGGTGGAGTTGGAAAAGAAAGAGAGAATGGCTTTTTTTCTAATTTTGTTTAATTGAGAAAGAAAAGAAAGAATAGGTAGCTAGATTTCCCAAAACCCCACATATCCACACGTGGCACGTCCAGATACAGGTGTTGGTTCACAAACACAGCCACCTTTCTTCCCTCATGCATGCTTCTTATATGTAACAACACAATGCCAATATAGATCAGCAGAGAACACACACACCCAGAAAACTTACAACAAAGTGAGATATATATAATCAAACTTGTTTTTCATGATTATCAGCAGTATGGCTTCAATGTCTTTGGGCAGAAGTGCAATCCTCAGGCTTTCCAAGCCTGTCGTTTCACAAAATCCTTCACTTCCTCTTCGTGCTAAAGTATCCCGTGTTTGCTTCACCTCTGCTTCCAAATACTCTGAGGTAATTTACTCACTAATTCTCCGAATTTCAGCTTTTTCTTGCACTTCCTTATTTTTGGTTCATTCCGGTAACAATTTTAGCTCCATCGTCTTTCGCAAACCTTTCAGTTTGCTTGCTGAATATTAGCATTAAGTTAAAAGACTCTTCTTTGTTTCAAGTTATTGTCAATAATGCAGAGGACTGTTTTCGGGGGGCGGAATGGGAGGGTTATAGTTGCGCATCTCCCTTCTAAAATTTGAAATTTTGAATTTATATTATAGGTTATATTTTCGATAAATAAAGATTTTGCCGCTAGACCTCCGTCCGAAATAATCTCATATGTATAATTTGGACCCAGGGTTTAAAATCCGGATTCGCCCACAAATGTTTTTTTTACCTTCTTGTTCACCTGCATTTCTTTGATTATTGACAAAACTTAAGATTAATCTGTAAGTGGTGAATCAACTAAATTGATGAATTGAAGAACAAAAACTGGAAATCATCCTAGTGTAGTAGTGTGCAATGATCTTATCTGCTCTAAATTATGAATTTGAAAACGTGAGTTTGCAGAATCAGTTTTACTTCTGAACTTGTTTTACAGAAAAAGTAATTACTTGAGTTGGTTACAACTTACAACCGCTTTGAGCCCTAATTATTTGGGACGTACTATATTTACTGCACAGAGTACAGGTCTAATAGACTCGTCCACTTCTTTTGTGATTTAGTCCAAAGCTCGTTCTATATTGTACCATTGCTCCTTAGATTGTACAGATGTAGTCTATTTCGGTGTTAAGTCAGCAAGTTTCTGATATTGAAATTTGTGAAAACGCCTTTTATTGTGGAGTTTAAACAATTTTGGACACTTGCGTCCGAAAATGGATATCTGACACTCCTGTTGAACCAGGGAGCACACCCAGGTGGTGATGACAAAAGAAAAGAGTACAGCTCGTACAATGCCGACGAGGCTATCCAAGAACCCATGAGAGGCGCCATGGACAAAACCGGAGAAATGAAGAACCAAGCGAAGGCGAACGCAGAGTACATGGCGGATCAAGCCAGTGACGCTGCCTCCAGGACAGCAGACAAGGCAAAGGAAACTAAAGACAGAGCTATGGATTCGGCCTACGAGACGAAGGAGATGATGAAAGATAAGGCTGGAGAGATGAACGAAAAGAGCAAGGAGAAGTTAGGGGACATGGCTGATAAGGTCTCTCAAATGAGGGACGGTGCTATGGATAGTGCAGGCAAAATGGCCGATAAGACCAAGGAGTATGCTTATGATGCGAAAGACAAGGCCGCCGAAATGAAGGATAGTGCTATGGATAGTGCGGGCAGTATGTCCGATAAGACGAACGAGTATGCTTATGATGCGAAAGATAAGGCCGCCGAAATGAAGGACAGTGCTATGGATAGTTCGGGAAAAATGGCCGATAAGACGAACGAGTATGCTTATGATGCGAAAGATAAGGCCGCCGAAATGAAGGATGGTGCTATGGATAGTGCAGGCAAAATGGCCGATAAGACGAAAGAGTATGCTTATGATGCGAAAGAGAAGACTAAGGAGTATGCTCATGGGGCAAAGGATATGACTCAGGACTTGGCTGAGACGGTAACCGAGAAGGTCAAGCAGACGGTGCAAGGGGCATGGGATGCCACGAAAGGAACCGCGCAGAAGGTGAAGGAGACGGTGGTGGGGACTTCTTCAGAGGATGAGGATGTGGAGGATTTTATTGAGGATCATGTGAGGAAGCCAGCTAGGGAGACTAAGGAGAAGATTATGGATCAAGATGTGCTTGATGAGAGGAGAAAGCAAATGGAGAGCAAGGACCAGAATAAGTATTGAAGGGAAGTGGAGGGGTTGGTTTGCAAGATTATATTTCCTATGGGTTTTGGGTTGGACTAGTATGAAGCTGATAATAATCAATCACTTGTTTTTGAATTCGGTATAATTTCAACACGTTAATTCTATATCGCAATGTACTTCCCTGTTGAGTTCGAAGTGTAATTGTTTGTGGTACATAGAAGTTATAGCATCTGACCCGACGATCTGTTTATGTTTTAGAGCATTTGTGGTTCGGTTGAAAACTAAGCAATTCAACTACAGGGTTTGGATTTGGATTGTTAAGGTCTGTTATCTATTTTGGGTCGGTTTTGGATGATGTTCAGATTCGGGTGATTTTCACCATTTTGGAATATGTCATGTCGAGATTGAACACACACAAACAACGATCAAACCAAATGAAAACGACAATCTCACAATCGAAACAATCACACGAATCAACACGATAGAGTTTACGTGGTTCAGCTCAATGAAAGCCTACGTCTACGGGAAAACAATCAATAACCTTTATTGCCACCAATCGAGTACAAATACGAGCTACAATCTAGACGATCAAGCTCAACAAGTACACAGTAACCTATCCTTCTACTTTGATCGGAATTAAGAAGAAAAACAGTTACAATCGACTGAAATTGAGAGTGGAATAACAATGTTCTATCTCTCTAAGATGAATGGAATGAGCTACATATATTTGACCGAGAAATTGCGTAAACAATTGCTTGAACTTTACGCCAACTCCAGTTGTGCTCTGTTTCTCTGTTTTGACAGCAACATCAAACGGCTTCTAACTGCCAGTTTGATCTCAGTCGTTGCTTGCTTCCAGATTTGATCTCATCTGTCCATTCACTTTGAGCTATAAACTCAACAATCTCCACCTTAGCTCAAAGTTCTTGATATACTTCCCTTTACAGTCCTTTGCAGGTAGAACCAACAACCTTTAAGCTCCCTTGAAGGCTAGAGCATGCCTAAGTGACTTCAATTTCTCGATGAAGAAGTGTTTACACACTTCATATTTATTAAGTCTGCACAATGGTGGAACTTAGATGCTGACAAAACCTTAGTCAGACTATCTGCAGCATTCTCATTTGGATGCACCTTCTCCACTTTAATTGTTCCTCCATCAATGATGTCTCTAATGAAATATAATCTGACATCAATATGTTTAGTCCTTTCATGAAAGTGTTGATGCTTGGAGAGTTGTATAGCACTTTGATTGTCACAGAAGACTGTGACTGATTCTTGAATGATTACCATCTCCTTTATCAATCCATTAAGCCAAATAACCTCCTTGATTGCTTCAGTAACAACAATGAACTCAGCTTCAGTGGTTGAAAGAGCAACAATAGATTGCTGAGTACATTTCCAGCTAATGGCAGTTCCATAGAGAGTGAAGATAAAACCAGTGATTGATTTTCTAGTATCAATATTTGCAGCAAAATTTGCATCTACATATCCTTTCAGTGGAAATTCAACTTCTTTAGATACTTGAAACTTCAATCCATGATGCAGAGTTCCTTTAATATACCGAAACACTCCCTTAACAACATTCCAGTGATCCATACCAGGATTGCTCATGTACCTGCTAATCATACTCATTGCAAAAGTCAAATCAGGTCTGCATCATATCATGGAGTACATAATGCTCCCCACTGCACTGGCATATGGTATAGAAAGCATTTTACACATTTCAGACTGTGTAGTAGGACTTTGACTTGATGAAAGCTTTACTCCAGGATTTATAGGTACTGAGGCAACCTTGGAGAGATTCATATTGAATCTAGCTAAGACTTTAACAAGATAACTTGACTGTGACAGTGATAGACTTCCATCTGTCAAATTTCTGGCAATGTCCATGCCTAAAATCCTTTTAGCACTTCCCAGATCCTTCATTTCAAACTCAGAGCTCAATCTTAACTTTAATTCACAAATATCATCCATTGACCTCCCAGCCTATGTTTTAAAAGCCGGAACCGGAGGTTGAGCCGGCCACCCTCCAAAAAAGGTTCAACCGGGTCGGACCGGTTCACCCAGATAGAGCCGGTATGACGTCATTTTAATATATATATATATATATATATATAAAATGACCAACAAAATGAATAACTAATAAATAAAACAAATATGAATTTTATGTTTGATTTGCATTATAAAGTGTAAACCCAATGGAAAACTCAAAATATACATAACAATTAACCAGTACCTCTCAATGGAAGGGATTTTAAGGTTTTTTTTAAAAAAACAGCCCTTAATTTAAAAAAAAAAAAAAAAGCCCCAGACCCTCACGACTCGACTAGAAGAAAAAAAAAAGATGCCCTAGCCTTTTTTTTTCTTTGTGCCTGTATTTTTTATTCTTGGACTATATAAATTAAATATATTTTATTTAATACTTTTCTTCCTAAATTCGCATGTGACGGGGTTTAGCTGCAAAAAAAACCGCCCAACGGTTTGGAATGAAGTTTGCCGGTTTTGGGGGCAGCGGCTTAAGGCCGATTTTTTAGCCCTATTTGGGCCGTTCAATACCGGTTTAGCAGTCCGACCGGTTCGACCGGACCCGAATTTTAAAACATAGCTCCCAGCTATCAAGATATCATCAACATAGAGTAACAGATATATGCAATTTTCCTGTGTAGCATCTGTAAGATAAATGCAGCTGTCATAACTGCTCCTTGTGAAGTTGATTGAACTCATAAACTCATCAAATCTTTTATACCACCGTTCGACTTTGCTTGATCCATACGGTGATTTTCTCAAAGAAATGCTTTTTTGTCCTTGTTTTTAACTTGCACTCCATCAGGTATCTTCATATAGATGGTTTCCTCTAGATTTCTATGCAGAAATGTTGTCTTTACATCCATCTGTTGTAAATGAAGATCCCGTTGAGTAACCATAGCCAGTAGTACTCTGATAGATACATGTTTGACAACTGGTGAGAAAATCTCAGTGTAATCAACTCCTTCTTTTTGAGTGAATCCTCTAGCAACCAGTCCAGCTTTGTATCTTATTGACTCAGTAGTTCCTGATTCAGTCTTCTTCTTGAAGATCCACTTGCATCCCACTAGTTTATGATTTTTAGGTATTGACACAATATCCCAAGTTCCATTCTTCTCTAGTGATGCAAGTTCTTCTTGTATAGCAAACAACCATTTGTCACTTTCAGGACCATTACTTGCTTCTTGATATGTAGCTGGCTCTGAGTAGATAACCTCTTCTGCAACTGAGAGGGCGTAATGTACATTGTAAGACTTTCCTACTCTGCCAAAACCAAGCATATCAGGAGCTAATTGCTTTGCTCTCTTGCTTCTGTCCTTAGTCAACTGATATGAAGATAGTGTATCAGTAGCTTCTACTGTGTCATCATGATCTATATCTCCATGATCATTTATATCAGGCAACTGTGATTGTTTTCCATTAACAGTATCATGCTCAGTATCATTTTCATGCTCATCATTGATGTGTGCATCATGTTCATTTCCTGTGAGCTCCACCTCAAGCTCAGTAACCTGCTTGTTAGGCTTTAGTGGCATGATCTGCTCATTAAACACCACATCTCTGCTTATAATGCATTTCTTCTGTGAGATACTCCACAGTTTATATCCCTTCACACCTGATGGATATCCCAAGAAGATAAACCTTAGTGCTCTGGACTCAAGCTTGTCCTATTTGACATGAGCCAAAGCCAAGCATCCAAACACCTTAATGTGTGAGTAAGATGGTGGTTTACCAGACCAGATCTCTTCAGGGGTTTTGTAATTTAGTGGTGCAGAGGGACATCTGTTGATTAAGTAACAAGCTGTAGTAGCTGCTTCTCCCCAAAAACTTTTACTTAATCCAGAACTTATTAACATGCACCTCACTCTTTCAAGTACAGTTCTGTTGAACCTTTCTGCAACCCCATTTTGCTGTGGAGTCCCAGGGATTATTTTATGTCTCACAATTCCCTTCTCATTGCAATAATCATTAAACTCTCCTGACAAAAACTCCAACCCATTGTCTGTCCTTAAGTGCTTGATTTTTCTTCCCATTTGGTTTTCAACCTCAATAGACCAATCTCTGAACTTAGAGAAAGTTTCATCCTTGGACTTTAGTACAATGAGCCACACTTTTCTTGAGAAACCATCTATGATTGACAGAAAGTATTTGCCCCCATTCATGGTATGAGTATTAGTAGGTCCCCACAAATCAGAGTGCAGATAATCTAGTGGAGCCTTAGTGACATGTTTTGCAGAATCAAAACCAACCTTGTGAGATTTGCCTAAAATGTAGTTTTCACAGGACTTGAGAGCAGTTATTTGATCACCACATAATAGGTTTTGCTTGCTAAGCTCCTTGAGACCCTTCTCACTCAAATGACCCATTTTAGCATGCCATAACTGAGTGTTATCAATAGCAGTTGTATTTGCAGATACTTGAATTACAGTTTCACCATCTAAGTAATACAAACCATTTCTCTTAACACCTTTCATGACAGCTCTATCTCCTCTCAATATAGTGACACACCATTGTCAGTCTGATATCTATATCCATTTCCATCAAACAGTCCTAATGAGATTAGGTTCCTTTTCAGCTCAGGGATGTATCTAACATTAGTTAGTACTCTAATCTCATTATCAAACATTCTCAGCCTTATATCACCATGACCTTCAATACTGCATGGATAATCATTTCCCAATAACACAGTACCACTCTTCTTACTAGTAAAATTTTCAAACCAGTCTAAATTGGGACTCATATGGAAAGAGCAACCAGAGTCTATCACCCAATTAAGATTAGAAGTAGAATTGGTAACTATACAAACCTTATAAGCAATAAGTGCCTCAGCATCTCCATATGGTTGAAAATCTTCTGCTATGTCTGCAGTGTTGGTTGATCCACTTGCTTGCAGCTTACCAGCTTTCTTGTCTCTTTTGTATTGAAAACACTGCTTCTTTAGGTGTCCAGCTCTCTTGCAATAATAGCAAGTCCTCCTTCGCATCGTATATATCTGCGCTTGTTTTATCAGGCTTCTTGGCATCACTATGATTGAATGGCTTCTTCTTGCCCTGAAACTTGTTGCTCCACCTGGCTTTGACATTTAGGCTTTCAGCATTGATGTCCTGGCTGGTGGATGCAGAATTCCTGTGGAGTTCCTTGTTCCTCAAGGCTACATCAACGTCATCATAGGTTAATGATGTACTTTTGTGAATCACCAAAGAGTCAATGAAATGCTCATATGACTTAGGTAGTGCCCCAAGGATAATCATTGCTTTATCCTCATCTGTGACCTTGATTTGAACCCCTTCAAGATCCTGACACATTTTGTTGAAATCATCCAATTGATCTGACAGTGATCTATCAGGATTGATCCTGAAATTGAATAGTTTCTTCCTGAGATGAAGCTTGTTACTCGCAGTTTTAGAATTGTACATCTCCTCAAGTTTCTCCCAAATCTCCTTAGCAGTTTTGATTCTGATAACTTCTCTCAGAATCTTATCACTGAGTGAGAGAATAATAGTACTACGAGCTCTTCCCATAATCGATGCCTTCTCCTTCTCATCGAAGTCCTTGTCGAATCCTTTATCACCAAGCAATGCAGCCTGCAAGCCTTGATGAACCAACAGTGCCTCCATTTTCCCTTGCCACAGGACAAAATCGGTTTTCAACGTCGAACTTCACTGATGATCCCATTGTTGATTTAGGACCAGAAGAGAGTGAGCAGTTTCCCACATACGGCGCCAATTGTCGAGATTCAACACACAATCTCTTCGTCAATCACAAACAACGATCAAACCAAATGAAAACGACAATCTCACAATCGAAACAAACACACGAATCAACACGAGAGAGTTTACGTGGTTCAGCTCAATGAGAGCCTACGTCCATGGGAAAACAATCAACAACCTTTATTGCCACTGTTAGAACTGTAGGACCGGGATTGGTACTTCTGGACAGTTTTGAACGATGTTGACTATTGATGTTGAGTCAACACTATTTAATAACGATTAGTTGTTCTACTAAACTACGACAACAATAAACTGTAATCGACAGAACTCAATAAAGTGCAGCGGAATAAAACTGAATACGAGATTTCTCAAGCTGGTATAAAAAGATACCGACGGTGCCGAAGCAAAACTTCTACTAAAATTGAAAAGTAGAATTACAAAAAGAAGTTTAATTCAATCACAAACGATTGATTAAACTTACAAAAAAAAAACTAGACCTAGAACAGATAAGAAAAACCTATTCTAGTTCAATGATACTAGAGTAATTCTCAATCTTTAGAGAACACTCACAAGTAAACACCGAGGTAAAGATCTAGTAAAGCAAGACGCCTAAAACATATAATCTTCGTTCTTCAAAGGCAAATCGGCAGCCTTGCATTGGCTTGATCTTCTCATATATATAGATGCCAGGATCGATCTCATGGAGAAGGCTCAAGCCCAAGTCGAAACCTGTTGGGTTTCTTTCATAAGGAAACTGCCTTTGATGTATTAATGGTATAAGGAGTCTTCTAGATATCAATCTCTTTCAAATCTCACTTTCCTTATAGCATCAAATTCTTCCTTGAATCATTATGGCAGCTTCCTTCTTGCATTATGCTTCTTATTTTCCTTTTTGCTCTACAAAGGTTTTGCTACAAAGAATCGCGTGACATTTTGCTACTGATCGCCATAAAGAACCAATCGTGATCCATTAAGCATGTTGAGGCCCAACTTGATATATCCTACAAAATAACCATCGAAAAACAACTACAATTGTCGAACCAGTTAATAAACGAAGAAAGGTCGAATTAACAAAACAAGTGCAATATAAATTGCACTTTCAATCTCCCCCTTAATTCTTGCCTTTCTTCACAAAAACCTGAAATGTAGTTAGTAGGAAAACACAAGGTAATATCAAGCAACTCCCCCTTGCTCCAAGAACTCCCCCTTAATACAAAAAACCAAGAGTACAAACATTCTCCCAATTTTTTGTGAGGAAAGAAAGAAAACAAAGTTCTTTTACAGAAACTTCACCATCTTGGTAATCTGTTGAGGACTTGCAGACAAAGTACTAATGTTTTCGAAACGATGTTGACTCAACATTGTAGTCAACACTGGCAAAGAAAGTAGCAAAAGCAGGACTATAGGACAGATCAATTTGAAGGGCGTGTCGTGAATAGAGTGGATGGTCAGCTGGAGGGCAGTGATGTGAACAGAGCGGAAGGTCAAGTACACAACTTACAAGATAAGTCATGATGGGTGTTGTTGGGTTTTCGTCAAGGTAGATTCCTGCAGATATATATCAAAGCAACGAAAAACTGTGCACAACTGTTAATTAAAGATTAAAGTTGCAAGTAAAACAGTTATCCGTCAAGTCAACGTAATCAGATAAACAGATAAACCCTAGGGAGGTTGACCAAAAATCTTGATCTTAAAGAAAGTGACTTGAAATGCAAGTACAGGAATGCAGAAACCCAAAAACCCGAAGAAAACACCTTAGACCTACTCCCCCTCAAACCCAAAAACACACAAAAAAATAAAAATAAAAGCACAGTAGTTAAGTAACCAGTACTTCAGCACAGTCAATGTTGACCTGAATGTTGACTCAACATTGGTGACAACATCGGGAAATCAGACCACTCTTAATGTAAGTCAGCCAGGAAACTAAGTCTCAAAATGTGCAGATTCGATTAACACCACTGATGCTGCAGGCAAAACAGAAAGAGAAAGGAATACCAAAGAAACACACCCAACATTGCCTCAAAAAGTAAATTTAACAATTAGCATAAGTTTGAGTGGGGGTGACCATGAGACCGTGAACCATGTCAAATAATTGGAACACGTATGAATCCGCTCCAAAGCCGAAGCCTATGCGGAGTTAGGCAAACACACGTCTCATGGCATAAAGATCACTCATTTGACTATATTGGGTAATTTGGTACTCAGAAAGTGAACCAAAGTGACATTACGAGAATCGGCACTTTGTGCGGTTTCAAAGATGCTGACCATCAACCCTCACGACATATGACACATTGGCCACGTCGATATCCTGGATAGTATTTGGAACACCTTGATACGATCCTCGAAGGAAACACTTGAGCCCTTTTATCATAATTCATTAGATTTATTAAGCATAAAGAGCGGAGGCAACATCAAGTGCGAGTCAGTACGAGTAAAAATAGCCAAAAGCAAAAGTGGGTTTTACATAAAGCAAACACGGAGACTCGATACCTTTCAACGTTGGTTTCAAAACCTTTCAAACCCTAAGCATCACCACGTAAGCTACAAACCAAGAACAACCAAAGACCAAAGATGTACATGAGCACGTAAACACAAAATGTAACTAAAAAGCATAAAAGAAAACAAACATCACTGATTCTAATTTTCCAATGTTGACTGTGATGTTGAGTCAACATTGGTACTCAACAATGACAATCACAGAGAGCACAGACCGAGAGATCTTCGAAGACTGAAGAATCTCTCACTATTTAAGGGTTTGGTAAAAATATCTGCGAGTTGATTTGTTGTGTCTATGTGTTCTATGTCAATCACTTGCTTATTGACCAAGTCCCTAAGGAAATGATGCCTAATATCTATGTGCTTAGTGCGAGAGTGCTGAACAGGGTTCTTAGAGATATGTATGGCACTAAGGTTGTCACAGAACATCAAAAGGGTAGCACTTTGTAGACCATAGTCATGCAGCATATTTTTCAACAGACTAGTTGAGACACACAACTCCAATTGCTACATATTGATTCAAAGCTTGAAAGTGACACACAATTACATTTCTTGCTATACTAAGACACCAAATTTGGACCAAGATAAAAGCAACTCCACTAGTGGATTTTCTATCATCTAGATCACCCAATCGTAATCACTAAATCCCACCAGTTAGTGTTTGTATCACATGCAAACCATAATCCAAAATTAATGATTCGATATATATCTAAGGATTCTTTTAACGACAGTTAAATGGGGCTTTAGGTTGGATCGATACAGCGCACACACAAAGAGCATGATATCGGTCTCTTGGTGACGGTCTGAAAGCTTTCAATCATTGATCTGTACAATGTTGGGTCAACATCTGCGCCAACATCGATTCTGCTCAGCTTCAGAGAGGTACCCATAAGTGTACTGCATGATTTAGAGTTCTCCCGGACACGAAAGAAGCTGAGTTCACCAATCATATTCATCTCAAAGGTACCTATCATAGTTTGCACAAACTGATGTACTATGGAAAGATTAGTCAAGTTAAGCACAATATAATCTTCTTTTGCATGATTGCAATTGTGGGGATCAGCCACCACGTAGCAGTTGTCAGGAGACCTGGTACCTGTCATGTCAAAACATTTCTCCTTGCAAGTATGTACTTTACAAGTGTGTTTGTTAAATTTGACCTTCAAATCATCATCACACACATGACAGACACTAATAAGGTTAGCAGTTAAACCTTCAACCAACAGTACATTTTTCAAGGTTGGAAAACCATCAAGAGTTAACACCCCCTTCCCAAGTACTTTACTCTTGTATCCTCCTCCATAAGTTACCATTTCAGTCTTTTGAGAGACAAAGTTAGAAAGATAACTCAAGGTTCCTGTCATATGTCTTGAACATCTGCTATCAAAGTACCATCTACCTGCATTGTTAGGAGAGGTAGCAACAGAAAAAGCAACATTACAGACAATCTTTTCCCTAGGAGCCCAAATTCTCTTATACTTTTCTCTAGAGTTTTTCCCAGTTCCAGTAGGTTTACCATTCTGGACAGTGAATAGAAGAAGCAGTTTTAGAAACAAACTTTCTGGAAACAGACAATGTTGATGTCGATGTTGACTCAACAGAGTGCTCAACATTAGATTTTTCATTCTGCTTAACAGGAGCACCCAAAGGAACAGATTTTGGAACAGACACTTTAGGAGAGACAAAACAAGAGGAACTTACAGATTGGCATATTGTTGCATATCTTACCGTGTCCTTGTAGTTTTTCCGAGTGTTTCCTCTTAAGGTCATTCTCCCACTGGTGTTTCCGATGACTTGAGAACTTAGATGATCTTTGCGAATCCTTGGGGGTGGATCACGTCTGATGGAATCCAGAGGCACAGTCGGTTCCAGAACAGGTTCATCTTCACTTTCAGAGACAGATTCATCCGATGAGCTCCTTGGGGGTGGATCACGTCTGATGGAATCCAGAGGCACAGTCGGTTCCAGAACAGGTTCATCTTCACTTTCAGAGACAGATTCATCCGATGAGCTCTCCCCCTGCAATGTTGGACGCGATGTTGACTCAACATTGTGATCAACATTGACTCCATCTTCTCCGATGAATCGGACCGGGAATCGGTATAGAACACGCATCCGATTTAGTACTGTTTCGTGCAAGAATCTGTTTTTTAAGATGCTGTCTCAATTTGCTGTTTTTCAAAGGGCACTGAGTCATCAAAAGTAATGTTAACAGATTCTTGAACAGTTTGTGTCCTTAGATTATACACCCTATATGCATGGCTATTAAGAGAGTAACCAACAAAAATGCCTTTATCACTTTTTGCATCAAACTTGCCTAAATGTTCTTTATCATTGAGAATATAGCAAGCACAACCAAACACATGAAAGTACTTAAGATTAGGCTTCTTGCCGTTTAGAATCTCATATGGAGTGATTGAAGTTCCTGGTCTAAGGTAGACTCTATTTATTATGTGACAAGCAGTATTTACAGCTTCAGCCCACAATCTTTTTGAAAGGTTCATGGAACTCAACATAACCCTAGCCATTTCTTGTAAGGTCCGATTCTTTCTCTCAGCCACTCCATTTTGTTGTGGAGTTTTGGGCAGAAAACTCATGAAAGATTCCTTTCTTTTCGCAAAAATCAGCAAATGTTTGATTCTCAAATTCCCTACCATGATCCGACCTAATGCATTGGACAACAGTAGCATATTGATTACTAAACTTAGCATAAAGTTTCTTGAAGGAATCAAAAGTTTCAGATTTTTCTTTTAAAAAACTTACCCAAGTAAATCGAGAAAAATCATCAACTATGACACAGATGTACTTCTTACCACCTAGACTATCTACCTCAATTGGTCCCATTAAGTCTATATGTAAGAGTTCGAAGCAGTTGGATGTACCTGTTTTCTGCCCTTCGGTTTGTAGGGATGTATGCACAGCTCTAGTTTGTTTACCTTTTAGCGATCACACTTGCTTTCGGCTAAGATTGCTCGGCAGTCCTCTAACCGCATCCAGTTTGATGAGCCTTTCAATGTTCCTATAGCTTACATGGCCAAGTTTCTTGTGCCAAGTCACAGCTTCATCATCTCTTGCCACAATTTGTTCGTCAGTGAGTTCTTCTTCAATAGAATGATCTGCAGACAAATCAACAGAACCATGCAAACAGTAGACATCGGTAGACATTGAGTTTTCAGAGTCGGAAACTTTTTCCCTGAATATTTCTTCGCACGTCTGTGAGTCATCATAATCAAAGAAGAGGATCTGAGACGATGTTGAGTTTTCATTGTTGAATAAACATCGATTTCCAACATCGTCCAGAACAGAGGACAGGGCTGCAACACGACCTTCTGAAGCATCAGATTCCTGTTCATCACCTGAAACATCACTGAGACAAGCAAACAAAGTCTTTTTCTTCTTACGAAGAGAGTTAGCACATTCATTCTGATAATGTCCCCATCCTTGACATTCAAAACATCTAACTTTGCTAAGTTGAGCAGGACTTAAACTAGGGGAATCTACAGTCTTTTTAAACTTGTTTGTGCCTTTTGAATTGCTTGAAGAGCCTTTGTTAGAATTCTTTCTAAAGCTGGTTTTGTTGAACTTTCTCATAACCTATCAAGAGCTTTATCGAAATCTTCTTCAGTCATCTCATCAGATTCATCACTACTGCTATTAGACTCAGGGATTTTTGATTTGGAGTGCATAGACATACTAATAATTTTCGTACCATTGCGCTCATTCTGTTGAATTTCAAAATTCTTTAAATTGTTCATCAAGGTATGAAAATCCATAGCTGCCAAGTTTTGAGTATCTTCCAAAATCGTTCTTTTTATGTCAAACTTTGAAGAAATAGATCGAACTGCTTTTGAAATCAATTGTTTATTGGTCATGGAATCTCTAAGAAGTTGAATATCATTAGAAATAGTGAGCAGTTTGTCAAAATAAGAATCAATTGTTTCGTCTTCTGCCATTCTCAAATTTTCAAATTTAGACCAAAGCAGTTGCAGTTTCGTTTGTTTAATACTGTTATCACCTTCACAATGATTTTGGAGTAAATCCCAAGCTTGTTTAGCAGTAGTGCAATTTTGTATGAGTTTAAACATATGAGAATCAACATGAGAATAAATTGCATTTAAGGCTTTTTCATTGTAAGAACTAGCAAGAAAATCATCACCTGACCATTGTGCTTCGGGTTTTAGAATGACATCTCCATCAGCATCTGGTCCTATGGTAGGCAAGGCATATCCTTCAAGAACCGATTTCCATGCACGTCCTTCAATGGATTTGATATACGTTCTGATCCGTATTTTCCAGTAGTGGTAGTTCGACCCATCTAGCACAGGTGGCTTGTTGACACTGGAATTGACAACGTCCATTGTAGTAGTACCAAATCCAGACACCAATTAATTAGGTGGCTGGCTCTGATGCCACTTGTTAGAACTGTAGGACCGGGATTGGTACTTACGGGCGATTTTGAACGATGTTGACTATTGATGTTGAAGTCAACACCGTTCGACAACAAAGGAATGTTCTACTAAACTACGACAACGATGGCGTAATCGTAACTCTATAAAGTGCGGTGAATAAAACCGAACGAGATTTCTCAAGCCGGTATAAAAAGATACCGACGGTGCCGAAGCAAAACTTCTACTAAAATTGAAAAGTAGAATTACAAAAAGAAGTTTAATTCAATCACAAACGATTGATTAAACTTACAAAAAAAAAAAAAAACTAGACCTAGAACAGATAAGAAAAACCTATTCTAGTTCAATGATACTAGAGTAATTCTCAATCTTTAGAGAACACTCACAAGTAAACACCGAGGTAAAGATCTAGTAAAGCAAGACGCCTAAAACATATAATCTTCGTTCTTCAAAGGCAAATCGGCAGCCTTGCATTGGCTTGATCTTCTCATATATATATGCCAGGATCGATCTCATGGAGAAGGCTCAAGCCCAAGTCGAAATCTGTTGGGTTTCTTTCATAAGGAAACTGTCTTTGATGTATTAATGGTATAAGGAGTCTTCTAGATATCAATCTCTTTCAAATCTCACTTTCCTTATAGCATCAAATTCTTCCTTGAATCATTATGGCAGCTTCCTTCTTGCATTATGCTTCTTATTTTCCTTTTTGCTACAAGGCTTTTGCTACAAGAATCGCTACTGATGACGTTTTGCTACATTGATCTTCTGAGAACTAATCGTGATCCATTAAGCATGTTGAGGCCCAACTTGATATATCCTACAAAATAACCATAGAAAAACAACTACAATTGTCGAACCGGTTAATAAACGAAGAAAGGCCGAATTAACAAAACAAGTGCAATATAAATTGCACTTTCATCCACCAATCGAGTACAAATACGAACTACAATCTAGACGATCAAGCTCAACAAGTACACAATAACCTATCTTCTACCTTGATCGGAATTAAGAAGAAAAACAGTTACAATCGACTGAAATTAAGAGTGGAATAATGATGTTCTATCTCTCTAAGATGAATGGAATGAGCTACATATATCTGACCGAGAAATCGCATAAACAATTGCTTGAACTTTACGCCAACTCCAGTTGTGCTCTGTTTCTCTATTTTGACAGCAACATCAAACGGCTTCTAACTGCCAGTTTGATCTCAGCCATTGCTTGCTTCCAGATTTAATCTCATCCGTCCATTCACTTTGAGCTATAAACTCAACATGTCAATTGTGAAATTCGATTTTTTAATCTGCTTAAACTCATTCCCATTAGCAGACCAGAACACAACGACCAATCCCAAATACACCAGGACTAAAACCCAGGTTCCGGACGAGGGCTACTGTACCGGAGAGGCAGAGGAGACCCTCCGGGCCTTTACAGTCCTCTCCTCTCGCATGTGACGCTCGACTTCTGCCTTTCTTTGTTGTCAGCTCCGGGTTGGATGGAAGTCCGAGCAGGAGAACCAGATGAAAGAGAACTAGTAATAAAAAATGAAGGAAGGTTTTGTAGCAGGCCTCCTCGGCTATGTTGAAGCGCGAAAGTAGTATGGGATTGGTCAAGGATCATCAACTAAGGAAGTGAGCAGGACTAATTAGGATCATCAACTAGGGAAGGAAGGAAGGTTTTGTAGCAGGCCGCCTCGTACTATATTTCTTCCTGCTAAATAAACAGGAGACAATGTATTGCTTGCTTCACTCTAGATATACATGCTTTCTGTTTTGATTTAGTTTTGTTAGGTAGTACTCCATAGGAGAAATTATTACGTTTGAGCTTTGGCCAATTTGTCTTGAGTTTGTTAATACTCATAACGATAATAGTAAATAATTTAATAAAATCATATAATAAAAATTTAATTACTAAATTTTCATTATATAATTTTAATAATTTATTTATTAATATCGTTTAAAAGTAAATTAATAATTGACATAAAACTTGAGTATAAAATGTAACAATTTTTCTGAAATGGTGGGAGTATTTTTTTGTAATTTATGGCTAAAGTTGTTTTTTACTAGAATCTTCCCTCACTAAATAACTCTCAGTCGAATTGTATGGTTGTCGGTTGAAAGGTTTGAGCAAGATTGACCTCAATGTGTTGGTCCAATTCCTGGGCAACTGCAGGTCATTATATACAATCGGCCCAACACGTCTAAAAGCCCAGCTCATTATCCTCTTAAATTTTCAATCCAAATAAGAGTAATCTCCTGAAATACTGTATTTTGATAACTTATTTAGATAAGAACTATGTTGTCAATAAATTCATCAATTATAATATTCAAAACATTTATGTTATCAGCAGTGGTCGTTTTGCATCTATACAAAATATACACTTTGTTAACAAAATAGACATTTTAATTAATAACATCGACGATTTTCTTGACAACATCGATACGTTTTTAGACAAGCTATCTGGAGACCGTCTATTCATAGATTGTGTGTCCACATAGAGGGAGATTACGAGAAGGAAGAGGTAAAGTTTTCATCTGTGACTGTGTCTGGGCGAGTCATTGAGTTTCTATCAGAGAAACTTTAATGTGTCTTAGGAAGGAATGTCGAAAATAAAGTGCATATTATTGATATGATTAACATTTGCAGTCCTTTTAAACTCTATGAAATTTTAATACGTTATAATGGTAGTTGATTTCTTTAAAGTAATATTCAATGGCAATATATACAAATTTTCATTGTTATTTAAAATTATAATAATAAGTTTACTTAAAAACACCAATCATGCTTTTCAAAGTTAAAAATGACTAGTTATCCGAATATATACTGATGTAGTATAAAAATGGATAAGTTAACAGTCTAAGTCAAAGTAGTAGATGAGTCCGTCTAAAGCTTGGGTAAAGCGTCTTAGTTCGTCAAAGTCCTTCAATAAGTGAATATTGATGATCAGTCTTGTGGTAGTTATGGTCCGTCACTGGTCAGTGTCCGTCAGGAAGGATAGTCTGTCAGTCTAGGACTTGTATGGTTATCTGAAATAAGAGAAGAAAGGGTTAGACCCTTTTGGGCCGGTTTGCCTAAGACAAACCAGACTAAGACTTAACTGGATTAGTAAGTTGATCAAGTTCGGACACGGACCTATAAACTTAGAGAATGGAATATTGTGAAGTAGTTGCTTATCATTATGAGGAGTAAATGCCTCCTATTTATAGTGGAGAGCTCTAGGGGACACACCTCTGACATGCCGGTATTCGGTCGGTCTAGCGAGATAATGACACGTGGTCCCGGAGATAGTGGCGCGTTTAGGTTACGCAAGTGCCAATGACGTGTTCAGAGATGACCTACTGGAACTCAGGGGTCGGACTTGGTTCCCCTAGTGAATGTCTTCAGTACTTAAGAGGAGGAGACCGAGACAACGAGGGTTGGAACGACTCATTACCTAAGTCTGGTCTATCCCTCTTGGTTTGATAGGTGGCGCGCTAGGAGTCGGTCTGATGAGTGGCCCACCTTGTACCTTGAATATGTGCGTTCTCTTATGAGCTTGAGTCGCCTTAGTTCGTGGGTTCGTAAGTCGGACTTGTTGATACGGAAGTATGTCCAATCCGTTTAGGATGCTCTAAAGGCGAATTAGTATCTTAAAAGCTATATTTACAAGAGGCCCGACCCCAGTGGTCCGACTCCACTGATTCATAGGTTCGGGTCTCAAACATAGTAAAGGCTAGAGACTATGGCACAAGGCAAGTAGTGGTCCGGACCCTCCGAGTCCGACTCGCCTCACCATATGTCCGACCCCCACCTGCTACACATACAGGTGAAAGGGAGCCAAATGCCTAATAGTAGCCTAGGATCGGACGACCTCAGGGTTGGACGCCTCGCCACTAGAGACCAAGTGTACGAAATTAAACTATAAAGCATGATCTGAACCAGACCTCGGCAGTGGACATCAGCATAACACAAGGGATTAAGACAATCCTACGGAAGCAAGAACTAATCCTAGTCCGGACTATACATCTAGACCTCAGTCCGAAGCTCTTCTCCGTCAGAGCTAAAGGTTCGATCAGGGTGCTAAAATGTCCATTATGCCCCTAAAGGGCCAAGTAGGCACATGGGTCAAACCAACCTAATGGGCCTTGGGCCAAATAAGGCATCGGTGGCACATTGTGCATGGAGCGTACACTTGGCACAATCTCGTGAGTCCCTCCATTTAAGATGGAAACCTATAAATATGGCATAGGTTCCCATGCAACAGTAAGTCAATATTTCCGTAATCATTCTCGAACACTTAACAGAGCAGACACTCAATCTCTCTCAAGTAAAGTCTTTATCCGATTTGACACTAAGCAAACCGTTCCCAGCGTTGTTCAGGTCCTTACCTGGAATCGCTCAAGAAGACCTTAGGACGTTATCAAGTGGACTAGGACTAATTATAGGGTTTGGACAAGGACTTAATAGAACTTAGTAAGTGTTGAGGATTCACCCCTCAACAGAAATAGGACTCATATGCACATATCATATACATACAAGGGTTGGCCCATAATTTGAATTTCGGGTGCCAAACTATATATATGGATTACTTTGGAGGTAATGGGGCGAAATCTTAAAACATTTCTTCTTTTTGTTCTAGAATTGCTCAAAACATTCCATCGATTAGGTAGAGAATTTTCTTTTAGCCATTATTGATGTATTTAAATAAAATTACATCAATTGGTTGTACTAATTCAACTGCAACATTAAACAGGTATGATCGTCGCTTATGTGTGTCTGTTTAGCTATGATTTCATCAATTGCATTCTTTCTCGTGTCCTGACGTATCTTACTCATGACTATTAGCATGAAAACGTACACCTTAATTTGTTCATCATAATTAATATGCATGATTCAGATACATATACATGGGTGTACCTAGTAGTAGTAGGTAAAGAACAAATCAACCCAATCTATCATGCATTCTTTTCTTCATTCTCATATCCCAACAGACATATCACATACACATATATCACTCGAGCCCTCAAATTTCTTTTGATACTACTCTATATTATATACTGTATGCCCATTTACAAACAATATACCATCACAAAATAGAAAGGAAAAAAAAAACAATAAGAAGACAATGGAAGAAAATCTGCAACACAACCAAGACCGGAGGTTGAGGCCACCTGAAGCTGGTCAAAACAACCACCACCAGCCCCCGCCGTTGGAGAAATGCCCACGGTGTGACTCCGATAACACTAAGTTCTGCTACTACAACAACTACAGCCTCTCCCAACCACGCTACTTCTGCAAAAGTTGCAGGCGATATTGGACCCACGGCGGAACCTTGAGGAATGTGCCTATCGGCGGAGGCTGTCGGAAGAGCAAACGACCAAAGATCTCCGGTCTGGCTTCCTCAACCAAGGTTGCTAGAACCCAAGTCTTGCCTAGCCCAGCTCATCCAGGTCAGCAGGGTGGATACACGTGAAGCTGGGCGGCCTCTAATTAAATTTTCAAATTCGCATATATGAAAATTACCCTTGCCTTTTATGATTTGCGCCCCATAAAGTTATAAACTATAGACTTTCGCCCCCTCGAACTTGATTTTTGACTTCGCCCCTACAGGTCATAGTTTGATGCCGGGTCCGGAATCAACTATGTGTAGCAACACTTTCTATGGCGGTGGGACCCTTGTGTCTTCTTTGGCAACCTTTCAAGCAATCAACCAGCCACTGTTTGCGGCCGCCACATGCAACAGTGGTGACGGGTTTGGTGCTAACATGGATCTTCTGCAAGGGATGAATAATTCGTCTTTGAGGCCACAGCAGGCTGCACCGCAACAATTTGACAGTGAATTCTTTCCATCACAGCATGGTTCGATGAGTTCTTTAAATCAAGTATTTGTGAACAGAGACAGTGCCACCACTTCAGCCATGGTGAGAGGTAATTTATGGAGTGGCACAGCCGCAGAAGAAGGAGAGCATCATGCCTGTTCCTCCTTCAATCCAAATCAATCATCAGAAGTTGATCATCCTTCTCTGTGATGTTTTACTTATCATGCAATAGATTTTGAAATAGACCGGACTTTTAAGCTCCTAGAGATTCTACCTTTTCATACAAACTTACATCATTGATTGAGTTCCTGGTTTTAGAAAATTTTGGTAATTTTGGTGAAGAAAATTAAAGCTTGTGATTTTAGTGTTAGGTTACTCTATGTTGCGTCAGAATGGCACAACTCATTCGGTTTCCCTACCATGTCACATGTTATAGTGATTCTTGATACTTGGGTGAATTGTTCAGTGCAAGATATAATGCACATGATATGACCATGGTACAACATTTAAAGGATCGGAAGGCACTACAACATGAGGCACGAACGAAGAATTACAGAAACGTGAATATTATAAACAAGAATTACAGAAACAATTTAAAGAATGATCAAATATATATAGGCCAAACGAATCACCCAAAGTGCAATAAAATCATCCCCATATCCATTCAAATTCTACAGAACCAACTACTGTAAAAGCACAGCACTCATGATCACCACCAAAATCTGAGAATATTCTGATTGAATTCTAGACAAGCTAAGCAGTTTTCTATACTCACCATACACCCCAGATCATCTTTATTCGTCAACAACCCCTCACCACCCACAACTTTATCGCAATAGTGACTTGCTCATCGTGCCTATGATAAAACACCAAGCTTACTAAACTTGCAGGTAAACAAGTGCATCTGTTAGACCCATTTCAGCACTGGCTTATATGTTGTGACTTGTGACACAATTAAAGTTCAATGGGATGGCCGGATGGGAATGTTCAATGTTGTGTCTTGTTACAATTCAAGTGACAAAGCCCAACTAACAGAGCTCGATACTGAACAGGGCTTGACTCTTGCATTAATTTGGGCCTCTGCAACACAAGATGCACTTGATTTCTGTGGCCAAATCGAATAGGCCCATAAAAACTTGGAAAATAGCCAAGGAACAATTTTACACATAAATCACCAGAAAGAAAGAAAGAAAAAAAAAAAAAAAAAAAAAACCATAGAAAAACTAAACCGAACCAAACAAAAGCCAGCCAACCACAATGAAGATATACAGTTGTAAGTATAGTGGGAAGTATAGACGGTCTTTATATAACTTATGTAAAGACGGGCGTATGTTGCCAAGAAAATCACCAACGTTATTAATTAAAACGTCTATTTAGTTAACAAATGTATTTTTTGTATATGAAAAACAATATTGAATACATAGAACTATTTTGAGATAAGTTATCTAGGTAGACTGTGAAACTAAATATCCCTTTTTTGCATAAATGTTCCAAACTAGGTACCGGCCTTCTCCCATAAAATCCCTAATCCAACTACTAAAGCCTTTCTCGAGTCAGGACCATCAACAGCGAAGCTAAACTTGATGGAATCTAGTTATCTGATGGTGCATGACCACTTAGAATATGAATTTACCACTAACTATCATAGCATTGCATATGTAGTAATTTGTAGTAAATAATAAAGCTGCAGAGTGCAGATAGAAGTTTAAAAACGAAACGATCTCACGTAAAGACTTACGCCACTAGTCTAATTCCTGTAAACATTCATATGGCTCACAACAATCCATGCCTATGGATTCCAAAACAAATCAGCTACCACTTAACAGAACACAAGGCAAGTGTTCAACATAACAACAAAGCCCTCCACCTCAAAAGATGCTACTAGGAGTACTGTGAATTCCGAGATGCTCCTAGTTGGTTCTTACTGGGTTATAAACTAGACCGACAATTTTTACTCAGGTCTGGAGCTCTTTCCAGCACAACCTGGACCCAGCTGCCTGAACCCAAAGGTCCCAAACCAACAGAAGTGGTAGGATTTAGTCCAGAAAACACAGATCAACCATCATGGTTTTTCCCACAGGTATAGGCATATAATAGGGGTTTTTACCTGGCCATTTACAACACATTTGGCATAGCTATATGGCTTTTATTAGAGATTTAAGCTCTAATTGACTTCATTACAGCACAGTAAGCACAAAACAGACAATTTCTACATACACACAGCACGAAAGATACAAAGTAGTACTTGCACTGTGTCCACCACGAGCACCAAGGGAAATGATCAATACTTGACACCATTAATGAGAGCCACTCTTAACAAGAGAATAAATTCTAATCCCACAAGTTGAAGCAGCCAGGCATCTGAATGGAACTCCATCGGCCTATTAGCAATATATTCACAAGTACTAGTACAAGAACTTCATTGTCTACTCGGACAAATTAAAGCAATGAGATGGGTCATAAGCCAAACAGCTGTCTCAGTACAGCGGTGGACCACAACACTAAACATATGCTGCTAAGTGTACGAGCAAATGATTTAATCTTTTGTACCACTATATTGATGTGCACTGCAGACACACAACTAATGGGTGGCCACTTTCCCTTGTTTCAATTGGCTGCAATAAAACAGTAGCATCAGAACAACTTATCACAAGACATATTTACTCATCAAGTACACATCAAGTAAATAGACAAGTAAATGTACTGATGGCTTAAACATGGCAAAACATGACTCGGATTTGGTACTACTCGTACTCACTTTCTACTTTAGAAAAGGACCAGTGCAACCTTGTTTACTTGAGAATATTGGTCTTTACTGTCATTACCAAGGCGAATAATTACCGTGTGTAGATGTTAGATCATACTAAGGGATTAAAGCCTAATAAGCATCAAAGATTTGCAGTAATGCAAATAAACAAAATAAGATGGGGTGTGATTCATCTCGCTTGTTCAATAAGAGAAACTGTAGCTTAGTTAGCAACAGGAATCTGAAACCGACATATATTTGGAACAAGTTCTCTGAACCACGTGGGATGGGGTAACAATACTTACGAACAAGTATGAACGTAATCCTACTTTGTCCTCCATACTTTACATGGCATATAAATGAGAAGTCATACCTAAACAGTATTTTAACTAATAAACCTTGTGGCTTGAAATCTTCCATAGACGCATATGATAAAAATGTGCCGTGAATTCCTAGTTGTAAGGGTCTATGCCTATCTAAACGCCCAATTTAGGCATATACTGAACTGAGCTTGCACCATCAGCTGGAACAGCACTACTGACGTTACACATATACCAGAATTACAATGGAATAAATTGTTAGACCAATCCACCAAAAAAAAGTTAGCCTATAGCAACCAAACTCCAACAATACTGGCTCTAATCAAGCTTTTACATTAAAAATCTAGGAATTATACAGAAGAAATAACTATACTATCTTACTATAGTGTCCATTTCCCAACTGAATTCTAATTGGCTAGAGCCTAGAGGTAAGCTCCCCCACCAAAAGACTAGTAAGTCATGATAAATGCATCTATGCCAAATGATTCTAGTACCAAACCATTGCCAGTCGCATTATTGTCACCGCAAATGATACCCTTAGAACACAATGAGGCTACTAATAACAGTACTTTGGCACCTCTAATCTAAGCATCGCAATCCTACATTCCCATTATAATAGCCATTCGAATATAAAGAAATGGTACCTGTGGTTCTCTCTTCTTCTTCTCTTTTAACACTATCCTTGCAAGTTCATTTAACCTTTTCACTTCGTTTGGTTCCACCTGTTCCAACAAGCACTACGTGAAAAATGGATACTGGGAAAGAAGGGAAACAGATCGTCGAGGTACCTCTTTCAGATGATGAGGAAGAAGAGGATACCAAGAAAAGAAGGGCCATGGCACCTTATGGAAGAAAGGCATCTAACGCGGGAGGATCGAGCCAGATTTCTTGCCAGGTTGAAAACTGCACCACTAATATGACCGATGCCAAGCCTTACTATCGGAGGCACAAAGTTTGCCCTTTCCATGCCAAGTCTGTGGTGGTTCTTCTTGCTGGGACTCAAAAACGCTTCTGCCAGCAGTGCAGCAGGTTATATTCTGATAACTCATAATTAACTCCATTATCTTTTTCTGCTCTTTAACTTTCTGCGCGTACTTCTCAACGGAGGAATAGAGGGATTTCAGACTGTAACATGCAATGTACAAGAGACTGGAATATCCATACATTGCTTCATTTGTTACTCACAAAATAGACAGCACAACAATCTACATAAGCACGTAGAATATTTAAGTATTACAGAGATTGTCCAAGTGAAGATAAATTTTCCAAGGATCGAGCATATTTAATATCGTTAACACCAATACATCTGAGGTAATCTTATAAAGATATCTGAAGCATACTTGAAGATATTAGGATTCCTTCTCCTGAGGAAGTCTTATATGAAGATACTAAAATTTTTTAAGCTAAACAAGAACAGTCATTAGCAATTAGCTATAACCACTTTATCTTTCTGCATAAACATTTAAGAACACAGGAACAGAGTGCATTTCGTTCGTTTTATATTATTCACAGCCATTATGCAATTGCACTTTGAATTTACATTAACTATTTATCAAAGAAGAGAACCATCATGTCCCTTATCATCAACAGGTACGTGAATGTAATAATGATACAGCCTATTTTCCAGCAAACCACAATGAGAAAATTTTCCATTTCATAACTTCAGCAGGTGTCTGATTCATAGCACAGACATAGGATATGATGATCACGTCTCTTGAAGCCACTGTACCATGAAAAAGGTTTTAATACAATGATTTTGTAATTTACCCATAACAATGATGCACCACTGTCCTATAATCTCACATAGTCACAGCACAGCTCAACTAAGTAAGACACAGGTTTTACTAACATAACAGAAAAAGAATGTACTCCAACTTACCTTGAGTTTCTGGCTATCATGTCCTGCAGGTTTCACGAGCTGACAGAGTTTGATGACACCAAAAGAAGTTGTCGTAGGCGTTTGGCAGGACATAATGAGCGGCGTCGCAAGAATTCATATGATTCTCACTGAAAAGCGATATGAAATGGTTCGAACTCTAAAGTACCATGTATTAATGTCATCCAGTGCAATTGGAAATGCTTCTTTAGCTACTCAACCTTGAAGACTTCTTCATTGTCATTGTGATTACCAAGAATGCTCTCTGTCTTCTGTCAACTTCAGGATTGTGTTCTTAAAATAAAATTGACTCTACTAATATAGATAAGTTGTGTTACTGTTTGTGATGCCAGTTTCAGTGTTTATTGCCCTTTGAAAACCATAAATCCATGATTAGAACAAATGACAAACCACATGCAAGAAAAGAACTTTTACTTTTCCCAGCATTACTTTCAAAATGAAAATAATAAATGCATCCTGGAAAATTTTGATCTGGTAAGATAACATGTCAATTGTCATTGCCCATCCAAAATGACACAAAAATTCTAATTTGCACAGCTCTATTAAATCAGATGAAAAAAACATATTTATCCTAATATTATGAAAGCAACCTGCCACAACAACAAGCAACCCACCGTTTAAATATGTTAGGCTGCTAAGAAACGGATCCTTGCTAATATCTGTCAGCAATTAAGCACAGATCACAAGCTTCAGATGAAGAGCCAACTGCAGATAAACCAACCACCTTAAACTCGAAGGGATAAGAAAAGGCACTAAAAGCAAAGCACTGGTCTACGATTATTCTAACCACTATACATTACAATGTCAAGCTACATCTTGGAATAGGTCACTACCGGAGATCTATTTGATTTCGAATTTAAAATAGCTGGAAAACGAATTCTAGATTTCCACCAGAAATAGAACAAAGGGAGAAATTATCAATGCATTTCATGATTTATGCATGCAAGCTTGCTTGTTCAGCAGTCTATAGATTCAAAGGGCAGGTTGGGGAATTCTGATATTACGGACCAAAATTGCAAGTGACAGCAGTTGAGGTTTGCCAGTCACTCAATAGTATAAAAAAAATGTGGTGGTGTTTGGGGGGGGGGGGGGGGGGGGGGGGGGAGGGGGGGTTACACTAAAATTTAGTGGGTTCATTGCCCGCTGATCAAGTCAAGCAGACATGTAAGAGATTCCTTTAAATTTTCAAGAAAAAAGAAAGTGATGTAATCTAAGCAAATAAATCATAGTTTTACGTGTATAAAACAAGATTCGGTCAAGAAAAAATTTGCCACTGCTATATTTGCTTTTCATAACGAATCGACATCTATGACACAATGAGACACCATACACTCAATAAGATTCTTTATTAAATTACAACAGAAATAGTTTATTATGCTTAAAAACAGTTGGCGGATATAAGAGCACACGTGTTCTTGTAATAAGGCACAAATTACAACAGTTAAAACCCCTCGAAAGAAAGTACTTTTGAGTATTTATGCAGAAACTCCAGCACAAAAAGAATTTGCAGTGATGCTTGATGACACAAAAATTATTGACCAAAACATTACATAGCTAATCACACGCAGATGATCAGAGTAATTCAATTTTCATGAAGAAAAGTATCCATAATGACACATCCAGCTTGAATATCTGGTGTATGGACAATCCGAAATGGGTTTTCATGTTCATGCAATCATTGAAGCCTTTGAAAAATTGATCCTTAAGGAGAACAAATCTCAGGAAGCACATAGGAATGCTGACAGTGAGCCAACACCACGCCTTTATAGGAAGTTAAAGAATATTAGGTGCACCCCCTGTGATCATTCACGCTGGATGCCAAGCATTTTCATGGACAATTCCCATGTGACAATAGCAGCAGCATTAGCAGGGAATGCTCTAATTAATGTAGGACCAAGACCTGTATAGCACCCTCTTACACCAGATCTCCTGTAGATCTAGCAACAACAAGAAAGCAGGCTCTTAATATCAGTCATATTGAATTATGACAAGACAAATGAACTTGGCGTATACCGATTCTAGAATCCGAAACGGATTTCTGGTAGAGCGTTCGTCTGTTGAAGTTTGAATTATGGTTTTCGCCACATCTAAAGGTAGCACGACCGACCAACACTAACATGCAAAAAGTTATAGAAGTTAGCATAATGCAAGTACGAGGAAACATAAACGAGAACATAAGTTTGAAAGCTGAGGATTGAAGCTCAAGAAGATGCAGTAATTGTACTTGACACATCAAACTAACTCAGATACTTACTGCCATACCGCCAAGGCCACCACTCACAATCCCAACTCCAACATCAATAAGTTGGGATAGATCAGAGGAAGCATCTCTCAGTCGTAAGTGCATTTGATAGCGTACACAAGCATCTCTCAGTCTTAAGTGCATGTGATAGCGTACATACTCATAAGTGGTAAAGAAGACTGCATTGCCTAAAGATTCTCTACAAAAAGTAGCAATTCCTCCTCTGAATATCCCTGTAGGCTGAAGATAACTTCTATTAGCTGAAGAGAACATCAGAATATATTTTAGAAAACATGATACTTTCTTACCCCTTCAGTTTTTATGGTCTTAAGAGCACAGTCAACAGGACCATTGTATCTACTAGAAATTGGAAGCAGCGGATCAGTGCCCTGAACTTGCATCCTACACTGAAGATCCCACAATTACACAAATTTACAGAACAACTCAAAGAGTAAGAAGTGTTGAGATTCAGGTTGACGTACCTTCACCAACTCAGATGGGCACAATATAAAGCTTATTAGAGCACCAGCAAAAGCACCTGCAGGAGCTATTGCATAAGGCTGTGGCTTTTCACTGTGTATTTCTCCCTGAAATACGGAGAGAAAATTTCACATGAGTGCAGATGCAGCTAGCATTCATTACGGCGAAATATTTACAATACATAAAACCCCTGGTAAGGTAAAGAAAGTCTAAAACATAGCAGAGTAACACACCTGAAGCAACTGTTTCATTTGGGAATACAATCCAAAGGCCAATGAGCTCTCAAAGGCCATTCCCACAAATGAAGATGTAGCGCCGCGATAAAGCCCTTGCACCTGTTCATGAAACTACAAATTAGTCTTCATAAATGGATGTAAGGACTAAGGACTACCATCTTACCTATTCAATGTTTCACCTAATATACTGTAAGACCCATGAAATACTATGCGGTAAGAGTTATTAGTGGCAGTTCTAAATTGTGAAAGAGTAAAGAAACAAAATCACCATACTGGCAGAGATAATGCCTTTACACACACACACACACAGAGCTGCCTGAGGTATCACAAAAGTCACATAAATAATTGGAAAAATACATCACTAACACAGAAAGTCAACATGGAAGTACTCTTACAAAACAAAACAAAACGAAACTTATCGATATATATATATAGGACATGTAATATTGAAGTTAAGGTCACACAGGGAGTCAAAAGAAGCATACTCCTTCAGTCTTCACTATTCTTGCAGCACAGTGCAAACCGCTCTTATACTTCTTTCCATGTGGTTCTGAATTATATTTTTGAAGATTTACCTGATAAAACAGATGAAAGACGGAACAGTTAGAGGAGTTCATCTCCTAAACACAATCAATCAGTAACAGGCTGGAGATTCACTCGGAATAAGGAATAAACTCAGGGTTCAAACATAGATCATTAAGGGGAATGGACTTGTAGTCTTGTACAGCCCTCGAGAGGAGTAAGCCTTTCTTTTTAAAAAAAAAAACCATTTCAAGGATCAAATAAGTAAACCATACATAACTGAAACATGGATGCATCAACATGAAACACTTAGATTATACCACAGAGCAATGAAGACAGCAGGATAACCACCACTGAGCAATCAAGATAACAACATAACCATGATTCTTACATCTGTGCAGGGAGACACATTGTCAGTCTAAATGCTCCCCATCTTCCTAGGGTAGGAATCCAAGAAATTTCTCATAGAGTTCCAATCAACGTGTAACTGATCATATGTTTTCGTTAGGACTAGTCTGACAATGTTAACTAATAATAAAGAATCAATGCACTTTGTTAAGCTTATCACCTTGTGCTCAATTGCATTGACCTATATCCATATAAATCATTCAGCACATCCAACAGTAGAGTTATTAGAGTAGTACATTGGCACGAACTATCTCTATTCGAATACTTCCTATTTAACTAGCACTTATTATCCTATCAATCTCAGAGCATTCCAGGCAGTTGATCTTCCTCAAATCACCATTCACCAACTCTCAACACAATAATTAAGAAAGACGAAAAATCGAATTACTGAAACAAGGAATGATACTGGTAGAGCTCTCGAGAGAGATACCTTAACCGTGTCAAAGGGGTGACCAACTGCGACTGTGGCAACGCCCGCCAACATACCGGCCACAAAGTCCTTGTAACCAGAATTGTCTCCCATTTCTCCCATTAAAGCCAATAGAGAGCTCCTTTACTTTCTCTCTCAGTAATCTGCAAATAGCTTCACAGACCATGAATAAATGACAGTGAAGAAACTCAAGATTCGCATCAAACCTCTGAAATCCCAATTGAACGAGAAGAACCCTAATTGGAGTAATGAGTCAGGAGCGGCCAAGAGCGCAAGTCCAATTCGTGGCTAGTAGTCGAAGTAGCTAGAACGGCACTGACATTAAAAATCTTATAAAATTAACGAAAAATCGAAATATACTGTTTGCTCTGATGTGATCGAACACAAAATAACAACAATTAAAAAAATCGAAAATAAAAATAAAAATATTTTTTTTTTAGAAAAATGTTTCGTTTATACAAATGTTTCTAAAAATATCCAAGTAAATTAAAACAAAAAAGGGAAAAAAACTGCAAAATTAAATTATACAAATATTTTTTAGATTTTCCGTCAAATAGATTATTTAACTTTAACTTTTTTTAAATAAATAAATGATAAAAGTAAATTAAAGTGTTCAATTTGCAAAATTAGAAGTAAACTATTCAATTTGCAAAAATAAAAATATATAGAAAACTAAATATAATCAATTTGTAAATTAAAAAAAAAAAAAAAGGCCCAAGTATTGATATGAACCAGCCACATCAAGATATGACTGGTTTTAAAACCGGCCACATCAATATCTGGCCGCTTTTAAAACCGGCCATATCACTACTTGGACGATTTTTTTCATTTTTTTTTTTTAATTTGCAAATTGATTATATATAGTTTTCTATATTTTTTTTTTTTTGTTTTTGCAAATTGAAAAGCTTACTTCTAATTTTGCAAATTGAACACTTTAGTTTACTTTTATCATTTATTCATTTAAAAAGAAAGTAAAAGTTAAATAATCTATTTAACGGAATATCTAGAAAACATTTGTATAAACGAAACATTCGTATAATTTAATTTTGCATTTTTTTTCCTTTTTTTTACTTGGATATTTTTAGAAACATTTGTATAAACGATATATTTTTCTAAAAAAATATTTTTATTTTTTTAATTGTTGTTATTTCGTGTTCGATCATGCATGATAATGTTTTTGTGTTTGTATAAACGAGTTATTTCGACTTTTCATTAATTTTATAAGATTTTTTATGAGTTAGGGTCATTTTAGTCAAGTTACAAATATTTTAAGGTTAATGGAATCATGTTAATCGGCGTAACGGCACCGTTTAGACAATGAAAGACACCCGTTGATCTATAACGGCTCTTTTAATCCAAGGGTGCCTGAAAGATTGCAATTCCAATTACCAAACCACCGAAACAGAGGTTGATTTAATAGATCGACAATTTGATAATTATTCTCCGATTTCAGTAGCTAGCTTTCGTACATTTTTCGTTCTAGGCAAGTGTCGAGTAGTATAAATATGTTCGCAGTTTAGCATTTATTCCGAAGAAATGAGAATTGCTCCTAGTTCATAGTAAACTCTTGCTCCTATAGTTTTGAGTTGCTTCCCTTTCAATTCTCATGTTTCTTCATTAAGTTTATGTCAAAATAGCTAGGTGGCGCAATAGATTGGCATCTAGAGCCAAGTTAGTTGAAGAATCATTTGAATTCGACGCATTTTGTATCTCTGATCCAATGGTTAATCCCACAGCAAAACAAGCTAGAATCGATGAGGCTATTACTTTAGCTCAATCTGCACAAGAACAATTGAACATTGTGCAGTCTAAACAAATTATTGATGTCAAGGTTAAAGGAGTATCCAAGAACAATTGCATTTAGTGTCCGAAAGGCAGATAATGGATTTTGAAAAGGGAAAATTACCTATATAAATCACTATAGCAAAATCATTGCAAATAAGGACCACTCGCTAAAAGTGTTGCAACTAAGGCCATTCTAATTTAAATCAAATATGAGTGAACAAAACTACCCCTCACTTTCACCTACATCCTCATCATCTCAGATATGCTTCTTCTTCTTCACCAAATAACAACTCTACTCTTCTTCTTCTTTACCAAATCGTCCTCTCATTTTTCCATCATGGCTGCCGATTCCGAGTGCTTCAACACCGCCGTTGCACCGCCGGAGGAGGACGAGGACGCTGGAATTGGTAACCGCCATTGCCGATTGTCGGTGGAAGAAGATGCCATATTCGGTGTGGATTTTTGAATCTCTCTCTAAACTATGTTTGTATATGAGTGAGTAATTGTAGTGAAGAGAAGAAGAATGGATGGGTGATACAATGCGCAACTTTCTACATCACGAATTCATTGGAAATGGAATCACATAGTGGAATGGAAAAGAAAAACAGAGGTCATGACCTGAATGGATGAAAATTGGAATTGGGGTTAAGTGAGTAAAACAAACAAAGAGACATACCATGGCAAACTGTGTGATACTACTGGTAATTGAATTGAAGATTGAGAAATCTCTTTTGTTTCAGTTGGATAGTTCCCACGGAAAATTCGGATTTCAATTCTCTATCACTCGATTATCAATTTAGGAATCAATCTTAGCTTCAGGCCAACGGTTAGTTTCAGAAAAAAATAGTATTAGTTTCAATATCATTTGTATTAGTTTCAACATCATTTGTATTATTTCAGGTTCACTAACTAATTTCAGGAACTCAGAATGTTAGTTTCAGAACAAAATAGTATTAGTTTCAGCATTATTTGTATTAGTTTCAGTAACTCAGGTTCATTAAAGTTAGTTTCAGGGCCAACAATATTAGTTTCAGAACAAAATAGTATTAGTTTCAGTAACTTATAATTCCAAAACCTTAGGGGAAATGGTGAACCCAATCAACTGAATTTGAATATATACCTTCAATTATGTTGGTTTCATGAGTCTTTGAGTTAATTTCAGGAGCCAATTCTATTGGTTTCATGAGTCTTTGAGTTAGTTTCAGGAGCCAGTTCTGTTGGTTTCACGAGTCTTTGAGTTAGTTTTAGGAGCCAGCTCTGTTGATTTCATGAGTCTTTCAGTTAGTTTCAGGAGCCTGTTATGTTGGTTTCATGAGTCTTTTCTGTTGGTTTCAGGAAAGCAAAAGGCCACGGAAACAACAATTAACCGCAAGGGATTAAAAACATGTGTCGAGTTCTTGAAATGCCTAGAATATTGGTTAGTTTCAGTATATAAATGCCTAGAATGTTGGTTTCATGGGTACATGAGTTTATTCACTTGTGTGTTTTGAATTCTACAAACTAGAGAGTTAGTTTCATTACAATTTTGTGCTAGGTATGTTAGTTTCAGAGAAAACGATCGATTAGATACGATCTGGATGTTGCTAGAATGTTGGTTTCATGGGTACATGAGTTTAATCAATCTTATGTTGGTTTCATGAGTCTGTTTTGTTGGTTTCAAGAGTCTGTTATGTTAGTTTCATGAGTCTTTGAGTTGGTTTCAAGAGTATTTAAGTTAGTTTCAAGATTCTTTAATGTTGGTTTCATGACTCTTTTATGTTGGTTTCAGGAAATCAAAAGATCACAGAAACATTATTTAACCGTGGGGGATTAGACTCGTGTCTCGAGTTACTACAATCTCAGGAGTTAATTCCAGGACACAAAAGTTAGTTTGATGATCTAAAAATGTTAGTTTCAGGACACAAAAAAGATAGTTTCAGGACATATAAATTAGTTTCAGTACACATGTTAGTTTCAAAAAACAAAAAAGATAGTTTCAGAACATATAAATTAGTTTCATAAGTTAGTTTCAGGACACATGTTAGTTTCAAAAAACAAAAAAGATAGTTTCAGGAAATATAACATTAGTTTCATAACACAAAAAAGTTAGTTTCAAGACACATAACTTAGTTTCATAACACAAATGTTAGTTTCAGGACATAAAAATGTTAGTTTCATGACACATAAGATAGTTTCACAACATAAAAAGTTAGTTTCATATGTTAATTTCATGACACATAAGATAGTTTCATAACACAAAAAGTAAGTTTCAGAAACTCAACGTAAAATTCTAAAACCCTAAGGGGAATGGTGAACCCCTAAATCAACTGAATTTGAAAACACGCTCCGGGAGCTACGGTCTTAATTAGGGTTTAGGGTTTAGGATGGGTCTAGGGCTACCGCCAAGCATATTCTATCCTACCCACTACATTGTTGGTTTCATGACCAACTAAGTTGGTTTCAGCAGCTACTTTGTTAGTTTCATGCAACAAGGAGTTGGTTTCAGCAGCCAATCCAGAACCACCACTCCCACTGCTCTCACCAATAAACATCCTCTCACCATTAACACAATTAACAGGAACATCATCAACCTCAGCAGATCCGACAAGTATAGTAATATCAACATATTTTAAACCGTGAGCAGAACATAAACCAATCATCGCAGGAATATCATCATCAGTGAAAAGCATGAACGTTTTCTTCTCAATAAGATAAACAAATCGAGTCGAATCCAAATCCTTAAGATTAAATTTCGAAATTGCAACATGTAGAAGATCATAAAACTTAAAACCAGGTTTTATGCCAAAAGCATGGCTAAAACCATTGAACGTGAGAGATACAATGAAATTCATGGTCAAAATTGCAAAAAATACAGTGAAAAATAGGAAAAACAAGTGAAAGAATCTGATCGAGAGAGAAAAAATGCGAGAGGAGAAGAGAGAAATCTGGAAACGATGTAGAACAAATGAATTCCGTACACATAGCAGTACGGTAGACTTGGAGAAAAAGAAAGGAGGAGTATTAATGGAAAATCATGTTGTAGTTAGGAGAAATTAGGACTCAAAAAAATAGAATGGCCTTTTTTGCAAGACTTTTTTTGAGTGGTCCTTTTGTGCAAGAGAGAAAGAAAGGAGGGGCATTCATGGAAAGTCATGTTATAGTTGGGAGAAATTAGGGCTCAAAAAAATAGAATGACCTTTTTTGCAAGAATTTTTTAAGTGGTCCTTTTGTGCAAGCCCAACCTATAAAGTGGTCCTTATATGCAATTTCCTGTACAGGGACCTTATAATATAAATGATAGTCCAGGGAATGGCTCAAATAATAATAGAGAGCGGATATATAATTCTGCAAACTCTACATTTGTCCAATGCTATTGCCAGACTAGAATTCCCCAAATTTTAAGGCACTAATCATATATCATGAGCATTCAAGTGTCAAAAGTTATTTTAAGTGTAACCTCGAAATATTGATAAACATTGCATGATATACACTCAATTATCAAAATTTCACCAAATCCCCTGAAACATTAATAAACATAACACGATTGACCCTCACTTATTAACATTACACCAAATCCCCCGAACCGTTGAAAAAATAGCAAAAAATTCCTTTTTCGTCCATATAACTAAAGATGCGCTTCACACGCAACAAATAAGATTATTTATACCTATAATGTTACAAACTTACCCCTATTTTTTAACAAAAGAAATTACAATTTTTTATTAGCAAGCCATAAGAAATTAGAAAACAATTAAATAAATAAAAGGGATATATCCAATTCCGCAGAACACTAGGGTTGTCAAAAAATAGTGAGCGTTTGGTCACCATGAATGAGACAAATGTCTTCATTGCAAGGTCGTAAGATCAGTATTTCTTTATTCTTTTTATTGAGTCTTACTGTTTTTAGTTTTTCATTTAATCTTATAATGGTACATTGTTATAATTATAAAAAATAGAAAGAAACATCGATCGAACGATCAGATGGTCACAATTTCTGGGATTCATAGTAGTACACGAAAAACCGAGACCGTCATTTTTATATCCTATAATTATTTTTTTAATGTTTTAATTATGATTTTTGGTAAGAAAGATTTTCCTTATAAATTTAATAAAAACTATACGTAACTTTGTAACTCAACAAGCATGAATAATGTCCGGTCTCATTTTCTGAATGTGAAGAACGCATTTAACAATTGGTAGTTTCAATTTTCCGCTATATTTATTAACATTTTTGGAGATTTGGAGAAATTTTGATAATTGAGGGGAAAATGAGGTAATTGTTATTGTTTCATAGGGTTAGTGCAATCAAAATAATTGAGGGTGTTTCGTGCAATATTTATTCATGTTTGGAGGGATTTGGTGCAATTTAAATAATTAAGGGTGTTTTTGTGCCTGTTTAGTATAATTGGGAGGGGTTTTGTGGAGTTTACTAAAAAAAAATCTGTTTATTTTTATGGGAGGACTGATATGTGATAACAAAAACTTTCGTAAAACTAAACAAAACTTTGGTTCTCGGTCGAAAACCGAAAACCCCTCCGAAATCATACAGTAATGCCTCTTTTCTGAACCAAACAGTAACTAAAGACATTTACCACTCCACATAAGTGATTACTCAACATGGCATTAAACATTTTCTAACATAAATACGGTAAAAAGAAAATGACGGAGAGGCATAGTCTATCCAGTCCAGGTCAGGTCTAGGGCTGTTCAAAAATACCGAAAAACCGAAAAAACCAAAAAATTGAACCAAAATCGAACCGATAAGAAAGGGTTCGGTTTTCGGTTTGCTATTTTTAAGCAAATTGATTTTCGGTAATTTTCAGTACAAAACCGAAAATTACCGAAACCGTACCGAAAACTGAAAATTTTAAAATGAATACATATCTATTAAATAATACTTTAAATAATACTTCAATAGTATAGCATAAATTTACAATTTACCAAACATTGTAGTATAAAGTTTTATATATTTAAAGCGTTTGCATGAAAATTTGAAATGATATTACATATTAAAGGTTTTATCATCATTCTTATATACTGTCAGAAACTCGAGCATAAATAATTTAATCACGAAGGCAAATATATACTAGTAATCTAGTAACAACCGTTGGAAAATAATATTTTATTAGAAGAGTATTCTAAAATTCGCCAAGGCATGCCATTAATTAGGATTAGGGATTATTTTTTTATTTTATTTGATTTTTTCCATTATTTTTCGGTTTTTACCGAACCGTTACCGAAATATTTCGGTTCGATTTTCGGTTCTTATAAATTTTGTAATTTCGGTTTTCGGTACGGTTCGGTATCGTTATCGAAATGAACACTCCAGGTCAGGTCAGGTCAGGTCAGGTCAGGTCTCACCCTGGATATTTTGTTAATTCCTCGAGGTATTTGGGTTTGGGAAAAACATCACGGGCTAAAACCGGGCCTTATGAAGCCTAGCCCGATGGAATTGCCATCCCTAGGGTTTGACGGGTTTTATTTTACAGGTCTTGGGTTTTATCAGGGTTTTACTATCCGACAATCAAATCGATATCGATTGAGGGACAAACAGTTCGATAGCTCAACAACAAAATGTGGAGAACACTATCAAGAAGAGCTCTGCTTAATAGCCGACGATCGGCAGCATCGAATCTGCATTCTCATTCCCAGGTAACACACCTTCAAACTACTACCATTACTGAAAAGACACCTCATTTATTCATTTACTCGCCAAGATTTAATTTTTATCAAACCCCTCGATTTTACTCCGGGAACCCATCTGAGGATTACGAGGATTCGCCGATTTCAGTGCCTAATACGGACACCAGTGATCTCGATTTTGGTGTATTGGGAAATGAGGGTGTTGGAGTAGTAGAGAATGATCACAAGGATGTGGAGAATTTATTGTCTTTGCTCCAAAGTGATGATGCAGACGAAAGCTCTTTGGAGTCTACTTCAAAGGGCATGGGTGGTTTAGTATTGGATGAGGATCTTTTGTTGAAGGTTCTTGAGACACCATCTGTTTCAACAGGGAACTTGTTTGTTTTCTTCCATTGGGGATTAAAGAAGCTAGAGTTTAGGGTGAGTACTCAAGTACTGGACGTGCTTGTTGAAGCAATATGTCGGGAGAAGGGTGCCCGGTATATGGATGATTTGTGGGAATTGGTAAAAAAGGTGGGGGGGAAAGAGCAGGGGGTCGTGAGTGCTGAATGTTTGAACCGATTGATAGCAAGATTTTCTGAAGCATTTACTGGGGAAGAAACACCATTGGGGGTGATCGGAAACTTTGCGGAGTCAGCATTTGAAGTGTTTACCAAGTTTGAGGAGTTTGGATGTCATCAAAATGCTGATTCGTATTACTTTACTATTGAAGCCCTTTGTAAGAGTTCTATGTATGAGAGAGCGTGTTTGGTTTGTGAGAAGATGCTAGACACTAATATGCTCCCCCTCAATGTCGATAAAGTTGGGAAGATAATTTCCTCTCTGTGTGAAGGGGGTAGGACAAGAGATGCTCATTTGGTTTATCTTTATGCGAAGGATAAGAAAAATTTTCCGCCTCTGTCATCAGTGGACTCCCTGGTGATCTCTCTTAGTGAAACTGATGTGGAAAGCGATGAGAAAGTTGAAAAGGAAAGTTTAGCCTTGGCCTTGGAGATGTTGGATGACTACCCTGCTGAGGATCGGAAGGATGCAAGTAAACCATTTTTCAGTGTCATTACAAAGTTGTGTTATGTTGGTGATGTAGACAGGGCAGGAAAGTTGCTTCATGAAATGATTGATTCAGGGCCTTCTCCTGGGAATGCCACATTCAATTGTGTTATTAATGGGCTTACTAAACGTGGTGATGTAGATGAGGCCCTGAAGATAATGAAACTGATGGAGGACACAGGCTTAGAACCTGATGTATTCACCTATGGTGTAGTTATCAGTGGTTATGTTGGGAGCGGTTTGATGGAGGAAGCCTGCAAGATGTTCGATGTAGCTAAAGAGAAGCATGGGAAGCTACAAAGAGTCACTTACCATTCACTCATCTGTGGATTCTGCAAGATTGAACAATATGACAAGGCCATGAGTTTGTTAGAGGAGATGAAGCGGCAGGGGATGGAACCTGATCAAAATAACTATAGTGAACTTATCGAATCTCTTTGCTTGAAGGCTGTAGATTGGAAAACTGCTGAAAAGCTGCGAGAGGATATGAAATCGCATGGTGTGATTCTGAACAGCATAATGAGTGCTCTAATTGATGCAGTCAAAGAGTTGAAAGAAGGGGAAGTAAATTCTGAGTTGTCTGCTACGGCATGATTTACAATGATATCCACCTGGATGAATTTAATTAGCACTGGGAAGCTGATGTACCTCCCAACCATTTGCTGTTTTTTCTATTTGTAAGTGCGCATCTTTTGCTGATCTAGATTTCGAAATCATTGCACCACGGATGAAGTCTCGTGGACACTGTTGCGTGCTTTGTCATTTCTTTGAAAAATTGGAGTTATTTATGTTTTTGTATTTGGTTAAGGACTATAATCAGCCATGTTAGTCAGGTTAATAATAGTGCGGTTGACACATTTTAGTCCAAAATTCAAGGCTGGATTCATTGGGGCAGAACCACCTGAGAGCTCTGCCATCAGGATGGATCATATCCTTGGTTGCTTCAATGTAATCTTTGATAGTTTCAGCTCCATATTCGGCCTCCTATATGTACTTCTATCGTAAACGGGGTAAGCTTTTGTGGGTGCCACTAGTAAGTTCTTCTTGCTACATTCCTATATGTATCTTTGATTGATTGTTTTGTGAATATTACCATGTAATTTTGTTGACTGAATTAGCTTTTTTTTCAGGGCTTACATTGTGGGTTGGATCTTGATTAATGGTAAATTGGATTAAGTTGGTTTTATGGCATGATGCCGTTCATATTTCGTAATGTTAATAGTATGAATGAATGTTGAGAGGATGTTGTCATCTTTTATGTTAGGATTGAGTCGTGTGATGATCATGATTAGTTTGCTTAATTGTGTGGTACGCTCCTGGGAACTGATGGAGTGGGGGTTAGCCTGTTAGGGGGTATATTATGGTTCTATTTAGCAAAACTAGCTGATAAGCTAGTTGATTTTTATAAAAGTGAGGTCAGTAGATTAATTAGCTGATAAGCTAGCTTATTTGCTAAATATGGTATGTAAAAACAAATCAGGTATTTTTTTTTTTTTAATAATCTGTCTGAACAAGCTTATCAACTATACAAGGCGTCACGTAACAAGCTTATGCTAAACAGAGCCTATGTCGGACCTTAGTATTTACACATGCATGCAAAGAGGCTGTTTCCAGGCCCCAAATCCATGACATATAGGTCATCCATGGAGCAACTTACCCCTCCATGGTAGGGGTGGGGGCATTAAGCTCTTAGTTCAAGATTGAGTGTGGAGTTTAAGATCATCTTCCCCAGGTGAAGTTTCATATATCCGTTAAACCAGTTTGATGGCATTATCATGTTGTGTCATATTTGACTTAGTTTGCGTAGCCAACTTTTTTTAATTATAAGCAGCTGGAGGATCAATACTGGTTCTGCATTTACTCCCATGGATTGGTGCCTCGAAGCCCGACCTATTGGTTGGAGGGGAAGTGTCTTACAAACTAAGCTTGATTTATTAAATGGTGAGATCTGTTGGCTATGCAATCATTGTTTTAGTTTTCTTGCACCTATCTTTATATGTGATGCAATCTAAGAGTCACTTGTTTACTAACTTTTCATTGTTTATGGTGAGAATTATCTATTTGATTTCATACCAACTTATCCTTTATCTGCCCGTGCTACATCACCACCAACCATGCAGTCCCAGCAGGAATCTGCAGTAACTTTTTCCTGGTTGATAGAATTATGTTCTTGTGTGAAAACAAACATGTTATATTCGCATAAAGTTTGTGAATCTTCATTTTTCAACAGCGAAGGTGCATTTTCTTGTCCAGTGTTCACTGGCTGCATGGAGGAGCTGTGTCATTGCTTACCATACCCTCACCAATCTATTATTCATCATGTTAGGCCTAAGGAATGCTATTAGGAAAGCTTGAGATGAAAAATCATCAGATACTGCTTCTGAACTAAAAGAAAATGAGAGATCATCAATTTGGGTGATGTTTCTCAGATGTTCGGATGTTCCCAAGTCCTAACTGTTCGAGCACCAAAGAATCAAAGAATGTACAGCACCTATCACTACGTATTGCAAAGTGCTCGTCTGTATCAAATCTTACATCTGCATATTGTAGCACCGTCTCTTGTTGAAGAGGGAAAGAACAGGGGATGGAAGAGCGAAACCTGATTCTTCCTTTGCAATTTATACTTAATCCCACGTAGTTTTTGGGTTTTTATGATATTCGTCATTCATAATAAAGCACTTTTTTATTTCAAAACCATAGTACAAGATATGCATAGACTGCGCCAGATGTGAATTATGTATTGAAATAAAGTTGAATTATTATAAATAAATACACTGCAATCCGCCATAATGCAGTTCTTAAAACTGGACCAGCAATGCTAGGAATTAAACGTGGGACAAGATGGCCCAGCCTATATATTGTACAAATGGGATTGCTGAAGAATTTTTCTTGTTGGAACTCATAATTTGCTATTTATAAGTTCATCTCTAAAGCTTCTTGCTGTGCCGTGCTGAGCAGTCTTTTTGAGCAACTCGCTTCTCTCGGCCATAAATTTGGCGAAACGAGAACCCTTTGTGTCTTTGCTTTTGTCTTCTCCCGGAAATTGAGGTACTTCAGGCAACAAAGCCTCCGACTTTGGATGTAGTGGTGGCATCAAAGCCCACACAGAAGAGAGGTGTTCATCAGGCTTGTCTAGTTCTTCTAATATGGTGACATCCTGCATATCTGGGAAAACAGGAAGATTCCTCAGAAATAAGCAGAGAATTTACTAGTAATTCCTAAGCTGCGGAATATTTACCTTGGGAGAACTTTAGAATTGGCTCCAGGGCAGCGGCTGGGATGCTGAAGTTCAAATGTGGAATAACTGTACCTCCACCATGCTTGGCGTTGCTGCAGTCATATTCAGCAAATAAAGATCAGCCAACATTTTAACAAACACACACACAGAAAACATGAGAAGATCATGGCATGTGAATGGTGCAGGCATTCCAATCACTTTTCGAATTTTCACATCAGAGCTTCAGACCTTGTGATGAGACCAATCATGCAACCATCAGAATTGACGACAGCACCACCACTACTGCCAGGATGCACCGCTGCTGTTGTTTCAAGCATAGCTGGGAACCGGTCAAACTTATTGCTTCCACTCTTGGGAGACCTTTTTGCCTCTATCACTTTTGATATTACACCAAGGCAGGCAGAAGGAAGGAGATCTGCAGAAATTCCAGGCACAAATTAGTACCCCGGTCCTGGACAATAAGAAAGATCCAATTTAACATTGGTCACAACGGGGACAAAATATTGCAGTCTTGAATTATGTTGCAAAGTAACTGTTCAAACAAAAAGCTTGACAGCCATAAAGTTTTACTAAGGGGGAAAGAAATAATTACTAAGGCTCATTGAAGCCGGTGCAAACTATAACGAGCTAAAATTTCATATGGTGCATGACAACTTAGAATATGAATTTACTACTATCATCCTACATTTCCTTTTCTCCTTCGGTTTTTCTTTTAGGGAATAAATTTAGAAAGAGTAATAAAACTTGTGATTCTCTCTTAATTAGCTACATGGGTTAAGAACAGTGTTGTCAATCGCGTATCGCGACGCGTCACGCCAGGCCCAAAAAATCGGAATCTCGGTCACGAGCGGGATAGTGAAGTAAAAAAACAAAAAAGCAAATTTTTTAAAATGAACATATAGGTACTTGTTAAGTCATATATTACTCAGTCTCATAATATTACTCATAAATAGTCTAAAGGCAAGTAAAAGTCAAGGAAAGTAAGTGAGGCCAGACTTAATTCGCCGGAATAGTGGTCGGAGATGAAGCGGGCAGAATCCGTTCTTTCTTCTTTCTTATAATCTTCTGTTTCTCTTTGTTTTTTTCTCTTCTTCCCCTTTTTTTCCTACTTCTGCCTCTATATTTTGTAAGTGGGGGGTAAAATTGGCATTTTACCCCAAAAAATGAGCTAAAAACGCGTCGCGCCCACGCCGCGACGCCGCGATAGCGGGCTGTCGCGATATATATGGGTACCGCTACAAAAAATCTGTAGCGGTCACCTCTTGATCGACCGCGATCGACAACACTGGATAAGAAATCTCATTTCCAGTAAAATGATATTCTTGATTCTCCATCAAAAATGTTTTCTTACATAATTTCATCGGTAATAGGGATACCGAAGTATGGGCCCTAATTCCCCCCTATAAGAAATCGATTTAAATATTTTTGGTCACCTAATTGCGACATGCACTCTATCTCGATGTGAGGCTCAATATTGTTACTTGAAAAGAAAAGAGCAAATCTGTGCCCTAAGCCCTCCCCAGCTATATTGGTCATATAATGACGGTGGGCGGATATTGTGCATGCCTTACCCTTGCATTTGTACAAACAATCTCTTTCCAGGCCTCAAATATAAATTTGGGCACATCAATATTGTATATTTGTATTAAACTCGCCAATATTATTCCTTGCCGAACAAAAAGTGAAATTCATACAGAAAGAAAACCAGTTGGTGCTCTGGCCACCACATCCAGCACTATAGCCACAAAAATTAGTCACCGGAAAGAGCTTTTACAGCTCCTAGATTTAAACTTTATTTCCGTCCTTTCAACATAACGGGATAAGGCTCCCCCATCTACTCGTTCATGTCTGTCACCTCAAGGTCATAAAGAAGCAAGCTCTCCCCATGTCTTTCAAATTTACGAACAATACAGTATGGCCTATTTCAGAAATATACTTTCTATGATAAACAGATTGTCCTTATTTTTTCCAAAGCCAATAAATCAGGTAATGCTTTAAATGAGTGCTAATAAGCCTCGAAGACAGAAGTGTCTTGGTTTGGGCTTCTGTATGAGCATACAAAGATGCCCATACAGTAGATAATTAAACAAACTCCGATCTTGGAGCTTCATTTCAAAGCTTTCATGCTCCATCACTGGTGACGGAGATTTTTGAAGTGCTGTGTGTTTCTTTTATAGTGAAAAGATTTGAAGATTGAGATTTGGTGTGTAAATTAATCTGTGATCGGCGAAGAAGGTGAAAGAAAAAAACACAAGTACATGATAGTGAGAAATGAAAAGGATAAATACATTAGGGGCTCATTTGCAAAATTAAAATAAATTTTGTCTATTTTTATTGTTTATAATTCCAAAAAATCAAAACTTGGTGTATCCTAGGATGTTTGAGCAAGTCTCATTAGAGACTTTATTTTCCTACACAGTTGAAAATCAGGACTTTTCCAAGAATTTCACTGGATGTTTACTTAAAATTTGTTGTTTGGACTTATGCATATTATCTTGCAACCACTTGGATGTAATTGTTCAAATAACAGGGTCCATTTGAGAAACGGGTGTATAAAATGTAATAAAAATTATTATTATTAATATGATGATCATCAAATAATAATAATAATAATAATAATCCCTCCATCCCATTAACTTCCTAAGGGACTACTTTATCAAGGTTTAAGAAAAATTATTAAAACATTAATTTGTGGGTGGTATTATATTGATAAAGTTGTAAGTATGATGGATTGAATAAAGTGATGAGAAAGTAGGAAGGATAAATAAATAAAGAATTAATGAGTGCGATAAAAACATTCCACTTATAGGTTAGGAAGTTTATAATTGAACTCAAAAAAAAAAAAAGAATGTTAGGAAGGTATTAATGGAACGGAGGGAAGAGCCGCCGCCGCCACCACCACCACCATCATCATTTGTCTTATTTATCTATAAAATTACCAAAACCAAACCCCTCTATGTGGATAATGCAGTAGGCCAGATCTAACGAATCGCTAAAGAAAAAGGACGAAATGTGCAAAGATGTTGGGGGGGGGGGGGGGGGGGGGGTGGAGGGTCAGTGGCAAGATATATATGAGATAAAGAGATACAGTGAGATGAAATATTTACCACAGCGGGGTCCAAACAGCCCGTGTCCAATCACATACACCTGTGATCCAGGAGAAGGGCAATTGAAATCGACAACAATTGGACAGAGTTGATGCGGAACAACCTCAAGCTGCAGTAACGCAATATCCAAAGGTCCTTTGGAGATATAAACAACACTAGCACTAGCCCACATCCAAGGATCAGTAAAATCCATACGTACGCGAATATGTATGTGGCTTATTCTAGCACTGCTGTATCTGGATATTGCAATCTCATATGGCGGAGATATATTTGCTGCTTTCCTGTTCTTTGGCAGTAAATTCGGCGCTGCTTTTGCACCATTAAACGTCCCGGCCTCCAGTTTGGTTTCATTTCTTCCAACATCTAAAGCTGTTTTGCCAAACCTCCACGGCTCAAGGAGATGGGCATTTGTAAGAACTAGGCCTTGTTTGTTTAGCAAGATGCCAGACGCCCACGACCCATCCTCAGTGGTAATAAGACAGATTGAAGCCATTGCCTTCTTGACTGGAGATGGCATTCCGTAACCTGGACCGATCTCCTTACGCAAATTTAAGGTCTCATTTTTGTAATCCTTCAGCGACATGTTTACTATTGTACTCAGGGTCCCATCATCATAATTGATTCCTTTCCATGTAATGTGACGCTCCAGCAAGTCACTGCAAGCTGATGCAATGGCTTCCCATGGTATCACAAGCTGCCAGCAAAAGCTATGATCTATGGTTACAATTAAATTGGAAGGTTCAAAAGCAAAGAAGGGTTATCTTGGTTCTAATGTCATAAATATAGACAATGTTAGAAAAATACAAAACAACACCTAGCTTATGTCGAGCAAAAGTACAGAATTTCATTTGCTTCTCCTCTCTAAAATTAAGCTTTTGTGAATAATTCTTGCACATCTTACTATTCTAATTTCTGCAGCACTTCTGCCGAACACCCACAACTACTCCGAGAAGTCATTTTTACCTCATCTCCCTCTACTTCAGCACTTCCAAGCAGTCTTCAAAGATTACAACTACCAATCAAATAGTTTCACTAAGCATGTCAAGTAAACAAAAACTACCCTTCGTACCTGAATTTCGGTTCCGCTTATCTTTTGCCGTAGAGGTCGAGTCAGAAAACCAACAAATTGGGCATTCTCATTGAAAACTGGGCTACCTTCCATTCCTGAAACATCCAGATCCAGGATATTAGCAAACTGAGAAAAATAACGAGTCAAGAATGACATTTCAGGAATATAGCTCGCACCAGGAAGACACCTAATATCGGCCATTAACAAAGATCTTGTAGAAGTTTTGGGTGGATAGCTGTTGCTTATTGACCCAACAGAAATACTGCAATTTGAGAAAGGTTTAGAGTGTCAAGAATAACATAATAGGGGAAAGGAGTGCATAAAACCTCCACATTGTATTAAATGTGCATGAAATCACAGCAACAGGACTAAGGGCGACAAGAAAGCCAAAAAAGAAAAGGGGGAGAGAAAATACACTGGTATAAGTATAGGTTATTACTTGTTGAAAAAGTGCAGAGGAGACAAAATGCCAAAAGGTGAACCCATTACGAGAATAGTATCTCCTCGCTTGGGTACACATGTTTGCAACTCCAGCGAATCCTGTAACACAACATCTAATGATGTCACTCACTAATCACTGTCTTAGCTTGCATATATCGAATGTCAAATGATATCAGATAGGCTTTTTTATCATTCCAGAGGAAGCGCATATCTTACTATATAAGAGGTTTAAAAATTGATAGCACCAAATCTTTTGAAATATAGTATTATTCTCTGTTGAAAGTTAAAACCTTGTGATTATAACGAGCAAGGTAGTGTTAATTGGTAATATCACCATACCATAGAACATTTCGAGGTAATTCCTAGCAGGGCAATCCTTGAAGTCGACCGCCCCATGACAGTTGGACTGGTCAACTCTACTCCTACCATGGGCCACTGGTTCTTGGAAGATGATTGCTCAACCTGAAATCATCAGTTGATAGCTCCTGTTACATAATACACCATCTATGTAGTCAATTCTTTTAATGTTTTCATACACGCATCTGAGTTCGAAGATATAATAATTCTAATGTAACTCAAACTCATCAAAAGAATAAAAAACAAGTCAATAGAATAAATAAAGGAAGAGGAGGGAGAACATTTCTGAAAAAGTTGAAGAGTTTAATCTTAGGAATGAGTCCTCTAGTCAACCAAATGTAGACCATCATTAGACCTAGCAAACCCAAAGTTGAATAGAAAATGAATTGCGGGCATGGTTAATTTACAGTACAACCGCATTGTACTAACTTAGTGCATTGACTATACCATTAGATCAGCCTAAATTCAATCTCACACGTCGATTTTTTTACCTTGGTACATATAGATAGAGGACTGCGAAGACACAGCTTTAACCTGATATTCATTCCCTCGCTTAAGAACTTGATAGTCATTAAGGAACTAAAATATGTTGATTTTACCTAACCATCCCACAAACTTTTAAGTTTCAGAGCAGCTTCTAGCTACCTCATGATCCAAATCTTAAATGTTGCCAATAAAATGCACAGCAGTAAATAAATAAAAATATACCTCCCTAGAAAGATATTTGGTGGAGATGAAGGTATGAAGTTACCTCTGCACTTGAAGCGTCCATGGTATGCTGAGAACCCCGGCTATGAGAAGCTAGAGACCAACCAACCTCCCAACCGCTTTCCATTGATGCACAGGAAGCTTCAATGAGAGACTGAACAGCAGTTGAAGATTGGGGAATGTCGACCTTCACAAAATCAAATTATCACTGTGGAAGCCTCCCCACGAAGATTATAAAAAATCAAGTGAAATTGAAAAATAAACTCAATCTTCAGTTGTTTGAGAGTGTAAACAACTATCTCAGTCTTGGTCTGATTCTCTTCCGAATGTCTAATAAAAGACTTGTGAAATATTCCCTCTCTCTTTATAAAGGATTTAAAAAAACTCCCAACATATGGTGCAGTAAGACGTCGAGCAACCACCAATATGAACACATACTCCAGATGAGTGAAACCACTAAAAACGTGGATAGTATATGTTCGGACTTATTATTGGTCATAATGCAACACACAATGGCATACATTGACATCTGATTGCCTTTAGAGACTTATCACTCCGCATTAACCAAACTGAACAAAGCCTGGGGCATCACAAGAATAGCATTTGATACGAGATTGATCCCACTAATGACAACGTAACACATACTTACCATCTATGTACAGCTAAAAATAAATGAACTATAATTAAATGCACTCTATTAATGCGAAATTCCTGGAAAGTGGGATTCCGGCCCTTCTTTAAAAAAATGTCTAATACGACAGTAAAAGAATATACAACTAGTTGTGAGGAGTTAAAGGCATCTGAGAACTGCCAAACTGGATACTTACCAGCCCTAATAGTTCGGCAGAAATCCAAGGTAAAGCATCCCTGCTCCCTACTACAACTGTTTTGTCCTACTCGTCAAGTCAAACACTGTCCATATCAGGTATTATCCAAGAGTCATGTAGTAAAGAATTTCTCTAACAGCAGACTATACCTCCAACAATATATCAATCTTAACACCAGGTACCAGACGAGGTTTTTCCTTCAAGAAAAAAGAAACACGGATTGATAAGTAAACAACTCGAAGATACCAACAGCCTGAAACTATTCCAAGTATGTCAATTAGATAATATTTTCCAACCTCCAATATGTTCTTCTCACGATATTGTTGCATTACAAATGGTTCGATCACTGATGCAACCGTCACAACCAAGACAGTCTCCATGGATTTAACAGTACTACCACTACTTGTGGTACCACTCTGACAATAACTAGGTAAAAGCGTACCCGAAGCTGAAAGCGTCGTTATACCAGAACTACAGAAACAAAGAACATAGTTAATTTTAAATCGAAGTATGCCACAGAATCCAAATCCATTTTAAGAGACAACGACTCGTGTTGATTTGAGTTATTCATCTTCAATATACAACAAACAGCTTGCTTGGTTGCGATTTCGATCAGACACCTGAACCTTTATTACTCAAGTCAACACACAGCTATCCAATACACTTACTTTCCAAGCCTCTAAAATCCTGCTAAATTATTATTTATATGAATCTAAAACTCAATATAACCCAATCAAAACTGGCAGAATTAAAGACGATCAATGAGCAATTTGATCCAGTTAAGCAGGTGATGACTTACTTGTAGTGATGAAATGCGTGGTTTCGCATTTTGAGACCCTTGGGATCCTGAGAAGAGGCAGGTCTAGAGCTATTAACAGGTGACAATCAAAGAGAAACAAAAACGAATTCAGGGAAACAAAAATGAACTCACGGGGCCTTGAACTTTGACCATTACAGAAAATTTTCGCGCGAAATCGGCAACTTGAGAGAGACCCATGTCGATAAACTGGGTTCCAGGCGAAAACAGAACTCTCCTCTGATGACACAACAAGTTTTATTAGGGCTTTCAAGAAAAGATGCCGCAGAAAGGTTGAAATTGAATGGATGTTGACGGCTTAATTGGTTTAAAGGGCTTTGTCCCACAACACCCATTTATTTTTATTTATGGCCCAATCCTATTTTCTCAACATAAACTCCCATCCTAGCCCAATTTCTCTCTTCTACTCCAACTAGATTTAATGCCATAGTGTCCTTTATCCTGTTTGATGGCTGACTACTTCATTTGAAATCTTCATAGTGTTATATGTGTACTCTGATCCTTAATTTCAAATTCTGAAAATTCATTTTGTAGTCTGTTTCTGTTTGGGTAATGGCGACTGAAGAAATGGTCGAGCTAACAATGGTGGGCAAAATTCGAGATTAACAAAGGGCAGAATTAGTGTTCACTTAATTGACTTCCAAAACATGGTTCTGCTATGTAAGCTATTGATGAGGAAGCATGTATACATCTCCCTACCAGCAGAAGAGGTATTAGTTACACCCGCCGTCAGCCAAACAAGAATAAACCAGTTGTGGCCTGCTTCCAAAAACCAAAATACCGGGGATCCACCCCTGCAGTGAACCTGCAACAAAACGGAATAGGTCAATTGCTGCACTTAGAGAGGCAGTATTCACACACGGGTGCCCAATGTCAAATGTAAAGAGAGGCAGGCCACCGGTTGCAAATGGTTCATAAGAGGGAGTGTTTCAACGGTCACGGAGTCCTTCTTCATACGGGATGCAGTATTCACACACGGGTGCCCAATGTCAATGTACACGAGCGACTCAACGCGCCTTGGATCCTTGGGACAATTATAATGGAGTCTGTCCGAGCAGATCCATCACTGACAGCCATTGATATGATGACATGCAATTTGATATTTTGCACAATCGAGATTGCAAGGGCAAGCTTGTTCGGCAACTATAATGACTCATTTGACGAGCTCAGGTGGTATTCCGACAACATTGTTCGGACCAATCCGGGCAGCATTGTTGCACTAGAAACAGAACCTATCCAAAACAGGTTCAAGCGGATATTCATCGCCTTCAACACCTCTGTAAAGGGATTCAAGCACTGCCGTCCAATGCTATTTGTTGACGGGACATTCATGAAATCGAGATATAAAGGGACATTGCTGGCAGCAACAGCCAAGGACGGGAATAACGGTACATGGCATTTACTTAATCAATTACATTAGGAGTTTTGAACATTTATATGATGAACCAAGCATGCTATGCTATAATTTGGATCCGTAGTATTTTGGTTGTTGGATCTGCCCCTTTCCATTTTAGTTAAATGTGTTGAGGTTTTATGCCCTAACTGGTTTCTGGGTTTTATCTGTCAGTGGCAAATTGCATCCAGGAATATATTCTAGTTCTGATGTTTATACTTAGTTTCCGTTGTAGCTTCCATATTGTTTGACGCATCAGTGATGTAGTTAACTGTCAGGGGCAGACCGAATCCAATATGTTCATGTTTTTTGCCCTGAGATCGGTGATGTAGTGCCAGTGTTTATATTCCAACTGTCAGGACTTTTCAGTTTCCATTAACAGACCATTTGTTATTGTAGGATTATTCCCAGTTGCCATCGCTGTTGTGGCAAGCGAGAACTCAGACAATTGGACATGGTTCCTCGACAAGCTTCGCACACATATCACACATGACCGCGATATCATGTTCGTGTCTGACCGGGCTGGGGATCTCCTGCATGCTTTCAATGATGTGTACGAGAAGCCTCTGCATTTCTATTGCCTTTATCACCTCATGAAGAACGTCAAAAGCATGTACTCCGCCAAAAAATGGTCTAAGACCTGGAAGAACCACCTGTGCAAGCTACTGAAAGATGCCGCTTACGCGCCAACTGAACATTACTACAACATCGCAATAGAAAGGTTCGTGCAAAAAGGGGGCGAGAAGGCGCAATGCTTCTTGCAGGACCTACCGAAAGACAAATGGGCCGTTGCATTTGCACCAGACGTTCATCGGTACGGAGAACTGACTAGCAATGCTGCCGAGTCATTTAACAACTGGATACTGCCAGCCCGTGGCCTTCCAATCACTTTCATGTTGGACACAATCAGAACACAATTGATGGAGTGGTTTACTGAGCGCAGAGCTGATTCCAATAAGTGGACTGGTGCCCTTACGCCTGACATGGAAAAGGAGTGGAACACGTCGCTTACTAAGGGTGAGAACTGGACCATAGTCCCAACAAACCGCCACGGTGTGTTCGAGGTTCTAGCCAAAGATAATGTTGTGGTAATTTTCCCTCTTGTTGGCCCTTATTGTAGCCATTTATAGTCCTCTATTCTGGACATTAAGTTTACGTTGACATTAAAATGGTCTTACAATGCTTTGTTGTCATTATTTTGTTGTGTGCAGGTGGACTTACACTCCAAGAGCTGCACTTGCTACCAGTGTCAGGTGAGGGGTTTCCCGTGTGCACATGGCGTGGCATGTATTTCCCGGTGTCGGTGGCCTATCAAGGACGCAGTTGAACCGGTCTTCTTCATTACTACCTATAAATCTGCGTACAGCAGCAACATTTGCCCTACCCCCTCATCTGGTAAGCATGAGTTCTGGGACCTAAATCAGCCTGACCGAATCCTACCACCAATCGACCGAAAAGTTCCTGGCAGACCAAAGAAGAAGAGAATCAGGTCGGATGGTGAGACGGTCAAAAGGAAGTATTTGTGCAAGTCATGTGGTGAATATGGGAGTCACTACAGGACAACGTGCAGGGATCAGCTCGAAGAAGAGCAGTTCGAAGATGAAGGTTGATCCTCGTTTTCTTTCGTTTTTGTAATGTTCAGTTTGTTTAACTGACAGTAAGACAGTTAAGGAACATAATTTATTTTTCAAGGTTAATATATGAATGTCCTTACCTGGTAACTTGCAGTTCTTTCATGTTCATGTTGTGATGTGCATAAGCAGTAAGGTCTGCCCTTATTTTCTTTTTGAAAGCATGCTTGTTTTGGGCTGTCTTTTTTTCCCAAATATGAAATCATACTTGGGTGGGCTGCATGGAATTGATGAGCCAACAGATGCAGCCCTGTGAACTAGATGAGCAATACTTGTTTTGGCCTAGGTGTTCCAACATAAGTGTACTGGCCAAATTTGTGAGAAGTAGCTACTATCTGTTGTGTTGATTGGCTGAGTAAGTCTTACATAAAGCCGGCGTGGTTCCGGAGAACTTTGTAATATTATCTTGGATACTATTATTTTGGTTCCAGTATTACTGTCACTAGTTTCTATCTGTTGTGTTCGTGGAATATCCGTGACAAGTAGTCTAATCTTGCCTCGATCAAGCCTGATAACAAATGTTGATATGGCCCCTGAACAGGGGAAAAAGGTTGATTATATTATATATGCTAGGTTACATAATAGCCAGGAAAACAGGTATTCACTAAGCTTAATTAGAACAAAAGGCGCATTATTAGGAAACACAGCAGCCCAGCGACGACATCGGCATGAGAACAGCGACAGAGTGAGGGTTGTGGCGGCCTTTGTACACGCACTGGTTTTATCGGTTCTGTAGGAATGTATTGGGGGTATCCGAACTGCCGCATAACGCGGTCTGACATGTAAGCCTCCGAAACCTTTAGACAATGAATAATTCCCCTATATCGAGAAATAGGGACTGCTTCCTCCGCCACGAGTCCAAAAGGTGTCCAACTCACCTATTACACGAGAGGCAAGTAACATAAGTATATAATTAAAAAAAAGACTCAAACGTAATGAAGACGAGCGTGTTATATTGAATGACATACTTCATTCGGTGCAACATTGTCTAGTGCACTTATGTACATAAGATGCATAGCAGTCTCATCCTTATCGGCGGTTCCCAAGTTCCATGATTGAAAATGAGGAAAATATGAGTATATCCACGCCTGAAATAGTATAAATACTTGATAGAAAATGATCGTTTTTAAAGTTATGTAAAAATGTATATATAATATAGAGCGGGCAAACCTGCAGAAGTGAAAGACATCCATCTATATGTCTGCAGTTGATACGGGTTGTAACTCCAAATTGTCTATACTGATTGGCAAGTGCAGCAGCTCCACATGCGTATGTGCTAACCTCATTCAGGGTAAGTAGGAACTGTAGAAACCCGACAGGAACTCGATGTCCACTTTTGTCGACAAATAGAGAAGTGCCTAACAACCACAACAGGTACATGATAGCATGTGATTCCGGTGGAAGAACTCGTGCTTTTAAAGTTGCCTCGATGGTTCTACGCTTGAAACCAGCACTTTTGAAGTTGGATTTCACCGCTGCTTCAGTCATTTTCATATGAATTGCTAATGCCACCTTCAGCACATCTGGTTGCATTATCGTCTTGACAGCACGACCATGAACATGAACTCCGAGCAAATAGTGGACATCATGTAGGGTTATTGTCATCTCACCAAATGGCATGTGAAAGGTATTAGTTTCAGGATGCCACCGTTCAACAAATGCACTAATCAAAGGCATGTTGATCTTCGGGTGCATACAGTTCGGCAAGCGTGAGAGATGGGTGTTTTGACAATATGGTTGACATCATCGTTTAAATAGTCTTTAAAACGGATTAAAGATCGGGGTTTGTGAAATCCCTCTAGAACCTCGCGGTCCTGCGGATTAAAATATAGTAAATAAGAATCGTCGGATTTCAAAGAACATGACTTAACAATAGTAAACATTGAAGTGACTTACATTTCCTATCCATATGGAGTGAGTGATGTGGCCTAGAAATCCTATGAGTAACTCCGTATTTGCAGGGCCTCCATCAATACCGGTTGTTAGCTCTCTCTACGCCTCATTAGTAGCATAATTAGGCTCTGCCTATCCACGGTCTTCGCTTCCACCCTCATCATTAGGCTCTTCCTCATTACTGAAATGGAAAGCCTGTCCACGGTCTCCGCTTCTACTATGGCCACCCCTGGCGGAAGAACCATGATGTTGCGTTCAAATGACACCGTCCTCTGGCCTGAACGCATAGACTCTGCGGCGAAGTCTTCATCAAAAGGCATTTCACTTTCAATTCTTAAATTTGACTCTGTGCCGATAGAGCCAGGTGTCTAGTACGAGTCTTGTCTCGCCGGCGGTGTTTCTTCAGAACTTGCCGAACTTTCTGAAGGGCACATCATTTTATCCCTTCTTGCTCTGGCTGAAGCAGGTATGGGACCTCTAACCCTTCCACCGATGTCATGCAGGCGTCCGGAATACTGATCAACTGGTACTTGTGGAATATCCATTACGTTCCTTTTGCCCCGTCTTTTATCTTCGGCACCACCATCTTTGGATCCACCGCCCTTAGTTAATTTCTGTAGGAAATTGAGAATAGTATCAATGTTAGAAATCACAAATACAACGAAGTTCTAATAATATTGAAGTATGTGAGAAATCAAATATACAATGGTTTATTAATGTTTTCATATAAACTACCTTCCACATGGTTGCTAAACACCGAAAGGATTGCTAATAATATTGAAGTATGAAAATGAAGTTGGTTGTGTGAAGATGAAGTTGATTAGAGTAGGAAAATGAAGTTGGTGGTGTGAAAATGAGTCCCAAACCCTCCTATTTATAGAATTCGCAAACTAAAAATCGGGTTTGACCGGTCGAATTGCCGGTTTGACCAGTCAGAAAAGGGGACCGGGCGGGACCCGGTCAACTGACACGGTGTCAGTTGATCGACTGGTCAACTGCAGGCCGGCCGGTTTGACCAGTCAAACCCACCCCCACCCGGGCCCCGATCCCGGCCCTAACCCGTCTTGTACCCGAACTTCGACCCGAACACTTCTATATAATGAGAGGGAGATGGGGCATTACACCATACTTCAAATCCATTCCACACTTTAAACACTTCCATTCCCAAAACACTTCAAACACTTCAACCACTTCCATTCCCAAACATTTAAAATCCACAACACTTAAAACAATTCCATTCCCGAACACTTAAAATCCACAACACTTCCAACACTTAAAACACTTCTATTCCCAAACACTTCCATTCCCATATGTATAATATGAGTTACTTAATTGATTCGTCCACAGCGTCTGATGAATTCCCAAACTGTGCACGGACTTGTTCATAACCCGAGAGATTTTCAATACTCGTGCAGACGTAGAAGCCAAAAGCCTGGGTTCGTGTTATTGGTCGAGAAAACAATATGTTTTTTTGCGATCACTCATTCCAGACCAAAGAACGTGTACATGGGTTGTGAGTGTGCTGGTGCCCATAGGGTCACGACTCCAACAGACCCCGAGGCAAAATCCAGAAATTCAACCGGGAGTAAAAAGCATTCTTGCCCATTTCAGGTCAAGCTGGATAAGAGGTTACTGGGCGAGTGGAGAGTTGTTGTGAAAGACGGTCACCAAAGACACAATCACGTACTCGGGAAATACCCCCATTGGCACACGTCCGCAGCGAAGTTCACTGATGAAGAGCACATGCGAGTAGTGGAAATGTTGCGTGCCGGAATGACTCCTATAGCAACGCTTGTTCAACTCCAAAAAGAATTTGTGCACAACTGCAGTACGTTATGACACGTATACAATGCTGACCAAAAAGATCAACGGATGGAGATGGACGAGATGGAGCCGATGGAATATTTTATCCATTTGTTGCAACGACATAGGTACATATATTCTGTGGTCAAACAACCGGGAACTGACATACTGGCTGGATTTTTCTTAGCTCGTCCTAATACGAAGTCATTGCTGCGTTTGTTCCCTCAAGTTGTCCTCATGGATGCTACGTACAATACAAATTTGTACGACATGCCATTGGTGGAAGTGATTAGCATTTTACCCACTGGGCAAAACTACCACATAGCTTTCATTTTCTTCTCGGACGAGAAGACATCAAGTTATTTGTGGGGGCTTACACGATTGCGGGCGTTGTTTACAGAATGTGGTGTCTTACCGGGGGTATTTGTTACGGATAGAGAGTTAGCTGCAATGAGTGCCATAAAGGAGGTATTTCCAGAAGCAGCAAACATACTGTGTCGGAGGCATATATCTAAGGATGTGCATAAATATGTAAGTGACATGATGGGGGGTACCAAAAAGTATGAACGTTCAGTGAAGCTAAGATGGAAAAAGATCGTGAACGCAAATACTCCGGAACTATATGAGCAGGCTGTTGCATAAATGGCAGAGGCCTAGAGACGTTAACCTAGGTTCATGGCGTACGCGAAGAGATATTGGTTGGGCCCATACCACGACTGATTTGTACACGCATGGACGAAATACATACTGCACTTTAGAGCTGACACGACGAACAGGTAATTCAATTTCGTAATTAAATTTATTTCGTAATGCACTACTATCCTGTAATTAGAGTTGTGCCCAAATTGACATTCAACAATGTAAATTGGTTGCAGAGTCGAAAGTGCGCACTCCAGGTACAAGTATTGGTTGGGAACTGCAAACTCAAAGTTTCACAGAAAATTCCCCAAGCTGCGTCACCTACTTGAAATGCATTATGATGCAATCCGCTCTGATTTTTAGAAAGCGTCGACGAAGCATCATCATGTCACGACCCGTGGAATCTTCCGCAGGCTAGGAGGTGTGGTTTCACATCTTGCTATTAAGAGAATAGTCCATGAAAGATCCAACGTTGATCCCGGTGAATGCGATCACGCAGTGCGTACCAGTTGGGGACTACCATGCGCATGTGAATTGCAACAAAAGAGTGTGACCGGGAGGAGCGTCCATCCTATTAGAGATATCAACGAGTTCTGGAGTACTCTTCATATTGGGGAACCATACCAGACTAGGCAACAGTACGGGACCAGTTTGATGACTGGTACAAGGACCGTAGGGAGTCTGCCACGGAGGAGGAACTCATATCATACTTCAAATCGGATGGAAACTCATCATACACGTACCTGGAGGAGCCACCAATCAGACACAAGAATAAAGCTGGTAGACAGCCTAGAGCAACTGGGAGCAGGATCCCGTCCAGTTGGGAAGATCAACCCGCGAACCACAGTCAAAGGACTCCCAACACTCACAACACAGGTACGTATTCAAGTACTGGTAGATCATTCAGATATGAAAGTCAGATGCCACCATAAGGTCTGCGATACATTCAAGGTTGGAGTGACGTCCAGGCTGATGGGAACTGTGGATACAGATGTATAGCACAACTCATATACAATGAACAAACAGAGTGGGTACGCATCAGACATGAACTTCTTCATGAGCTGACCAACAACAGACATATATACATCGCGGAGATGGGGGAAAGACAGGTCGCGGAAATATCAAATGCACTCAGCTGGTTTGCAGGACCATGCGCCCAACCATATTGATTTACACTCCCATATATGGGGCTACTAACAACTACGACGTATCAACGGGTGTTCACCACATATGTTTTCTATGGTCTACCACATACTTGCCCTTGGAATGTCGTACAGACATGGAGTCAGCATCTCCGGACCCTCCACCGGCAGACGAAGAGTGGACAGTCGGGTTTGTCAATGGCGGTCACTACATTAGGTTGCACGTTGGCCGTGAATGTCCACTTCCACCACTATGGCCGACCTGGCAACATCAAACAGAGGAAAGAACAAGGCATTGGATGCAACATTATTCCGTTCGGCTGCGTCAATGGTTTTCATTGTAGTGAAATCATATTAAGCTTAAGCTTTCAATATGTTATGTTGCGTATTTATAGTGTAATGAGTCAAAAATCATGTTGTAATGAAATCGTTTGCCGTTTAATTTCGCGAATTTCCGTTAAATTTAACTTTTACTTTTCATTTTGAATAAATAAATGATATATATATCAATTTGTAAATTAAAAAAATAAAATAAAATGAAAAAACTGAAAATATAGAATTAATTAAAAAATAAGTAAAAAAAAAAAAACGGAAAAAAACTGGAAATATGCTATGGCCAGTTTTAAAACCGCCATATCATATTTCCAGTTTTTTTTTTAATTAATTCTATATTTTTAGAAACTTTTGTATAAACGAAATATTTTTTGGAAAAAAAAAATTTCATTCATTTTTTTCCGATTTATGTTTAGTGTTGTTATTTTGTGTTCGATCGTGCAAGTTAATGTTTTTGTGTTTGCATATACGAGTTATTTCGATTTTTCGTTAAGTTTGTAAGATTGTTTTTGAGTTGGGGGCATTTTGGTAAAGGTACAAATATTTTGTATTGCGTTTAGCCGAAAACGTGATGTGTTTAGTATAACTTGTAGAGAATGAGGAGATTGGATGGATTGTAGAGAGAGTGAGGTGTGATGTAGAAAGAGAAAGATGGTTGAATGGTATGAATTTTGTGAGAGAGTGTATTGTTTATTTGGAGTATTTATATAAAAGCTACTGAACGGTTTGTAGTGTTTCTGACCGGTTCTTTATTGTGAAAATCGAATTCTCCTATAGATTAGGAATATCTTTCATTTTACTATACTTACTCTTATATATATTAATTGTAAAAAGTCAAAATTGAACAACCTCTCTGAGACGGAGAAAGTGTACGTTATAATTAATAAATATGAATAATTTTATTGATAATTTAGTCCGTTTTTTAATATGTTACTCCCTCCATTTCAGAAAAAGTATTACATTTCTTATTTTGCTATATTAATCGTTTGACCACAATTTACTCTTAAACGATATTAATAAATAAATTATTAAAATTGTATAATGAAATTTAGTAATTAAATTTTTATTATATGATTTTATTAAATTATTTACTATTATCGTTTATGAGTAATTTGTGGTCAAACTCAAAAAACGATTAATGAATTAGTCAAAATGTAACTTTTCCTAAAATGAAGATATCTCGGGATACTTTGTGATTTTTAATAAGATAAACACGGTAAATAAGCTGTTAATTAAAATGAAAAAAAGATAGAAACGTTAAAAAGGAAAGTAAAGATACTTCTTGGTACCGCTAAACGGTAGCTAAGATAAAATTATATCTTTCATTTCGTAAAAATGTTATATTTTTATTACTGCGGTCATTTCTTGCGTTTGACCGATTTACTCTTAAGCGATATTAATAAATAAATTATTAAAATTATATAATGAAAATTTAGTAATTAAATTTTTATTATATGATTTTATTAAATTATTAATATTATCATTTATAAGTAATTTAAACTCAAAACGATTGACAATCAAAAAATGTAACTTTTTAAAAATTGAAAATATAATCCTGAAGGGGGTTTACTGCCGTTTAGCTTACCATATATATAATCCCTGGAAAGGTTTCTGTAAGCTACTTCATAAACTTTGGTTCCTGTCAAAGAAAAAAAAACAGAAGAAAAATGACTTTTCTTGTGAAACTGCGTACTAAGGAAGAAGACTATGGTGATGGTTTATGGTGGTCGAGGGGCCGGTTGTTAGGATTAGGTGGTTTCGGTAGAGTTTATATGGCTTCTTCATCTGGTTTTACGTTCGACTCTCGTCCTGATATCATGGCTGTCAAATCCGCCAAAGATTCCGTTTCCGATTCACTTCAGTTTGAGAAGATGGTTTTCGACCAACTCCGGGGCTGCCCTGATCATATCATTCACTGTTTCGGTGACGAGTGGACTGCAGCGGAAGGTGGCGACAAGGTTTACAATCTACTTCTTGAATACGCTTCTGGAGGAACTTTGTCTGACGTGATCAACAAGTCAGATCACGGTTTGTCTGAAACTCATGTACGCTCTTATGCTCGCTCCATTGCTAATGGTTTACGTCATATACATGGACTCGGCTATGTTCATTGTGATATCAAGCCCGACAATGTTTTGCTTGTTCGAACCGATGCTGGATTTACTGCCAAGATTGCAGATCTTGGATTGGCAAAGAAGTCGGAGTGTTATGGAAATAACAAGAAAAGGAAGTCGCAGCGGCCCTGTTCTTGGAGGGGTACCATAAGTTACTTGCCACCGGAGGCCTTTACGGATGGCATGCAAGAGGCCCCTTCTGATATTTGGGCGTTGGGTTGTGTTGTTCTTGAGATGCTTACCGGTAAGCCCGCGTGGGACGGAAGCTTGACTGGTCAAGAAATTGCTTACTGTTTAGGCGTAAAGGGTGAATTGCCAGTAATACCTAGTGACTTATCAATGGAGGCCAAAAGTTTTTTGAAACTTTGTTTGGCAAGAAATCCCAAGGATAGATGTCAGGCACAATCCCTGTTGTATCACCCGTTTTTGAAAGGCGGTATCGATTTGAATGATTTGGCAGTAGCTGAAGAAGGGATGATACAAGTAATAGATCTGACTAGCATTGATTCTTTTGGATCGAAATCTAAGAGTACTAGCTCCGTCATGCTGATATCGAAGAGTCAATTTCCTCCTAAAAGGGTGAAGCTATGTTAGCGACTTGGCACGGTGCAGGATTTCATCGATCATGACAATGCTAAGAATAGTTAGTCGTCGGTCTTTTATCAGTGTTAATGTAATGATCAATTGTCTATAGATATTAGAGAGACATAGTTGGTTCTTTCATTCTCATGTCATATTTTCTCAGTTGTATGTAACACCAACAGATTGGAATGAAAATATTGTTTGATTCTATTTGCAACTAAAAATAGCTGCAGCCTTTCTTTATCTTTCTGTAGTTTATTGATTCTTCCATGTTTTATGAGTTTCTATTACTCTAATCATACTGTACTAAATTATTCGTATATGTTGGTTATCGAATTATTGGAGATATAAGCCCCCAGCCCTTCAACAGATTATAGCCCACGGGAAACTGAACCAAATTGTTCCAAATTATGTTATCACGCGACTATATAACTTTGTAACTAACAGATGCAACGGAAATGCATTGCTTGGTTCTGTTTTCACTTGAAATAGCAAGCAGTAGCGTTTCTTTCTCATTCAGTAGTTTATTGATTGTTCCGTGTTTTCTGAGTTTCTATTTCTCTGACTATAATATGATACAGTACCACATTGTCCTTATCAGTTGGTTATTGAATTATCTGTGATATACAAACAGCCAGTCCTGTCCTGTGGAAGGCTATATAGCCCACTGGAAACAGGAGATATTTAACTCCGCTATTGGCACCAAAACGTTCCAGATCATGTATGCTTTTGTTTACAATATTCAGTGCGAATATGTAGTTCACTTTGCTGTCATTCAGGCCGATATCTGTATGTCAAGTTAAACCTGCGAGCATGATCACTTATGTGATAGATACAAGTTTAATTTCAAGTTTTAGATTATTCTACTATAGCATGCTTGTTTTGGGCTGAATAAGTTGAAGTTTCTGTATCTCCTGTACTAAACCATCCAAACTATGTCAAGTAAGTTGCTTATATCCCACACACATGTATTTTCCATCCAAGATCAGTTGTATGTGAGTTCCTGATTTAGATTAATTGAAAAAAAAGAGCAGCTTTTGAGTAGAGTTGAAGACTATCCTGATATAATTTGATCTTATGTTTAAGAGACGACAATCCCAGAAAAAGGTATATATGTTGGTGCATCGTTGCAGAAATTCATCGATTAGACAGATGCCATGCTCGGAGATTTTCTGTGATCTGTTATTCTCTGACCTCTGTAACACCAAAGAGATTGCAGCGAAATCAGTTGCTCGGTTCTGTTTTCACCTAAAATAGCTGTAGTGTTTCATTCCCGTCCAGGTGATTATGGAATGTTCCACATTTTAGTAAAAACGTATTAAGATCCATGCATGCGAGTTACTCCAAGTCCTTCATTCGTTGACCCGGATTTATCCATGGTTTCCAGGTTATCAACCAGGGCTGAGGAAACTGAATTGGGCTTTGAGAAAGTTAATGATGTCATTCTTGAATATCCTGTAAGCCTGGAAAAGTCAAAAATATTTATTGATTCCTCCATCAAATATAAATGAGAGGCTTTTACTGATGAGATCTTTAATCAACACTGCTAGTGATGACGGAAGAATTAGGAACGCAAGAGGCGCGAATTAAGCTGATCTAATTTGCGAGTTTCTTTTATTTACTAGCAGTTGTTATTTACTAGCAGATTCCTCAGCAACGATTTGTAACGCCGGAACTCTCAACTCCAAACTCGGGGATGTAGCAACTGATCCACCCATCGCATCGCCTGGAATTTCCTGAGTTTTCTGGAGAAAATCCGTGATCATGGATCCGTCGTGCTAACAGGTATTTTCAAAACAACCCCATGGATGAGTTTAATAAGGTGGTTCATGCTTCATACTATCTCAATGGATCTGCTGACTTGTGATATTATGGAGGGTAAAATGAATATGCCATGGGATTATTTTTGTAACCTACTACTAGAGAAGTTTTTAATGGTGGGAAGTGAGGATATAGTAGTTGAATTTGTAACATCCGGCATCTTCATTTCTCTCCATGGAAATTGAATGAAAATAACCAAAGATCAGAATCGCAAGTAGTCAAGAATTTGATAATGTAGGTACACAACAATTCCATATGAAACGCCTGGAAATGTTTTAACTCTCATTGTCGGCCCATTCAGATGATTTGAGGAAAATATTGGTGTTCACCTATGAGCTGAGAAGTAAGTTGGGGGTATTGGTAGCTGTTTGATCTTGAAGTCATTCCCACAATTGGTTATATTTTTGGACTTCTCCTGGCATGAAAAAAAGATGCATTCTCAAGCGGTTCTTGTGGACTTGTACAACAATTGCCTAGAAAGTGTTGCCTGTAAATGTTTCTATTCGACCCTTTCTTCGCAGCATCGATCTTATAACTTCTATGATTTTTTTAAACGGCAAAATAAATTGGATTACAACTTCTATGATTATGTTGATACTTGATTTATAACCATGGGAGCCTGTTCTGCTTTATTAAAGATTCGTAATACATTTTCAGCTTATTAGCACTAGTTTAGGTGAACTAATGCTAGGTTAATTCAAGTTATGGGATTATAAATACACAGCTATAGCAGTTAGGTTTCTTCACACGCACAACTCTCAAAATCAATACAATAAACCTTATTCACTCTGAGTGTTTCTTGTTTTCTAACATTAACCTTCATCTTTTGTACTACTATATTACTATATTCCAATCGAAAGTACAAACTTTTGCGATAGACCGTCTCTCGAGGAGACCAATTTAACATCACATATATATGTACAAATATCATATGTTTAACTTCAAATATCGTATGTATAATATTCTTATATTATACTTGTATTATATACATTTCTTAACATGCGATGTTTGTGAGAAAACACGTGATATTTGACAGTCTCTCACAAAAGTTGGTAAATGGAAAAGATGCACAATATGTGAACGTGGCTCACTTGGTCACTTTTAGAATTCAATTGTTGATCATTCAACAATTTCCGGCATTATGCATATATCCGAGCCTGACACTGAATGTGTTCAAGAAGTTGATTGAAGGGTTTTCCCCATTGGTTTCTTTTCATGAATGATTGTTGGACTATATTGTATTTGTAGACAACTCTTTTGAGCTTAATACACATGAAAACTCTGCATGGTTCTAAAACTCTACGTGGTTCTGGATTCGGATGAGATTGATGATGTTGCCACTATAAACTTAGTTGGATTGATCGAGATTTGTAGTAGTGTTTTGTTCGGGATTTACTGGAGTTTGTGCAATTTACCTGGTTTCAACGTTATCTGCAATATTCTCCATTTCCAGGCATGACTTGCGAGCACGAGTCCAATAGCGTACCTCTAAATTCTTGAAGGTGAAATTAATCTTTCTGCAAAACTCAATGCGTTATTACGGCATGTAAAGCGTTAATTTAATCATTACAAGAGAACTGTCTTCACGCAGAACGACTCAAATAGTAATCATCTAGTTTCCCTATGTGGTTCGCAAAGGTGTGCCATGAGATTGGACAAAAAAACCTACGAGTAAGCCTAAGAATCAGGCTCAAGTTCCTGTACAAGGTCTTCACTCGTCCTCATCGTCCTCCTCCTCCGATGCCAACTGCAACCACTGCATAAATATGAAATTTATATGAGAACTCGAGCGGGGAGAGAATTGGATAAATTTCTTGTACATCCACACAATATGTCATGTTATTGCAGATTTTCTGACCATGGTAACTAAGAAATTCACCATGTACTCTCATATGGTAAATATTGCTAGCTGACCACACCCCCGTGTAAAGGGCTAATTGTTACTCACCTCAATGAATTGTGCTGCCTGTTTCAGGAAAACTTTATCTGACTCATCAGCCCCCTCCTTTTCAGCTGCCCAATTGAGTATAGCTTCCTCTTGCAATATATCGTTATCGTATAGTTTATGCAAAACCTAGAAAATAAAGAAATTAATTTAGTATTCTGATCCACTGGCAACAAATTCGCAAGAACAAAAGGCAGCGTAAGAAGTGACTGGTGATCCTCTCTCTCCAAATAACCGAACCGATAACTAAGCTCTGGTTCTTCAGTTGCGATCATTTGAACATACTTTACAACAAATTTTGGACTGGGCAATCTAGAAGATTCAGTTTATGTTAAACTAGAGCATTCCTATATTCAGCCCCAGAAGGATAAATCATAAAACTAGAAATAAATTCAAATTAAGAAACAATCTCTAAGAACGATCATGTCACCAACTTGTGCTCTGTAGTAAAACACTAAATCTGTAGATCAACGCATAATCATTTGAGTCTTTCCCCAAACCCTCCAAGCACATGATTTTGTGGACTATGAATATCATGTATTTCTAGCAGAATCAAGCTCCCCGTGGAAGTTGAGAATATTATATGCACACAACTCATAATTCAACAGATTGACAGGTAGCACGTGCATGCGTTACTATCCAACCTATTGACTCAATGCCACGACGAATTACACCAAGCAGGGAGAGCAATTTACCTGCATAAATAGAGTAGAGTATCCCCTTGTAGACTCTAAACACATTTCTTCAAATTTCAGGATCACCTCAATCTGTATTCAAGAAAAATGAGTTAGCCCCTTGTCATCTATAACATAATTCAGCCTACTTGGCTGTTAATCAGGGAGATCACGATCATGCTATGAAATAACAGGAGATCACGATCAAGCTATGTATCTAATTTTGTGCCAGTGAAATATATTAAAGTAACCCAACAAAGCCACATAAAAGCATGAGAGCCAAACCTCAAACTCAGATAAATTAGTGAATTTTGGAGTTCAATTACAACAGCTTAGACTTGTTTGCATTATAATCAACATATTAGGACTGGAGCCACCATTCAGGTGCAGAAGATGGTGTATTTATTTCTATTAGTTGTTGGCCTACTTGTACAACATTTGATTTATGTGGTTTATTATGCATTACTTCTAAGTCCAAAATCAATTGGTATCAAGATTAAGAGGACATAGCTGGAAGAAACAACTGAAACAGCATTTGCAAGCACATTAAGTTGAAAAACCATTCTACCATATCCATAATGAATCTTGACACATTAGACCTATTGTCAGGCATGAAAAATCACCCCCACTTGGCCAGGGGAAAAATGCAACAGTCTCTGTCTGACTAGGTTGTAACTAAGTCTTCTCGGAGTACCATAAAAAATATGGGGTTTGGAAATATGAGCCGATAAGACAACTAACTATGAGGAACCAAATGAAGTGCTTACATACCATTTCGAGCAGCAACTTCATCATTCGATATTCAGTTATTCACAATCTTTTACTTTGTTATTTATTATTTATATTTAAAATTCTTAGAGCAACAGAACAGCAGGCCTAGAGCTATTGCCTTACTGAAGTTAGTTAACCACAGTTAACATAAATATGAAAATTTACAAACAGGTCGCACATGCAAGAATATTTGAGTGGCCACAAACACACCATACTGGAGTAATGATTGAATGTACAACTTCAATGTACCTCTTCGTCTATGCTAGGAAGGTAATACTTCAAAAGATTCTTCCATTTGGTAATCACATTGGAAACATTTCGAACAAGTTCAGCTGCAAGAAAACATATTTTAAAAAAAAACTCATTACACCCAGCAGGCCAGGACAAGGATCAAATACAGAAATTTAAATCATTAAAATTAGCTAATACCAATAAGACATTTGTGGTTCATTTTGTAAATTAGCTTATGCTAATAAGACATTCGTGGTTCATTTTGTATCAGATGTCTTAACATAAGAAAAAGGGTCTCACAGGCCACAGCTAAAATGTATCAAAGCAAAAGAAAAATTAATGATATTGGGGCAAAACTTACTCGGCGAATCATGTGGAGTATCCAATGCTAGTTTCATCATAGAATAGAATAGTGCACTAGCACAATCTGTGGATGTCAAATTGTAGGACAGCCTGAAAAATAAAAGGATTGTATGAATATACATACCATTGAGAATCCATGGAGGATACTAGATGGAAAATAAGGGTTGGACAGACTAAATGCAGGTTAAGGTAGATAAAGCATCAACCACAACCACAACAACAACGATAATGTGCTCTAAGTTATTCTAGAAGTAATGACCAAATAAATAAAAAGGTACTCAAAATGCCAGGCAAAGGAAAACAATTTTTAAGATGGAAAACCATAACTCACGTACCCTTAAGAGAAAACCCAAGCGGATCCCCAAAAGACAGAAAAATTATTGTGCAAAAGTTGACTGGATACAAATAAATACTATACAGCAGCATCTATACTCATTCAATGCAATTATGCAAGCAATCATCATGGACCCAACATAATGAATCTAAGTAGGGGAAAATCTTGAGATTCCTGTTAACCAGGAAGAGAAGAGCAGGTAAGTAACCATCGGATCATACCGCAGTGAATTCACTTCTAAGATGACATGTTCATCTTTGACATCTTCGTCCACAGCCCTAAGAAAAGTTGCTTCAACCTGCAACATATATTCAAAACAAACATAAATTTAAGTTGAAGCTTACTCCATCAATTCTAAGCACAAGCATAAGCATGTACCTCTCTCTGGAACTGGACAGAGTCATCTCTCACATCTGTATCAGAATCGTTATCAATGGAACTAGGTTCTAATTCTCCAGAAGGTGGTAGAACATTTCCATCGTCATATGATAGCTCGAGTTCATTGACTGCATTTTGTACAATCTCAACAAGTCTATCTGCAGGTATTGGTGCAACCGAATGCCTCCACTCTTCTTCATGCACACCCTCGCTAACAGACCAAATGAATCCAACCCCACCATTACCAACCTGGTCAGACAGTTATTGTTAAGAACTATACATAAACGACTCCCTCCTACAGGAAAAGCCAACCATGCGAGACAATCACATCGTGTTATCTATTTTAGGATATAAATGACAACCAAAGTTGCAAAGAGTGAAGAGCCAAGGTTACCAAGGCAGGCAAAATCACATTACCCCATGAAACTACTTAGTACAGAAAGCAATAGCAAATATATAAGGATAGTCCTAAAACCTCACTAAATGAATAAATGAACATTTTTTTTGCAAAATTAATTTGATCGGGACCTTCATTCGGAAACTGCTACAAGTAATCTTTGAGGTCCTTCATAGCATGCTACTTCTTTTTTGTTTGGAAGTGAATAGTCAGTTTTATTTCTGAACCGTGGAGATTAGGTCTCAGTATTTGTGTTACTAACAAGTTTATGTTATAATCATATGATATTGTTAAAACAACTAGACTCCCTGGATTTAATCATTGCTATGTTGGATTCCAATAGAAACAACTGGCAGATACGGCTATGGACGTAATATACTCATTCATCAGACTGTAAAACCAACATGTTTAGTTATTTCCTAGCAGATACTCCCTCCGTTTGTTTAATAGCTTGAAAATTGAGTTTTGCACAATTTTCAAGGAAAGTAAGTAAAAGATATGGTTTATGTTGATAGAATTGAAAGTAGATGGTTAAAAGTAAGAGAGAGAATAGATAATATCTTGAAGAGAGTCATTAAAAAATTCATAAGGGGAGATAGTGGGTTTCCTGTTTCCATTTGAGGAAATGCAAAGCTTTGAAGAAACACCCAAAATGGCGAATTATAAAGCTCTTAGTGAAACGGAGGGAGTATTATATAATGTCATGTCCTAAAGATACGTGAAAGGTTAAGCAGGAGAACAAAATAAGAAAAACATGAACCTCAGCTGTGTGCTGTGAATGTGATTCAGATGACTCGGACCACGAATCCTCATCCAGCTTGTCAGGTGCATTAGAAATTGCTGTGTGAAAGAAAATATAACCAGGGTCAGTTTAGGTACAATTTTTACAGCCGATTGATAATGTAGAAGTCAGTGAGCCACGTTATTATTGATTGAACTAGTAGGGGTTAGCGCAGGCGGGTATAGGCGGTTTTTTAGCAAAAACTAAACCGACCCACTATAGGCGGGTGATTATAATAATAAACCAAGGCGGGTAGACAAATTTATCAACCCGCGTCAGGTCGGGTGATTATTATTGCGGACGGATTGGCGGGTGAACATAAAAAAAACTAAATACGTAAGTAGTAAAATATGTCATTTACAAAAGTTTCATCTTGCATATTATTGTCGTTATCTATCTCCATCTAAATAGTATAAACATATCAACTATCAAATATTACAAATTAACATAAGAGATGCATATACTTTGGCATAAATTATAGGTCCAACAAATTGGTATAATATAATTTGAAACAAATTATGAAGTCTCCAGCAAATCGAAACAATTTAATTTCTTCAAAGACAAATTATACATAAACTCCAGTACTACTGGTGACTTTTTAACTTTCTGAGTATTGCTATATAGTATAAGTATTATATGTACTTTCTTTTAAAAGGCATTATGGCAGGTGATGGCGGGTTACCTACCTTACCCACCACCCACCGGCCAAATGTCGGGTTAAAAAATATTAACCCGTGAAATTTTGTTAAAAAAAAATAGTTGGCGGGTCGGGCGGGCGGCTTTTTTGCCCACCCCTAAACTAGAGTACGATATAGCAACACCAACAAGTGAACAAAGTACATGTACACATCATGAAGTTGCAACTTGTCTACGTCAGAATGAAGTATGCTTTCAAACATAAAACTATGTGACAGCTGACAAGAAGAACTTCACTCATTCTTCACATGTTAAGTGAAGGGCTTTGAGTTGTCTATCAAAAGAAAAGGTAGCAAAAAGCGAGCAGTAAGAAATTAGTTCGAAAACCTACATGGAATATCTAAGAATCCACTACTATTATCTGCATATTCCAGCTCCTCGTCACTATCTTGTTTGACAGGTTGTTGGAGTAAAGACACCTTCGAGTAAGCAGGAACAACAAATTGTGGTCCAATTATTACCTGCATAGTTACCGGCCATGAGATGATCAACAGTTCACGTCAACCAAAAAATAAGATGCAACAATTAGGATCTATAAATTATACTTCCATTACAGTGGTGTTTAGGAAAAGGGGAATGGCCAGAAATCTCAGATACACTAGTTTCCATAAAATAATCAATGGACAAGGACAACAGGGCTACAGAAACTGAGAGTCACCAAGATTACTCAATCTGTTTATGCAAACGATATCTGCACTTGAAATCTATACCGTATAGCCACTCCGGGAATAGCTCATGTTAACAATTAAATACTTGTTGCCAGCTTTTTTCGTCCCAGAAAAGAAATATTTCAGTTATATAATATGTATCAATATCATGACAAGAATATGGTGTATGACGGTGAAAAAGCAACATGTTCTTGACCTCCATAACCATATTTGAACAGTCAGTTTTACATTAAACTAGGGAAAATGTTCAGACCTGATAATAAGATGTTGGAGATCATTAATCATATATATAATGTAATCTTCTAGAGAAGAAATTGGAAAGGACAAAATATTTCAGGGGCAATGAGTTTCTAATTTTATAGAACAAAACTTAAAAGTATTCAAGTATGTGTCATGAGACGCAAAATAGAGATTCTTACTGTTAAACAAAAAAAAAAAAAAAAAAAATCAACAATCAGTATACAAGAGCATTTATAAGAATGGATGACATATTAAAAGAAATCTACCACCATTTAGGAATTTATAGAACGAATACCTTGAAAGACAATACAACACCAGCTTCAAGAACGGAACCAGGCTTCATTATGACCCCATCACAAGCTATTGCATGTTTTAATTTACAGCCATCCTCGATGGTAACATTATCCCAAATATAACAACCATCAATCGAAACATTTGATCCGATTATGCAGCCTTTTCCAATGACAGAATTCGACACTTTACTATAGCTTCCAATTTTGGTGCCATTTCCAATAACAGTGAATGGACCGATTTGAGCAGATCGTGCTAGCTCCACATCTGTTAATGAGCAGTACTACCAGGATTATAACTCTGGAAGCTACGCAAACAGGAGATCACAAATGAACTCTCTCAACCAATAGATTATATCAAGCGTCAAGCCCATGTGATGTGATGTGATATAAAGTTGTCAAACAGTATGGATGAATATGCATTTGGCAGTGGCTTACATAAATCCGTAGAACAAACAAACTTATTTATATCATTTTAGTTCGAGGAGAAGTCTGCTGTTTACTTTTTAACTCCTGAGAAGGTGGCCAAATGTTCGAGGTTATCCGTAAAAAAAAAATTCAGAGAAATTCTATTACAGAGAATGTTTAAATGATTTTCCTTGTAAGAAAATAACACCAGGCCTTCCAGCTATCCATACACAAACATTTTCAGAGAAGAAAGTCTATCACGGAAATGTTTAAATGATTTTCCTTGTAAGAAAACCAGAACTTCCAGCTATCCATATGAGTTTCCGTGTCTAGTACTCCCTCTATTTCAGAAAAAGTGTTACAACTTTCCGTTTCCGGCGTTTCACTAAAAGTGTTACAATTTCCATTTATGGAAACTAATTAAATAATAAAACTCCCTACCTTTCACTTTTATTACAATATGCCACTCATTTAATCTCTAATAATCATGGGGCCCACTTGTACTTTCTACTTTTTCTTAAAATTGATGCAAATCCAAATTGTAACACTTTCTCCGAAATGGAGGGAGTATTATCCAAGAGATATTAAGTGACAAAAATTCAGAATTTTATTAACCACTGTCAGCCATCTGCAATTCTAATGCATTAAATACATGATCAGAAACTTATCCAGCACTAAATACTCGGAATAGTATTTTTCAGGGTATCGTATTTTCAAGAAGGAAATAGAACTTGAGCAAATCTGTTTGCATTGCCATGTCTGAATTATAGAGATGTAAATTATTTAGGAATCCATCCTTGAAGCACATGACAAATTTTATGGTTTCATTTCCTTCAGATCAGACTCAAGATCTTCTACTCAAAGAGTCAACACTAAAATAGACATACATCCAACTCAGGTTATTTCTGTTCTGCTATAAACAGATTAGGTTTCATGTGTTCATTATTTTACCTGATGCTCGATACATTCCCTGTCTTTCTAGCTTAGTTGCACAATTTCCAAAAAACTGGATATCTGGCACCAGAGGGTAAGTCCACCTCTGTATTATATCTTTGCTGATGGTATCATAGCTCCGATAATTTTCAACCCTAGCAGCGTAACTGGAATGGATTTCATGGGTGAAGATCTTGTAACACATAATCTGAAGATCCAAAAAATACAAAATTAAACAACTGCCAGTACCAGGTAGAAATTAAGTAGGAATATGCGTGATTCATACATACATCATCATGAAGCAACCCCTTGACAAAGTGGCGGCGTAGATGTTGATAGTCAAAATTGTCCGTGAAAAGACTGAGAACTTCAGGAGAGCATATGTCAATGTAACAATCCTGCTTGTCATTGTGGAGAGATATAGATGTATTATCTGCCAGCAATGTCTTCTCAAGAGAGAGTGTTCCCTTCAAGTTATCTTTATCTTCGTAGTACAGCAGCTGCTTGGTGTCTGGATCAATAGCCATGAACAGCTCCTCTGTCCCTAGACGAGATTGGCGAGTAACTGGAGAAGCCTTGGACTGTTTAATGACCATGGTCATTACTGCATTATTATCTTTTCTCCTTCTTTCCTTGTGCTCTTTAAGTGCTTGTGTAAGAGACATATTGCTCACAGTATCTCCAGTAACCAGGACAAAATCACCAGATATCTGGAACGGAAAGAAATACAATAAGATCAAATTGTACCAGTCTTAATAGAGCAGGGTACTAGCTTGCTGAAACTCTCTAGAAAGAGGCCTGTGAGTGGAAATCAACAGAGTATATGATAATTTAAATATTGCAAACATTGAAGCAAAGGGAGATGGTCCTGGCACTAGTTACTCACTTTGCCAATACAAAGGGAAGGGAGCAATGAGGACAACTTACCACATGTCTTTCATATATCACCCTGAGAGCATCTCCAACACTGGCCGAATTATGAGACTCTATTGTGGACACTGAAAAGTTTGGTTGGTCAAACCACTTGGAACTTTCCAAATACTCAATAACTTGCTTTGAATGAGCACAGCAAAACACAAAAACTTCTTCTATTCCAGCAGACTCAAGCCATGCTAAGGTATAGTCAATCATCGGTGCATTAACCAATGGCAATAGTACCTTCAAGAAGGAACACAGACACTAAATACAAAATACAAAGAAAACACAAACAAAGAATAAAATCCAGTACAGATTCATTAATCAACCAACATAACAACTAATGCCATACATAAACATAATACAAACTGAAGAAATAATCAGCAGACACACAAGACAAGATACTCCTGAAACTTATACACAATCTGCATGCTATGGCTAATAGTCATTAATGTATTAAGCAACAAACAGTCCACAAAGATCAACTAGCACGAGCCTGTGAACCGATTTACTGAACATACTCATTCACTTCACTAGGTCTAGTAATCATGGAGGAAAGATTAACCTAAGTTTTGACTACCTATTCCTAGGTATTCAACAAACCAAAAAAAACACCTAACCATAATGATCTTGATACAGATTAAGCAATCATAAATAGAACAAAATCTGTAGGCAGGCGTAAAAACAAACTAGTAATCAGAAGCATCATACATGCAGTACAAAGTAAAGAAGTAATCAACAATAGTTTCCTCTAATATAAATCGTTTAGAAGTTGAAAGTTCAACTAGCTGGAGCACGTGAAGCAATTTACAGAAGTGATTAATCGCTCCAAGTACTTAATTGGATAACCTTCCACATAACTCGCGAGTATTGAGCTGAAAAAACAAGCTATTACGAAAAACGAATCCAGTATAGGGCGGAATAGTAGACAAATTAAGCAATGATTCAACATAACAGAACCTCTAGGGCTAAAAAGGAGCACCTTAGGTCGTTCGAGGGAAATAGGGCGGAAGTAAGTGGCGAAGCTATCAGCCAATAGGATAGCTTGTAGAGGTTCGCGTGACAGCTCCTCCGCATCTTCGCCTGCTCCGCCTCTGTTTACTTTCTTCGCCACCATCTTTTCGGAGCTCTTCTCTATATAGAAAATTGATTCAGAAATGTGCTGATAATTTAAGTGAGAGAAGATGTAACGGCGGAGAGAGATAGAGAGAGAATCAACTGGTGGTCACGGTTTGCGTTTTAGTGCCGCTGGCCGAGCCTGGTTCCCGGTCCAGTCAATAGCTTTTACTACCGCTTCGCTTGCTTCTTCAATTGCCCTTGCTAACCTCTTTGCTCCTAATCGCTCTCTTCTTGATAAATATGAAATGTTGTGTGACCTTCTATTTTCGGAGCTTAATCAAATGATATTTTAATTTAAGCCTTTTGTACCATTTATTCACAAGTAAGTCCGCATGATAACGAATATTTAATACTTAACTTCGATTAATGTTGTCTTAAATATGTAATGTCAAAATTTCAATTAACATTATATAAAATGAAACATTAGGTACTAACTTATCATTAAAAAATAAAATTGAACATTTTTACATGTGTGGGAGAAAATGTACTCGTACTTAAACTAGAAGGTTAACCGAATAATTATAAAGTGAAAAGTTGTGTCGGGATGGACAAAGATAAATCCTCTAGTATAATTTATAATGTTTAATCAAGAGTCCTCAAGTTCACTTATAATGTTACTAGTTATAATTTTTAATTACGACTCTTAGTATACATCGTACGACTCTTCTTTAGTTTGACCAAAGAACATGTCCTCATTAAAACCACCTTAACAACAATACATGTATATTAGAAAAGTGTTTTGAATTATCACTCATAATTCAAACTTCAAATGAAAATAGAACACACCTCTTTTACGAATAACTTGTAATATGCATCTCTTATTACCACTTATAATTTTTAATTACGACTCTTCTATACAACACAAGGCTCTTGTTAAATTCGATCAAACTACATGGACTCATTAACACCACCTTAACAACAAATACATATATTTTTGAAAAGTGTCTAAATTATAACTCATAATTTGTACTTTAAACGAAAATAGAACACACCTCTTTTACGAATAATTTGTAATATGCATATCTTGTTACTACTTATAATTTTTAATTACGACTCTTGTATACAACGTACGGCCCTTGTTAATTTAATCAAACTACATGTTAACAAACAAAAAAGCCTCATATAATTAAGAAACTAAAAACCCATTTTCTACTGCCTGGCTATCACAACGGTTTGTGATGAGCATGCCCTCTCATCATCATCATCTTGATTCCATTTGATAAAGCTGATGGTTTATTGGAATGACAATTTATGTTTACAAATAAATAATTCAATATTCAACCTAATTTGGACAACATAATAAGCTAATTTGTTAGCATTTCAACCAAACAAATAAATTATGAAATGTTGCTTATATAGTACTACAATGGTATTACCTAGTCTAAGACCAATATTTATTAACCAAACACTAGCTTTCGAACTCCCAATTTTGTATGAATTTCTAACTCCGATCACAATTTGCACTATGTTAGCCTGCATTTTACAGTCCCAAATTCCCTACCAAACGCCTCCTTAACACTGACGTTCAACGCAAGAGACGGAAAGAAGGGAAATGAATGGTTTGGTTAAATTTGGGCGGCTAGGGTTGGGATTGGAAGGAAGGGAAATGAAATGTTTGGGACTATTTCGGTCCATTTCGGTTTGAACCAAAATTTGTCCGGTTTTGGACCTAACCGAACTGAAAACCGAATTTCCTAAAATATTAAAACCGAAACGAACAGATTTAGGTTTGAACCGAAAACTGATTTTTCGGTTCGGTCCAATTTTTTGGTTCGGACCAGTTTATGCTCAGCCCTAGGTTCTACACTGCTCTGGGCCTAATTATGTTATGTAAGGTTCTTTTTCTTTTTTTCTCCACAAATAAAACCGCACCACAAAATATTGGCCAAATGCCGAACCCTTTTCTAGTCGTGTTCTTCACACTACAGTACTCAAGTAAGAACTCAAATTTAAATAAGTTGGACTGTTTTAATATCATATATAATAACTAATTCCAACTTAGCAACGGATCTAGCGACACCAACGGTTGTTGGCTCAAGTGGTAAGGGGCTTGAGTTAACTTAAGCAAGGTCTCGGGTTCGAGCCTTGTGGATGTAAAAAAACACCGCTGGGAGAGCCGCCCCCTCAAAAAGGGTCCGACAGTGCTCGGTTGGATTAGTCGCATGTAGCGGATACCAGTGAGGAAAAAAAAACGGATCTAGCGACGGAATGGAGACGGCTTTAATACGGGCGACGGGTTAGTGACGGAATTCAATTATGTCGCTAAATCCGTCGATAAACACGGGATCTGAAGGCAGAAACCTCGGATCTTCTTTTTCCTTTCATCCCCGACTCGCTCAAAAACCCCAAAGTCGGACCTCCAACACCGTCCGCCGCCACTGGCCCACCTCCAACGTCACGGGCGAACCTCCAAGCCCATCAGACCTTGTGTTCCACCAGATGACTAGCCACCTACTCGATTTCATTGTAAGCCTTGGTTATCATAATTTCAAATTCATTCGGGTTTTAGATTTTTCTTGGTGAAATTCTTTGAAAAGTCTTGGTTTTTCTGAATATGAGGAAAGACCATATCCCCTTACATAAATGTTTGACATACTTACATAATTTACACTAATGTATGGTCTTTTTTTATTGTGTAGGAAAATCAAGCCTTTTATGAGACTTCCTCATTCGATTTTGGTTGGGGGAGTAAAGAGCAGTTGTTTGATGAATGACTCCTCTATCTACACACAATGATCATGGTACCAACGAATTTGTAGGTAAAAGACATACACACTCTTCGTACTAGACACGGGTACCATGGAATTCATTTGGTGAAAATATTTCAAATATTTTGAAAAAATATGATATAACGTTATTGTATGCATCACAGGGAAAAAAACTAACTGCAATAAAGTTCTTTTGACTAGGGATGAAAATAAGACTGACTATGCTTGAATTAACATTTAATTACTAAATAATTTAAGAATTGTAATACAGGGGTAGATTAAAAACTAAAAAGGGGGTTGATATGTATTTTGTCCCATACAATGGGTTGGAGACAGTTTATTCATTTATATATAGGGTTATTTATACGAACCTCCCCTAGATAATTGTCATATTACACGTAAACCAGCACGTTAATTAATTTAATACATTTTGACCCAAAGTTGTTAAAAGTCAACCAGTTAACGTAGAAAATGTCGTGAAAATACCAAAATGCCCATTGTTTAAAAAACGTTTTTTGAAAAAATAAAATAAAATGAAGTTAAAATTAAAGATTTCTTTTTTAAATAGTCTAAAGCTGGGTTCCAACCATAGACTGAGATTAAAATTTAGTTTGCGTTTTAGTGAAGCCGATGAGAGACTGAGATTATAATTTAGTTTTTTATAAGTGAACGAGGCCATAGGTTCGACACCAATCAAGACCTGGTTAATTTTTTCTCCACAAATGAAAACGCCCGAACAATGGACAAAATGTCGAACCCTTTTTTCGTCGTGTTTTTTACGTTCACATTGCTCGAATTCAAACGGTGTCGTAATAACTTGAGTTCACAAATAAAACCGCCCGAATATTAGCCAAATGTCGAACCCTTTTTTAGTAGTATACAATACTCAAATTCAAACAGTACGGTGAGAACTCAAATTTAAATAATACTCTATTTTATTGTTGTGTAGGTTACATGTGTGATACTTCATCTGAAATAATTGTACGTCATCGAAAATATGTCTAAGGCTCTTTTTAACACTAACTTATCAGTTACTTTATCAGTTTGATAAGTTTATTTTTAAAATAAACATATTACAATAACACCTAATTTGTACTTTATAAGCTAACTGATCTGATAGACTTTTCGAGTTAGCTTATAAAAAATAAACTAGTTGATTTGTATATTTAGCAAAAATCGAATAATTAATTTACTAAACACTTCCATGAAAATCATTACTCTATCAACTTTCTGAAAAATTACAAAAATAGTCCAAAATTCAATGATTTACAAATAAGTCCCAAAAGACTTTAAAACTTACAAAAAACAAAACCCGATCATCATCCGGTTCATCATGATCACCATATGGAACATCACATTCATGATCATACTATTTCAATAACAAATCATACAATTTAGAAAAATAAAATAACAATGCTACATGTCACATCAACAATGAAAAAAAATTTAGAAGATATAAACACAATTAGTAACACATATACTAGTGTTAATTTTTGTAGTGTCCTAACAAAGAGTAACGAAGAGGAAAGAAATACTACTTACAAACAGTCACATTAAATAAAATAGTTAATAGACAGATGTTGCATTTTGATTCCTGGGACAGAAACTGATACATGAAGAGGCACAGAAGATCTTGAATGTTGATTGGGTAGTAAATTTGTATGGAGTTGTTTAATAAATTAGTTAGCTAACAATTTAGTTGATTTGCCAAGGCCTTTTTAGCGAGACTAGCTAATAAGTTAGCTGGTAGTTGATAAGTTAGTTGATACCAGATAAATTAGCTGATAGCTGATAAGCTAATTGATTTTTATAAAAAGTTGAGTAAACTAATTAACTTATAATCTAGTTGATTTGCCTGCACCAATCAAGTGAGAAATTACATATATGCATGCACCATGTAAAAAGGAAAAGACTCTTAAATTTCATCCATCTCATTATATATACCCATGGAAAAACCTACAAAAATGCAAAAACATGTCCTCCATGTCATTGGCAATAAGAAATACGGAAGAGTTATGGCCTGTGGGGATGTATGTGCTTTTTTTTTTTTTCATTATCCTTACACTTTCACTTCAATCTATCTTATATATATTGACTTTCGTATGTTATACACTACAACAAAATTGCTATTTAGTCACACTAAAAAATGTCAATTAATCATACATCCAGTGACATATAGATTTAGTGGCATGTAATAGCAAGTGTCACTTCAAGCCATGTGGCTATATCGAGAGACACCTGTGAATGTCATAGATTACCAAATCAATGACATTTGTGAATGTCATAGGTTGCCAAATCATTGACATTTAGTAAATGACAGAATATATTAAATTAATCACATTTTAAAGTGTCATTGTACGTAACCACCGAACCATGACACTTTAAATGGCTCCAAACAGTAATTTCGTTACATTCCAAAATGTCACTTCAAATAATAGCGAAATAATAACATTATTATTATTATTATTATTATTATTATTATTATTATTATTATTATTATTTCCTCTGATCATCTTCATTTAAACGCTTTTTACAATAAATTTAATATAAAAGATTAACAACATAACCATAGTACTTCAATTTTACAAAATTAAATGTCACCAGAGCATATACAATTCAAAACCAAGATGCCTAGGCAATAGTATCACAAATTATAATACAAAAATATTCAAACTACACATACAATTTTCTTTACATGAATTTAACGCACTACAAGCTTTGAAATATTGCTTGATCCATCCATATCGGATTCAGGTTGGACTTGCTTATGATCGATTCAAAATTCCCGTGAAACTTGCCTCTAATCAATTCAAATTTCTGGTTTCCATGACAATCACCTGTACAAGAAGAACTCAATGCATACTTACATGATTAATATTTAAGTTAGTAATAATATTTAAAACAAATACAGAGCTTAGAATTTCCATGCATATACACCGAAACATTACAACACGGAGAATTCCCAATAAAACTCGAGAAAAGGTATAATCAAATACCTGTAAGGGTCAGGCCACGACAAGCAGAGATGGAGCTGGAAAAATAAGAGATGACAAGAAAAGATAGTTATCACACAACAAGAATTCACCTAATAAAAACAAAGGATGCATTAAATAAATTATATTTTTGAAATATGGTAGCTCTCAAATATAATAGCCCAACACTTACACGGTAGAATGGATAAAATTCCATAATGCATAATAATAGTACCTAGTTGTGCTGAGACATTAGGAAGGAATAATAATATGCATGTTAACATCACCAAATTACTAAAGCAATAATAGACAAGAAGCATATTTTTTATGTTAATCGAAAGAGAAGAATAACTAATGGATGAAATAGTAACATTCCGCAAGTTATAACCGCCTGATGAAAATGATACCTGTGAGACTGGAGACTAGATTGAGGTAGATGCAGCAGCTAAATTTATATTCACAACAACTAGCCACTAGAACCTGTAATGAAATAAGATGTTAAAGTGAAAAACACTAGCAAAATCTAGCTGAATGGAGAAGAATAATTATATTGCACGTAATGTGAGTAAGGCACAACCATTTCTTCTCGATAGAACCATCGATATATCTAACAAATCTAAAAGTATTAAGATGCGAGATTAGCAGCCTATATATTAGTAAGCCTTGCACCATAAACTAACAAACCATGGAGTTGAACATATAAAGAAATCAAACGAGAGCTAGTAGTAGAGTGGCCTGCATATATAAGTTTTCCATACTAGAAAATAGAGGCACTACATGAGGTTGAGAAGTTCACCAATATAATAATAAACACATGTCATCATTTGCAAGCATAAATAGTTACATTGAGAGCTAGGTCTAAGATATTATTGGTCAAGAGAGTATTGTTAGTCACTTGGACATTTCATCGAGCAGATGGTAAGCAGTCCTAAATCACACAGTTATATAGCAAAATTAACTAACTTGACAAAATAACAATAGGCTACCTCCTAATATAAGCAGCTAGAATCGAAAACACAACCATTACTCACCAGTGTGGGCAAGATATGAAATCAAGCAGATGCTATAATGAACATTGAATTGAACAATGTAAGAAAGACGATTACTCTATCTAATTTCAAATCAGTACCGGGAACTTAGAGCCTCTTTCCCTTTCTCACTACTAGGATCGAGACAGCGACAAGCTGTAATTAACCGGACTCGTAGTTGAGAGTTGAGACTGATTGTGGTGAGAATTTCGTGGTAAACCTAAGAGTGACGAATGGTGCTCATGATCAGAAATATTAGGGCCGTCACAACAAAGCATGGCTCATAAAACGATTAGGAGATGGCCTAGTGAACTGATTGCTGGATGGTGGCCTGGTGGGCTTGCGAGTGTTTACTGGCCCATGAGTAGTTAATGTACAGTTAAGTCTTAATATACCTTTTTCACACCAAAAAAAAAAAAATCATTTAAAATTTGAGTATTCTTGTGTGACACTTCACCTTGAATCTCAATTTAGAGAATACGTCACACTTGAAAAATGTCACCATACTTTAGAATATTAGAGTGACATTTGCTGAAGTATCATTGATCTGTGCTTTACTAACATTAAAATGAAATGTCACTTACTCAAATGTCATTGAATCTTACATCAAGTATAATGTCACTGATCTATATATTACTCGCATTTTGATAAAATGCCACCAAACAAAGTGTGACTAATTCTCACTTTTTTTGCAGTGATAGTTGGATATGTAAATACATCATTCTTTTAATTACTCTGAATTTTACATTGTTTTGGTCTAGTGTTCAATAATGTTTGTCTTTTGTATGTAGCTCTAAAAATCTGGTCAATATATAATTTAACAAATTTCGGTTACCTTGCCAATCTCGAGGCAATCTATCTACTTTCTTTTATGTTTTTGTTTCAATAATTTTGTGGGATATTATGAGTTTACTATTTGTTAATATGGTGTCTAGGTTTAATGGTGTAGTAACAATAAAATAAATTTATTCTTTACCTTGCTGCATTTAAATAATGCATGCGAGAACCGCGTGCACATAAAGCTAGTAATATAATAAATGAAAAGGTTTGAGCAAAAAATAAATAGTAACTATATTAAAAATGAGTATTGTTCTGATTTGATTAAAGTGGCTAGGCAAGTAGGATGAAAATGGCAATTGGCTTTAATCCTTTGACAAACAGTCAAGCTCGCATTGACCGATCTCGAGTTCGAGCAGTGATTTGACCAAGCTTTTTAATGAGTTGCTCGTGAATATCTTGATTAGTTTACACCTCTAGTATGCAATAGAGTCTTACTGAAATATATGTTTCTAAAGGTATCTTCACATTTGGTAACTTAACTAGCTGGTAGGATAAACTAGTTAGACTTTTATGGAAGTTCTTAAGTAAATAAATTAGCTAATTTTCTAAATGTATAAAATATACCAACTAGGCAACTTATTAGCTACCAACTAGACATTCACGTAACATATTTATTTTAAAAAATAAGCTAGCTTAACAAACTACATGAACAAACTTATGAGATCATCAAGCTTATAAGCTAGCAGCTAAACATTCACGTATCAAACTTAGTTTGAAAATAAGCTAGATGATGAAGTTAGTGTTAAATAGAGTCATAGTATACAAAAACAAATCAACTAGCTTATTTTTTTAATAAGTTATCTGAACAAGCCTATCAAATCATCTATCTTATAAGCTAACAGTTAGGGTTTATGTAACATGCTTATTTTGAAAACTAGAACGTAAGAATACACCACTTATATATAATATATAATACACACACACACACACTAGAATTAGCGACACACGCTATGCATGTGAAGCGTATTGTAAATTTATATATGTTTTGCTAAGATGGATGTTGTGCAAATCGAATCGACCATTGAGTCCTTAAAGATTTTTTTTGGAGGTATTAGTGAAGTGTCTTATGCGAATTCGTTCAATACCCATGCTTAGTTTAGTAGTAACAACGAAGATTTAATTGTTTGTTGTAATCTTAATGAATTGATTTGTGTAGACAATAAATACAATTTGTGAGGTTCGTGTAATGACACTGTTTTGACTATATCATCATTCACCCTCTTACCATCCTCCTTTGACACGCAATAATAACACACAAGTTGATACCGTCTCCTTTTTTATAAACTTTCCACTTTACTATTATGGGTCAACTAATACTATAAGTTTAAATTTTCATTATATAATTTTTCCGCTTCTTGTCTAATTGATGTGAATCATGTGATGATTTCGTCTTAAGTTAAAACATCCACAATTTGTTATCCCCTCCATTTTTCGTTTAATTGATATTTTACTATTTGTTGATATTTTCTATATTTGTATGATAAAATCTTACAAGTTAGTAATTTTATAGAAGAAATATAACATGTATGTTATGCATGTTGGTCTAAATATATTTTTAACACAAAACTCTATTCAAGAATAAACTCGCTATATTTTTTCTCGTTCCCAACAATATAATTGTATAGAGTTTTTACTGTATATTATTAATACTACTAGTTTAAATTTTCATTATATAATTTTGTTAATTCTTTTATTATAATATTTTAAGAGTAATTCATGGTCAAAATTGATTACGGTTGACCCGTCAAAGTCAAAGTGGAAATCTTTTGGGGAAAGTATATCACAAATCAATTACTTCAACACATATCTTGTAATTACAGGGTGGTTGTTTTTGCTTTCAGGAAAACATAGCATATATTGCTTTGAAAATAGTATCAAGTTACATAAATCTTTATATCCAGATAAAAAAAATGGTAAAAACAGATTTTGCAAATTAAGAAAATCTACATGCACATTTCACAAAGATCATTCAAACTGAGCAAACGAGCAATATTTCTGGTAAATATCACATAAAAAGATGTAGATTATGTATATGATTCCCAAAATAATAGTGAACTGTTCGGCACAAAATTTTAATGAAATGAATTTTAATTGAAGTATAACTGATAAATAGTAACTCAATTTTAATTGAATTGTGAAAATTTATATTTTATATAGAGTCAAAATTTTATATGTTTTTTCAAAGTATAAATAAGTGTTAGTGTTTTTAATTGAGTTCATCTCAAGTGGATCCAATTTCCACCATTGGATGGGCAAACAATATGTAGATGTCGAGTAGAATCCCATACCATTTCTTTTCTACTACTAATAAGAAAATCAAGATATGATCTTCAAACAGACAACTTTGTAAGCTATTAAACGCTCGAAGAAAACCAAAGCAACACAAACAAAACCTCTACGAAATCCACTGAATTTCGCAACTCGAGGTAAACCCAGATGGCCAGTTCTAATAATTGAAGAAGATATATATGGCATCGAGTTTTTTCGATTCATCAACGTCGTAAGGGCGATGGAATGGGCAAACCTTCTGCCTTTCCATCTGTCGTTAGGGCGATGGAATGAGTTTCTTCCTGGCTTTTTAATTCGAAAAAGGAGAAGATCAAAACTCTGAAAATGTTGCTCACTATTAGCGGTTCCGTTTCTTCGTGATGGTTGAGTCTGCATTTTCCGGTAAGGATTTCCAATTTTAGAGAGAGGAAAGCTGCTTCAGTGAACTGAGAGAGATGGAGCTTTTTTTTTTTTTTTTTTTGAGCCAGAGAGAGATGGAGTTTTCGAGTTCCAATTTTAAGAGAGGAAAGCTGCTTTAGTGAATTGAGAGATCGATATTGACGGTTCAGATTGATTTGCGTGTAATTACACGCACTATTTGTGAGAGTGGGTCTTCTAATGTATCTGGTAAGAATTGTATGTTGAAAGACAAAATTGAGAGAAAATCGTTTGTCTCCACAGGTGCCTAGTATTGAATTATTATACTACTTTAAAATAATATATTTTAAAAATAAGCTAATCGATCAATTTAAAAAAAAAAAGATAAAAGGAAATGCTACTCGATCGAAAAAGAAATTAGGGTTACTTATTTACCCTTCCTTTTTACTCGACCTCGAAACAAACTTATTGTTCATCTTCATCTTCATCAATTCAATTCCATTAATGGCTACCAAAACCTCAACAACGGAGCAACAAACGAAACCGGGTCTCCGAAAGCCGGTTTTGGTGAAAGTGGAAACCCTGAAACCAGGCACAACAGGACACACTCTCGTTGTCAAAGTAGTGAACGCAAACACCGTGAAGCCCAGAAACTCCGATTTCCGTGGCTCTTTGAATCACAATGCTAAAATCTCTGAGTGTCTCGTCGGAGATGACACCGCAACTATCCTCTTCACTGCTCGCAACGCTCAAGGTCGAACAGAATGTTTTAAATTACTACATGTTTTTTCCTTCATTTTAACCTGTTTGATATGCTTTTAGGATCTCAAGTATGTATGCCCATTTCATTTGTTTGCTTGATTCATGGGTATGTGTTGGAGATTGTTGGAGAGGAGTGTGAAAGAAAGAGCATTTCACCGTATTCTCGTCTTAAGTAGTGTACTACGGTTTTGCTTGGCTAGGGCATTACTATAGAGGCCTGCTCTGCTGTATATAGACTACAATAAATTAAGTTTGGTTGTGCCTTTGGATGCATATACAGTGTTGCCAGACAATAATTGAGTTCTACTAAATGTTATTGCCGGTTATTTAAGTTATCTGATCTAAACTTGTTTAGCTGGAGAATTTTGGTATTAGTTATTTTTGTACCTCTGCAGCTTTCTGTGGGTCTTTTCTTTTGTTCGTGTGTTCAACTGGTATATTCTGTTTTCATGTTGGAATTGCTTTCTCCATTCTTTTTTCTTTGTGTAACTCCTATTACGGCTCTGATCTTATCGTGTGTGTGGATATGTTCTTCTTTATACATCTTTGTTGCCTGCAGATTTTGTTACATACATGTATCATGATACTAAATGTCTTCGACCTGTATCTTTTACTATTACTATATCAGTAATAAAGATTATCAGTATAATATTTTCCTTTCTTTTCATCTAGGTATAAGAGTAATGTATTATCTCTTCACCGTTTCCTTGCGCTTGCATATAATATCTCATTACTCATTAGTGATTGTTAGATCACTGTCTAGATGTATTTCAATCTCAGTTTAAAGAGGATATTACGGTATTGTGACATCTCTTTACTTTTAAGATTAGTTGACTACCTCCACCAGCATATCACTATGGGTAGGCTTCTGTTACTGGGCACCAATACCTCGAGATACACAAGCACACTAAGAGTCAAGTCGCTGACCTCCCGTTAGATGATCCTTGTGACGTGTAAAGTTGAAGCCCTGTTTTCAACACATCCATGTGGTTTTATTGGAGAGCAGCTTTTTTCTGAGTAATGCTACCAAGGAACATGTATGCAAAAATAATGCACCTATTGCCCAATTGCGTTTACCATCCATTATTGTATATTCACTTAAGACCTACTAATAGTCTTCTTCTTCTTCTGAGACTTTTTCTGAGTCAAGAACGCCAAGTGTTCCCGGAGTTCTATTTGCAAGTGAGCTTAGGGTCAAGTCCAACAAATGTGTGCGCATATCCCTTTAATCGGGTTTACAGTGTATTGATCACTCTCCTTGCAATTATCATCAGTCTTAAATTCTAAAAGCTTGGAAGACTATCCTAGGAAAAATGTAATTGTTCTGTCCTCCATGTCTGGTGGTTGTGGTGAAGTTAAATTGTTCTGCATTGGTCCATACAGTAGCAGCAAAGTTCCTCATCGATGTTTATATTTGTATCTCATAAGTTAAGCCTGAGATATGATGTGCATTGAGATGGCATTATGAATTATGTTCTCGACGCAATTATAATTTGTTTACCGCACATATTTCGTGGATGATGTTTCTTCATATTGTAAGCGCGGTCAACAATTTTCCATTCGAGAGATCCATTGATTGAAATGTTTCTTTTTCTTTCAGTTGACCTGATGAAGCCCGGTAACACTGTGATACTCCGGAATGCAAAGATCGACATGTTCAAGGGTTCCATGAGGCTTGCTGTGGATAAGTGGGGCCGCATTGAGGTTATTGAACCTGAGAAATTTGTAGTCAAAGAAGAAAATAATTTGTCCCTTGTGGAGTATGAGTTGGTTAACGTCGCTGATGAATCTTGAGAGCACCAACCATAAAGTTATGCTATTGGACTTGAATTCAGTATGTGACTACGAAGTTTTGGCATACAGATTCTTCTAGTTTTCCCGCTTCAGACTGGTCAAATTAACTTTAGAACTTGTTTTTTGACAGTTGGCGTAGAAAAAAACAATTGTTACTTAGATTTTTGTCAAATGTGGAAAGAAAAATCCGAAGAGGCTTTCGTACATTCCCGTGTCTTCATAATTCTCCTGTGATTGAATTCGCTGTAAATGCTCGTTGACATCGACTGGCATTGCTATTCATATTACATGAACTTGACCATTACTTCAGTCTTCAGCATTGCTAGTGTATTGGGATAGATGCTACTCGTTCACATTTTGGGCATTGGTCATGGGCAAATGTCCTTTTATGTAAATAATTGCATGCTATCAGTTGTGGTATTTTAATGATTAATACAGTCTACCTCAATGTTTCATAGTACTACCATTGAAACTAGTGTTGCCTTCATTTGCTTTGCTTTGCTTTCTCTTATAGATTCGTTCTGCTTTTCTACACGTCCCAGACAGTCTCTGCAGTCTGCACCCTTGAAGGAACTGCATCAATCATGTACGCTAATCCACCCGCCTCTCTTTGTGATTGCATGCTAAGCGTGATTTCACAACATGAGTTAGTCTATGTGCACTCCGGGTAGAAGCAAGCACAACTGGTTAGGCGTTTTTGCCTTGATCGTATATGCAATTGGTGAAGGAGCAGAGAGCTCAGCTATGGTTAGGCATTCATAGGACCCAAAGTTCAAGGCATTCAATGATTACCAAACCCGCTTGAGTCGTCCACTAAACAATTATAGTAGTAACTCGACATCTAGACTTTTCATTGTAGTTTAGTTGGATGAGACGATATAATTCATCTCTAGCAACATAATTTCGAAGTTTGTGATCGGCACGAATGAAGTCAAGAGATCCATTTCTAATAAATGTTCCCCCGTAAGCTAAGATCTGACTTATTTCCAAATACCAGGATTACAACAAATCTCGGTGGAACAAATAAAAGAAAAGAAAAAGAAGTGTCTGTTTTTAATGCTTATCAAGGTATTATAACAAAACATCTGAAGTTGGAACTACAATGAAGTACCCTCTGGCAGCATTGTTTTGTGTCCATTCACATCCATGGAAAAACCACGAAAAGCACCGGATCTCAACAAATCCTAAGTCATCCATCTACAGGACATAAGAAAAGAACAACTTTTATTGAAGGTCTCAGTCGGTACGGATGAATTGATAACTCACAAGTAGCTTAAAATCCACCTTAAACAAAGAGAATAAGTATTGATTGGGTGCTACGAGTAAGATACACGCTGGAGCTTAGACATAAAAACATGTGGCTGAAAATCCAGGCTAAGCAAATAGAAGAAATATTGACTTGGGTCTATATAGTTAAGTTACAAGCATCAGCTTAAACCTAAAACAGACAACTAAATTAATCTTCACGCCCAAAATCAGCAAATGAGCAGTGGTCACAACCCTAGAAAGGAAAAAGCCCACGTCAAATAGTAAGAAAAATCTTGCTGGGAATTCAATTACTTAATGTAATTGCCAATTGATTTACAAAGTATGAACAAGGATTGAGGAGAACATAAACAAAATTTAAGTCCATTTAATTCATAGATAAATTTGAAGTTTCATGGATCTGATTATCTTTTAGTACTATGCTAGCAACATAGCAGCTTCTTGAGGAGCTTATTAATACCATCCATAGAAATTTACAAACATTAACCATTTTCATCAAACTTGCTGAACTTAATATATGAAGGTCTAAATAAGAAACAAAGGGAACTACAATAAATTGTCTTTTTGACATAGATCAGGAAATGACTCATGACTCTACATATCAGGAATTCTTCTAGTGCAATGTAAACAAGACTTCACCCGAAGCATCCAAGGATCATCATACATCATCATTGCAATCTGGTGAATACCACATATTAGCAATCTGGTGAACACCACATATTAGCCATCTGGTGAATACCACAATTAGCATAAATGACAAAGTTTTCGAACTGAATCCAAATTCATAACTATTGTGTATCCTAAGCATGTGAAATCCACATATACACGAATACAAAATGACCTTAATTTATCAGAAGTGTCAAAAGCCAAAACTCACTCAACAAAAGAAAGAAAGAAACTTCTAGTACTCCTTGCAAAATGACCACAAGCACGAAGTACACGTTATAAAACTTTGAATTTATAGAGAATTTGCGCTTCTATTTAGTTTGAAAATTAGTTCAACAACACCTCCTAGTTCAAAGTACATGTACATGAGATGAGTAGACACTGATGACTGAACAACTCTTCTTCTCTCCGAAAATCAACAGTGAAACAAACTACGGTCCAACACAAACATTTATAGTGATTATCCCACAACTACAAGCTACAGCGAAACCATTATCCTGATTCCAATCTAAGGACCTTCACTAGGAGTCGTCAAGAGTGATTACAGAGAGTTAGGATATGCAAAACGGCCAGTCACAACAACAAATCAAATGAGCAAGAGCTAATCATTGAAACCGCGCCTAATTAGCAACACACAGAATACAAGAGAAAGATTGGCATATTTCTAATCATCAAAAACATTACACATAATGTCAAATTTACTAACGAAACCATCCCGAAAGGCGAAAACAATAAAAAAAAAATCGAAATCGAATAACTGAGACGACAATGAAACATTACCTTCTATACTCCAACCGTGTCCGCGAGGAGCAAGATAAAGCATGGAAGTGAGCAGAGCGGAAGCAGTGGCGGAGTGGTAAGGCAACATCGAAACAGTAACGCAGCTCAGCTCCACAGGTGACCTAAGAAAGCGAAACAGATATCAAAATGACACATTTGATGAAACTAAGAGCGCATCGAAGTTTGAATCGAAGAAATTACCTGAAAATTCGAGAAGGGAGCTGGTTGTGCTTCTGAGATGGGATCCGGAAGGGTGAAGGAGCAGCACGGGGCTTGAGGCCAGCAGAGATTCTGGCGGTGGCGGTTCGGGCGGAGGAGAAGAATGACCTGCCGGCGATGTTAGCCATTGTTGTGTGGAATTGGATACGATTGAATGAGCCGGCGTTTGAGGCAGCTCAGCTAGCTAGGGCTTTTGTTCAGGGTTTTGCTTGCTTCGATCTTTTCCTATTTCTTCAACTCCCTTGTTGGTTGGTTCATTCCTGTCTTCTGGGAACCCGGTCTGATCATCCAGGTTCAACCGGATATCCGGTGAAATACATTTTGTTAACAACATAAACGTTTTGATTTATAACCACGACGTTTTTCTTGATAACATATAACTTTAGTTGAGTTATCTAGAGATTTATCAGTAGAGACATTGTGATGTCAAATATAGATGTTAATTACTAACCGGCTATTTGCAAGCGATTAAAATTAACAAAACCATATTAAAATATGTATTTTTAATTATTTTTAACTAAGTTTTGGTGATTTTAGGTAATGCCATACCTTTAATTCCTATAATTTATGGCTATCAATAACACTAAACTCTAAATTTCTTATAAATAAATCTTCAAGTTGATTTAAGAAAACCAGTATCACCTTTTCAATATTTAAGTTTGAACTTTGGAAGTGCACCACCAACACTATACGGCTGGAGTTTTCTTGTATTTTCCTTTTAACCTGTATGTACAAATCTAACTGCACATCAACTTTGTTTTGTAATTGTATGATAATATACGATTGGTATATATCCTAATACATCATTCATCTAACAACAAGGCGCCTGTAGCTCAGTGGATAGAGCGTCTGTTTCCTAAGCAGAAAGTCGTAGGTTCGACCCCTACCTGGCGCGGGAATGAAAATTTTTTTCGTCTCTTTTCTACTTTTCGACCCCTACCTGGCGCGCGAATTAAACTTTTTTTCGTCTCTTTCCTACTTTTTCTAGTTTCATTATACTGTTTATCTATGTTATTTAGTCCTTTATTTGTCTTCACATTTATTTTGGCTCTCTACACTACTACATTCACATAGTCAATGGTCTGAATATTAATTGAATTTTTTAGTCTTTTTTACTTTTCGATTTTATAATTTTTTATAATATTTGGCAGAATTGATCCATAGCCATTTTTTAGGTTATTCACGAACTGAGATACACATGTTTTTCTACTTAAATCACCGAAAATTGAAGTCATGGGACAATGGTAGAGTATGTGAATTCAAGTAATATAATAACTCAATAAAAAGCGCGTGGGGATTTCAATTTCATCTCAATTCAGATGTTTCAAGTACAAAATCTGACCATAAAAGCGTTTTGCCTCGTGAAATTTATTTGTTTGTACGGTTTGTCCCCTAATCTTTTTTTAGGTTATAATGAGTTGCCCCTGAACTTTTAAATGTGTTGCAAGTTGCCCCTAGGTTGCGAGATTTATAGTCAGAGCGTGTATGCACACCCACAGTCAGAGAGAATTAAGAGGCACATCGCAACACATTGAAAAGTTTATGGGACAACTCGCAACCTACCAAAGATCATGGGGCAAATCGTATAAACAGAAAATTCAAGGGGCAAAATATTTTTTTCCTAAAATAAAAATCAAATTTGCCTTGTAATTTACATAGTAAATACTATATGAGAAAGTTTTGTTTTGAACTCCCTCTGTCCCAGATCAAAATGTACCATTTTGAATTTTTTTTTAATTAAATATTTTACATTTACGATTTAAAATTAAATCATGGTCAAAGTTGAAAAATATTAACTGCAAAAAGTAAAAAATAAACATTTAATCTGGAACGGAGAGAGTACTATAAGTTTCGTTGACTTTGAAGATGCACCTAGTTTCCTTTTTTAGAAATTAGATTATGAAAGTTTTTAAAAAAACTTTGGCTTTAGGTAAAGTGTGGAACCGTGGAAGAACATAAGGTTGTGTATTAAGATAAACAACAAAAACGTGTGTTATCTCTTGATCACTTTTTCACTAAAGACATCTGTATTATTTTATTTTTTTGAATAGAACTTTAAATTCATTCATCACTTGAAAAAGTTACAGCAAAAGTAACTAAGATGGCATATGGTAGCCATCCAAATCCTCAGTTACAAGCCTAGATAGTTCATGTGCCACAGAATTGGCAGAACGAAAAATGTGAATAAACGAAATAAAATCAAAAGAGCTAGCCAGTTTCTTTATTTCTTCAACAAAATGACCACCAAAGTTCAGGCAGACTGCTGGCGAGTTTATAGCTGTTATGACTGATGCGCAATCACTCTCAACGATCACGTCCCTCCAATTAAACTGTAAAGCTAACCTTACTCCTTCAAGAATCGCCAACGTTTTCGTAGTTTCCGGACAAGATAAATACGGGATTAGACGTTGTCTCCACGCAATAACAGACCCGGCGGAATTACGTGCCACTATGCCCAAGCCAGCAGAAGTAGAGTGTTGAAAGATTGATGCGTCTACATTCAACTTGACTGTTGTACCAACCGGACATTGCCATTCGTCATGTGATTCTGGCGGACGAGGTACATCAAATTGTTTCTTCGCTTCTCTAAATTGCAGCAGATGATTGTTAGCAAAATGAACAAACACTTGTGGATCCGGCTGTACTCTGTCATGCAACAATTTATTACTCGCAAACCAGATACACCAGCAGATTGTAGTGAAGAGCGCAAACTGATCTAGCTGCAATACCTGTTTCACATGTTTAACCCAATCTCAACCATCAACAAAAGAACCAACAAAAGCAAGAGATGGTAAAGTAGAAAGAGCCCACACAAGCCTTGCAAAATGACATTCTTGAAAAACATGAATCACAGTTTCACTAGGCTGTAGACAAAAGGGACAGAGATCATCAACAATAATATTGCGTTTAACCAAATTATTTTGAACAGGTAAGCCATTTCTGAGTAATCTCCAAAGAAATACTCAAGTTTTATTAGGAACATCCACCCGCCACAAAAAGTCCCAGTTTCGACTCTCCTGATGTGAGCTGGAGGCTGCAGCCGTGTGGTGTTGTTTCTTCAAGTCCCGCGCCACATAATAGGCCGACTTAACAGAATAGTGCCTGTTCTTGCTAAAAAACCAACGCCTAATATCTAAAGAGTGCTGTCCACTAACGGGAATTTTCAAAATAAGATCAATATCACAGTCCCAAAACACACACTCCAACAAAGTTCTATCCCAACCTGACCCATTATTCTTCAGAAAATTAGACACGGCAATACAGGTCAGGGGTCAGAGGATTACGGTTAAAAGCTCCCGGAATCCAAGAATCCTTCCAAACACTCACAGCCTCCCCATTTCCAATTCGCCAAATCAGCCCCCTTTTAACCATCTCGATTGTACCAAAAATGCTTTTCCAGGTATAAGAGGCACCTGGATTTGGCGATGCATCTAAAACATCACACTCAGGGAAATACTTAGCCTTCAACAAACGACTAAGAAGAGAGTTAGGCTGCTGTAAAATCCACCAAACCTGCTTACCAAGCATCGCATTATTGAAGCAGCTTAAATCCCTAAAACCCATGCCACCATCTCTCTTACTCTCACACAAAGTATCCCGTTTGACCCAATGTATTTTATCTTGCTGACCATTACCCCACCAGAACTTAGAGATAATAGACTCAAGCTCACGAAGTAAATACTCAGGCAATTTGAAACACCCTATGACATAGGTAGGGACAGACTGTAAAACGAACTTAATCATAACTTCTTTCCCCGCCTTAGATAAATGTTTCTCTCCAAACCCTTGAGTTTTAGACCACATACGCTCCCTAATCCAACTAAACACCTCCCTCTTGGATCTACCCATCTCTGTTGGAAGCCCAAGATACTTCGCATGCTTCTCCACAACTTCTACTGGTAAAATATTTTTAACTTCTTCAATTTTATCCGCACCAGCATTCTTACTAAAAACCACTGTCGATTTATCAAGATTAATGACCTGACCAGATGCCAAGCTATAAAGATGCAAAATATCATTAATCTCCACAGCTGACTCCTTAGAAGCATCACAAAAAATTGAAGTATCGTCCGCAAATAAAAGATGGGAGAAGAAGGAGCTGTAGAACTAACAGAAACACCCCGAATAACACCTCGAGACTCAGCATCCACAAGCAAATAACTAAAGGCCTCAATGCAGAACAAAAACAAATACGGAGATAAAGGATCCCCTTGTCTTAACCCTCTCTCAGGCTGGATAGGTCCAAACAAATGACCATTCACATTAATAGAATATGAAACCGAACGCACACAGAGCATAATTAACTGAATAAAAGCATGCTCAAAGCCTAATATATGCAACACACGTTCAAGAAAAGGCCACTCAACCCGGTCATAAGCCTTACTCATATCTAGTTTCAAAGCCCTCTAGTTTTTCTTTTCAAAAAGTGATTGATTTCATAAGAAACCAAAACATTATCAGTGATTAACCTGTGGGGCACAAAAGCAGATTGGGTCTCGGCTATGATATTATGCATGTGAGGCTTGAGTCGATTGGTAATAGCTTTAGAAGCTATCTTAAAATGACATTGCTCAAGCTTATAGGCCGGAACTGGGTAATCAATTCTGGTGCTTTGCATTTAGGAATAAGGATAATATGGGTATAATTTAGCTTAGGTTGCAAACAATTCTTATTCAGGATATTCAAAACACAGTCAGTCACATGAGAACCAATAATATGCCAAAATTTCTGATAAAATAAAGCAGGCATACCATCAGGTCCAGGGAATTTGGTGGGAAACATATCAAAAAGAGTTGTTCGTACCTCTTTATCAGTGAACTTTCTGGACAGGTCCCGGTCGATCAAATCGTCCACCTTCGATCTCATAGTTCCCACCACTCTCTCAATATCCTGCTCCGTCGGATGGCTACTGGAAAAAATTCCTCCAAAATAATCCACTGCTATTTTACCCATTTCTGTCACATCTGACTGAATAATACCCGTTGAGTCCTTTAGCCCAGTAATTAGATTTCGTTTCGCCCTTTTCGAAGCTTGCGAGTGGAAAATTTTGGTATTTCGATCACCCTCAGCAAGCCATTGGGTATTGGCTCTTTGTTTCCACATCTACTCTTCCCTATCGAGCATATCTTCAAGATTCAGTTTGAGTTCTCTTTCCAACGCTTTATCTGTATTATACATACACATAAAAAGTAACAACTTTTGTGAGAGACCATCTCTTGGAGAGATCAGATTAAACATCACATATTTTGTTACAAACATCGCATATTTAGCTACAAACATCACATGTTTAGAAATGCAGATAATGCAACTATAATGTAGGTTTAGTATACACACAATGTTTGAAGTTAATTATATGATGTTTGTAAGTAAATATGTGATGTTGACCTGGTCTCTTCGAGAGACGGTCTCTCACAAAAGTTTGTAAAAAGGAACTAATAAAAATATTATTGATATGTTTGAAACATTATACTCATATATTAAAACATATCAATCCGTCCTACGGGTGCAATTCAAGACTCTTAGTTTATTGTAGGGATACTTCACGTACTTTTGTTCATAGGAGAGATTAAATAAGTATTCATAATGTTATTATTTTGTGTATTGGGACAAATCTCGTAAACGATTTGATTTTTCTAAATAATATTGTGTCATAGTAGTGCCGTAAATAAATAATAGAATTAAAATTTTATTTTAAAATAAAAATACTTGTACCTAGTTGCAAATGTAGGAATTCTACTTGGAATCTATCTATCTATCTATACATTAAAAGAAAACCATTTCAATCATTCTAAGATGTGCCAAGTCATTAATTATGTGGAAATATGAAGGATTTTAATTGGTTGTTACAATTTTAAATTTGGTATGTTGGATGTGGAATATTTTAAGTTGTTAAAATGTAATGCACCATATAACTCCCATTATTTATATATATATATATATATATATATATATATATATATATATATATATATATATATATATATATATATATATATATATATATATATATACACATATACATTTCAACCATTCTAAGATGTGCCAAGTCATTTAATCATGTGGAAATATGAAGAATTTTGATTGGTTGTTACAATTTTAAATTTGGTATGTTGGATGTGGAACATTTTAAGTTGTTAATATGTAATGCACCATATAACTCGCATTATTTATTATTAGTACACTGACTCAATATATAATTTTTATTTAATATCATATATATTTATTTACAAAACTCTGAAAAAATATTTTGAACATATATATAGATTCAACCCGACAAGGCGAATCCATAGACATCAAACTTGAATATTTTATTAATTAATTAAATTATTTATTTATTAAAATATTATTTTTATTAAATAAAATAAATTGAAATAATAAAATTTAAAATTAGAGCATTTATTAAATACTCAATACTTTCTCCAGTTATCAAAGAAATCAATATTTATTTAGGTATACAGTTACGAATGAACATTTTAAAAATTAGCAATAAAGTTACGCATTTGATTAAATAAAAACCATCATCTTATCAACATTTACGTGAATTCTAACACATTTTCTAATTTTTAGTCATTATTTATTCAAAAATTACCTTATAACTTATATATTTACTACATGGAACATTTTGAATATATATTTCACTTTATATATATTGAGTTTGTTATAATTTTGAAAATGTACTTTGTTGGATTATTAATGCACTATTTTAAGGATAAAATAGATATAGTCAGTAAAAGATCTTTATGTGCTGCATAGTCAATTGTTGCAGCAACTTGGTTGTTTCCTGATCTTGGTATCATTTTAGTTAATTTTGATGCTGCAGTCGAGTAGAGTCAACATAGGGGTGGTATTGGTGTTGTTGCTAGGGATCAAAAGGGCCAAGATTATTGCTTGGTGTCAAAATTTGTGTCTTATGGTTCCTTTTAAAAGGTGTGTAAAGTTTGACTGACAAATTAGCAACTGAATTAGTTCGAAATTCTGAGTGGCAACATGTAGTAATTAATTAAAAGGGATTTCTCTTTGGTGATTAAATCTCCTAAGTTTGCAGATTATAGATTTGCATCTTTTTCTTTACATTATAGAATAAATCCAGGCATTTGAAAATGAATTTTGTCCATTAGCAGTCGCTTTGCTCTAATTTTATTTTTGATTTTTTCATGATCATTGTTTTGAACTATACTAATTTGGAAATGTTTTTCTAAATGTATTAGTTGTTTATCCAGTAGGTATTCGATTTATATAATTGTTCTATTATTAGTGCATATATATAACAACATCTTCGCATTTAATTCAATGGGTTGAAAATAGACAAGGGAATCAATAAATGAAAATGTACTTATTGCTTTAAGATAGGTGGCTAAAATGATCACAAAATTGGAACAATGTTGCCCAACGAAGTACAAACTCCAAAATTTTGTCAACGTTACATATATGATGCTGAACACAGAATTGACAACATGATCAATGCTCTCGGGTGCATTTTTTTAAACCCCTACACTCAATTTTATGTATCTTTCACATATTTCGTTTAAAAAAAAATATTCGGTATACATCATTTAGTATCCATTAGAATTATAGATACTCGACGGTAAATAATTTATTTTATTATTATGGTAAAGCCAAACCAATGGGAGCTGGTGCGAAAACTGTTTCTGCGACATTGATAAAAATCATGGTGGAAAAGTACAATTCATATACAAAAGTATACAAGATGGCCAGAGATCGCATCTCCCTTGATAATGCCCGTGAGGTAGGCCTTCGACTTATTGCATGACGTCAGGTGTTGGACAAACTTACAATTGGCCTACTGCATCAGAAGTAATTGCTATAGTAGAGGGTGATGACGATAACTTACATGCAAAAAATCATATTATGGTTGAGATGTGGAATGGAGGCTTGAAACACATAAGTGTGTTTCTTCGATGTTACCTTCTTTACAATATCCACTACTTTTCGTCCATGTAGAAGACGGATGGTATACCGATATTCAGATAAGTATTGTGAGAAAGATGCCAAATCTTATTCTAAGGGAGTTCTTAGCTTTCTGGATACAAGATAGGAAGAATGAAGGTCATCAACTCATACTTAGCAAGACATCATTATTACAATTCATTGTTGATTCTAGAGGAGATATTATATTTGGAGGACTTTGTGCTCCATTTTGAGAGATAGAAGAGATATACGTTCTTCCAGTGGCTTCCATCGGTATCATATTATTGATGCTTCCGAGGGTCTGAACTACTTATTCAAGATTCAAAATACCATTGAATATCCATTTATACGCGGTATGCAGTAAGATTAAGTCTGATTCTAATGCAACCTGTCTACTCAAAGAAACAAAGCTTATTTTATGGGACGAGGATAAAGTAACAAATATGCATCGTTTTGAAGCACTTGATAGGAGTTGGAGGATTTTATGCATAGATCAACCACACCATTCGGCAGTTTGGTTATTGTATTTAGCAGAGACTTTAAACATATACTGACAGTGGATCCAGAGGGTCTAGATATCTGACATTCTTAGTGCAACAATATGTTCAAAATTTGGGATCCGTGTGTGGTCCTCAGACTTACAAAGAACATTCGACTTCAGGTAACTAAATGTTTGTTTCATTTATGGTAATTTTAATTTTAGTAATTTGTATCTTTCTTTATATTCCGTTAAGTGTGTTTTGTGTTTTTTAGGCTGATATGTTAACAACTGACATGAGATGGGAGAATTCGCAGAGTGGATACTACAGGTTGGTGATAATGACGGTGATGTTGATATTATGATGCCAGATGACTTTTTTTTTTTTCAAGAAGTGAGTGATCATATTCCTACCATTGTAGAAATCACATATCCGTTACTTGGGCAGTAAGATTATGCCTGATTCTGATGTAATATGTCTACTTAATGAAATGAAGCTTATTATATAGTACAAGACTATAGTGACCAATATGCATTGTTTTGAAGTGCTTGATAGGAGTTTTAGGGATGTCATGCACCTACTAGCTACACCATTCGGTGGTTTGGTTATTGTATTTGGCGGAGACTTTTAATAGATACTGCCAGTGGTTCGGCGAGGTCTAGATTTGAGCATATATCTAATCCATATCTTGGTCCACATTATTTCCATACATGTGATGTTCTTACACCCACAAATGATATAGTAGATTATATCAATCAGTATGTTATGTCATTGATGCCTTGTGATTCATAGGAATATTTGAGTGTTGATGTCATAACAAGATGGATGATCATGATGGATTGACACGTGTGATATCGGTGGAAATTCTTAACACTATTAATTGTTCTGGGTGTCAAATCACATGATTGTTTTAGAAGTTGGATGTATAATCATGATTCTACGTAGGCTTCGGAGTTGTGCAATGGCACAAGATTAATAGTTACTACTCTTGGTAAGCATGCCATAGAAGCAAAAAAATTTTATGGTCTAAATGCAGGACAAAAAAGTGTTTATTCATAGAATGATGATGAGTTTGGCTTATAATATTAAGTTCCCAACTAATTTCGAAAGGAGGTTATTTTCTATTTCGTGTGCTTTGCAATGACGATAAACAAAGTCAAGGTCAGTCTCTTTCAAATGTCGGTCTCTCCAGCAACGACGAGTTGTATGTTGTATTGTCGATGGTCACGACTAGGAAGGGCCTAAAGGTATTGATTTGCAACAAGGATCGTAATACATCTGAGCCACAAGAAATGTGATTTATTATTTCAAAACCTTTATTTATGTCTATTATTGTTATTACTATTATATAATGAAAAATAGATACACATTTTCACACAACATAAAATATGGTTCGTATAAAAACAAACAAGGTTTCAGTAGAATGGCGTTGGAAAAACGAACATAAAATATGGTCCATATGAACACAAACAAACAAGGTTTCTTTAGAATGGCGTTGACTGTGTTGTGCACGAATATCACAAGGATGCATGTGAAACTATTGGCCTCTTATTCAATGATGGAGGGTATAATAGTGGTTTGAAAGGGGCAAGTCAATAGGGATTTGCGAATTTTTTACGACACCTTTTCATAACCATGTTGTTCATCACGCAGCATGTCGAGGCCTGAGGAAGTGTGGAACAAAACATGAAATTTATTATCAAACCACATTTTATACAATCAACAAAGGATACTCAACAATCATGTTACAACAAATTTACAGACTATATAGCCATTCCCACATCCAATGGCAACCCGTTTAAATTTTGTATGTAATTATCATGTAACGAAAGAGAACTCACCATCCAGGTTTGAAACTCATTGATGACAAATAAAAAACATTGCTATTATGGAAGTAGAGAAGTTACTGAAGAAAAACTGAAACAGTCTCAGTTCATTTGATGGTATGCCCGCGCCGCATGTGCATGTTATATAAAATGCAACAAATGCATTCAGTTTGAATTAGATGTTTTATGTTAGAGTTGCAATGGAGCAGAGCACGATGGTTTCTACATAGAATTGATTGATGAACAACGTGCCATATATGAGAAAATTATGTCGATTGTCGATGGTCAAAATAGCTAAGTATTCTTCTTATACATCTACGGAGGGAACACAAAAACCTTTATATGGAGAACAATGTAATCTGGTTTGAGGGCTAGATGAGATATGATATTTTCAGTTGCGTCCAGTGGGATAGCTAGCATCACCCCTTCTTTATAAAGGTAAGACGACAGTCCGTTATATTCAAGGTTCGGAATACCATTGCAAATCACGAGGACTCAACATGCAATAAGCTCATGATTCAGAGGTCACGGGACTGCTCAAACAGGCTCAACTTATTATTTGGGATAGGGCTCCCATGAAAAACCGACATTAATTAAAGTGCTCGATAAGAGCTTGAAGGATGTGATGGGCCATTTAGATGAGCCATTTGGTGGGAGTGGTGATTGTCTTCGACGATAACTTCTGACATATTTTGCCTGTTGTGCTAGGAGGAATTAGTTATAATTGTGAATGCCTGTAACGCCCCACTTGCAATAACCGCTTTAGATAATTAAATAAATAACTTATAAAATTATTACTTATAATAATCGTAATTTTCTATTATTGTTATCGGGCGTACGTGGTTTTTAAAGTTTAATTGTTATAGTTGTTTTATATAATTTTAGGCCCGACATGTTAATAGTTTTGATTTAAGTCGTTTTATATCTAAATGAGGGTCTATGAAAGAATGGACATATGAAAGAACGGACACCGTAATATGGACCACATGAATTTATAGTACATGATTATTTGACCTCTTTGCTATGTATTACGTATTTGTGAAAGTCGAAATAAGCAGGTTGGTGCAAATAATTCACTTATTTAATAAGTAATAAAAGTGTGTATATATATATAAAAGTTACACTAAGCATTTCCACTGCCGCATGATCATTTCTTTCTTGGACAAGTGTCCTTTGTTTCATCTTCATCGTCATCTATTCATCCTACACATACTTTAATCGCTTGATATCTTCACACACAACACACTTATTTGCACACACATGCACATATAGTCCGAGAGAGAAAGATTGAATGATCAGTGGGTTTATTCACATATATACAACAACGTACCATACTTTGGATGATGTCTTCCCCTTTCAAACTATAGACCTTCTTTACTTTGACTTTTGACGTAGGCACCAAATTAAAGGGGAAGAACTATAGCCACTGAACATATTGAGTGTGAAATGTTGAAGTAGTGGTTCTCTCGCCCAGAGGGATAAAAGAAACTGACCTCTTGTGAGAAAATAGGATTAGCCATGTACCAATTCAAGAATTCCGTATGGTAAGTGGTCTTTGTTCTGTTCTATAGTTATACGGTACTTCATTTGTATTATTGTACTCTCTTATATTTTTTATTTGTTATAATTATAATTATGTAAGAGTTATTTAGCCCTGTTTTAGTGTCAGTTTTATTTGTACGTATTTTAAACGGTGAATTTGTAATTTGATCAATTATTATATTTTTAGGGACATGTCATGCACCTGGTATAGTTTAGAGGCTTATGGACCGACTAAGGACTACTTTGGTTTGTGTATTGATCAACAAGATGTTGCATGATTGTTTAGAGCATCTTGACGTAAGAGTTGGGTTCACCGAGCAGTGTACGGTACACTGGGTAAGGATTCTAGCATTCTCTTTTATACCGTTCGGGCATCTGGCCCTTGGGGAAAAAGGACATTTGTCTTTGTTACTAGAATTTGCTATCTTTAATATTGTGCCATATCCCATTCGATACACTTCTTGATCATGCTTATGCCACTGTTTGTTTATTGGACATTCTTATATCATCTGATATTGATCATATTCCTGTGGTTGATCATTTACCAAACTTGCCAGAATGTTGTTCACTGTTTCATACCCAATACATTGTTTATTATCTCAACTTGTTCAGTGTGTTGCTAGACCTTCTTGTGAAACCATTTGTCTAGGACATGCCCGTTCAACCCGTTTATTATCCAAAAGTAATTCTCTATTGATTACTATACTACTATTGATTCCCTTATTCCCTCTTTGCTACCCTTACTTAATCTTAACCAAGTTCAACTTCTTTCATTTGTTAACGAGATCATCTCCAGTTCTATTGTAACTATCACCTTTCGTAACTATTCTTTCTACCTTGGCAGTTGCTCTTCTAAACTCGCTCACTAATGACCTTTGTTATTGATTCTTATAAATCTTGTATAAGTTGGTCAACTCATGATCATCTTAGTTCATTTGAAATTCATACTACTCTTTGAAACCTCTTATTTTGTACCTGCTATAATTTCCTTCCTCGTTAACCCCTTGTTTATTTGACAATCAATTTATGAACCCATTTCTCTTTGTTCCGAGTGTTCTCACTCAGATTCATGTCTTGTCTTTTCATCATTTTCTTCTTTTCGTCTGGATTAATTTTGTCATCACTTCTATTGTTTCTCTGGATGTTTCTATGTCCATGATTTCTTTGTCCAGTTGTTCCCGTGATGACTTTCATTTTAAGCCGTCATGTTTCATGTCCTATTGATCAGATTTTCCTCTTTCTTTGGATTCTTTGTATCTTTCCTCGAATAATTGTACCCTTACTCCTTTATCATATATATTTCCCCACACATTGTCTTTCCTTTCTACTCTGATCATGTTGAAATGGCATATGTTGTATCCTTGTACCTCTTCGTACAATTGTAATCTTTTATTCGGACCACTCATGATGAAATCATGATTCATATATTCCTCTTCTTTACATTGTTGACCAATCGATTTATATTGATATACCTGATTCGAGTTCAGGTTCTGTTTATTTGATGTTGTTCTTTTTCAGAGATGATAACGAGCATACGTAATTATGAGATACAGATATTGATTTGAATTCGATTCGGGCCCAGGGCTGTAAGTGAGTGGCTACCGGGCGGGACGGATCGACGGTTAAGGTCATCTCTTACAGATCACAATCCACAGACTTCGAATGCTACCGCTGGTTGGTGTGTTCCGTGATCTGGTATAGCATGAACCTTGGCATGATTGATCTTGTTTGTTTGCGAGGTCGCGCCTCGATGGAGTAATAAGGTAGTCTATATGTTTGGGAGTTTTATGGTTGGTATCTGATTCGTACTCGTATCATCATCTGGTTACACATGAATATCTCTATTTCATATTGCCTTTCATTCTACTGCCATTCAACTCTTGTTATTTCTTTGATACCGTGTTACCTTAAACCTTACTAAGTCATCAAAGACTTACTCCTTTCATTCTTCTTCTGTCCATATTTCCTCAGGTGCAACAGTTTAGGAGAGTTTGTTGATTATTGGAGAGAAGCTAGGATAATACTTGGGCATCTGACTTAGCTGAGATTTGTAGTGATGTAATATACTTGATGGGTCCACATCCAGGTGTAAGGAACGTTAAATAATTTCAGGTATAGTACATGGCTTTTTCAATTCTTAGGTTTTAGTACGATCCTGCAACTTCTGACATATAAGAGATGGTCTGGTAGGACAGGTGCAGGCGGGTGCGTTGAGCCATGGGGCAGGGTGCTTCATGGCGGGGCGTCACAATGCCGCTATATGCTCTTCTAGGATATGAGATATTGTGTGGTTCTTAGGTTGATAAAGAACATGAGATCGCACGTAAATGACATGTCATATCTATAAACCACATATAATGATATTATATTCAACTTATCATATTTTAAATCCAATTTAATCCTATAAAGTATGGTTCATCATCTTTCGGAATTCAAGAGACAAAGAATTTGCTGAGTGGATAACACATGTCGGTGATGGCAGTGGTGCTGAACCTAATGACCGTAAAGTTGACATCAAGATCCCTGAAGGTTTACTTATTTAAGAAGTAGGTCATCCGATTTCAACTATTGTAGATAGTACATATTATTCGTTGTTGGATCACTTAGGCGATCCATCACTTGACCCTGAATATTTCATCACCGAGTTATTCTTGCACATACAAATGAAATATTTGATGATATAAATCAATTTGACATGTCGAAGATGTCCAGAGATAGCGTTGAATATTTGAATTTTGAGTGCATATAGCATTTATAGGGAAGATAACCTTGAGAATGGTCTCAAACATGTTTTACTGTAGAATTTTTTCAACAATATTATTTATTCTAGATTGCCCAACCATGGGATCATATTGAATGCTGGTGCATGATAATGCTTCTGAGGAATATTGATCAAATTTTCGAGTTGCGCAATAGAACAAGGCTCATAGTTACTGATCTTGGAAGGTTATCATCGAGGCAACAATGATATCTTGAATCAACGCGTGCCAAAAGGTTTTAATTCCGAGGATGACGATGATGAGCCACTCGACGAGATGCAGTTCCCTATCAATTTTGATTGAAAACAGTTCCCCATACCCGTTTGCTTTGTTATCGCCATAAATAAGAGCCAGGGACATTCTCTCTCACACGTCGGTCTCTACCTCCTCTCATATGTATCCAACCATGGTCAGTTAAATGTTGTTCTTTCTAGAGTTACCACCGGAAAGGGATCGAAGACAGTAATTTGCGACGTAGAGGGTAACATATGACACGATAACAAATGTAATTTATAAAGAAGACTTCGACAAGTTCTAAGTTGATTTTATCTCTTATGTATATAAATTTTAGGATTTTTTAACACCGACAAAATTTTATATATGGTTGTGCTCAATTTCACTAATTTACATTATGCAATTTTCTAAAGATCTGAGTGACTTCCGATGAAATGTTGAAGCGATTAGATCATGTATTTTATCACATTGCAATTTTTTATATGTTTCTCAACTTCTACATGTTGTTATAGAAATTTATTCATTATTATCTTAAGAATTTTCTCCATTGTCGACCGTTAACTAGTTACGTAGAAAAACCCAATTATAAACTTAGTCCGATCGAGAATGAATCGCATGTTTTAATTACATATGTAAAGTTGGTGATGATAAAGGATGATATGATTTATTGGTGATGAATTTATTTATGGGAGAAGAAGTTGATCGATTGTCATTAATGCCTGGAGGTGGAGCTTCTGCTTCGGCTAATCCTTCCAACCATATGATGTAACAAGGGGACACACAGTCCCTGTGAATTTTCTGTTGGGACTTTTGATACTCCTTGATGATAATGATGATTAGACCTTTCATCTGCTTCATCCTTGAGGCGCAATTCTTGGTACAAGCTTCTTTTGTTCGCTGCTGCTGACCTTATTCCGATTAGCCGCCCTAACGACATGCTCTGATCCGGGAAGAATGATGCCGTAGACTGTCGAATCAATAGCACTGCATCAATTTTTATTATTCGGCAAAATTTTTTTATTAATAACGAACAATAGGAGTGCACGTACGATATGTGGACTTTATATTAGCTTAATAGTTTCCAAACATTGCAATCAGGGCAGATGCATGAATGAAATCTAAAGAGCTGCTTGTTTATGTAGATATGTCATATTATAAGGGCTGAACATGTAATTTACGCCAACTTTTATACTCCCACCTAGGTTGCATGATGACAGGAAGTAACAAGGCCTAATGTCTAATGTGAATTATTTTTTGTATATCCAGAGGGCCGAGAAAATGACATGGAATCCTAGCTCTAGCTAAACTAACAAGTAGACAGCTTATAATTTGCATTTTGGAATATATAAAAAGTGAAACAAACAAAACACAAGTGACTTATTGGATTAATAATCTTATTCTCTAGCTACCAAACAAACAAACTAAAAATACACATTTTATGTTAAATTAAACCAAACAAATTAATTAATTAATTTACACGACAATAGTCGGTTTCATCAACACGTACAACACCATGTTGTAATGCCTATTAGTGTTATATATTGTATTGTGAATGTACAATATGCATTTTATAATTACACGGTACAACTAATTCAAACAATATGATGAATTACAACATGTTATACCATGAATGAAATCACAACCACCGATAGGACTGGATGTGAAACGCAGAAGATTATGATTTTTATGATAAAAATCTCTATCTCAACCCAACAATAGAATGTACGCGATTTAAATGAAATAGAAATACTTATAAGTTATAACTAGATAAGAAAGATTTACCTCCGTATCAAGATTGGAAGATGAGAATGAAGAGAAACTCAAGGAACGGACGGCGCGGGAGGAGTATGGCTGCGGTGGCGCCACCACGACTTCCTCCATCAACCTAATCCTGGTTTTCATGTTTCCAAGCCCAAAAGGCCACCCATTTGTCATCTGGTTGCCCTGTCAAATTTTCCCATATCGATAAAAAAATGTTACACAAACCTATTCATCTCAAACAAAATACTCTTCATCACTTGCTTATATATTAACAAGTCAAGACAAGAAAAAAAAACAGTACTAGTATATGATTAGTTCGCACACATACCTCTCGGACCATGGTGTATTAACAGCTAGAGAGAGCAGAAGAGAGAATGTTATGGAAGATGAAGAAGAAGAAGAGTCGTCTCATCTCATTTGATAGACTTCGTATAGACTGAGGAGTGAAACTGGTCCTACGGAAGATGTCACTGTCTTTAGCTCTTAACTTACTTGTCGGCAATTCGGCTTTCAATTCTACGCCTTTTTTTGGGTTATTAATTCCATCAATCATCAATCGCTATAGTTTATTACTACGTGCTACTCAATTTTACGGGCTCCTCAATTGTAATTTGCAACCACCCTTCCTATGGACATTCAACACCATACGTATGTCCCTTTCTAGAATATTGAGGCACTATAGGACTTAAATGTAAGGAGATATTATTAAAAAGTTCTTTTTAAACGGAATTGTGATTTTTGTTTAATTTAACATGTATATATGGAGATTGAGTAAGTATTTTCAAAGCATTACTCTTTATAAACTTATCTGAGGCCCAGGGATGGTAGAACTACAGAATTATATTTTCACAGGCCACAGCTCGGTCCATGGACCGGACTGGGCATGAATTTTTTGTTTTATTTTTAGTTAGTTATATGCATATTTAAAGATTGCATAGTTCAATGTAGCCCACTTATTAGTAAAATTATTCAAAAGAAAATTCATTCATGTATCATTTTATTTAATTCATTTCAAGATAATAATTTTATTAATATAATTCAATGTTTAATGTAGTATTTACCATAATTTTCATAATCATATAAAAAGTAAATGCACAAATATAAATATATAATATAACATATATTATTACATAAAACGTATATGTTGTCAATATTGGTGTTTTTTTATATACAAAAAAATGCATTTTGTTAACAACAAAAAAAAAAAATATATATATATATATTTTTTTGAAACGACTAAAATATATTATAGCTTCAAACCGTTTATAAGAGCATATGGAATGTTCGGTTTACGTAATAGAATCAGACATCAACACCAATAAGACTGCCTAAGACTTCCCAGACTATCCAAACCGTTACAAAAAGTGTCACAATGGCCCAGCCCAAGACACTCGCATTACTCAATCTCCTTTTCCAGCCCAAAAACTGAAGTGGACTTCCCAACCTTTTAAAATGCTTCTGACTTCAACCAGGACATGACTCCATCAATGGACCAGAAAATTCACAGAAACTTCACCCAAAAAGATTTCCAAGAGCCTAACATTACTTCCAAGACGAATCTCCATCAAGGACCCGTACTTGCCAACACCCCTGCACTCTATACTCTTCTAAAAGTGGTTGTTTTTCACATATTTGTACTTTGTCGAATTGTCGTCATATATTTTTGTTTAAGTTTTGGATAATTCATACTCTTTTATAATAAGGCTTTACAAAAGGCAACACCATAATTAAAAACAAGATTATATTTAATTGCAAAATGCAACAAATTAACCGCACGTAGGAACACATCCACTAGATTATGCATATCTGAATGGATGTTGGATCTTCACTTGCTAATTGGGAATTTGGAGTCGTTTGCTAAACGAGCATCTTGATGGCTTTGTAAGAGCGGCAGCTGGAACCGGAGGTAAAACAACAAATAACACAAGCAAATCAATAGCTATATATTCACGTTGGAGTTAAACCGCGCTTTCAATTACAATTTCTGAAAGCTCATTATTCAATCGAACTTGCAATATGCTTTCAACTGAGAAATAAAATCATATTACAAATTCAATTGTACTACCTCCGTTCCAAAGAAAACTTTTCATTTTACTATTCTGCGGTCAACTGTCTTCGATTTTGACCACAAATTACTCTTGAACTATAATAGTAAATAATTCAATAAAATCATATAATGAAAATTTAATTATTAAATTTTCATTATATGATTTTACTAAAATTATTTATTATTATATTTTACAGACCGAACCGAGACCGAACCGAAAGAAACGAGACCGAACCGCAATATTATATTTTTTTTGGGTCCCGACCTATTTAAAGGTAAAATGACGTAATTCCGATGCAATAAGATATAGCCCGACATGTGCTCAATAGTGTCCCTGACTCTTGTAAGATTCGTATCTCATATGCTCTTTTTATTTTTTTGAGTAGTTAATGATTAAAAAAATTGATGTTTCAAACAAAACAATCTTGTTTTGCGATATCTTATTATACTTTTTGTATGCAGTTAACAAAAACTGTTGAGACCAATAGATGTTGGCTTAAGTGGTAAGGGACTTGATTTCACTTAAGCAAGGTCTCGGGTTCGAGCCTTGTGGATGTAAAAAACACCGCTGGTAAAGCCGTCCCCTAAAAAAGGATCTGACAGTGCTCGGCTGGATTAGTCGCTTGTAGCGAATACCAGTGAGAAAGTCAAATCTAAAATTTGAAGATTTAAGAGATTTAATTACCAAAGAACAATCAATTTCAATTATACTACATGTTGGGATTCAAAACCTTGAACAAATTCAAATGTTAATTTTGTTCTCAACTCTTCCGCAGTTTCAACAACCATAAGACATAAAATTTTAACGCTAAACAATAACATTGCCCTCATGATCTCTGACAACAACACTAATAACGCCCATATTCGGGCTCTGCTCAACCGTAAAGTCAAAATTATAATTGGACATCTCAATAACTATTAATTTCATTTTAAATGAATGGAGCAGTATTAATTTTTTTTAGATACAATATTACAATTACAATATTTAGTATTGGACAACTTTACCATCAATAAATTCTCTAATAACATTTCAATCATTCTCTATATGGAGAAAACAATCACCCATTTCGGGGATCGAACCCGTGACCTCTTGAGTACGGAGTGTCTCAGCTTGCCACTCGACTACAAACGCCTTGACAATATTAAATATTTAATAAATACTCTATTTTTAAAACTCTAATATTTTATTTTATATTATTTAATAATTTATTTAATTAATATATAATAATATTCAAATTGTTATCTATGGTTTCGTCTTGTCACGATGAATCTAATATATGCTTAAATATATTTAAGAGTTTTGTAGATAAGTTCATATAAATGTCTACAACTATAAATTTCATTAATAAATTTATATTTATTCTAATAAATAAATAATTTATTTAATTAATTAAAATATTTTTCAGAGTTTTGAGATAAATTCATATGGGACTTAATAAAAACTATATACTATGCGGTCAAAATACTAAAAATAAATAGTGAAAGTTATAAGATGCATTGCATTTTGAATATTAAAATGTTCCATAGTTTATTTTCAAATTTTAAATTTACACAACCGATATATATCATTTAATAAATTTATATCTTATTTTAATAAATAAAATATTTATTAATAATTATATTTATAATTGGTGTCTATGGATTCGTTTCGTCGTGAAGAATCCAAATATATGTTCAAAATATTTTTCGGAGTTTTGCAGATAAAGTTATATGGGATTTAATAAAAAACTATATATGCAGTGAACATACTAAAAATATAAATATTGGAAGTTATAAGGTGTATTGCATTGTCAAGAATAAAATGTTTCATGGCTTATTTTCCAAATTTAGAATTTACACAACCAATAGTTATTATTTAACAAATTGATTTTTTATTTTAATATATAAATAATTTATTTAATTGATAATAATATATAAGATTGGTGTCTATGGATTCGTCTTGTCGCGATGAATCCAAATATATGTTCAAAATATTTTTCGAAGTTTTGGAGATAAAGTTATATATGATTTAATAAAAACTATGTATACAGTTAACATACCAAAAATAAATTGTACACCTGTAAATTATTATTTTCTTTTTACTTTAATTTTGTGAATGAAACTCCATGAAATTCAAAGAGACATGCCACATCATATTTTGTCAATGTGGCATGCCTCTTTGATCAAATAGGTCAACACTTTTATTATATATTTAGATTTTGACACGAACATAGAGAAGTACTAAAATACCATCGGTGTCCGGTAGGCAATCCGACCAGAGTACCATTTGTGGTACTAAATTAGTAGTTGAGTGCTTGTAATGGGTAAAATAAAAGGTGAATATTATTTATGACATAATTTAAATAGTTGAGTATTATTTATGACACAATTTAAATTGTTGAGTATCATTACTGGAATTAGCGCTTAATTAAAACACAAGAAGACTTTTTTTGTCGTAACCTTATGCTTAAACTTTGAGCAAACAAAAAGTGAATAAATAAAGAATACTCTATCACCCATGGCTCCCGCCATCAGCGCCAAAATAATTTGACCACAACTTCAAATTTAATAATTTCGCAATTTGCAATGCATCCCTACTCCATATTTATTCATATTTCACTCCAAAACGTTTGGACTTTCACACTATTGGCATGGGAACTTTCTCTCATTACGTTTTCCTTCCACCACATTCGCCCCGAAAAATATTTAGTGAAATTCGTCGGAAAAATATGTTTTCAACAAATTCTAGAAACTCACACTATCATTGTCTATTTGTCTGTGTATTAGTTATCGGGGGAAGGGGGGGGGGGGGGATTTTTTTTTAGATACTCCAGAATGATACACCGCCATTTTAGGTACTCTAGAATGATACTGTCCAATTTAGGTACTAAACATCAACACCCCTTTCAATTTAGGTACTCCGATCACTTTTCAGGCAAAGTTGACCAATTTAATCCGATTTTGACTAAAAAAAAAAGAAAAAATATAATTAGTGACACGTGTTGAGGGTTTAACTCCCCAACTACTTAGATTTATTTAACTCTTCCAAATGGTGCCAAGGTAAGAGGCTCCTTGCTAGGTGAGGACCGAGGCGTAAGAACCAGCGACCAACTATTCCGGTAAGGACCTGCACACTTGAGCTGGTTAGCGCCGGTTTGCTAAGTGTCAAACCGGGATGAGACTTTACTCGAGAGTGACTGAGGATCAACTCTGTATAATACTTGAGATTGGGGTCGTGATGTGACTAGCGAGATGACTTGTTCGAAGTGAAGTTAAGTTACTTACTTGTTGGGATGTGTGCCTTATTTATAGGCTATCATCAAAATGGAAGGGCTTGCTAGGATTGCACCATGTGTACGGCTAGGATTGAGCCACCAATGCTAAGATGAGGCCCATAGCCCAATAATGAAGCTTTAGCCCATGCCATCTTGGGCTCTATAGGGGTAGTTTGGTCATTATTGGGAGAGTTCTTGAGGACGTGATGAGTCTGCGAGGTCCTGTGTTGGAGAGGTCGGTCGGATGCTGATCCGAACGATTACAGTTGTCGGTGAGGAAGTTCTCCTACCTGCCCAACTCTTCCGATTCGGAGCTCCTGGGTTCGGACATCTCACTCTTTGGTGCCCACTTGCTTGGTAGCTTTATGAGATGGTCATCTTGAATCGAGTTGACATCCGTGTCGGAGTCTTTGGGTCGGAGAGGTCTTGACTTAGCACTATGCTCCTTTCGGGGAGGCCGGACGAGGTGGGCGGACTATGGTTCCGAGTCGGGCCTTGCAGGTCCAAATCCTTTGTCCCTTTCTTTTAGGGTGGGTCGGACCATGGATGGTCTGCCCGGATCGGACCATTGGCTCGGACTAAAGTGCCTCGGATCCTTTGGATGACTTAGGACGCCTTAGGATTCGTTCCTAGGTCCTTTATGACGGATTGGCCATATTTCCGTATCAACAACACGTGTCACCTCATTATTCATTCTGGATTTTGTCTTTTGAAAATAATGCAATTTTGATTTAAAAAATTGTAAAATCAAATAAAAAAATTTAAAAATATTATTAAAAATTAATAAATATTATAAAAATAATTAAAATAATATTAAAAATTATTTATTATAAAAAATTGTAAAAAATTATAAAAAATATAAACATTACAAAAATGTATTAAAACAAATAAAAGTATAAACAAATAATAAAAAATTGTTCAAAATATTAAAATTATAAAAATGCATCCAAATTCTCCCAAAATTATTTTGATGGGATGTTAAGGTTCTTACAACATGTCAATTGGGAGAAATAAATTGTTCTGATTGCGTAACATTATTTCAATGTCCTTTGTAAGTTTTTGTCATAAGTGTGTTTTCAAAATTTTCCACTCTTTTAATTATTTTCAATTTTTTTAATATTTTAAAATTATGTTATACAAATTTTTATATTTTTATATTTCATTAAATTTTTTAATGTTTCAAAAATTTTATCAATTTTTTATTATGTTTATAATTTTAATATTTTTTTATATTTTTAATTGTTTTAATACATTTTTGTAATGTTTATATTTTTCATAATTTTTAAAAAAAAATTATAATTAATAATTTTTAATATTATTTTAATTATTTTATAATATTTATTAATTTGTAATATTATTTTAATTATTTTATAATATTTATTAATTTGTAATATTATTTTAGTGATTTTTTTATTTAATTTTACAATTTTTAAAATTAAATTTGCATAATTTTCAAATGACAAATTCCAGAATTAATAAGGATGTGACATGTGTCATTAATTATATTTGTTCTTTTTTTTTTTGTCAAAATCGTTAAATTGGTCTACTTTGCCTAAAAATTGACCGGAGTACGTAAATCGAAAGGGGTATTGATGTTTAGTACCTAAATTGGACAGTACCATTTTAGAGTACCTAAAATGGCGGTGTCTCATTCTAGAGTACCTAAAAAATATTTAACCGTTATAGGGGGTGACCAAATTAACTTGTATCCAAAAATCTGGTAGGTAATCCAATTGTAACCACTCCTATGCGCATATTTCAGATTAAAAGGTTACGTTCTCTTCTTTTGTAAAATTATTTAGTTCAGTTCAGTTCAGATTTACTTAGTTGATTTTTATATTACAAATAAGTTCAGTTTAATTTAGTTCTCTTATGTTTTGTTCAGACGAATAAAACATAGCGTAAATCTAGAGTTGACCTTTTTTGAATCTTTGGATTGTAGTGAACAAATCCAAATTTCCTTGGATTATAACATCCAATCCGAAAAGAAAATCACTTAATATTATTCTTGAAAAAAGAAAAAGTTTTTTTTTTTTTTTTTTTTTTTTTGATGTTGACCTAACTCCTAAGTAACAAGTACAGTAATGTGTAACAATATCCTTTCAATTTACAGATTTTTGAATACATCATACATGTGAAACAAAATACATGAGGCATCCTTTTAATTTACAGATTGTTGAAGATACATGTGAAACAAACTACATGGGCCTCTCTCTGATCTGGACTAGCAATATCCGGGCATTAAATTCGCTCACGAGCAATTTCATAATGATGCACTGTGTACCACTGGTTCTTCATCTTATATATACATTAAAAATACAAAATAAAATTGTCAACAATCGTTTTATGGATAGATAGAAAGATAGTCCTATTCCTATATAGAGATATTGATAATGGGCAACTGGCCAATTGTCCTGCTCTTTGCCTTCTTCAGTGGTAAGTACGCGGGACTAGTCTCAACCCGGCCGGTACACTTGTACATACAAGTCAAAGATTTTTCTCTCATCACATGATCATCTTTTCCACTCCTGACAGGATAAGTTAATGGCTCATGACTACTAGTGTTAGGAAAATGAATTCTGGTTTTGGACAAGTGTTACGTCTCTAGCATATAATAAATCGATTTACAATGGAGCCACAATTAATGGAAGAAATGAACACGCCATTCTTAGCAATTTTCCCGGCTCTTTATGTCCATGGGGCTCTTACATGATAATCTTAGCAATTTTAGTCAGGTGTTTGTTACGATGTTTGCTTGGTTTGCTTGTGTTAGAGCGTATGTGAAGCCTTGAGTCATCCAATCATAAAAGATTACTTCTGATCCAACAATTACTTTGCTCGATCTGTTTTTACTGAGTGCAATTGTAACATACAATATTTGAGTTTTAAAGAGTCATGTTCTAAGACTAGTAAAAGTCGATTCAAGAAGTTTGTGGGATTGTATATGTAAATCTCCATTCTTGTTGAAGCTCTCTCGTTACTTTAGGATTCTTCATCAATTCGAACCACGTAAATTAGATGGGGCCCGTTTGACATTCATTTATGTAGTATGTTGTTCGTCATTATATGTGTTTAACGTTGCAAATCGGTCGATGATGTTTGTTTGTGAAATATGGCTGATCGGAGTTTTTAAGTTAATGTTCGATCTTGAGGATTTTGTAGGTATAATTCCCAACACTTCATATGATCTATTTCTTTTCAAGACTCATCTTCCTTTATCTGTACGTTTTTCATTTCCAAAACAAAAAAAAAAAAAAAATACATGTGTAGTTCTTAACATTCATATATCTTCACAGAAAGAAATGCACTTGGAAGTTGAAATGTACTATCTGCTAGGGATCTTTTGCTTTCTTGACTGCATTTGTAAGCTTTTTCACACAAAGGAGGAGTAAACAATATGAAGCGGGAGAAAAAGGTTAAAGAAAAAGTACAAAAGATACATGACTAAAAAATCTCTTTAACTTTTAAAAGTAGCTGAATTCTTGCCAAGAAATACGAACTTGAAAATAGCAAAGCCAAACAAAATAACAGCACAAAAAAACAAATTGTATATGGTACACAATTGTCTTTCTCTGTGGAACCCCCAGAGAATAAATTTACTAAAACATCAATCAACTGCCAAAGGACAAAAGTAGTTTCCCTCCTTGAAAGATTTTCATTAATGCCCCAACAACAAATACTATATAGTTCACTTGTAATGAATCCCGCCATTTTCTTTAATCAACAATTAACTATATATTGAATATTTCCACTTTTTGGTAGGTCATGCTGTGGCTTTAATAAAGGTTATGTTTGGGGATCATTATTAACTACACTAACAAAAGGAAGCCTAGCCTGCCCAACATAATTATTTCTAACAAATCATACCTACAAATATTTTTCACATTCACATTTCTAGATCGAATTGGAGTATTTGTTTTGCAAAAAGTAATGCATACATACCGTATTTTTCTATATCTGCACGATTCCAATTCACACCTCAGATTACAACTAGTGGTTAAATCATTCACCTTGGCCACCATTGCTTGTGTATATAACATGATAACATCAATGACATTCACATGCAACAAATTGTAAAATTGGTTTCGGTACCACCTAAGTTGTCTAGCTTGTAGTGTATGTAACCTTGACGAAACCAATCTTACACTTGCTAAATGTAAAATCATTTGTCTAAGACTTCGAATAGAGCAATTTTACTTTTAATTACTTGTCCTAAAGCTGTTACACGAGTAATTTAATTTCCGGATCTCGATTTTAAAATTCTTAAAAGCTCAAATTTGCCATCAAGAACTTGAATTGAAGCTAAGAAGGTGAAGTATAGGTAATATACAATTTATTCCAACAGGTAAGAAAAGAGCAACACAACATCCAATGACAAAATCCCATAATTTCAGTTTCTTCAAACATGGAAACGAAACAGAGCACATGATATAAATAAAAATCTGTAGTTTCTTCCTTTTTTGGCCTAATAATTAACCATATAACTTAAACAAACCATCATCAAATAGAGTGAAATAAGCAATTGATTTCCATCAAGGCATGTTGTAATTGATCTCCTCATTCTGGAACTGATCTTCATCCTGGTAATTCTGATTCTGGTGGTAGTTCTGGTTCTGGTAATTCTGATTCTGGTAATTCTGGTTCTGGAACTCATACCCATTTCCCCTGTTTGAATAAAAGTTCCTGTTTCCATTGTACTGGTTCATCGATTTCAAAGTCTCATAAGGATGATTGTGGCTGTATTTCTCATTATTCACATCATAAAAGTACTTCCCATCTTCCAAGAACCTGGTGTCGCTCATCCCTTGTGGTTGCGGGCGAAAACCGTTGCTGTTTCCGTTGAAGTTGGTGGTGGTACGGGTGAGCCTGGTGTCGCTCAGCCCCTGTGGCTGGCTGTTGAAGCTGCTTCCCAAATTGTAGTTGTTGCTGAACCTGTTGTTGTTGTACTCTTGTTGTTCTTCCTCTGGTTCCTGTTCTTGTTCGAGCTGGGTATCGTAGTAATTCTGGTTAGTGGTGGCAGCATTGTTGTAGTAGTTAGTGGGGTTTGTGGAGAAACTCTTTTGTTCTGTGAAAGAAGGGGAGTTATTGTTAACGTTATCGGTATCGTCGTCTTCCGGCTGGGTGACGTAGGCGACAGGGTTGTAATTCTTGGGGAGATGTTTGTTGAGTGGCTGTTGCGTGTTGGTGGTGGTGGAAGGAGGGAGTTGGCCGGTCTGGTGGGAGTAGAGGCCGTAGCTGTTTTCTTTATCCGGGACTACGAAATCGGGTTCTTGTTCTTCTTCCTGTTGTTGGTTGTTGGGGAGTTGTTCGGTGGATGGGAGAGTGTTAGTGGTGGTAGCTGTGGGAGTCGTGGTCGTGGTCGTGGCGGCGGAGACTTTGTTGAAGAACTGGCTATCTCTGGCATGTATAGTGTGAAGGGAGGTTAAGAGGGTGAAGAGGAGGAAGAATGAAAATTGCTTGGCAGAGAAAGCCATTGCAAAGGAAAAGAGGTATTGTGTGAAGAAGATTTAGTATACTAGTGTGTTTTTCTTGTGTTGTGGAAAATGGTGTTTTGTGTGATGTTTTTATAGGGGGTTCTGTGTGAGACAGTGAGTGAGGAGAGGAGTGATTTGTGGTGGGATGAGTCATGGGTGTCCCAAGATTTCAAACCTATTTGGTGAAAATTTGGGACCCTAATAGCATAGGAGAAATAGGTCAATGTGTTATAAATTGAAATTGCAACTATTGTTGATTTGCCGGCTAATTTGGTATACCATTTTGTATACAATACCATATAGAATTTCATTTCATTTTATTTAAAAGTTTGAATTTAGTGATATCATTTCATCTCATCTAAACCAATTATATATAAATTTACTTAACACTCTCATCACTCGTTGGCTCATTTCCATCTCTTTGGCAAGGCTCAACGAGTGGATAATTAATACGACTGGAGATGTCGACGGTGTGATTCGATCCCTAAATCTTGAGGTTCTTATGAATGAAAGAATTAAATCTCATCCACAAGATCGAACTTATAAAGAGGTGTGAAATTAGGCCATGTTTACTTCGTCTGAACATAACTGAACTGATCTGAACTGAACTGAAACTAATGAGTTTTCAAATAAAAAGAACAGAGTGTTAATCCACTTGGGCTTCATTTGGTTTGAGGGAAAACGAGGGAAAAGAAAAAAAATAGAGGAAAATATTGTTTTTCACCATTTGGTAGTTCTGAGGAAATCCTGGAAATTTATGAAAATCTATATCAAACATGTATATCTCCACTAAATAAAGAAAGTTGTTTTTCCCTTATTTTTCCCTTTTTATTTTTTTATTTTCCTTCATTTTCCCTCAAACAAAATGAAGCCTTATATTAATTTATCTAACGACCTCCTCGTATTATGGTCTCATTTCAACCTCTTTAGTAAGCTGGCCGAGTAGATAATTAATACGGTTGGAGATCTCAAGAGTGAGATTTGATCCACGAACATTCATAAGCAATGCTTGGACCGAACACGAAAACTAAACAGCTACGAATATCATTAAGGTGAAGTATTTGCATGAATATTTATGAGTGTTCGATTTATTTTTCTTGCCTAATCAACTACAGCATATATAAGAGGAGTGTTAAAGAAATTATTAATTTTCCTAAACAATATAAAAATTAACATTCACATAACATGTAAGTGTGCCAAATGCTTAGATAGTCCAAATATCATGATATTGTATAGGAAAATCATCATGATTAGAGATTTTTACTATAGAATCAATAACCTTGATTCAAGTATGGTTGTGTATGATTCAAGCAAAAGCCTTACAAAAGTACATCTTATCATGTAATCATGTTAAAGCTCATAAATTATAATTGAATTTTTCTCTGCCCTTATTATTAATTGTACCGATCTTTTATTTTAACCAGAATAGATGCAAAACCCATAAGATCACTGATCAGATTGCTCATAGCTTTTCTACTAATTAAACTAGTTAATGACCCGTCAATACTCAACGGGCATGTAAAAACAACTTAAAATAAAAAATTAATAAATTTGTATAATAATATGTCGAAGTTGAAAACCATATAAAAAACTGCAATGTGACAAAATGCATGATCTAATCGCTTCAACATGTAGAAAATTACATCGGAAGTCGCCGTCATGTAGAAAAGTGCATAATGTATATTAGTGAAATTGAGAACAACCTTATATAAAATTTTGTCAGTGTTAAACAAAATCCTAAAATTTATACACATGAAAGATAAAATCAATTCATAACTTGTCGAACACTTCTTTGTAAATTACGTTTGTTCTCGTGTCATATGTATTACTGATGTGACAATGAAATGTGCGATTTTGCATGCTTTTAGACCCGTTTTTTTGCCCAAGATTCAATATTTGTATCATATTATGGCCAATTACCAACTTTTTGTGTATTTTGTAGGTCATGATAGTGTTTTTGAGGAATTGCACGATTTCAGGCACCAAAACGTCATATTTGTGCGAAATCGAGAAAGTTAAGCAAATACGCTGAATTGGCCGTTGCACGGAGTTCGAGAAGTCAAAACACATCATGCGACCAACCAATGCGGAGATGACTGAAGATGCAACAATATTGTAGAAGACCACTTTTCGAGGAAACGAAGTTACGAAGCCCGAAATCGAAGAACAAAGAAGAAAATACAGAAGCTGAAGAAATCGAAGATGGCGGTCGACTGTGGACCGCATATATAAGCCTCTCCGCTGCCCACTGTCGACCGCAGTGAAGAGATCTTTCTAGATTTCAGGCTTTTTCCTTGCCTGTCAGGCTAGAGCCCGCCTTTCTAACCTTCCTTATTGATCAATGGCGGCCAGAGCTCGGATTTTCAACTATAAATAAGACCTCTGGGGTCTCATAATTCTACACCACTCACAAAGCATCTCTCCTGAGAGAGAACCAGTCCTCGGGGAAGTGAAACCCCAAAACCACTGGCCATCAGGCACCTAGAAGGAGGAAACCCTAGAAGTAGCACGAAGACATCAGATACTAAGCTTCTTCTTCTTCTTCTTCTTTCTTTATTGTTCTTTTTGATTTCTGTCAAGTAGAATACTAGGAGTAGCTAACTTTCTTTTGTAAAGGCGAACCGCCGTAACTCTGCTTTTGCTACTTCTTTATATATCGTGATATTAAAGGAATAGTTATTAGACATAAATCGTGGTTATACAGCTCTATATATCATTCGTGGTGTGATGTTCTGCTGAGTGACACAACAGTTTCATTGAACTGGGTAGGGGTACTCGTGCCGACTGCGACTCCTGCACCATAGTATTATGCCCTGCTGTCGTCAGAGGTAATCACGTAGGAATTTAACTAGTAAGTTGGGAGTAGCATAGCAGAGGGAGGTCGGGGATCCTTTACACCTTCACAACCATCGATTACACCAAGTCAATTAGGTTTACTGCGATCTAATCAATCTGTCTGCAATCATTCTGTTTACTTTCTGCATGTAATTATTTAAATACGATAGTTGTTTGTTCCTATGCTAAGTGTCCGTAGAGAACGACATCCCGAGTCAGCTTTCCGCTGTAAACTGTGGATTTGAAGACTTCCGACATATAAATTTAAATCTTTGATTATATTTAGGGATTACAGGTTCTACAATGAAATCAAAATATCTGAGTGCACATTAATTACCCTCTACGTCGCAAATTACTACCTTCAATCCATTCTCGATGGTAACTCTAGAAAGAGCAACATTTAACTTACCATGGTTGGTTCCATGTGAGGGGAGGTAGAGACCGACATGTTAATGTCCCTAACTCTTATTTATGGGCATAAAAAAGCAGACATATATGGGCAACTGTGTCCAGTTGATAGGGAACTTCATCTTGTCAGGTAGTTCATCATCATCATCGGAATTAAAACCTTTTGGCATGCGTTAATTCAAGATATCATTTTTGCCTCGATGATATGATTCCCAAGATCAGTAACTATGAGCCATGTTCCATTGCACAACTCGAAAGGTTGATAACTATTCCTCAAAAGCATTAGCATACACCCAACCTTCAGTATGATCCTATGGTTAGGCAATCTAGAGTAATTAATGTTGTTGAAAAATTATACAGTGAAAACATGTATGAGACCGTTCTCAAAGTTATCTCCCGTAGCAATGCTATATGCACTCAAATATTCAACGCTATCTCTAGACATCTTCGACATGAAAAATTGATTTATATCATCAAATATTTCATTTGTAGGTGCAAGAACAACCCGGTGATGAAATATCCAGGGTCAAGTGATGGATCGCCTAAGTGATCCAACATCGAAGGATATGTACTATCTAAAATAGTTGAAATTGGATGACTTACTTCTCAAAATAAGTAAACCTTCGGGGATCTTGATATCAACCTTGCGGTCATTAGGTTCAGGGGCAATGTCATCACTGACCTGTATTATCCGCCCATCAAATTCTTTCGTATCTTGAATTTCGAAAGATGACTTACCAAACTTTATAGGATTAAATTGAACATAAAAAATGATAAGTTGAATATGATATAAGTATACGTGGTATATAGATATGATGTGCCATTTACCTGCAATCTTATGTTCTATGTCAACCGAAGCACCTCACAACATCTCATATCCAGAGGAGCATATAGCGGCATTCACAATATTATAACTAATTCCTCTTGTAACAACGGGCAAAATATGTCCGAAGTTCACGTCGAAGACAATCACCATTCCCACCAAATGGATTTCTAAGAAAATGTGTACTTTGTTGATTAGAGTATAAAAAATGTCTAATGAAATAAAAACATATCATTAATAAAGTATGAAAAAGTGAACAGGCAATGATAATATTAGAAATTTCACTAGTTATATTAATGAAGAGTACTCCATGTCCATGATATTATAACATCCCGAGTTCCTCACTACATAATAAAAATGAGATTATCTTATATGTTTTTACAGATGGGTAAATGTATGTAACATCTTCAGGATGAGCTGTCAAATATAGTGACAATTGAAAAATGAAATGGAAATAATTGAAAAAAAAAAAAAAAAAACAAGGGAAGAAATTAAATTCGAAAGGGAAACCGGGTAATTATGCGTGGATTGAGGAGTGGGTGGGACATGAAAAATAACCATTATGGTTAAGTGGAAATGGCATCATGTGCCCTCTAAAAATTGTCATATATTGAGGGGTACACCTAACTTCCAAACACTTCTCATGGATTGCTAGGACCCCCACCCACCAAATTGCATTCTTATCAACATGAGTCCCCACCCTTTATTGGTACTCGCTCCGTTTATGTAAGATTGTAAAATTTTCCGTTTTGAGCGTTTAACTAAAATTGTTACATTTACTTTTATGGAAATTAATATCATAATACAACTCATTTTTAAGTTTTAACAACACATTTTTAGGTCCACGTGTACTTTTCAATTCAATTAATATCTCAAACTCATTCTTAATCACATACTTTTGGAAAATCACACATTTTTCTTAAAAATTGTGCAAATCAAAATTGTTTCACTCTTATAGAAACGAAGAGAGTATTTTTCATCTATCCATATTTTATACTAATTTATTGATACGGTAACTCCTACTTTTATTTATCTTTCACAAGTTTTATCAACGAATTAATTATACATTTGGAGGAACAACAATTTGAGTCGGAAAAAACTACAATATGGAAACCGAACCCGGGATATCCTACTGGTATACAACCTCCTTTGATAATGGCAATTGCAAATATGGGCACATAGTATACCTTCTTTGATTAGTAAAAGTGCTTCCTAAATCCTAGATACTCACCTTTAGAAACATTGGATGCTAATATTGGGGATGGGTGCCATGTACTAAAATTTAGGGACGGGAAAGAAAGAATCGTAAAAGTGTTTCTTAACACATTAAATAATTAACATGTTTAGGCATCAATGAAGTAAGTGACATTATTAAATCCCCATGATTACATTGTGTAAGAAAACTCTAAAATAGACCCAACACAAGGTGTGGGAGAAATTGCGTCTCCTCTTTTCGCGTAGGGAGTTTTGATGCGAGTATGTGTGATGCTTTCATTTGCCTCGTCCCGAAGGTGTTAAACCCCAATAGTATCTCAGAATATCATCCTATTTCTTTGTGCAATGTACTTTATAAATTCGTGACGAAGTGCATAACTTTGAGGTTAAAGCATATTATGCCGGATTTGATATCTTTATGCCAGTCGAGCTTCATAAGTGGAAGGAGCACACAAGATAATATTCTCGTGATGTAAGAGATCCTTCATTCTCTTCGGGCTAAAAAGAAAAATAAGGTGGGTTGTATGGTGATGAAGCTGGACTTGGAGAAAGCATACGATCGAGTAAATTGGGATTTTTTGGAGGATACGTTACATGCTTTCAATTTTCCTGATAATTTGATCCGACTTATCATGTTTTGTGTGAGACATGCACAATCTCGGATTTTGTGGAATGGTGAACCACTTGAGGCGATAACACATACTTGTGGACTCCGACAGGGTGATCCTCTGTCACCATATCTTTTTGTGTTATGTATCGAGCGTCTCTCATATTTGGTGAATGAGATGGTGGATCAGAAAAAATGGGAGCCTATTAAACCATGCCGCAATGGTCCTGGATTTTCTCATATACTCTTTGCAGATGATCTAATTTTCTTGAGTAAGGCGACAAAATCAAATGCACGATGTATTAAACATTTGATTGAGAAATTATGTAGTGCATCCGGCCTAAATCTAAATTTGGGAAAGTCTAATGTTTACTTCTCAGAAGAGGGAGGAGCTAGCTTGAAGCGTACCATCTCCGATATTTTGGGTTTCGCACAAACACCGAATATGGGGAAATACCTTGGTATATACCTCAACCATGGCCGAACAACGAGAGCTGAGGTGGGGAGATTGATTGACAAAGTTACAACTAAATATATGGGCTGGAAGAAGAAGCTCCCGTCGACTGCCGGTAGAGTTACTCTAATCCAATCTACTGCTACGTCGATTCCAATTTATGATATGCAATCTAGTTGGCTGCCGGAACATATTTGCAATCGTTTGGACAAGCTGAATAGAGATTCCTGTGGTCGACGGATATTTCGTAAAGAAAGACTCATCTTGCTAACTGGAAACAAGTTACACAGACTAAACAACAAGGTGGTTTGGGTATTAGAGTCGCTCGAAATAACAATGAAGCAATGCTTTCAAAAGTGGTCTGGAAAACACTCTGAGGCGAAAAAACGATTTGGATGGATCTTATTCAAGCAAAGTACCTTAAAGGGTAGAATATTCTTCACTATGTGTCCAACCCGGAGACAGCCCTTTGTGGAAAGGAGTGTCAAGATGCGCACAGAAACTTCGGATGAGTTTTAGATGGCAAATTGGTGATGGCGCAAAGATATTATTCTGGTTTGATTCTTGGTTCGAAGGAAAGGAACTGTGGAAAGAGGTAGCTCATATTGATCGAAGATATAACTCCATTACTTTGAATCAAGTATTGAAGGGTGATGGTACTTGGGACTTCTCTATTTTATATACGACAGTTCTGTCTACTATAGTACATCACCTTACTCACTCAGGTATCTAGTTAACACAAGAACTGGATAATGTGATGTGGAATGATACTGCTTCGGGGAAATTTAATTGTCATTCAGCTTATGCTAACTTCTACAAGCAGGATCACTGTGTGATGGAGAAGAGAATTGATTGGCAGTGCATTTTGGAAGAGTGGCCTGTCGAACAAATTAAAGCATTTTATGTGGTTGGAAATCCAAGATCGTTTACTTACGAATTCTCTCAGATATAAACGCCAGATGGCTACAACGGATTTATGTACTAAGTGTAATTCGGATGCTGAAAGAGTAAGCCATATTCCTTAAGGAATGTAGTGCGGCAAAGCTTATCTGGAAAGCTGTGTTACATCCAGATGAACTTCAAGCTTTTAATCAAATACCTGGAGATGTATGGTTCAAGTCGAATTTGATGGGGAATTTTCGAAACAAATTGCGATCTGATGCTACCTGGCCTTTGTTTTTTTCGGCTGCTGCTTGGGCAATTTGGAAGTTGCGGAACTCAAGAATTTTTCAAGGAAAGCAGGACACATTTCACCATACCCTGTTCCTCATTAAGCAAATCAGTCGTGAGCTACTCTTGCAAATCAACGTCCCGAAAGCTACCAGATTAAAGATCCAGTGGGAAAACCCCCACTTACTTGGGCGAAATTGAATGTTGATGGAAGCTGTGATTCGAGGTCCAATTCGGGCGCTAGGGGGGGGGGGGTCTGCTTCGTGATGATCAAGGAAACTGGATATGGGGTTTTGCGTCGAAGTTGGAGCACCCAACAGTTAATGAGACGGAACTTTGTAGTTTGGTAACTGGACTGGAACTAGCCTGGGAGAGAAGAATTCCAAAGCTTATAGTTGAGACTGATTCCGAAGCAATTTACGATTGGGTTTCTGAATTGGCCACGCCATCGTCTGAATTGGAGCAGAAAGTACAACAATGCAAAGATCTCCTCCGCAATCCTTGGGAGATTCAAGTCAGAAAGATTAATCATATGGCAAACACTAATGCTGATCATTTGGCTAAGCTAGGTTATGTTTGGACGGGGGAAGTTAAGCTTTGGCAGTTTCCCCCAACCTCTGTAATCCCGTTTTTGTGAGTTGACATTGGCGTTTAAGCTTTGAATAAATCTTTACTTACCAAAAAAAAAAAAGAAAGATGCAATTGCAAAGCATTAGTGGTTCACATATTCTTCTAGAAACCATTCAACTTAAAGTCTTAAACATAAACATTTCTATTTAAAAAATATATATAATCTCAAGTAAAATAGATATTAATATTAGGACTTATAAAAAAACACTAATATTCATTCATGTTAAATCGATCATTTTATCGTTAATAATTGTTGTTTGTCTGTATTTATTTACCTTCTCATCAGATGTTCTTGTATATATATATATATATACTATAACTTTTACAACCACCTTTTATTCTTCTAATGAATTTTGGGAAATACCTATCAAAATTGTTACAGCCCTGTCATAGTCGTTCGAGATCTTAGTGGATCGCCTATTATAACATTGTTCGGATCAAGTACACTTAACTACAAAGTTTTTGCATATAGGTTCTAAAAAATAATCAAATTACTACAAAAAAAGAAAAGAGTAAGTGTACCGAGAGACGGTTTCTAAATAACTTATGTAGATAACTTATATAAAAACAAACATATGTTATCAAGAAAATTATCGATTTTATTAATTAAAACGTCATTTTGTCAGTATTGATTTTATCGATAACATAAATCGGTTTTTTCTAAATACTTTGTGAGAAAATGAAAAAGGGAAAAAAGCAGCAAGATAAAACGTGATGTAGTGCTTGATATGCTTGGTGTTTTGAGGTATACGAAAGACTCGGATACTGGTCCGTGACCGGTAAGGTAGATAGAGAAGCCATTATAATTTTGTCTACTTGTTGGGTCGAATTTAATGTTTCCATAAATTTTGGAGATCGAGCAACTAACCTCAACTTCCAAACCCAAACGTATGTACATGTAATGTAATGTACATACATACATTTAATTTGATTTGATTTAATTTAATGGAATGGATAGTACTTGTGTATATGTAATGTAACTGAGTTCCGCCGTCCCCTACATTACTTTACCTTTACTCCGTCGTGTTCAAGCATTTATACCCATCTTTATACTCAACCTGTCTCTCTGTGTTGTCGTAATAAAAACAGCAGCCAGTAACCTTTAATCTCACCCTATTCATTGGGTGGAATAGTAACCATTAATTAATTTGTTGCAATGTCAAATCATTCCCATCGACTTGTCATTACATTTTACCCCGCTCAACTTTTCTTTCAAATCTTAATAAACCTCACCTCGCTAGTTATATATACTGAGTCTAGGACCAGCTCCTCGCCTCTCAGGTTTGGAAACAGTATCTGGTGTCCTTATTCTTCACCTACCTATGCATGATGCATCAATGTGGTGTGTACACTTATTCCAGGCACGTATAGCCAGGGGCGGAGTAAGGATTAAAAATCGCATGTGACTATTTATAAGAGTGAAATTTATATAATTAAATATAAATAATTATCACATTTTTTCCGGAAAGCATCGTCATTACAAATATTTTTACGAGGAGTAATACATTTTTACAAATGGACAATTCATTTTTTCATAGTAAATAATCGTAACGGCTCAAGTACTCAACCTACATAAAAATGTAACTAACATGCTTTAGAGCTAATACAAAGTAAATAAAAATATTAGCATGATCCAAACCCAACAGAGTAGAAAGTGCTTTAGAGTTGATTATACCTTATGTATTCAATAATACACAGCCCAATGGATTTCCTAACGATAAAACACATATGACAACACGATTCATCAAAATAACAGTGATAATTCAGCTACAAATAGTGAGCACACTCCCATAAATAATTAACACAAGTTACTCGCCATATATAATGTAAAAGAAAGCAACACAATGAAAAATTTTAACAGGTGCTATTGTGCAAGAAATTTGGTTTGCATGGGTGTGGCTAAAGCTTAGCCACACGTAGTACAACAATAGATCCGCCCCTGCGTATAGGGCTCTATCGCCCTAGTCTTGTCACTTTCTTCATGTCAACGTATATCATCCGTTTCAAAACAATTGTAATGTTCAAATATATCACAAAAGATAAACGTTTCAAATTTTATATGAATATAAATAAATGAGATTTAAATTGATAGTTGCAACAAATCGTTAATTTTCATATGGTAAATGAAATTCCCTCACAAATTGGACTGAATTCCTTTGAGTGTCAGTTAAAATATTGAACTGCTATTGTCCCTATTAAATTTATGTTCTAACTTCGTAGTGGGAAATAACACTTTATTCCATCTAATGTGAATTTTGACAAGGTAACAAGGCTTTACATCTCTCACTGTAAACATATCTTAAAGTTTGATAATCACTTGTGCTACGGTTTGTTGTATATTTATATCATTATATGTATATGATATTGGTTTCTTTAAAAATACACTGTTACATAAGTCTTATTCGGCCAACTAAACTTGGACAAAGTTAAGTACCTGGTTAGTATCTACTTCTGCTTACTAAATAATGGCAATTATATCACATCACGAGGATGGATGGGTTAGTTAGCTTGTCTTCTGGCAAGACTTTGACCCAATTCTACTTCTATTAATTATCAAATAATCTATTTGTCTATCTAAATCTCGAGTTATTTTCACTTTGTCAACACCTTTACCTTTGTTTCTTCTTGGTCACCGTGAAATTCCCTGCGCGATTAGCGGATCAAATCATGTCTCCTAAAGTTATGGGTAAATTCAACATGCCCATTTAAATATGGGAGTAGCATTCCAGTCCATAATCTGGATATTCCTTTGTAATGTATCTCCCAAACTTGTGTTGGAGTTTGTAATTTAGTCCAATACGTAAACTATTGTTGTAATATCCCACTTATTATTGTAATATATGTCACTTATTATTGCCATATGAGTGACTTATTGTTGCTATAAGGGTGTTTATTGTTGCTATATGCACCACTATATACTGTCAATATATACATTTTGTACCTCAATAGGGTGCTCACAAATCAAGATATGTTATGCAAAAAGTAGCCACAAACCGGATTGGATAACAATAAAATCATTTAAATATAAATATTTCTTCAAATTAATCACGTTCACCTTTCCTTTTCTTCCACCTATTATGAATATGCCCCAAATCACTATGCAAACTTACTTGTCTAACACCAAAAATTCGACCATGGTCTCCCAATATAGCAATGGGTCCATACTAAAGAAACCGTATAACACTTTGGTCTATGGACGATGTTAATTTTAGATCATGGAAGCATATTGTATGTAAAAGCCTTGAGGTGTGGTATTGCTACACGAAAAGCAAAAGATGGAGACCTTAGAGTCCATGTCATCATAAGTCATGTGGGCTCTCTAGACTACACTTGGGCTTGAACCTAACCCGTTCTAGGAGAACTTAGTGGTTCAGGTTGTCATGAGTTGTGTGCTAGAACTAGGTTTGGGTTCATTCCCTACCCATCCTAAGAGAGCTCGGGCTCGGGCCTAACCTATCCCAAGAGAACTTAATGTTCAAGTAGTCATATGCACTATTTGAGAACTAGGTACGAGAAGGCTGCAGGCTCGGACGCCTAACCTATCCCAGGAGAACTTAGTGTTCAAGTCGGCATATGTCATGTGCGCTCCTTGAGAACTGGACTTGGGCTCAGAGCCTCAGACCATGGTTGTCCTAGTCTGGCTCGGACTTGGACCCTACCCGTCCTAGGAAACATAGTTTTCAGTTTACTATTTTAGGTAGTCCTTGCTCAAACACCATGTCCTAGGCGAACTCAATATTTAATCCGTAATAGGTCTTGCACGTTTCGTTGGTAATTCGTCCTAGCGTGATGTGATTGTGATGATCGGCTAGGACCAAGCGGCCTTGGGTGGGACATTTTGTTCTTATCATCTATAATTTCTATAAAAAAGATATTAAAATGGAATTTTGTCATGCAATGGAGTCAAAATCCCGTCATGGGACTGTCATCATGCCATGACGACTTTCATGACCCATCACCACTTGTCATCATCTAAGAGCTGTTCATAAAATATCTTCCAATGCAGTGTACATCGGTTTCTTGTGATTGCTCTGATGTATTGGTGACTGTTTTTTGGCGCCAATATTATACTGAGATCGTTTGGTCTGAGTTGCAATATAGCCCCAAGATTATCACATTGATGGATCGAGTCTGATATGGTAGGATGAAAACTATCCACAGGAGACACTTAGGCTGCGTTTGGTTCAGATTTTCACCAATTATAGATGGTATTAAAGCACTATTTGAGCAATATGGACCCGTTTGTTTCAGAAAAAAGCCCAAATATAAGTGTCCATAATCAGGTATGGAAAATCCCAGCCCAAACCAAGAAGCCAATCAAAACAGAACACGTGGAAAGTGGCTAAAGCTTTAGCCGGTAGAAAGCAAAAATGGATGGCCGCTCCAGAAGGCGCCATCGTTATTCTGCTGGCTGAACTGAGCCTTATGTCTAGAAAGTTGTAATGCATAAGAGATTGATTGAGAACGACCGATCAACGTAAAGTTGGAGCCACTCCACTTGGATCCAAAGGATGTAAGAGTAACTCTAGTGATTAATTATTTGAGCAATAAAAAGCCCACAACTCTATAATGCGAGACGCTACATCAAGGTCTGTCCCTCTTTTGATGACTACGTGTGCATAGTGATGGAGCCATAAATTATAGTCAGGTAGGGCATAAATAATGCTAATTTTATTTAACGCTATGCATAAGATTTAAAACCCACAAAATTTATATGTATGTAGTATAAAATTGCATGGTGTTATATCTTAAAATATCTATATGTACTTCATGGGTGCATATACGCTCTTTTTAACTTTTTTTATTTGGAACTAATGAAAAAGCAATTTTGACCCAAACATATTATAATTATCATTATGAAACAAACTAATAGGATAATGTGTAATTAATAGTTAATGGATGGAAAAAAGAAGTAAATGTGGAAAATGAAAGGGAAAGAGGGAAGGAAGAAAAAAAGAAAAAATTGGCACACCATATGGGGCTCGAACTCAAGCACTCACACATACATTGAAACATGAATACCACTTGGAGGGAAGCAGTTTCAATAATTTTTATGTGCTGACAGTTTTCATACTCGTTAATGAACCTAATTTAGTATATATCGGGATTTCCGTACCTATCGGGATTTTCGTACCGAAAATCCAGGTGAGGCACTTGCCTGTGTATCCCAGAAACCCTTTATCATCCTTCACTGGATTACCTGTCACATGACGAGGACCCCTGATCAAGCTCCTCTTTCTTTCTAGTGCTTGCTCTATAATGAAAAAAAAGTTCAAAGTCATATTCCCCTTGTCAATACTTCGCCTTAGGGCCTTACCTTGGTGGCACCAACATCTCCGACGACGTGCAAGGTTACAAGCATACAACTCTGCATATGACTAAAACTTGGTAGATTATGCAAATCTTCTTTTCACACCTCAGATTGTGTACCAAGAGAGACCAAACTAAGTCCAACTACCAACTTGGCAATTCTGAATGCTGTAACACACTGTAGCAACTAGCAATCTTATGTCTAAACACAACACAACACAACACAACCAATACTCCATGATAATCACCTATTCACAATCTACTAACTTGGCCCTCAAATGGAAAATGCTTCTTCCCATTTTCCAGTGGAGGTTTGAGCAAGACCAGAATAGGAAAGTGATGAAAGCCATAATATTCCAAATGCCAATCTGAATATGTAAGGAACTGAATAGTCCAGTCAGGAGTCATATCAATCCGACACCAATATTATGAATCTACGAATAGCAGCCCGTATATTATATACACTAGACCAGGTCAAAGGAAAGCCTTAAACACTAGTCGAACGATTCGACGACAACATAACATAACATTATACATGTTGACTATGTTGCTTTCTATCAGCAAGGGGTTAAAACTTAGAGTTTCTAACAGAATTCAGGTTGACCATGTGTACATTGGCCGGCTTATGTACGTAACTTCCCCTTTGAAATTGAAAGATCAAACATAAACCTTGTTTAGAAAAAAAAGAGAAACACTCAGGATATATATTGGTGTGCTAGTGCAGTGCAAGTATATACATACACCAATCCCAATCTCAACTTTTCTGTTTTGTCCGTCTCAATATATATATTGGTGTGCAGCTTGTGCTAGTGAAATGCAAGTATATACTCACTCACTCACTCCATACATATCAATCTCAAGTTTCGGCATTTTCGTTTTGATCCGTATCAATCTCAACTTATATCGTACAAGAGAGAAATGGATGAATATCCATTTAAAAACCAAAGGTAGACACATACATATTGAGTGATATCGAAATGGGAATAAGAAAAAATAGGAAAGGTCAAGAAGATCCCCAATATTGATGAATAGGAATGGGATCCCAGAGAAGAAGAGAAAGCAAGAAGAAATTAGGAAGCAGAAAGGGAATAAAAGGATTAATACTTGTATCTCTTCCAAACCTTGCTGCCTTAGTACGAGTCCGAGCATAGATTCTCTTCCCCTCATCATCCCAGCGTGCTTGTTCCACTCCCTTGGCCAGTACCAGCGGCGGTGGCATCTGGTAGGGACATTTGGACCGCCAAGAGGTCTCCGGCAGCCCAAATCGCAAGGCCCGTTTGAGGAAACGGCCCACGGACCATTTGAGGATGTGGGAGGAGGAGCACAAGAGTGGTGGATAGTCCCAGTTGAGGTAGCAGCAGGGGATTTGAGTGGCGACGAATAGCTGCGAATGGAGCTGCGGTGTGGTTGTTGGGCTGGTTAGGATGTGTGTCAACGCGTTCAGCTTTTGCTCCCAGGTTGTGGTTTCCATGGATGGAGGATTAATTAAATGAATTACAAAGAAGATTACCGTTTTGTGGATTGTTTTGTTTTGTTTTGTTTGGACGAAAGAATGCTTGCTCTTCGTCCATTTGTTTTCTTATCTTACTCTCCCTCCGTCTTCCGTATGCCCGGTCCGGATATAATAATGAATAAAATGTAAAAGATATTACTAATAAAATATGAAATAGATTCAATCAATAAATATATAAAGTATCAATAGAGTTAAAATGCCAAAATGGTGTTTGAGGACCCAAGCCGAGTATTGTTTATGACTCCACTCGCTTTATAATTTATATCAATAATCACACACACCGTAACCCATGCTCCTTAGTCCCCGCGTCTAAATCACAGTGGTCGACGTTAAAATAATTGGTGAAACGGCCAAAACAACTCCCAACAAAGGGGGTCTACCTACAAATCCTACATTTGAAACCCAAAGTAAAAGACTCTTGTCAAAAAAAAAAAAAAAATGTAAAAGACAAACTCCCCCTTCCCCCCGTGAGGCATTAAGAGCTGTTTGGTATGCTTATGACACCATTTGGCATGATTTTAGGCATAATTTGGCATGATAATTTTCATGTTTGTTACATTTTATTATTATGGCATAAAATGGTAGATGCCCATGGCAAAAAACAAGGGCAGGCATGTGATTGGCTGAAATGGGTTTGTGTGGCAGTTTTGGACTCAAAGATATTTGTTTCCAAGTGATGTTACAACATGGAGTTGCAATATCTTTGATTTTCATTTAAAATTCAGAGTCCAAATCGAGTCCCAACCAAATAGGTTTTTATTTTTTTAATTTTTTTTGTTTTTCATTTCTTTTCTTGTTTTCTTTCTTTTCTTTCGCTTTCTTTTCCTTTCCTCTTTTCTTGTTTTCTTTCATCTTTTCTACTTTTATCTTTTTTATTATTTTTCATTTTTCTTGAATATTTCCATATGATAATAATTATATGTAGCACTAGAAATATACTTATACATTACTTCTCAAATTTAAAATACATATTATTTGAATTTAAAATTACACTTGTAGAATGTAGTATTTTAATTGTTGTAATTTTCATTTTCAATTATTGTAATTTTCAATTTCAAGTATTGTAATTTTCAATTTTAAGTATTATAGTTTTTTTAAGTAATGTAATTTTTTATTTTCAAGTAATGTATTTTAAAAAAATTAATGTCATTTTGTTATAATTAATTAACTACATTTAAAATAAAGCCAAGAATAAAGTTTAAAAGAAAATGAGAAAAGAAAATGAAATGACTAATTAAGTTTGAAAGAAATATTAAAATAAAATAGATTTTTACCACATTGAAAGAGAATTGTGGAGAGTTGAAGTGAGTTGCGTGGAGTGGAATCTTGACGTGGCGGAGAGAGTGGGTTCAGAGAATAAGAATCATTTAGATGGCTTAATTCAAGACTTGGCATGAGGAAGCTAGTTTTTTGTTATTAATCCAGATCATTTTATGTGGCCCATGTTATACTTGAATTACCAATAATACCCACAATTTAGGTAAAAAAGGAAGTCACACTTGAATATTTTCGTCCTTGACTTTCATTTGCAAATGAAAATGATGGCTCCAGAACACATGCACGTTTTGAACAATGTTCCATGAACACGAAATTGATGGATTCGATATTGTATCATCTTAGGAACCATGACTATTTTAGAAAGTTAGAATTTTACATGGCTCGGGTAAATATGTACATGTATCGTTCACCAATTGTATGGTGTAGTCCGTTAAGAATTTTCGATCGTGTTCTTCGTTTGATTGATCTTGAGTTAAGTTGATTGTTCATTGTTGGTTGATCGTGTTAATTTGGAGAAGATTACGCAACAATCAACAATTTCATAAAATCATAAAATTAGAATCTAAAAATTTATATTTTATAATATAGTTTTGTTACATATTTAACCAAATTTATGAGTAATTTGAAGTTAAAGTTAAAATCCGGTGTAGGAAAAAAAAACGACAAGGGAAGTTGAAATCGGGACGAATGGAGTATATCGTAATTAAATATTTTTTATTAATACTATTATGCACATTATTTTGTTTAATATATACATGTTTATCACTAATATTATTCTAATTCAAATATTACCCTTATTATCATTTTTTGAATTTTAACAATTCATAATCTTAGTAATACTCGCTTCGTTCTTTTTAAAGTTTGATCATTTGACTTGCATGGGTGATGGGTCAACCATAATCAACTTTGAAGCTCATTCTTTTAAACTATAGTAATAAAAAATTTAACAAAATTATAAGTAATATTTCGTAATATAATTTTATATAGTAATAAACTATAATATTTGAAGTCAGTTAGTGGTCAAAATTAATCATGGTTAATCGAAAAAGGTCAAATGATAAAACTAACCATATTACTTTTGGACGCCCAGGATTTCCTTCCCCTTTTGAGAAAACGTGACATAGAGATGGAGCATTTAAAATGACAAAAAAATTTAACGAGTTTAATGGTATCGTTTACACGGTTTCCTCTTCCCTACCGCATGCTGCACTACCTCCTGGTGCTTTAAAGGTTGTATCATGGTTGTACCATATGCATTAAATGTTGTACTGTACAACACATTAAAACACCAGGTAAATGTGGCAATCGGGCCGGTCTCGGGCCGGGCTAAATCGGTTCGGGCCTTACGCGGTCCGGGCCTGTTTTAAGGGGCCGGGCCGGGCTTTTGAGATATATGTAGGCCCGGCCAAGCCCCTAGCCCCATTGTTTTGGGGCCGGGCCGGGCTCATTAGCGGGCTGGCCGGGTCAAAAAGCAAATTTTCCTCTCTTTTTTTTCCATTTCTCTTTTTATACATAATAAAAAAGAACTTATTTTTTTCTTGGCATGTAAAATGTTATTACAAACTCGTAACTGGTTAAATGCTTACTAGTTAAATGCATAAATGAAAGGAAAAAAAAAACTATATACATAAGCAATGTACTTTACTGGGTGAAAGTTAAGTAAGCTATTGTTTTGGCTCATTTTAGCATACATGTGATCAAAATTCAAAACCATTAAACATGTGAAGTATAAAAGAATGCTGAGAGACAACAAGTAAGAAAAAAGGAATTGATGAAGAATAAAATGTAGATGATTAATTGATGAGTGAATGGGACGACAAGTAGGAAGAAAAGAATGAACAATTTTAATGTGTTTTGGCGTTGGACTATGGACTTGTAATGTATAAGCCCAATTAGTGTGATTAGTTTTCTTAGAGTCCAATTTTAATGTGTTAGCTCGATTAATAAATTTCGATTCTTATCAAATATCACATAATATGTTCAATAAATATATCGGGCTTTTCGGTCCATGCTTAAGCTGTCTGGGCCACGGGCTTTTTCGGTCCGGGCCGGGCCATGGAATAAGTGGCCCCTAAAGCCCCACTAAAATATTCGGTCCGGTCCTGTCACGGGCCTATATTAACGGAACGGTCTGGGCCGGGCGGGCTTGTCTACGACAGGCCCCATTAGTACCTCTAACACTAGGAGACAGTGCAACATGCTGTAGGGTAGAAAAAACCCGTTTACACTACATATGGTACTTGAAATAACCAAGACAACTTTGTTAAATAGGCCTTTGCATACTGGTACATTTTATATACTCGAATAACTTTAAAAAAGATCATTTTGACTTTGCATTTAAACTCCCAACAATAACTCCGGCGACGCTTTCCCCGGAGTTTTGGGTATCTTCAATCAGTCGACTTCTATCTCCTCTCGTGAAACTTCAATTGTGAAAAAAAGGAAATAAGTGAGGTATGAGTTTTGTACTCTTTTTGAATTTGTATTGAGTGCATATATGAGACATTATTTTTGACAAAGTAAGGTTTAGGGATATTCTACTGTCAGATAAGGTTGTACTGAAACTAATGTCAGATATTATTTTACTTCAGATCTCAGCCATCCAATATAATATGATTCAATCCTGAACACAAAATAAAATACAATTGCATTACTATTAGAATTAAGTGGAAACACGTTATTATGTTTCTTTCCATCCGTTTACCATCGTCCCTATTTCTTCTTCTTCTCCGATCGTTCTCAGTACCATCGCCATTGACAAGAAAGAAGCCTCCTCCATTTGTTGGTCTCCTTCTGACTATAATCCTAAAAAGGATCTAATAGACCAATAAGTCTCTCATTGTCCAGATTGGTTTGGAATGAGCAAAAAGTTTGGCTATTAATTTTGAATATTATCTCTCCGTCTCATTTTCTCCGCCGCTGAAATTCCACCGGCAATTTCTTTGCTATTAAGTCTGTATCTGTTTCTAATCCTTAATCAGTCATTCCAATCGATGAATTACTGGGAAAGAAGGAAGTGATAAGAGTTTATGGGAAGGAGGATACACCGAGCGCAGCTTTTTGGGAGGGGCGCAGAAGAAGAAGGAAGAAGGAACAAGCGCAGAAAAAGGAGGAGGAAGAAGAGCGCAGGAGAGTTTCAGACTTTCAGCGCAGACTAGCTGAAAGAAAGAAACGTGTTTTTTTTTTTTTTTTTTTTTTTAGTAATGCAATTGTATCTCATCATGTGGTCAATAATTAATCATACTAGATTGTATGGATGAGATCTAAAGTACGATGATATCTGACATTAGTTCCAGTACAACCTTATCTGACGGTAAAATATCCCCAAGGTTTATTGGTCATTTCATCAATACGTTTATATCAGGCCATTATGCCGAAGGAAAACAAACACAAGTCCAATGAAAATGGGCTAGATCATGCCCAACATTTTTTCCAGCCCAAACTTAGAATTTGGAGACGCGCAATATTTCTTAGTTAAAATGTTGCTTAAATATTGGCATGAAGAATTGGGCATAAACGAACCAAACAGCTCTACAAGTCACAGAACACTCATGGGAAGAAGTTGATAATAATATAGACAGAGTACATCCCAGCTAAATGTTTTACTACTACTATCTTAGAAAGCATTAAACTTCAGTCTATAATATATATAGCAGCGGGCATCATACATCTAAGCAAAAGCCACACTAAGCTTTACTTTGTTCCTTCTTTTACTACTATAATAATTTTACACCAGACCAGCCAGATTATAGCTGCATCCCCCAAAAGAATACAAAGGAAAAGAATGCTAAACATGACTGACTAACCCTATATTACTATTGTGGTCCAAAGATTAAATTTAAAACCCTTCTTAATTGGGTCACCCAAAATTTTGTAAACTCAGTCACTGTACTCTTCTTCGGAGTCAATATCCTCGGAACCCTCTTCGTCCCTGTTCATATTGATAAATCCATCACCATATCCGTCCGACTCATCATCGTCGTTCATCTGCATCGCTCGGTCCCTGTCATCATTTATATCCATCACTCCCTCCCTGTTAGTGTATTGATCCTCGCCCAACCGTTGGTCCCTTGTAATGTACACATCATCGTCATTCATTCCCATAACATGATGCCTATTAGCATCTGCATCCCACTCATCATCATTCATTTCCACATTTCCCTCCAAGTTTTCACCGTCCTCGTCATAACCAACTTCTTCCTCCATCTCATCAACCTCCTCTTCCTCACTCATCTCTGCCATTTCATTACTTCTCCCAGGGGGTTCGTGGTAATTTGATGATTCCCACTTTTGGTATTCGTACACATTCTCCTCCTCACCATTATTATCATCGGAATCACTGTTACTAATGTCATCATTATCAAGGACATTCTTAAAGCCTGAATTAACCAACTCTTCCTGTATAGAAGATTTTGGCTTCTCAGCAACATTCTTAAAAGCAGTTCTGTCGTCCAAGTAATCCTTCAAAGTCTCTTCTGGTACCTTCTCGATTCTCCTCCTGCGAACAGTTCTTCGGCCACGCCCATGCTTTTGTCCTTGCCCACCTTGCTGCAGTAGGATTTCAGCTAATGTCTCGCCTTTCTTAAGGACCCTCTTACCAGATTGCGATATTGCACTTTTGCTCCCCTTTTGTGACTTCCCACGAGGGCGACCACCTTTATTACGAACTACTTGCCTGTACCCAGAGCTGCCAGGAGTTCCCTGGTCCCAGTTCTCCTCTTTCACTGCACCATGTCTGTCGAAATCTAGTGTCTCGGCTTTGTGGACATCCTTGGTGTAAGCATACTTTAAGGTAAACTTCTGCATGCAACACAAGATACAATGGAAAATGAGCCAACATGAATGATACAGAAATCAGGATTATTAGAATGCAACTCATGATTAGACATGTCCATGGACAGAGCCCGGCTACTTGCCAAACACGAAGCCTAGCCTTGTTACAGAAGATTGTCTATCAATTTATAGAGTCCATAATTGGACAAGCCATGCAATATGTGTCTTATAAATGCCAATTCAGAGTTTAGATAGTTAGCATAAGGCCCAACACATAACAGATAGACCACAATAGGCATGGAACATGGCCCTGAATATCATGTCAATGCAAGTCCTCTCCAGAGAACTTTCAATAAGATGATTCTTATTTTATGTTACTTAAGGTTATGAATGGAACCGTTCCTTTTCTATGACCCACAACGTAGAACCTCCACCAGAGCCCAAAACTTAAAGATTGAAATATAGCATGCACATAATTATATGAAAACTTCCCGTTATGTGCATTATTTGTAACACAATGCACCCCATAGTTCATTGAGCCTTATTAAAAAAATGACTTCTCATAAGTCATAGTTACTATTGTAAATAATAAATTGATTTTGTAAACATTACTTGTACTTTCTACATAAATTACTTTGCATATCAAATTAAAACACTACTGCAAAACAGGCATATTTAGTACAAAACTTTCAACACTGCCTCTAACATACTAACAGCAATGACATGAATCTAGGGAAGTCTTTTTGTTTATGTTTACGTGTGACAGGGAGAAAGAGATAGGAGAGGAGACTCAACTGGAAGAGCTTCTTCTACTTTCTTTTCATCATGAGCCTCAGCCTTCTGCTCAGGAGTGTAAATGATGGATGCATCCAGCTCCAGAAGTCTCAATCCCACCGCAGCAGTAGTTTTTGGTATCCAAGGGAGTTGAGGGACAAATCCAGTAAAATCATGAGCAGTGCCTCTAGATGAACCACAGTAGGTCAACAACTCTTCCGTTGTCTCATAATCTGATGAAAGATAGTCACGCTTTATAACGCGCTCGAACTGAGTCAGGAGCTGCAACAAAATTTCAACAAACTTCAGCTGAAAACTATAAAGCTGAGAAAAATGCATTTTAACTTGAAACTGAGGGACGATTTCCATAACCCATAAAGAAGTATTGTTTCTGAACCAATACCTGTAGAAGATCATCGACCGATGAAGAATTCTGAAGCATTGAGCCCCACACACTTCTACAGTCCTCTGTCCAAGAAGAATGAATAGCCTCAGCTGGAACAGAAACCTGACAAAGACATGCAAATCTTAATGCATGGAAAGAGAAATATCAGATGATATGGCAGATCATTCAGTAAACTATTAAAATACCTCAAGCAAAGTCAACAGGGCCTTAATCAATCTGATTCTCGGAGGAGACCCGTTGGGAAAATTTATATCTGCTTCATCTAAATGATTAATCCCACGGTTGAATTGTTCATACGAATATTGTTGATCACCAACATTGTGCTGCATTCGATGGCAACACGGACAAAGATCCTCTTTAGCATCATACATAACAAAACAAGTATCACAGATTCCCAAGAGTGGCGAACACCTTCTCTTTCCATACATTAACGCACATAAAGTCAACGGACTGAAGCATTCTTTCCATAACCAACTGTGCATATCTTGGAACTTTTTCAATGAGATCTTTTCCTCTTTTTCATCCCTTCCAAGATTAACTCTAAAGGAATATGATGGTTCCTGTGTATCAGAATTTGAACTGCAAATTGCACCACTAGAACTCTCAATACTTGCAGAAGCAAAGGTAGAGTTAAACTCAAGAGGATCTTCAACATAAGGATTTGCATTCTTGTTCAAAATATTTTTACGAACACATTCCTTAAAGGAGACCTCGATCTTCTGTAACATAACATGCAAATGAGATTCTCTGCTCCCACGGGTATCCAAAGATGTAAGGAGAGAGTCAAATGCCTGCAGAAAAGAAGTTTATTTATTAAGAACGTGGTCAAGTGCCTTGGTCAGAGAAAAAAGATTGTTAGATCTCTAGAAATATTTGATTCTTATTTTTCCTTGTGGCAGTAAGAATGTTATCGATAGAGATAATATAACTGAACTCCATCCATACACCACGCCAAAATTAAATGTTTCATGTTTCGTATGGCACTGAGCTCAGATGATGCTGTCCAATTGCATAAGGTTTGCCCACCCATTGCATTCCAAGATGAGGAGTATATAATTATGTAAGTATGGAAAGTGAAGGGTAAGAGAAAAGACTTGACCAAAATGTATTACCTGCTCAGTATCAATAAGTCTCCACAGCCCATTTGGTGATTCGACAAATATTCTGCCTGAACCAGGATCTAGACAAGAAGCAGAAGCTACAAATAGCCAATAGCGATTTCTCCTCCTATCTTGGCCAAGCGGCAGAGACCTGTAAACATACATTTCTTCAGCTCTGTGCCCTATATATGACTTAAGCTGCATGCGTGACCTCTCTGTTGTGTGTCCGTTCTGCTGAGCCAGGGAAGGGAGCTGTCCCAACACCAATTCTCGAGTGGGATTTTCAGTTGAATATTGAAGATCCTCCATAACAGAAGGCTCGCCCTTCTCCATATTGCATGCTGATTGATCATGAACTTTATTTTCTGCACCAACCATAGGACTCAAGCCTCCCTCTGCCAAGGGATTGAAAGAAGAATCATAATATTTAGACACAATTTCGTCTCTCATTCGCCTTTTGTCTAGTTGTGCCTCTGCCCACATCTGCTTTTTCAGAGCATTCACTGCATCCAGCCGTTCCTGCAATAATTGCATTTTAATAAAATATAATAAACACTTTATTTCAAATTCGTCAAATTCCAAGTATTTCTCAGTGTCAGACCTCAAGAATTACGCGAATTGAATTCCCTTCATTTGCAACACCAATTAAAGCAACAAGTGCACTGAGACGCTCCTCAATAGATAAATCAGAGTATTCTCCTTCGGTGAGTCCTTGGACCCAGGCCTCACCCGATCTGCTATCATCAACCTCGAGACCTTGTGTAATACCTGGCATAATACCAGTTGATTGAGCAATAAAGTCTGAACATGATACAATGTACCCTCCCTACCCAAAAAAAAAAAAAAAAAAAAAAAAGAGTTTCAACCTGTCAATTCTTACCAGCTGCAACAACTCCATTTTGCAGAGCAGCTTCAATAAGGGGCCTGTCTTTATCTTTCCTAGAGCTAGAGCCGATCTCAGCAATTGCACCATTCTTTACTGTATCAGATGGAGTAGCTAAGGGATCAACTTCTGCACCCTCAGCAGCATCACTGTCTGAATCATCATCTCTTTCTTCCTCATCGGCATTCTGGCCAGCTAGAAAACCATTGGCATATTTCTGTATCTTCTCCTTGGCTGAAGCAATTACTGATTCAGCATCTGCTGGATCCTTTCTGAACGCAGGGCGTACATTGTACGTAGAAGGCGCTATTCTTTCAAAAAGAATTGGATCTCTGGACAGGGCAACAGATATAGAAGCCTCGGGGGTCTTGCTGGTTGTCAGGTCCCGAAGCCCAGATTTCTACAATAAAAGTTTGAAACAGAATAAGACACCTGATGCATAGGCAAACAACAAGGGAAAACAGCTGGGCGCCGGCATGGCCTCTAGTTACCAATTACCTGAATCTTGTCGGCAAGCTCAATAACATTCAGCCCTTTGCTTCCTTCGAGAGCAAGAACATGATAAGCAGCAAATTTTACAGTTCCTGGAGTCAATCTATGCCTTGACTTGCGCTGGAGGGAGAATCCTTTTTCTTGCATAATTGCAACAGCATTCACAGCTGCAGAACCATTTCTCAGAGAAGATACCGTGTCTTCACAACCTTTACTCTGAAAGATAACACATGTTGGTATCATAGTTATGAGGTTGTACATTTTCAGAGTGCAATTACAATGTGGTTGTACAGCAATGCAGACAGATGGTTTTGGAAAGATCTTAAGATGATAGTTCAAATGGTCCATGCATTTTCTTTATAAAATACACCGACATAAATGTGCAGTCTTAGTGTGACAAAAATGTTGAATCATGTGGATGCAAGCAGTTAAAGGGAGAATTTAATTTAGCATGCATGTTACTGGAGGAAAAGGGAAGAGGTGCACAAACATCATCTTTATCGTTTACTGCAATTCGATCAATGCCCTTTTTCTTCAACGGCGGCCCGAATCCAGCAGCAAGTGCAAATTGTCGTAATATCTCAGGCCATGTTGATGGATTTAAGTGCTTCTGCCAGTTGCGTAGATCAAAACCCCATAAATATGCCTAGACAGTGAAAAGTAACGAAATTAAAGCAGCTGAAACATTACCCAAAAGAGAACAAATTAAATTAAGGCATAGAATAGAAAAATTACCCCTTCAACAATATGAGGATGGCCACCTTCAGGATTAACAGCACTATATTGGTTTGTGCCAGGTCCACCAGAAGGCGTTCTTACAACATCTTCAATATCCTTTATAATGAGTTTCAAAATGCTTATATGTACCTCACCAAGCAGCCTTGAATCCTGTAGGAGTGAGGTCAGCAAAGGTTACTGGACAGGTGGAAATAAAAAAAACAGAGTATACGATCACTCTCTTTTAAACAAAATTAACAATACACACACAGTTTTTATATTTTCAAATTTATTTTGGGAGGACGGGGATCAGAAAAGTGGAACAGGGCTTAACTAGCTTCAAACAGTAAAAAAAACACAAAGAAATCTGAACTCACATAGTCATGGAAAGCTTGTACAAACTCGTCAAGGGTGAAAGGCCATAGTCCAAGAACATCAGCAAACGTAATGCAGAACTTCCAAACCTGGAAAGAAAAAAGACCATAACTTTAACAATACATATAAACCTATACAGTCACTCCACTTCTTGATGATATAACATAGCAACATTTGCCACATGCAGGAGACAACATACAAAACTATACCATGAGAAGGTTCCCAACATTTTCTTCAGAATTATTCCAAGGTTGAATGGCAAAAGGCATCTTCAACTGAACAGATCTCGGGGGAAATTCACACAAAGCATCTGAATAGTAGAAAGTGTCATAATCAAGATGATTCATCATCAGGATCTTTCAACAGATGAGTATAAGTTTCACGTAAGAAACACCAACCTCTGAATATATCGAGATTTTGCAAAGTGTCATAATCAAGAGCCACCATAGAAGGTAACCCCTTGCTTGCAGCAGCTAATTCCATTAGTTCCAGGCGCTCGTCCTCTATTAGCTCCATGGATTCCTTGGCTATTTTCCTTGCTGTGGCTCTTTCCATTGCAGCTCTCTGTCTTGCAGCCTCTTTCTCTTTGCGGAGCTCTTCTTTCTGTTTTCTCCTCTCTTCCTGGAGATGCATAAAAAAGATCAGATAATAACCCACTTGCCAAATCAGAAACAGAATAAATTAAAATACGGTCCCGTGTTGAGTTAAGTTTAAACACACCCTTATAAGTTCCTTTTGCATAAATTTCTCCCTCCGTTCCATTTCTCGCTTTTCCTCACGCTGAAATTTCTCCTCCAGCCTTTGCTGTTCACGCATAATCCTCTGTTCTTCCTTTCGTCTTTCACGGTCTTGCCTTTCCATTTCTTTTTTCATTTGCTCCTCCCTCTACAAATTGAAGATATACAGTGAGGGACAGAATTAAGAAGTATCCTTCAACAAATTCTGAAGAAACCATGAATTTCAAACCTTCCGCCTCAAGAGATCTTGTTTCTCAAGTTCCTTACGGATTTTCTTCTCATGAGCTTGAACTTCTCTACCAATACGAACTTCCTCACTCTGCACAACATAATTAACAAATTAAATGAAGAAGGAACATACATTAAAACGAGGCATACTTTAGTTGACTTGAAAGTACCTTGCGCTTTCTGTCGATTTGTGCACTATCTTCAGCGTGCATATTGAAGTCAGTACTCCTGGGAGATGTAGAAAACTGTGCCTGCCTAGAGGGCTGGGCTAATATATCAGCATTGGGGAGCTGACTCTCGATGCCATATTCTCTGGCCACATGCCCATTTCCATGTTTTAAAGACAAACTTTTTCCAGGAGGACCATCACCAGGCGACTCGTAGAGGTAAGCTGGAGCGACATGCCCATAAGTATCCAAACGAATCTTAGACTCAGCCACTTCATGACGACCAGATGATGCAGCCTGAAATCAAATAGCTTAAACTTAAACCATTTGTTTATTTGATCAAACTAAATAGTTGTGATTAATCGTGTTCCTCTAATAAAGCTATTCATGAATTATCTCAACAAAAATTGCATCATGTTGGGTTTAGATTGTCCTTGAAATTATGTTAAGTGGAAAACCCGCAAATACCACTTTCAATAGCAGCATGAGCTAGAAATTGTGACATTACACAATACATTTTCATTAAAGTGAAGAATCATCATACGTGCTTGTTTGCTAAAGTGCACTAATGGAAAACAAGGTATTGCAGGATAACAGAATCAAGAACATTTACTGATCTAGTTCCTGAAGTGCATAACATGAATCACTCATCAGTATGCACGTGAAACTACATATCCAGATAAGAAAGTAAGATGAATATATTCTGAGATAGATATCAAACCTTATTATGCTTTGTATCGAAGTCTCCATATAACTTGCTGTCGTAAGAATGTCCGTATCTGTCTTGCTGCTCTCTTACTGCTTCATAGCAAACATAGGAAATATGAGCAACTTAATTCACACGGGTTGATGGTCCGTTATCATATTTGTATCAATGCAATATGAATAAACACGATACCAAACTGACTGCATGTCATCCCCAATTCCCCATCCCTTTCAGACTCATCTAATTAACAAACTAAAGCTTTGGAGCTTGGAGACTCTTATTGATTCAACCAACCACTTTTGACATTTTGATGTTAATTCATAATATCAAACTAAAATAAATGAAGAACTTCTAGAAAGTAATTATAGATAAGATACATAAATTCAAAGCCCCTGTACAGATGTGGGGGGTGTCTCATAAGCCCCGACACACAGCAGTTTATGTAGAATTGTACCATATAGAAACGAACTTTGTAGTACTGTATAACTATCAACTAACTTTTAATTTACTCATCATTCAGCCGCAAGAGATTTGCGTGCATCCCCATATTCAAACAATTGTTAAGATAAATACAAAGTACAAACAGGTCACCCAGCAAAGGCATATATAGACAAGATCACAAGATCATAAGTTTCTCATTTCCTTAATTTGATTTCTTAGTAAATACACATGCTAATTTGCTAAGCTTGATTGTAGACAAGCATGAAAACATCAAAGGGTAAAAGAGGTATAAATAGTGAGTAGGCATACCTATAGGTGCGCCAAAAGCACCAGGAGGCAATTCATCAAAATCCATCCCAAGAATTGGACCATCTTCTCTCAATGGTTCTCCCAACTGTGCTTCAACACAAGCTATCACTCTACGCTCCATGATTGTCTTAGGTGACACAGAATACCTTGGCGCCATTGGTACCTCATCGCTGTTATCAAATCGACTTGAACCTGATTCCGAACCAGAATCTGACTCTGAACCTGGCCCTGAGCCCGACTCATGTTTACTGCCAGGCTCAATTGGCATCAGGTCCTCTCTTGGGGACTGCGTTAAACCTCTCCCTCCAGCTGAAGACGGATTACGTGGCTTCATCGCAGCCATTCCCGTTGCCTCTTTCTTATCCTTCAATCTCCTATGACAAAACCACATCTGCAATTGCCGGTCAGTGAGACCTAATCTCACAGACAATTCAGCACGAGTAGCTTCAGTTGGGTACATCTCAGCTGCATTACCAAAATAGAGGTTAAATAAATTACCTATCTTTGTCAGAACTAAATCACCACGGCAACAACACATCTAAAACATCCAATTGCAATTGAACAAACAGAAAAACAACAGCAATCAGATGATACCCATCCACCCCAAAATTACCAATAAACAGTAAAAACACTAAATTTCAATCCAACAAAAAAAAAACACAAACTCATCAACAAATCCAATAAGCAGAAACTAACCCTAAAACTAAAATTGGCAGAAAACAGAAAAAGGTACATACTTGAGTAAGTTTTCTCCAGTACTTCCAACTGAAACGGAGTCTTCATCTGGCGCTTGGGTCTCTTGGAACCATCGGGCGGAGGAGGGCTCTGATTCGGTTCAGAAGCACCAGGTTCCATGGAAATAGATCAGAAAACCACAAAATCAAAGGGGGCTAGGGTTGCAACAACGAAAACAAAATAGTTTTATCTTGACTGGAAAGGAAAAAATGAGGCGAACAACAACATAATAGTAGAAGTAAATAGGGAAAAAGGGGATAGATATTATTAATATAGGGACAGGTGTGATTGAGAATCCGAATGTGAAAAAATATGATGAGAAGGATAGGGAGAAGGAGAAGAAGAAGAAGAAGAGAGACAAAAAAAGATTTCGATTTTGATTTTGAGATCCAGTTAAAGATTAATGTGTTGAAGAAGAAATTAAAACAACAACAACGAAAAAACCACGAACAACAACAACAGTATTGTAATTGTTGTGTACGATGTAAAAATTCCTTCATTCTTGTTGTTCTAACGAATTCCATCATCTTTAATAATTTAGGAAATACTAAAAAGTAGTAGTAGTAGTAGTAACAATTATATATAAACTTACTAAATGGATTTATATTTTCATTCCTTTGTTTTTCCGAATTTTAACCTCTTGACTTGACTCTTGAGGCAACAAACAAAAACACTGTTTATTCGTCTTTCTTTTCTTTTTTCTTGGCGAATGACGATCAAGTGATCGTGTGGTCTAGTGCTTCTTGATGTTTGTGTGTATTTTTTATTTTCTCATCACTTTTTATTTTTTTTATTTTTAAGTTTATTTAGAATGCAGGTCTTTTCTCTCTTTTTATTTTCCTGGGTGTTTTTGGTACTTTTAGCATGCTTCAGTTGTAATCTTTTGTTTTTCATTTCAATGATTTAGGTGGGGTGTTTTGGGCTTGTGCATTTGTTATGCTATGGACAATGGGCTCAGTAAATGGGCCTAACTTTAACATGGATAAAGTTGGAAATCGGGTAGCTTTGGCATTGTAATCTAATATTAGAACTCCATCCACCCCGTTAAAATAGGTCACAACTTTTCAGGCTGTTTTTAAGACGGTCAATAGTTTATTATTTGTTGGTGGAGAAATAAATGATAAAAAATGGAGAAAATATGAAAGATATGAATGATAAATGATAAAAAGAATGAAAAAAGTATAAGATGGTGTGGTTATTAAGGTTACATTTTTACTATTTTAGAAAGTAGCATAAATTAGAGGGACGTCACAAAAAGGAATAGTTATATCTTTTAGCGGGGCGGAGGAAGTAATATACATCAATCTTATGATAATGTTGGGAATTTTAGTGAACGAATGAGCTTTCAAGTCGTTCGATATGCTGGCCATAGCCCATATGGGTCCAATCACGTTGGATATCAACTTTTCCTACACGTGTAGTTACATTTGGTAGATAGATGTCACTAGACGCGTTAGTCACTAAATTCGTCTTGTGGTGGAAGAATGATTAATGCACATAGTGATGATCGATACATGAATGAAATAAGGTATTCAAAAACACATGGACGTCCATTGTGCTAAAATTCAAGTTGAAAGAGCAATGATATTGAAAAACTAGTCGAGAAAATGAAATGGGGAGGATTACACGGATCCCCCATGAAAATAGAGTGCTCATTGAGGAAGCTCGTGGCTGCCAACTTCTCCATAAACTTTTCTTAAGGGTCACACCCCTTTGTTTATCGGTGAAATATCTTAAATGTATTTAATGAACGGTTGCTTCCCTTCAAGTATATCTACCTTGTGTGTATTGGGTGAAAAGTTAACGCACTTTCTAAAGGGCTGTAACACATGGGGAATGATGTATAAAAAGTATAGATATTGATTAAATTCACATATACAACACACAACCAATCAAGCAAATATTTTTCCTTCTCCCTGCTTGCTATTTTGCACTCTTTACTGCTCAAAGTGAGTTCGTCATATTTGAATACTGGAGTGCTCCCATATCGTCTTAAAAGACACAATTGTCATAAAACCGTAAGCACCATAGCGGACCAATATTGTCTTAAAAATAAATAGTCCAACTATCGACTGTACTATCTTGTCAATCTTTATCTTACAAACACTAAAACTTCAGAAAAGCCAAAGCTTACAACAATCTTACTTCAATATCCTAGTGTTAGAACTTAGAAGATCGCTACTTGGACAAACGATGTGGCGCGTTCCTATGTTCCAGACAAGAAGCCCGATAAATTTGATGGAAACAACTTCAAGATGGAAACAAAACATGCTTTTCTACCTCACCACTCTAGGTATGGCAAGCATCTTAAGGGATGGTGTTCCTACACCCTGTCATGGCTGACACCTAAGGCAGTAAACGAATCAACCCACTTGCGAGCGCTCGTGAAAAAACTCGGTTAATGCTTAGATCGTGCTCGAGATCGATTAACACGAATTTGATTTTCGATCGAGCAACTATTATGAAGATGAAAAGCCCGATGCCCACGAGCACATTATTATTATTATTATTATTATTATTATTATTATTATTATTATTATTATTATTATTACATTTGTAATTGTTTGTTGCAAACTTGCAACTATGATTTTTTTATAGACTCACTAACTGAAATTTATATATTTTCTAAACTTTTATGAACTTTTCAAATGCCCCTCAATGCATTTTCGTATTCTTCCATGAGAATCCTCTTTCGATTTTTCTCCCTTTACATTAATATTTTCATGAGTTCCTTGTGATTATTTGGTGTGTTTGCAAAAAAATGGACTAAGTATCGATTTTACTAGAATAAATATTTTTATCATTAATCCTGTCACGAATCGATCATTTTCGATCAGCTCACAAACTTTTCTATAACTTGACGAACCGATCTCGAGCTCAAATATGTGATGATCATTGATCACGATCACATATCAAAATCAAACGAGCAATGATCGATTGGGCTGAAAATTGGCTCGACTCGGCTCGTTTACAGCCCTACTGAAACCCCTCTAGCTACAACGATGGAAGCAAATGAACTTGTTGATGACAACAAATGAAGCAATTGTCTTATGACTCTAATTAGACTCATAGCGACTTCCTATGTAAGAATTATATCTTGAAAGGCTTTCAGATTCTCACTATATCGTGTATGGTACCGTCTCTTCCTCCGAATCCCGTTGGAAAATGCTGGAAAAATAAATACTTATTATGCGCGTCAAGTATGAACTTCTCCAGAGGAAGAATAAATTAGTCGGCTATGGTTTATACATTTTCATCAAGTTATTATGCTCATTAATGAAGCTCGTAAAGGTTTCTTTTTCATTCTTAATTTTTCTTTATTCATTCCTGAAGAGTGTTTGACAAAATTAACACTAATGAAAAAGGTCAAATAATTCGATCTTTAAAGATACAACAAAATCAGTAATTCTATGTTTTGGGGGACATAGGATAGTAACTCTATGTTTTGGGGGACATAGGATTAGTAAGAAAATAATATGGAGAGTTGCTTTCTAAATTCATACCAAATGGCTAATGCAACACATTTGCCCAATTTTATCTTCATGGGGTAGAATCGTTTGTCACAGATAACACACTATTCACATTATCATCAGATTCTTACAACACTCGGGAGACTGCGATCACAATGTTGACCACACAAGGAATCATACATTATTTAGTAGTCTTGAAGAACATGCATGAAAATAAGATTAACAACAGAACTCTGAATAAAGAAAATTGTTGAACTAATTACACAATTAAGATAGAAGCTCTTCAACAGCAAGGAATACACAAATGTTTTTCTCTTCCATGTCCTTGCATTACCACTTAAGCCGCCTTCCCTTGCTGCCATAATGAAAAAATTCCAATTATTCAAGCCTCAAATGGTTCAGAAATTTACAAGTGATGTAAATTTTACACATAGTTACTTACTCGTTTCTCTTCTTCAATCTTGGCCTTGATGAGAGAGTACATTGCAACTCCAGCAATTGCAATGGAGGTACCAATACCAGTTTGCAATGAAATTTTGTTTCCTGCAAGAATCAGAGTATTAGAACCATCTTGCACTTCCATGCCATAATTTTAGTAACATTAAAACTTGGGAATGTTTCGTGTAAAATCATATATTTACCAAAGACCAAGATCGAAAAACCAATCACAAAGACACGCTTCAACACGTTTCCAACTGCATGAGTCAGTGGTGCAACTCTCTCAAGGGTGTTAGTTGCAAGCTGAAAGAAACAAATTTTAGTTTTCAAATGTGTTATAGGAAATTTTAAATTGTAGCTGGAGTCAAGCTTAATGACCTAATACCTGATTGTAGAGATGGTAAAACATCCCAACCCAGAAAAGATCAGTAACGAACTTTGTCATACCCACTTTAGCAATTGCATCGCTGAATCCACTTTTTAGCAGTACAGGTCCCTCAATCTGAAACATCATATAAATAACAATGTGAAATGATTTAGCTAGTGAATAAAGAGTAAATTGTAACTATTTGCACGAAAATGTAGAACTTACGATTATGGCAGGTGGAAGGCAGACAATTAGTGCGATGATGGAAATGTAAGCATACAAGTTAGTGCTATCCATTCCAGTCTGCAAATGAGCATTTTACATGAGACAACTTGCAAATATTGACCTTTTGAGTTTTATGAGGCTCTTATATCATTGACACTTAGTGAAGTAAAATCACTTAACCATGGCTTTCTTCGAGTATATGCTTCTGTAGGTGAATGAGATGTTGGAAATCATGGCGCTAATAAACCCGAGCCAATTGAAGGACAATTCAGTCAATGATGCCATTGACACACCTGCATTCAGTCAGTAATTTCAGCAAACAGGTGCAGTATGGATGCAAGGTGACTACCTAACATCTTTGCCACGATACAAGAAATTTTCCTGAAATTCAAGTGTTTGATGCAGTTGAAGTTTTTCTATAAGTTATTGAATGTTTTAAAGAAGCACAAAAGAATGAGGCTTATTACATATTCTGTTAAGCAATTCCAAGAAGTGTTGAAAATGGATTAGTTTAACAAGAAAAGTGTCATTGCACATATAATTTTAAGATTGAGGAAAAACTTATGCAAGTACTAAAAATCCTTGCTTTTTAGCTAAAAATACACCAGAAGCTATAGTTAAGACCCCTTAAAAGTTAAAACCTATGACTTTTGTCATTTGTCTTAAATGTATGATTATTTTGCAAACATCTATGTTGTGCTAAATAAAGACAAATCCTTGAATTTTAGCGAGCTTTTATCATATCAATTTTTAATATTTATACAGATAAGCATAGAATTGTCCTCTACACCAAGTTCTTACCAAGAACAACTGGAGCCAGTGAAAGCCACAACGTAATTGGTATCGATTGTCCGAGTATGAACTGTGAGGCAGCAGCATTGAAAAATGGCTCGAGCGCTGACAAAAAAGATAGAACATAAGCCAAGAAAAATATTTAAGACAAGGAAAATACCAACTATGAGTAGCATAACTTCATAACAACACTTGATCATCCTAAGAAATCGAATTGTCACCTTTAATGGTATGGGTGAATGAGACTGCAACAGCGGCAAAAGATACATTGCTAGTTACATGGCCTAAGGCATGGCATACAGCAACCGGTATCAACATCTTCAAGAGGTCTCCATCAATGGGCTAAAACAACACAAGCACCAAATGAGAAAAATGTTATCAATTTTACAAATTACTAAAAAGCAATGGACATACTTGAGTCTTAGATTTTGAAGACAAATCTACCATATCTAGAGTTATAAATATGTAGTACTATTTATTATGGAAATTAAATCAGTTTTTCCAGGGGTAGACCGTAGTAGATGCAAGCTTTTCAAACATTTAAGGGAGCAATTGGTTGATTGATAGTTTTAATATTTAGAAGACATGAATACAAAAACAAAAATTAGTCACAGTGAAGCAAACAAAACAAGTTGGTAAAAAGAAAAAAAATGGTAACTTACAGCGCGCTTAGGGAGGCCAACAGTCCAGCTACCCAAGCAGTAGATAACTCCAACAAACAAATGTATAACTGACACAAAGCTAAACAAAGAACAAACCTCTTGTTAAGTTAAGCTAACCATTGATCTGAACATTCACAAAATCAAATTTTACCCAGAAAAGAAACTTACTAAGGATAAGGGAAGTAATTGTAGATCTTCTTGTTGAGAATGTTGAAGATCACATTCAAAAAGTACCTACATGAATAAACAAGGCACATTAGTCATTTCACAAACATATATAGTCCACATTTAAACCCAGGGGTCCGTCCGCCCTTGGCTTTAAGATCAAATTTGTTTATTAATTAGGCTTTGTTCTTATTTATCAGTATAAAAGACAGGGCTTAAATAAATATGAACGAATTGATCTGAAATTAATAATTTTTTTTTTTTATATAAAGATAAGGGAGCATTAATGATAATGAGATTAGTAGATAGTAACGTAAAGGTGAAGGTACGTACCACATGAAGAAAAAGAAACCGGTAACGAGCCACTGGTTATTGGCAAGGAACCCAACCTTAGCGGTCCTGCAAACCAAAAAACCCGGGTGAGTACAACCGGGAAGTATTCGGGCCAAGTGATCCGAAACATAAAAAACGGACCTCACCCGGCGGAATCGGCGCCCTCGGCCGGCGAAGACGCGGCGGAGAGGCAAGGTCGGACAATGTCCTTCCTAGTGACCGGAGAAGCAGCTTCGAGGAGAATGGCTGGGCGGAGCTGACGTCCGCAAACCAAGTTCCCGCCATCACTGATTTTTCCGGCGAGCCTGACGGCTGGGAAGCTGAAGTTTCCGGCGAGTCTGGCAGCTGGTTTGAGCGGGAGAGAGAGGCCGCGTACGGTGGCTCCGGTGAGTACACGAGACTCCATTTTGAGAATTGGGAGGAAGAGAAAATTGAGTTAGTGAGCTAGTGTAGTCTTGTTTTTTTAAGATTCTGTTGTTTTTGATACTACTACTATACAATGGAATGGAGGAGGAGGAGGAAGAAGAAGAAGAAGAGGAGGAGGAGGAGATAGGAAAATTGCAGTATGGGTGGTTGCTATCAGTTTCAAAATATGTGCGGTTCCGATTTTATTTCCATTTTCCCTTTTCTTTTATTTCTCTGTTCCAATTTTACACATACAGCCCCTGTACAATACAACATCTTTTATTTGATTGCATATTCACCCAGATAAACTCAAATATAGCTAGCTTTTACACCCTCTGTATTACTTCAACAACTTCTAATTACAATTTTTTTTTTTTTGGGTTAATAAATCATCAGATTAAACAAGAATTCTGCCGCTCTTCCGCCTGATGCCCGCTGGCCGGAAAATGCTCCACGCGATTTCCACCGACCTCCCCCTCCTTTCCGTCAGTAGCAGCTGCCGCTACGATGGATATCCCTGAACCTAGGACCCAAAAACGCGCCAATGATGTAACTCGCAGATTCCTCGGCTCGACCCGATCGAACCGATCTGGCCTTCTTTGGTGATGAGAACCCTGATGACCAGAATACCTATGCGTATAAACTTCTACGGCTCTAAATGGGATGTACCGGTTGAAAAAACCCGAACTCAGGAGGAAAGGAAACTAATGAAAGTTTTGGATCCCACGCCTGAGGTTCCCTTTAAACGAGTGATTTTGAACAATGAATTTCAATCGAGCATTGAAGAATCCTGGAAAGATGCAGTCATAATTAAAATTCTGGGTAAACCTTGGTTCTACCAAGCTCTTGTTGCAAAATTGGACCGTCTATGGGGTTTGAACGGAGATGCTGAAATTCTGGACCTTGGATATAATTGCTATTGCCTTAAAGGTGTGAAGTCGAATATACGGGACAAAATTCTCACAGAAGGACCTTGGCAAATAGCAGGGAGTTTTCTTTCGATCCGCAAGTGGAAACCTGGCTTCCGTGCTAACAACGACAAGGTTAACACCACAATTACCTGGGCAAGAATTCTTAATCTGCCGGTGGAATTGTTTCGTGAATCAATCATTGAAACCTTGGCGAATTGTGTTGGAGATCCGTTGGGAACACGTTTAACGCATCAAGAGGAAAATTTGCAAGGTTCTGTGTGCAAATCCGACTTGATGTACCACTTGAAACTGGAATTTGTGTGGGCGATACTGTCTACCAAGTAGTGTATGAGAATCTTCCTCTTGTTTGCTACACCTGTGGTAGTGCCGGGCACCAAACAAGCGAATGTGGAAACCAAAATAAAACCCGTCCCCCAACCACGGAGTGCACGGAGGATGAAGATCAGACTAATAAGAATGCCCCGGTTGAATGGTTAGTCGAGAAGGCCAAAAAGAAGGAATTCGGTGAGTGGATGACGGTTTCTAGGAAGAAGAAATCGCCTCCTGCTGCTCAACCCAATGGACGGAGAGGACCTGTTACTCGTAACCAAGGTGCAGAAATGGAACGAGGGATTGACCTGACTGCTGGAAAAAATAAGGGTAAGGGTACTGCATCTGACTCCTCTGAAGTTCAGGAACCACCCACCACCAATATTGCTTCCGGGAAGCGAGTTCTACCTAAGTCGCTGCCGACAAAGGTTCCAAAAAAGGCTTACCAGATTCTGAAGAGGTCTGAATCAGTGTTTAGACCCACAAACTTAACAGGGAACTACTCATTCCAAGCAGGACAGACGAGTGCAGGAAACAACACTGCAACAACGAACTCCTTTAATGCACTTGATGATTCGGAATTAATCAACGTTGATCTGATCTCGGATAGATAGAACCTTTCGGACCAGCCGTCTGGAAGTCGTCCAGTGCTGATCCAGGATACGATGATCCCCGACCTGTGGTAGCTAACCAGAGTGATGGTCATGTACTTATGAGTGACATTCGAAGAGTAGATAAAGGAAGTGATCCGTCTCGTCCTTCTGATAATGCTAGTATAGCTGATTGTGATATGGAGGGGAGTGAGGATTGTTTATCCTCTCCTTCTAACTGATTTCTACTGTTTCCCAATGCGAGTCCTTTCATGGAACTGTCAAGGGGCTAGTAGCCCGAAATTTAAGAGAAATTTTCATGATATGGTAAGGGAGCTTCGTCCGCAGGTAGCCTTTATTTTGGAGACGCGAGTTTATCCTGGACACGCAGATACAATTTTGCCCACTTTAGGTTTTTCTGACTGGATCAAAGCACCTACGAATGGGATGATGGGAGGCATATGGCTTCTTTGGGATGCTAATGAAACAGATGTCGAAGTCCTTCATGTGAGTGATCAAGCGATTCATGTGATGATTAAGCGACACAATCAGCCGAGTTGGTGCCTCTCAGGTATTTACGCACAGCCTAGACAGGAAGATAAGGCTCGTCTTTTTAATAGTCTGGAGGAGTATGCCAAGGCAGTCACTGTTCCGTGGATGGTAACGGAAGATTTTAATGAGATAAGATTCACCCATGAGAAACGAGGGGGTAATGTCGCCTCGATTCGAAGATGCCAAGCCTTCAATAACTGGATAGAGAGATGCCAGCTTCAGGACCTAGGTTATCATGGTCCGAAATTTACTTGGGAAACTAACCGTGATGGACTTGCCAAAATTCAGGAAAGGATCAATCGTTCATTGGAGAACGATGCATGGTGTGAGCTATTTCCACCGAATGTCGTTATTCATATCCCCAAAACACATTCAGACCACCATCCTCTCCTCACTTGCTGCTTCGGTTTCGAAGATGAGAAGAAAACCTGGCCTTTCCAGTTTGAGAAGGCCTAGTTTGTGAACTATGAGTGCAAACAGATTATTGAAGATATTTGGCGGAATGATGATCATGTTGTCAACGCAATCCAGCGTGTTCCCGAACTCCTTGTCTCGTGGAATAAAGAAAGGTTTGGTAACATATTTTACAGGAAACGTAAGTTGCGGGGAAGACTTGAAGGTATCCAGAATACGCTGTCCCATCACCACAGCTCCTTCTTGGCTAACTTGGAAAAAAACTCTGATTCGGAAATATAACGATGTACTCAAACATGAGGAGCTACTATGGTTCCAGAAATCAAGAGTCAAATGGATAATGGAGGGTGATTCGTATACTAAGTTCTTCCATCAATCAACACTGGCAAGACGCAAAGTGAACAAAATTATACTCCTTCAGATTGGCGATGAGTGCGTTCAGGTTCAGAACACTCTTAAGCAACACGGGAGGGACCATTTCGAGCAGATTTTTGCGCAAAACAGGACTACTGTTCGAACTGGAGTGAACAGCATGGGGATCTCGAATTTGCAAGCAAGACTTACACCTGCTGAGAACAGGGAGTTAGCCTCTCTTCCGACGGCTCAAGAAATTAAAGGGGCGGTTTGGGCGACCCACCCCACCAAGGCGCCCGGGTCGGACAGTCTCCAAGGTTTTTTCTATCATCATTGCTGGAGTACGGTAGGAGATTCAGTGGTTAAATTCCTCCAACAGGCCTTCGAACTTGGGGGATTCGATGTGATAGTTTGTGAAGCCTTCGTCTGCTTGATTCCGAATATACAATGTCCCAGCTCCATTTCTGAATTCAGGCCGATTTCTCTATGCAACGTGCTCTACAAGTTCGTCACAAAATGCATAACGATTCGATTAAAACATCTCATGCCTGAGTTGATATCCCTATGCCAGTCGAGTTTCATTAGTGGTCGGAGTACCCAGGATAACATCATAGTTATGCAAGAAATTCTACATTCCCTAAAGGCTAAGAAGAAGAACAAAGTGGGATGTATGGTGATGAAGTTGGATCTTGAGAAGGCCTATGATCGAGTAAGCTGGGATTTTATAGAGGAAACGTTGGAGGCATTCAATTTTCCTAGGAACCTTACTCGTCTCATCATGTTTTGTGTTCGACACACTTCTCGCATCTTATGGAATGGTGAGCCTCTCGAACATATCATACATACTTGCGGTCTTCGCCAGGGAGACCCACTATCTCCGTATCTTTTCGTACTTTGCATAGAGAGATTATCTTATCTGTTCAATGAGAAGGTGATGCAAGGACGGTGGGATCCAATCAAGTCGTGTCGCAATGGGCCTTCTTTCTCGCATATCCTGTTTGCCGATGATCTCATTCTAATGAGTAAAGCTACTGTTGCAAATGCCAGAGTAATAAAACGTGTGATCAACACTTTTTGCGCTAACTCGGGTTTGAATATGAATCTTGCGAAGTCAAAGGTTTATTTTTCCAAGAGGGGTGGGGCGGAACTGAAGCGTTCAATCACGGACATTCTGGGATTCATGCAAACTCCTCACTTGGGGAAGTATCTTAGCATCTACATGCATCATGGTCGGGTAATTAGTAGGGCGGAGGTAGGCCGTCTTATTGATAAAGTCACGACTAGATATGCAGGGTGGAAGAAGAAATTTTTATCTACTGCCGGTCGTGCAACTCTCATCCAATCTGTCACCTCCTCGGTCCCTCTTTATGATATGCAGGCTTCCTGGCTTCCGGAGCATATTTGCGAGAGATTGGATAAGCTTAACCGGGATTTCCTATGGTCCAATGATGTGAATCAGCGGAAAACTCATCTTGTAGGTTGGAAGAAAGTAGTACAACCGAAAGCAGCTGGTGGTTTGGGTTTACGGGAGGCGCGAACAAACAATGAGGCGATGCTTGCTAAGGTTGTTTGGAAAACGGCGCGAAAGGAAAATACAATCTGGATGGATCTCGTTCAACAGAAATATTTGAGGGGAAGAATATTCTGCACTATGCATCGAAACCCGGAGACAGCCCATTGTGGAAGGGGGTCGTTAAGTGTGCTGACAAACTGAATTCGTGTTTTAGGTGGCACGTTGGTGATGGCGCATCTATAACATTTCTTCTGGATATTTGGTATAAAGATCGACGTCTCTTTGAGGACCTTGGGATCGTAGATAAACGTGACTACGAGATTCGCCTTAACCAAGTTTTACAAGCGGATGGAGATTGGGATTTCTCGGTTTTGCGCACTGTCATACCACAATGGCTCAAGGACGAGATTACAGCCTCGAATACTATCTTGTCAGGCCAAAGTGATCGGCTAATCTGGAATGAGACAGCGTCCGGGGAGTTTTCTTGTCAATCGGCGTATAAGTTCCTGCATCAACAGAACCATGGACCGACGAGGCGGAACAAGAAATGGGATGTCATTTGGAAAAGCAAGCTCTCGCACAAGATTAAACATTTTATTTGGCTGCTGTGCAGGACAAACTCCTTACGAATAGCCTGCGTGTTTCCAAAAACATGGCTATATCTGCTATATGTGGTCAATGTGGTATGGAGGATGAATCAGTGATCCACCTCTTGAGGCACTGCTCTTCGGCTAAGCGTGTTTGGAATGAGCTCATCCTTCCGCAAGATATCGCCAGATTTGCTGCTATTCCTGATGAGGATTGGATCCACTCAAACCTGCAGGAGTCCTTCGTCACTAAAATCAATCCTGATTACAGCTGGCCTGCTATTTTTGCATCTGCTATTTGGAACATTTGGAAGTCTAGAAACGCTGCGGTTTTTCGGGGAAAAGCAGAAAGCTTGCATCGTCTACTCTTCCTGATAAATCAACTTGGAGGGGATTTGAGTATGAGGATGAATCCAATTAGTGGCTACCAGAAGAGTCTCCATTGGACCAAACCGAAACCGACATGGATGAAGTTGAATGTTGACGGAAGTTGCAAACCTCAAGAGAACTCGGGGGCTTTTAGGGGAGTACTTCGTGATGAGAATGGCAATTGGCAATGGGGATTCTCAGCACCTTTGCGCAATCCAACAGTGAATGAGTCTGAGTTAAATAGCATACTGCGGGGGCTCAAATTGGCTTGGGAGAGGAGGATCCACAAGCTGCAAGTAGAGACTGACTCGGAATTTGTGTACAACTGGTTATCAGAATCGGATAGCCCGCCTCAAGAGCTTGAACAAACTGTAGCACGGTGCAAGGAACTACTCCACATGCCTTGGGAAATAGATCTCCAGAAGATTGATCGTCGAGCAAACTCTTGCGCGGATCATTTAGCGAACCTTGGCTATAACTACGGGGGTGAAAAACTTTGGTTTGATCCGCCTATTTTTGTAATACCCATTTTGGATCTTGACATTGGCTTTTAAGTCTTAATATATCTTGTCTTATAAAAAAAATCATCAGATTATGATAACGGAAATAGCTAAAAGTATACAGTGTACACCCATACTGTTCATTAGATATTAGAATTAATTGAAAAAGGAACAAAATGTAACTTTCAAGGAAAATAAAAAAACAATTTGGAAACGAGAGCGAGAGACACGATATGATGTTTGTACTTAAATATGTGATTGGATTGGTCTCTCCGAAAGTCGGTCTATCGTAAAATTGGTATTTGGAAAATGCAATAAATAGTCATATTGTGACCATAACCTTCCCCCTTTTCAGATTTTCCTCCAGGATAACTAGGTTTATAAATGGAGATGAATAATGCCAATGTTAAGTTAATTGGTTAGGATGTGAGTATCATGACGCCAAAGGTTATGAGTTCGAGTTTAAATTTATTATATTTTACGTTTGACAGATTTATTGGAGATGATTTGGTTGAATTTGGTTTAAATGGAGATGATTTGGTTGAATTTATATTTAACTAATTTTAGTGTCGATACTCGTAAAAAAGAAAAGATGGAGGTGAGTAATTGTGTATTTGACAAAGCAAATAAAACTTGATCAATTATTTTATTTTCTAATAAGTTAAATAGAGTACAATTCTGTTAAGAAACTAAATTTAAAATCTAATGATAACTCCAGGTGATTAACCAAATTTAGGTGATAAAATTGATTAGTGGTGATTAACTAGTTAAAATGGTGATTTTAAATGTAGGTGTTTAGCAAATTAAATTGATAAATTTCAGATTGTAAACGTAAAAAGGACATTACTTTTATTTTTATTTTTTTGTAACCTTTCTCATCGTATTATTAGTCTATAGTTTTTTAAATAATAGTACATCACATTTTGTCCAATTATTCTAATATATATTCAATGTACTTTACATCGCCACTTTAATAACATCATCAAAATTATCAGAAGTTGAAAGAAATATTCATTGATCATTTTAACTTAGTAATGAAAAAAATCAGTAAGTGATGTGTACTACATGTATGCATTTTAAAGAGATGCGGATGCATTAATCCTTATGCTAGTTGCAAACAAGTACACAAAATGTATAACAAAGGATCCAACAATATAAAATATAAGTCGAGAATAATAAATAATAAAAACGGGTAATTTTTCCTCCTTCTTCTTCTTCTTCTTTTTATTTTATTTAATTTAGGTCAGAGATATTTTCGGAATGAAAAAGATAAGAAGGAGCTTCTTTTTAAAAAAAGCTAACTTGAAATTTTTAACCAAATTTAAAAATTTAAAGGTTACGCTCACGTAATTCAGCTTTTTTATTAATCAATGGTAAAAAAAAATTCATGGGGCTGAAAAACTAGTGATGAACAGAGCCTTCCAAGGTATGGAATCGAATCACCTTGAAGACAAATATGGAAGTTGTGTATTTTCTCCAAATTCAAGTGTCGTTAGTTCGTAATGGAACTATTTGTAAGTCGATATATCGTTGAATGAAAAATGTGATGACGTTAACATATGATATTGTAATGCTAAAATTCATTGAAAAAGTTAGTCAATTAATTTCCGTTCATCCAATACATTCATTATAATTAAATCACCTTACTTTTGTCAAATACACTAGACGTTTAGTAGTGTATAGTGAAATTAATCTTCGTTCATCAAACATATTCATATTAGTACTGTATTTAGTAGCGTATACAGAAATTCTGGCCAATCCATATTTGTACACCGGGCCGACATATAACCTCATATTCTAAATCTGATTTTTCTACCTACCATCTCCTCCTCTTTATGTCATTTAACCCATTATACGAATTTTAACGTCTACTAAACATAATTTAATATGAGTTTATATTGTATCAATATGCATTTATATATCCACCCGTTAAGATTGAAGTCATGCTAGTAAATGGATCAAGTTGCTATAAACAAACACTATTATCATTCCCATACCTAAAAGGCTAACACCATCAAGGAAAAAATTGATAATTCATTAAAATTCTTAGGGTGCTTGTGTAAATTTCCTCTATATTCTTCCAACCTAGCTAGTCAATCACGGATTTATGCTGCTTTGCGGGCCATGGATCATTTTATCTCTACCTGTAAGGGTTAAATGCAAGAGACCAATAGAAGTATATATATGAACCCCAAGCTAAACAAATAGTGTTAAACTCAAATTCTGCACAAATTAAAACTCTCCCAACTAATTTCTATATATTAACTTTTTAGTAAGGCTCTGAACTGAACTGAATTATAGTATAAAATATAACTAAGCAGGACTGAACTGAACTATTTGCAGACGAAGAGAACAGAGCATAAGTGAGTAGCACTATTACTTTCCTAAAAAAAAAAAGTAACGCTATTACTAGTTTTTATGTTAAATCTAGTGAATTATGTAATTGTGCCACTAGATTAAAGTCAAGAAGTTAATAAATGGTGGTTATGGTACTACAACCTGGTACATAAAATCATAAATGGTGGTTTGATTTGGAGACTTGTGAGTTGTGATAGTTCTCTTGGACAAGCTTTTATAATTTTTTCTGAAATTATCTGCAACTTATTTTCGATTTTGAAATTGTACGTAGCTGAAAACTTATGTTTTAGAAATTTTCTACCTATTTGCATTTTTTTCCCTTTTGCAATTCAATGGCTTAATGTCTATATAAATGTAGTCGAAGCATGCAAAACCTTTAAACGTATATCGTGGACTTATGGAGTAGTTTGTGGTAATTAATCTTTAAACGTAAGGGTAACTCATTCTAAATTCAGATTCCAAAGCAATTCTTTGGATCATAAATATGAAGATAAAATAATAAGCTACACATTGGAAGAGGATTCTTTACATTCCCCAGAATATACATACATGTACTAAAAATATTAGCTAGTAGTATCAGTTTATCACATTATTCACATTAGTTAAAGATTCGTATGGTTGATGATGCACCATAGTTTTGTGCACCAGACCAGTGGGTCGCTATTTTTGAGGGGCTAAGGATTTGCAGATTTCCCTCCGTGGGTGATGGGTCATCTCCAAGTTGGAAATCAACTGGTCTAGAAATGCTTCATTACAATTCGGTTCCCTAAAGAATCAATGGAAAAAACAAAAAATTAAGTTCCATAAAGTTGACGTATAATTTTAGGTAAAAATTACTGGCAAAATGTGTAATTTGTATGTCAATGTAAATAATGAGTGAGGGATAACTACTTTTTTTTTTTTTGGGTAATGTACCAAATTATGTGAGACGGTTAAAGTTGTGATCATTGTATGAAGTTACGTATTTTGTATCTCTTCGTCCTTGTGGGTACTGGATACTGTGGACATTATGTTGATAATCGATTCTCTCATCTTATCCTCTCATCACAAGCGAGAGGTCCGTGAGGGAGAGCTGGTCATGTTCAATCATGCCAGCACTCCCCATTTTGATCATAGTTGAATTTCTAAAACAAAAACACAAAGGAATTTAAAGGCAAGAAGAAAAAAGAGAAGCGAAGGCATCGGCTTGACAAGTCATATCGGTACTATAATGGCCATCACTAAATGGATGTGAGCATGTGACTTCTTGTATTTTGTGGCATAAATTTCACTCTTCCCAAATCTTTATCGTGTGGCCTCATCATTTTGAGTTTGACATAGATATTTTTCCATAGGTTGTAATATGAATGTATTTTAACAGATGAGTTAATTGTTAGCTGAATTTAAAAAATTGTTTAATTTATTTAACTCTTTAACTTTTGTTTTTTAAATAACCATCCGAACAAACTCATCGGATCAGTTATAAACTTGGCATCGAATTACTAGATTTATTTTAAAAATAAACTTAATGCACATCCACCCATCATATATTTTCGTTTTGATTAGAGTTAAAAGAAAACGTTACAAATAATAGAAAGCTTCTTGGGAAGAAGTATAATTCTCATAAGTTATTTATGCAAAGAGAAAGTTTCAACGGAGGCCAAAGTGAAGGAAAAAGGAAAGTTTGTCTTCACTCTTCAGATGCAGGGAATAGCCGAAGTCCCTCAACGGATTGCGCACAACTCTTCGAGGGAAATTTGAAAATCAGCCGGTCTAAACGAACCAACCACACAAGATATGATACTCGTACGGTCGTACCAAATTGATCAGATCATCAAGTTCTTGAAGCAATAAATTAATTCACTCAAGTTATGGAGTATATTACATATTGTTAAATATGTAATATCGTTTGAGAATATCTTAGATATTCTCTATAAAATTTGAAACAACTATCTCCCTATCTACCTTTTAAGGGGTAGATGAGTCCCTTTCTACATAAATCTTCTAATTGTCGTTGAAATCTAGTCTAATAATCTAATGGCAGGGCAAAAGTTAACAAAGTTTAACACTCTCGATAATATGAATTCACGTGTAGTGTAAGTCAAAGTCACGACAAATAATCGATCGAGATCCGACCAATTTACTAGCATATATATAATTATAGATAAGTTGTGCACAAACTTAGATTTAACAGCTTTTAGCTCCTCTTATATGAAGTTACACAACATTTTATCATCGACATCCTTGACAAACACTTCACCATGCACGGATCATTTCTGTAAGTTATCTCAACTATGATTAATTGGAATTTGCAGGGAAGCCGATTCCTTTCCGCTCTGTCGGAAAAACAGCAAACAACATGCTACAAATCACCCCAATCCCTACAGGCAGAGTCTCTAGAGCCTGTTTGGTTCCACTGGACGATTTCGGGTACAAACAATTCACTACATTTTGATTAAACAGCGCAATTGCAACAAAAACCAATGCCGACATGAACGCATGAACAAAATCAACAAATTTCAGCTTGTACTTCCCTTTCAAATGAGGTGGCACGGTTGTGGACCCGTCAATGATCCACAACCCGCGAAATGTCACAAAACCA